>OX276377.1:29876174-30501174 GCA_946251855.1 Alsophila aescularia
CTTCGATAAAGATAATATACATATTTATTTATTACCAGACAATTGTACATTATTATAATTTGAAATCCCATTGTTTAATTACAAATATAATGAATTCTGTTAGTATATGCTACGGGCCCCAACCAAACTAGGCATAGTTTCTTGGGCACCCTTTTTCCAATTATGACAATTCACCTGCTCTTTTTTAGTATACTGGGCATCATAATTACCTTTTAGGCTTGTTTTCCATCATTTCCTCATCTTATGTGAAGTGATGATTGAGAACGATTGTTCAGGTGATAACTATCAAGATCGATCCTGACTCCTCCCAAATCAAATCACAGACTGTACTAATGACACATATTACGCAAAGCAACATGATTTGTTTAGTGGTACTGACAGAAAATTATTGTTCAAAGATCCTAAAAACTTTTAGCATTGAGAACAGGTATTCAAATCAAACTTGTGTTATACAAATCTTTTCAACATCTGAAACTTTGTCGCCGACGTCAAAATCCAATAAAACTTGAATTCAGGTTTCTTCGGGGAGGCGTCTAAAATCAATATTTTCCAATTAGGTACGCAGTGTGCGGTGTTTACGAGTACAATTTTCTTCGTTAGGAATAACAAGGTTTCTCAATCTAATTAGCTTCTATAGTAACCAGACATAAGTTCAAAAACTAAAACCCGACTACGGTCGAGTAAAAAATTGCCTATGATGAAGACGAATCGATTGATACCTCGCTTGTCAAAATCGGACCTAGTTTTTAGTTTTAACACATAACTCTTCCGTTGCTTTGCCGTAGTCGGGTAAAACAATTTGCCTATGACACTATAAATGAAGTCGAATCGATTGATACCTCACTTGTCAAAATCGGAACAAGTTCTTAGTTTGAAAACATAACCCTTCTATACCATCCCAGTTGTCACCAAAAAAATTGCATAGACACTCTATACATGAAGACGAGTCGATTGACATCTTTCTTGTCGAATTCGGAACAAGTTCTTAGTTTGAAAACATAACCCTTCTATACCATCCCAGTTGTCACCAAAAAAAAAATAGCATATGACACTCTATACATAAAGACGAGTCGATTGACATCTCTCTTGTCGAATTCGGAACAAGTTCTTAGTTTGAAAACATAACCCTTCTATACCATCCCCGTTGTCACCAAAAAAAAATTGCATTGACACTCTATACATGAAGACGAGTCGATTGACATCTCTCTTGTCGAATTCGGAACAAGTTATTAGTTTGAAAACATAACCTTTCTATACCATCCAAGTTATCACCAAAAAAAAATTGCATATGACACTCTATACATGAAGACGAGTCGATTGATATCTCTCTTGTGGAATTTGGAACAAGTTCTTAGTTTGAATACATAACCCTTCTATACCATCCCAGTTGTCACCAAAAAAAAGAGCATATGACACTCTATACATGAAGACGAGTCGATTGACATCTCTCTTGTCGAATTCGGAACAAGTTCTTAGTTTGAAAACATAACCCTTCTATACCGTCCCAGTTGTCACCAAAAAAAAATTGCATATGACACTCTATACATGAAGACGAGTCGATTGTCATCTCTCTTGTCGAATTCTGAACAAGTTCTTAGTTTGAAAACATAACCCTTCTATACCATCCCAGTTGTCACCAAAAAAAATTGCATATGACACTCTATACATGAAGACGAGTCGATTGACATCTCTCCTGTCGAATTCGGAACAAGTTCTTAGTTTGAAAACATAACCCTTCTATACCATCCCAGTTGTCATCAAAAAAAAATATTGCATATGACACTATACATGAAGATGAGTCGATTGACATCTCTCTTGTCGAATTCGGAACAAGTTCTTAGTTTGAAAACATAACCCTTCTATACCATCCCAGTTGTCACAACAACAAAAAATAGCATATGACATTCTATACATGAAGACAAGTCGATTGACATCTCGCTTGTCGAAATCGGACCATTTGGGGCGTCGCTATGGTGGAACATCCACATATATACATACATAAATAGACTGTAAACTTTAATACCCTTCCTTGCTTCGCCGTATTAGTCGGGTAAAAAGGGCATCCCATAACCTCTTAAGTTGGGCTGGGCAGCATTTGGGATACAGTCATGTTTTCTCGTCCCCATCCAACAAAGCTTAAGACAACGTCTTTAACCAGTGAGTTCTCAATGACATGGAGCCAAAACGTGGACACTGACTGCGAAACAGATCCATAAATTTAAAGTCGCGCAGCGAGGTATGCAACGGGCTTTGCTCAAAGGTTCGCATCTGAAACGAGGTGATCCGGTAGAGAACGAAAGCAGAGGAAAATCACTGATGTAACTCAAATAATTATCAAACTGAAGTCGCAATGGGCTTGTCACATAATAAATTGTCGAATAATCGTTACAACGCTCTCCAAATTCTTCCTTCTGTTCCTCTCTTTTTAGTTTACTAGTTTATTTGAGCTAAGCAGGTGTCACTGATAAAATCAATTCGTAGATTAATTTCATACGAAAGCATCAATGACATCTCGCTGTCTCTCCCAAGTCTTCTTGGACTGTCGAAACTGGACTAAACCACTGACCTCGACCTCGTCAATTTCCGATATTAGACATGATCTAAAACGTGTATTAAGCCAAATTCCCGTATTCCAGGCGAATACCTGGTTAAATAGGGCGGAATTCCTGCGGCGGCGGTCGTCAACACAATTTGTCGATAGCCTCCCTTCCTCGGAATGCAATAACGATAGCTCGATTTACGATCAAAATGTAGCCTAATTTGATCGAGGTATTTTATTACGGGGGTTTTATTTTAAGACCCTAGCGATAAAAAAATTCTCTTCCACAAATGTACTTACTAATCATATTATTTTTATCGAATATCATCGTTTGAATCACTGCTCATGAAACTTAAAACCATGTCTCAGGAAGACCAGTGCAGCGACGTGCAAGATTTTACAACTTAAGTTCTGGAGGCACTGCAATATAATTGATGAGAGTAACTCTAACAACCAAGGAACCTGCTCGCCTCGTCACTTACAATACAATACAATACAATAACTCTTTATTGAACAAATTACAATAAAAAAACAACATAACAGTAATGATATATAAAATCTAATGTTGTATACTTATTACCCTACTACGGCGAAGCAAGGGTAGGGTAATGAAGTTAACAGTATATGTATGTATGTATGTATGTATGTATGTATGTATGTATGTATGTGGATGTTCCACCAAAGTGTCGCCCCTATTGGTCCGATTTTGACAAGTGTCGTAGGCTATTATTTTACTCGACTAAGGCGAAGCAAGCGAAGGGTTATGTGTTCAAACTAAAAACTTCGTCCAATTTTGATAAGCGAGGTACGAGTATCAATCGACTCGTCTTCATTGCAAGAGAGTATGTATGTATGTATGTATGTATGTATGTGGATGTTCCATCAAAGCGTCGCCCCTATTGGTCCGATTTTGAAGTGTCATTGGCTATTGTTTTACCTAACTTCTGCGAAGCAAAGAAAGGGTTATGTCTTCAAACTAAAAACTTGGTCCGATTTTGACAAGCGAGGCATCAATCGATTCGTCTTCATGTATAGAATGTCATAGGCTATTTTTTTGCCGACTGTAGTCGGGATTTAGTTTTGATGTGTAAATATCTAATGGCGCGGTACGGGGGTAACGCCGACTGTTGGCGTGGCGATCGCGCGTTTCCGCGACGCGGCGATATGGGGAGGGGGGAAGGGGCTGATCCTTATTAGTAAACTGGCCACCACACAGTCCATCATTATAATAAATTTATCTAATGAGACGGTAATTCAAAACTACTTGTTAGTACAAAATGTAAACAGTCCAGCTGGGAGGTAATTGAACTCAGGTACTAAAAAGACCCGCAGTCGAACGATTTCGCGTTGGCCAACCAGTCTTATGGTATTAGGCCAAAAAGTAAGTATAGATCAGATGAATAGATCAGATTGCTGATTCACAGTTAACCAATGAGAGCGCGCGGTGCAAAATGGTTGTTCGTTGTTTTAGTTATTATTAAAAGTTTTTATTTAACTTCACTTCTATGTATGTATGTATATATCTATATATTTCAGTCTGTCCTGGAATATTGCAATTTAAATTTAGAGCACTTCCCGATTAGCTATCTGGCTGAAACTTTCAGGGTAGCTCACAAATCGAAGACAAAGAAATAAAAAAATAGAAGAAAATAACAAAAATAGCTAACTTAGTTTTTTTTTTAATTATTCTAATTTTTTTTATGTTTACATATCTGCTATGCTGTCAATGGCGTCCCGCGAGAGCTCGTATTTATTTTTTTGAACTTGTCTTGTTTGAATAAATAATACTTTATTTATTCAAACAAGACAAGTTCAAAAATGATTTATTAAATTTAATTATCCTCACCTAGAACAAGAGAAAATTTCGTTTACTCGTAAAGGGCGTCACAGACGAGTAAGATACTATAATATTTCATGTTAAGATAAAATATCGCTCGCCATACAATTTATATGAACCATCACAAACGGCGAAGATAATATAATATATTTTCAACTGTAAGATGAACATATATATTATCTTCGCCGTATCTTCGCATATCGTAATATGCTCTACAGGTCGCTCGATCTGTTTTGTATGTGTGGCGGTATTTTTATTGGTTTTAGGCTGTGACCGTGGCTTTTCTCTAGGTTAAAAGTTACCTACATGTTATTCCAGGACCAAAAGTATATAAAGAAAAAATCAAAAAAAAGTTCAGTACCTTATTTTAAGAAGCTTATGTTTATTTATTTTTTGTAGAAAGATCTGCGTAAAGATTAAATTCACCGCGGCTTTTTCTAAATTTAATGTGATTTATTTCCAAATTGTTCGCCCTTTACAGTGTGCTAATGCAATTTGCATATCCAATTCGAAATCAGAATCATCGTCTACTAAGTTATCTAATAAATGTAACGGTAAAACCGTATTACTCTTATTTTATCAGCCTGTATATAGAATGCGTCTAAGAAATACGTGTGGCACCTAGGACGGCCTTCGTGAGAATGAATAATTTCAATATACTCGTATTATCTTATCTTAACCGTGTGTGATACCCTAAGATGCTATAATATTTTATATGCAGATATCTTAACATTAAATATTAAAGCATCTTCGTCGTCTGTGACGCCCTAAAGTCGTGAAAATATGCAAATTGCAGTTCGCTTACTTACATAATTTACTGAAACAGGCCCAGTAGAGCTATAACTCTACAACAACATTTGTACTGCGTATGGACAAGGTCCCTGCCACACCTTTATTGCAATTGTATTTTAACTTTTTAATTGAAAACTTTGTAAAATGACATTAACAGGAGTTCCTTGTGTTCCTATGGTATTAAATGGATATGGCTTACGGTACTACGGTGCAGCCGCGGACCTTCAGTATTTATAAAAATGCGATGAAAGCCTAGCGGTATACTAGTGCGACTTAGAATCCACCGATACCGGGTTCGGTCCTAGGCTCCGGCCACACCAATTACTTTTCTAAGTTATGTGCGGTTTTCGAAAGGGGCACATTATGCTGTCGGTCTCGGCTGTTATTGATTAATAGCAGTCATTAAGCTATGTCAGAGGCCCTCGTATTTCTGACACCATAGTCAGTCCAGCACTACCTCGTACAAACAAACAAATGTATGTATAATTATGTATACACATAAACATTCCCGTTTCATTACATAACTCAGCATTCTAACTCAGCAGAATTAGCATTAAGTATTCACTAGCATCGCCTTTGTGTCACATTAAGTCACATAAAACTCGCTCATACATTTCCGGCGGTTGTCAACCCTAGCCTCAGGCCTGGCTCGTTTGAGTTATTACTTGGATTTATTGTGCCTCTAAGCAGTGTTAGTGATTTGTGATTATTTCGGACTTCTTTATTATGCCTCAATGGATTTTCTTACTAGCGAGGTTTAATATAAAGTATTTATATTTATGACTCTGTTTAGAAATCCGTTCAATAGTCGTTCAATTCAAATCAAAGCCATTGGTTTTTCCGAGTTCATGTGAATTTAGTCCAATCAAATTGCAATCATACCTAATTACCTCAATTTAAAAAAAAACGGCGCCGTGTGTTGTTAACTAAGTGTACATCACACTAATATTATAAATGCGAAAGTTTGTATGTTTTTGTGTGTGTGTGTGTGTGTGTGTGTTTATTGCTCCTTCACGCTCGAATGGCTGGACGGATTTAGTTAAAATTTGGTACCAGGATAGCTTATATCCTGGATTAACACATAGGCTACTTTTTATCTCGAAATAGGAGAAAAAAATATTATCGTTTTCTATAAAACTTGAAAAAAAAACGAAAAAAAAAATGAAAAAAAAAAACAAGTACCAGGAGAGCATAAGCACTTAAGAAGTTGGAGATATAAAATTGACAAATAATGTTATTAAAAGTGAGTATACTTAGCTGCCAATGAACATTAAATGATGTGATTATATTGAAAAAAGGATTTTAAAGTACCAGGAGAGCAGAAACACTTTAGAAGTTGGAGATATGACATTGAAAAATAAAGTTATTAAAAGTAAGTATACCTACCTCCTCGAGAGTGTAGTAGCCGAAGATCTGGCTCAGTGGCGTGCTTTTGAAAATGCGTATGTCCAGCAGTGGACTGACACGGGCTGATGATGATACCTCCCCATGAACGTTAAATAGTGTGATTATATTTAAAAATAAGTATTTCAAAGTACCAGCAGAATTTATCATCATTAATATATTTTTGCAAATTCTGTGATTGCAAAAATATATTAATGATATGGAGTGGCAAAGATTGACCGCGATTGTGTGTGTGTTGTTGCTTCTTCACGCTCGAACAGTTGAACGGATTTGGATGAAATTTGGTACCAGGATAGCTTAAGTTAGAGATACAAAATTGACAAATAAAGTTATTACATTATACCTCCCTATCAACATCAAATGCTGTGATTATATTTAAAAAAGTATGCACTATGACGCTGCGTTTATAATAGAATGTTTTTAATAGAAATACAAATATAAATAAACACTATTAGTTTATCAAAGCTTTTTCTTTAATTGATAACGTCTTGCAATTGGCAATGCATTTTGTATTCAGCAGAGCTTTTGTGTGTTTAAATAAACAAAGTAGATAAATGAGATTATATTATTATTATTTCTCTTAAAAAAAGTGTTTTCATTCAAAATTAATGATTCCTTGAGTATCCAAGAAGGTTACTTAGGAAGGTTTTATTGAAATTCCAGCCTTATGGGAGTGACTCCCATTTGCAATTACTAAACAAGGCGCAGGGGTAATCACTACAAGTTTAAGGATTAAATTTGGAAAATACATGCTCCTCACATGGTCAATTGTTATGTGCCGTGCTCACGTGTTGGGAAACCGTCAGACCTATTCGTGTAACTACTCACAAGACGGAAAATATTTTTTATCAAAAAAACTTCAATATAAAGAATATATACCACCAAAACTCTTTTAAATTATGTGACATGATTGTAACGCTAACTGTATTATTTTTAAATAGGATGGGGGAGAAGATTGCACGCAGGCAAAGCCGCGGGGCGCAGCTAGTACATACATAATTTATTATAATAAGACTTAACCGAAATAAGCATATCGCTATTTTATCAATTTTAATTAACTATTTAATGAGGCGTAGGTACATGTTAGAGGTATAAATATATATTACTCTCAACTTGCGGAAGTTTGGTTTTTGTAAGATTATCAGCGGATGCTGATGAAGTGTGGCCTATAATGGTCAAATATTAAGCCCGATAAACATTTAGCTAAAATAATTAACTTATTAATTATATTTTATGAATTTACCCAGCAAAAGTCGCGAGCTGTTAGATTTTAAAATCGACGCGTCAAATGGTCTTCATAAAAAAAGGACAAAAAAAAGCGTGATATCAGTTATAGACATCTATATTCTATACTTATAATAAAGCAATAAGATCGAAGTAGAAAAGTATGAAAAAAAAAATGACTAGGGTTCTTAAAGGCTAGTGAACAAGTTTTTTTTTCTCTAAATCGTTTCTGTCTGTTAGTCTATCTGTATGTTAGTTCGCGCATCACCTAAAAACTACTGTGACCGTTTTCACTGTTGGATAGCTTAGAGTTTTACTTAAAAACTCGGGTACTTGGTATCTCAATCCGATGAGTAGAAGCCGAGCAATCAATAAAAATATTTTTGACGGCTGAACAAATTTGATCAAATGGTATATTGGTATTTTAGGTCCTGGAATAGCACATTAGTACTTTTAACCTAGAGAAATTAACACGCGTGCGAAGCCGCGGGTAAAGCTAGTTTTTAATAAATGTCATTCATGAAGTACGTAAAACAAATCAAAATAATGCGGAAGTATTGTATGACGGAACTTTCACGACTGCACCTACTTGTATAAAATAAAGTAATGTTATGCTTTATAACCTGTCGGCTATCGGTATCACGTTCCGGATATATGAGACTTTTTTGGAAAAATCAGAAAAATAAACTATTTTTTGGTTCATTTACCTTCCTCAAATACAGATTTTGTGTATAGCAAACCTTTTAATAATTCTGTATTTAAAAAAATAGCCCATGAACTCCAAAAACGCACTCGTCCACAGGTTAAAACGTATCATTCAAATAAAACAAAAAAATCTGTAAGAAATATAAAAACATTGCAATTGTTAAAAATGCACATTAACATTTATCATTCGTATAATGACATAATTTGTCTACGAATTCAAAATTACATAGCTGTTAAAAACCAATCCGTTTTATTGATGTCATAATGTTTGATTTTATGACACTCAACATAACAAAAAGAAAATACACAGACAACATAACACCTCAACATGGTGGAGAGCAATAGCGACGAGCGACAGCGATTTAACATTTGCTTGAATGAAGCTTCGCTGCTGTTAACTGCGCAGTACACTTCCATATCCTTCTTAGCGTACTCGACAATGGACATTTCCTTTCCAAGGCATGTGTAGTGTAGGTAGATGGAGCACATTTCCTCCCCAAAAGCTGCCCAATTCAATAGTCCACCCACTCCCTTACCTTTGGAATCGTATCACAACGCAAATGTACATACATGTAGAAGTGTTGAAAATAATATGGATCTTAAATATATCTAGCGCCATATATTTAATATCCATATTCTTTTCAACACTTATACATTTATGTACATTTGCGTTGTTGACATACATTTAACATACATTTGTTTGATGTACCTGTGCATTTGATGGAGAGCATGCTCCGTCATTGCGTGTTTGTTTAGGTGGAATCTCGTGAGCTGAATTAAAACCACTTCCTTTTATCCTACGGAGTTGAATTTTTACATGTTGATTTAGTTCCGATCATCCCATGATAATGCATTTGTATGGTAAGTATGACCTGAATGACATCCACGATTAGCTCCACATAGAGGAACTCTTCAACGGTTAACAGCACAGACACGAAATTTTGTGTACGCATTTGGTTATGATAACGGGCTCTAAGTTTCACCATGACATGGCTACTGCATAAAAGCTTAATTTTTCAAATTTTTTTATGTTGTCTTATTATTATTTCATATAAGCTACACAAATATACATATTCTTATCATTATTCTTTTAATTTTATCATGTATCTATTTATAAATCACCGGAGCACGACATGACGTTTTCAAGTTCAAATTGTAGCCAATATTAACTCCAACCGCAGTTTTCTTAACGTGTCCTAGGTCTTATAGCTCAAATACAGGTGTCAAGGTTGTCATGTAGGAATTACTAGTTTTAGACAAAAATAACATGACGTGTTCTTTGTTATTTTTCTATTGACATAATAATGCATAGTGAAGTCATTCATGATTTTAGAAACGAGGTACTATCTATACCTACTTATAATAAAGCAGTAAGCTCCAAAAACACACAATGAAGATAATCTTAAAAAAAGGTCTAGGGTACTTAATAAAATAGGTTACTGAACAGGAATATATCATTTTTTAAAATCGTGTCTGTCTGTTCTGTATCTTTGTTCGCGCATCACGTAAAAACTACTAGACCGAGTGCGATGCGGTTTTCACTGTTGGATAGCTTAGAGTTTGATTTAATTACTTGGTATCTTAATCCGATGATTTAAATGCCAAGTAATCGCTAAAAAACTATTTGACGAAAGAACTAATTTTAAAGAAATGTAGTATATTGTACTTTATAAGTACTTTTGGTCCTAGAATAACACGTATGGGCTACTTTTAAATGAAATGACTGCGGGCACAGCTAGTTGGCTGATATATGGTAAGAAATCTGAACGAAGTTAATTGAAATTTTGTATACTGGTAATTTTGGTCCTGGAATAACTCACAGAATAAATAATAGTAACTAGAGCTCTATGAACACGTTTTGACGATCGATGAGTAATTTAGATATATATATGAACTCAGTGGCGTGCATTAGGAGAGGCTTACGTCCAGCAGTGACAAGTATAGGCTTATGATGATAATGATTAGATAAGATAGACAGTAGCTTCGGTAAATAACCTGTAGAAAACTGCGTTCCATGCGGTAAATTAACACATCCTCGCGATCGTAATCACACTCGATCGTGTTGCACGAACTACACCGCACCGATTAATCGACGCAGTTCTCTGACTGACAGCCGCATAATCGATCCATCGTTAAATTACTATGTACATCAACCATTTGCAGGTGTTAACTGAGGTTAAACGTTGGTTGAGTGATCTTTAAACGCTGGTTTTGAGGTGCGAACGTCGCGTGTAGATTTCGCTTAGTTAGAGAGAAATTGGGTGTAGTTTGCGTGATGGATAACTAACAGAATTTAGAGAAACATCTATACTATAACAAAACTGTAACTGGGCTAAATCTGTACATTAAATATTTTTTGAAAATTTTGATTGAGATAAACTTCAAAATCGATATGGAGTGCAAAAAGGTTATTTTTTTATTTATTGTCTGTCTGTCTGTCTGTCTGTCTGTCTGTCTGTCTCTTTGAACACGCATCACGCAGAAACTACCCGACGGATTTTGATGCAACTTGGCACAATCATAGCTTATGTTATGGATTAACATTTAGAATACTTTTTATCCCGAAAAAACAATGGTTCCCGCAGGATAGGGGCTGAAAGTTATTTAAAAAAAACACATATCACGCTGAAACTACCGTACAGATTTTGAAGTAACTTGGCACAGTCAAAGTTTATAGTATGTGTTAAAATGAATGATACTTTTAATCACGAATAAACACGAGATTCCTGCGGGATATGAGTCTAAAGTTATGTTAATTTGAAAGGAATAATAATTGCACATCCGTTTATAAAACGGTACCGTGAATTCGGCTCCTATGCCACAAGTCAGAGTGGCACAGTAAAAGCGGTGGCTGGCTTGCAACCCAGAGGCACATGGATCGAATCCACGCGCTGCTATGAATGTTTTGCCTCAATATTTATAAGCATTTACATATTTTGTGCCGTTTATTACATTTTCTTTGATTTTTTTAAGGCTTATGTAATTTCCTGAAGTAAACCGTCAAGTTTTGTTTGAAAGCAATATATATAATGGGATCTATCCAAACGAATGGTCCGACTTAGGTGCGGTTTTTTATGTTTGCAAGCTGAGGTAATCGAGATGGTATAGTACAAGTTTGGTACGAGTGAAGATAGCACAATGGCATCAACAACTCAAGCGAATAAACCAAAGGCATCAAAGTTCTCCCTCCGATTTAACTAGATGGCGCTGATTGACCTTAAAACACGCAATCATTTCATTCCTGCAACCAAGGGTCCCGGTAAATTCAAATTTATTAGTTTTTGGGATTCGGCTCACACTAGCACGACCTCCAGGGGCCTAATTCTCTAATTTTAAGACGCCAATTCCTCGCTGCCTGCGTGGAAATTGGAATCAATCACGAACAAATTCCACGTAGGCATGGGTCATTTTCGCAATATCCAGCACCAGGGCTTTCAAGTACGTCTATCTTCAAACACCAGGGCGAAAAACCAGGGTTCAAAATACTTTCAAGTGCTTTCTGTAGAAACAGATTAAAGCCTTGAAAGTAGAAAATACTTGCATAGGAAATTGATTTTTGCCGTCATATAAATAAGGAGAACAATCGTGTTTGCAAAATTAAAGTACTTGGAAGCCTTGAAAGTAGAAAATACTTGCATAGCAAATTGATCTTTGTCTCTATATATAAAAGGAGCACTATCGCGTGTGTGAAAAAGTACTCTGAAGCCTTGAAATTGTCTGTTTCTTTGTCGTATGAGGTAGTGCTGGCCTCTGATGTCAGAGTTTGTCAGGCCGCCTGAGAGCCTCTGACATGGCTTAACGACTGCTATTAACCAATAACAGCAGGGACCGACAGCTTAACGTGCCCTCCGAAGCACGGAGCGATGGATAACCGCACATAACTTCGAAAAGTCATTGGTGCGGGAGCCTAGGTTTTGAACCTGGTATCGTTGGATTCTAAATTGTACTATAGAACCATTAGGCCACCATCGCTCTTTTGAAATGAAAGTAAAAAATACTTGCATAGGAAATTGATCCGTGGGTATGCATAAATAAACATCACAATTGCTTTGGCGTAAAAAATACTTCGAAGCGTTGCAAGTTTTCTGAGTATGTATATACATTATATGTACTACGTTTTTTTATTATGTTTCTTCCATCGAGATATTATAATGTACTACCTACGTACCTACATAATTATATAATTATATCGGAGGTTTCTTCATAATGTCTTACCGGCAAAATGGTTAGTTGTCGGTATTGAAATGTGTACATACAGAGGTAGGTACACAGGTACACTTCACAGAGAAAGTATAGAAAACTTTTATTTTTTCAAATCAATCCTCATATCGTGTTGAAAAAGCTCAAAAAGTAGGTAGGTAGGGTAGGTAATTAAGTTGAACTAAGTTTTAAAGAAATGTAGTATAATATTGTACTTTGTAGGTTTGGTCCTGGTCCTCCTGGTCCTCTGGACCTGGACCAAACCTACAACTGGTCTGGTGGTGGTTTGGCTTTTAAATGAAATGACCACGCGGGCACAGCTAGTTAGAACTATAAACAGCATGCAGTTCTTCGAGACGCGCTTACAACATGCAGACTGCATGTTGTACAGCGCGCCGAATGGATCCACAAGTCAAAAAACCGATATTAAATAAAATCCGTACTGTATGCGAGATTAGCACTTTATCTCGTTTACTCCAACTCGGACAGAACTCAATTGGATTTCGCGCCCTGCCGATACCTACCTCAGCGAATGAAACGCTTGCGCGATGTATCTTTTTCTGTGGCGCCATCTAGTTAAATTTGATTGTACTGCGCAAAGTACTTAGAAGATTTAACACATGTTATTGTTATATTAAAAACTTATATGTTTTAATTCAAAAAATCAAACAGACTTTAAAAAAAACAATTACTTAATTATTAATTAGGTTAGTGTAACCTAAAACAAAGTAATACTAAAACTAATCTAACAATCCGCTGCCAGTGGGCAACGTTCCCAAAATGCTGGCAGCATTGCCACGTTGTATGGAAATGCTTAGTCTTTGGGCAAAGTATAGGCCAGCATTTTGGTCACGTGTTGTTTCGACCAGACGCCCCGATAGATCTTTGTATATTTGATGACCTCCTGGTCCCCACGGCCCAAGTGTCTCTACCCCAAAAGGCTCAAATATATATCCGCTGTCGAGGGTACTATATTTGCGCCTTTTGAGGCTCTCAGCTGATTCAGCCGCCGCTCCAGCCTTATTTTGAGTTCCTTGAAAATGAGACGGCGCAAGGGTGTCTACACAAGCATCGTCCCACCCCAAAGGCCGTCCCATCTTCCATGGAATAAAAGTAATTCCGTTATAACTTCACTTGTATGTATGTATATATCTATGTATTTCTGTCTGTCCTGGGATCTTGCAATTAAAATTTCGCGCACTTTCCGATTAGCTATCCTGTTGAAACTTTCAGGGTAGCTTACAAATAGATGGCAATGCAAAAAAATACAAAAAAAACTTAAAAACAATTTTCATGTCAAAACGGCAGAACCGAATTTGATTCAATTATGTGTGCAAGCTGTATACTAAAGAGACCAGCATAGGATACTTTTATACCGGAAAAATGAATACGCGGGCAAAGACGCGGGACACATCTAGTATTAGATATATTTCATCTCCAAATGAACTTAATAATTATATTACACTTTGTAAAATACTCCTTCCTGGCTAATGGAAAAAACCGGTTTACGTTATATGTATTCAGATAAGAATATTTCTTCAGCTCCGAGGGCCGTTCTAGCAAAGGGGGTGTTTTTACCCTCGCACACTCGTACGCATTTGGAATAATTGCGTCGCATCCTCCAAGGTAGCTTTAAAGGGAATTTAAGGGCCTTCATTTATTCATAGGTAGCGGCTCATGTTCGCATAATACGATTTATTTATGTAACCTCCATGTATTTGTACTTTATTACTCCTGGAGACGAGTATACAAACAATATAGGTACCAGATAAGGATGGAGTTGAGAAAGCTACATTATCAGCGAGTAACATGGTCTGTACCTATCATATTTTTCGAAAAATATATGTCCCTATTAAGATTGCAATAATGTAACCCAAGGTATCAAAAATTTGCCTATAAAAGTAATTATTTGGCGTGCGTTGTGAAAACTATTGATGATACGTAAAACAATGAAGGTACTACATCATTATAGTGCTCGTCAAAAATTCCAATTTAAAATAACCCCACAAAAAAGTCAACGAGGCTATAAGATACGAATACGTCACAATAACCATTTTTTGTTCAAATTAGTCAATCAAAACGCGGGTAGAATCGAAAGATGATGACATTTCTACCACGATATTTATTCATACCAACTAAGTAGTTTCATAATCAAGGTTGATTATGTACTTGTAAATTCCTCTTTAAATTAAGTTACGGGTATGAAAAAGCTAAAAGCAAGAAAAATGTCGCGGTGTGAGCACTACCCGGGGCGAGTCACTAGTACCACATATTTTGCTGTAAGTATCACATACTGAGCCAGGATCCCATAAAAACCATTTATGTTAATATATCATAGGTTAACTTGAAAACGGCTCTAGGTTTCTTTTGAAAAATTAAGAATAGTCGAGACAACGAGCGAAGCTTTGTGGAGCAGTACTTGCTTTTGAAGTATCCACACCAACAAAGTGATGCAAATTTATTTTCAATGATCCATACTCAAAATATGTCATATTAGCGGATCTCAAGGTGAAGTATGACAAGGCTGTGTCTATTTTGGTTTAAATTAGAAATGGAAATCGTTGGAGCTAAAAAGTCTGCTACAGGCACGCGCGCTGCGTGCGATTCAGTAAATTTCACAGAAACTATTTTTGTTTTGTAACCACTGTAAATGTTGATTAAAAATTTGGCTTAATAATTCAGTTCCTAGAAAATTAAATACGAACTTTGGAAATATGTAGGGGTTTTTAAACTGACATGGTCATCATCATCATCATCAGCTATACTTGTCCAGTACTGGACGTAGGCCTCTCCTATTACACGCCACTGAGTTTGGTCTTCAGCTATCTGCATTCAGTTTCTGCCAGATGCTTATCGCAGGTCATCACTCTAGCTGGCCACAGGGCGTCCTACACTGCGTTTGCCTATGCGAGGTCTCCACTCGGAACTCATCTACCCCAACGGTTGTCAGTTCTTCGGGAAATGTGACCAGCCCACTGCCACTTCAGCTTGCTTAGCCTTAGAGCTATGTCGGTTCTCTATCGGATCACTTCATTTCGAATCTTGTTCTTTAGAGAAACTCCAAGCATAGCTCTCTCCATTGCTCGCTGAGTGAGCTCAAAAGTGTGAATCTAAAACTAGTCTAACCGTGAGTCCAGGTTTCGACCCCGTAGGTCATGACTAGTAGGACACCCTGATTGAAAACTTTTGTCTTCAGGCACTGTGGTATGGACGATGAGAAGACTTGACGAAGCTTGCCGAATGCTACCCAACCCAGCTGAATTCTTCTGTTGGCTTCCTTCTCAAAGTTCTTCTTAACTAATTGCAATATTTGCCCAAGGTAAAGATATATTGTTGGACAACTTCAAGAGGTACACCACTGACTGCGATCGGTTCCGGGTCAATAAGATCGTTAAAAATGATCATGGTCTTATCTATCTTCATTCTGAGACCGATGGGTCGAGAAGCATCAAACAAGGTTGCATACTTTGCAAGTTTTGTAGCGACTCCACCATTAGGACGATATCATCGGCAAATCGTGTGTGATGTTCTCGCCATTGATAATAATGCCCATTCCTTTCCAATCTAGCGCCTTAATCATATCTTCCAAGGTCACATGACATGGTCACTTACACTAAAATTAACATTATAAACGGGATATATAATTTACCATATTTATCTTCTGTTTCAAGATTCCGATATTTCGGCACTGTGGCCTGTGGCAAGTGCCGTGCTCACGGAGTAACTACGAAGTATTTCGCTTCCGTTATCCCGTTTTTTATGTATTTTTATGTAAATATTTTTAAATTTGGCAGAGAAACGTGCTATTTTGACTTGAATTTAGTCAAAATCATTGCACTTAAATATTGGTAATTCAAGAATTTGGCATTTTTTTTTTAAAAACAACATTTTAAATCATTTCGTTCGATCTTTTGACATCTAGGTTAATGAAACGGACAGTAATAATAGATAAAAAAACAAATGAATATGATATTTTGATGTGTTGTTTTAGCTTAAGATAGTCAATACAAAAAAAAGAGATTCAATTAGGTTTAATGTTGATAACAGTTTACAGTATATCTTGTTTAATAGAAGAAAAAAAAATCTTACTGTTATAGAAGTTTGGATGACTTTTATTCATTTTTAATTTATATTTACCAATTCAACCTCTTTTATAATAATACTCATTTGATCTCTTAATTCTTTCATAATCCATTTCATTCCATTTGATAGTTTGTCATTATTAATTCTAAATTCAAATCACCTGTCATTCCGATATTGATTGGATTAGCAAAACCGAATTTTACGAAATAATGATACCTAAATAAGTTTATTACAACTGGACTCTTTTAAAATATATATGAGTATTTATCGTAAGTGGTCGTTTTCATCCGTATCATTGAAGTTAAATTGAGAGAAGACTGAATAGAATAGTCGAGTGCAAGATCTCTGTTTATGTACATCTCCAAAGACTCCTAAATGTACCTGTAATTTTGTGTCCACTGAGGTTTGGTCCCTGGGCTAGTGGAACTAACCCAAACCCAGGACCGCCTCGTGACACTGGCGCCCTCTACGTGTCCTACCCAGCCCTGCTCTACCTGACCGACCAGTCATCATGCCTACAAGATCCTGATTTCTCCGTGTTTTTTAATCCGTGTGTTTTATTTTGTGAATCAGTGTTCAATTGTTCAAGTCATCCCTCAAAATTCTAAAAGGCACTAGCATCTTGATTTAGTTTTAGAAATATTTGGCAAACTCAGAACAGTTTTTTATACTAAAGTGTATTTTATAATTGCATCCCAGTCATTCATGTAAGTAAGACATTTTCATTAATACGTACTTTGTTCTGAATTTCACTATCGGCCTACCTAGTTCCGAATTACTCTAAAGTTTGACGCGTTATTATGCGTGACGCATTAACGCGTAGTTGCATTAACGCTATTTTTTTTATATATTTTTAAAGCGTACTATTGCTCCTAACGTAACGTTACTTACAAAGTAAATACATAATTTTATTTGCTGGTCTCATATTAATAAAAATGGACCCTGCGCATCTAAATAAACCAGAATTGATCTATGAATTAAAATGTCGAAATGCTGAGGTCCATACAACAGATACTGCAGAAAATTTACACTCAAGGTTATCGACCTTACTTGATAGCTCGAATACTCAGTATTTTCAAAACCCGTATACATTTGAACAGGATATAGCTGAAATTCAAAAATGTCTAACCATTATTTCTGCACGTTTAATAGCTTACCCGGTACGAAAGGAGATGAATGCGTCCTATATTCTGCATGTAAGAAATAGATTAAATAACTTGAATATTACCACAGAACTTACAACAGTACAACTAGAAACATTTAAAAATGTTTCAGAAAGTTTATTTGATTTACAAAAACGTTTTGAAACAATAGAAAATCCAAGCTGCTCTTCTCCAGGAAGTACATATTTTGACCTACTTACACAAAAACTAAAAAATATTTCGATCTACAGATTAAGTAACGAAATTTAACGGTTTATTTACAAGGGGGATAGTTGTCCAAAAGATTTTATTGAAAAAGTAGAGGAATTCGCAATTTCTTGAAATATTTCACATACTGAACTATACAATCACATATACGATATTCTTAAAGGAACTCCTTTAGATTGGTTTCGGGCTCACAAACGAACAATCCCAGATTAAGAATCTTTTAAAATAACTTTACTAAATGAATTTGAAATTACAGGCTATGACTATAAACTACGGAAAATCATAGATGCATGCAAACAAAAAACAAGTGAGCGTGTGATTTGTTATTTTACTGAATTAGAATCATTATTTGCAAAATTACGTGAGCCTATTTCAGGAAAAGCCAAGATTGATATTCCTAGGCGTAACTTGCGACCCGAATTTGGTCACAAGTTATCACCAAACGATCTTGACTCAGTCGCAACATTATTTAAATCTTGCAAATGGTACGAAAGTTGCATTGAAATGTCCAACTGATATTCCTTCTACACTACAAGACTTAGCGAAGCCTTCGACTACTCATACCTAACACAAAGTCGCTGCTACACTTAATATACCACATTATCCGTACAATACCTTGCAACAACCACTTGTGCAAACACACCCTTACCCTCAACCTTACCCTGTACATTCAACTGCTGCAGATTCTAAGAAACCTGCACTACCTATATTTTGCCCTCGCTGTCGAAACGATAGCCATGCTTTATATCAATGTCCCTACAGACATAGTTTGTTTTCGTTGCGATAAAAAAGACGTAATTTTTACCAATTGCCCTGTATGTACACAAACTTCAAAAAACTAATTAGAGAGGAACTGGAAGCACAAAATTGTAATACTAACAATAACTTTGATCAAACTGATTGGAACAATTGGCTTAAAACTATTTCAATATTTTTCAAAACATACAACGTTTCTACGCTCCTCTTTAATAATACATCGGACACTGAACGTCTATACCTTAGAGTAAATGTTGAAAATTTAACCCTTAACGGTTTACTGGATAGTGTCGGTGCCATTACAATTTTAGGTAATAACTCACATAAATTATTACTTGAACATGGTTTGGAACTACAACGTGACCAAATTATCAAAGGTTCTGTTGCTAATGGTCAAACAATCAATTCAATTGGTACTATTAAGCTTCCATCTTTATTTAAAAATAAGTTTGCTATAATTACTGCTCATATAATACCCGCTATTACTCAACCTTTCATATTAGTTATCGACTTCTGGAAAACTTTTAAGCTGGCTCCAGACATACTTAATTACTTATGTTTATCATCAATATTAACGATACTTACTTACAGTTTTATGACAGACTTACAGACATGCAATTGATTCCTGCTAATGCAGTCGTAGAACAATTTCGTAATATTTCTACCGACGTACTTCCATTGGGGAGAACAAACCTTATTGAACACTGTATTGATACAGGTGATCACCCACCAATTCGTCAACGATACTATCGATTATCACCTGAAAAACAGGAAGCTCTTCGATCAGAAGTTGATAAAATGCTAGAACTTGACGTTATAGAGCCTTGTGATAGCCCATGGCTAAATCCTGTAATTATTACCCCTAAGAAAGATGGTACTTGGAGATTCTGCGTCGACAGTCGTAAGCTTAACGACATAACTAGAAAATATGCTTATAAATTACCATTTATATCAGACATTATAGATAACCTTAAAGATTCTAAATATCTGAGTTCAATAGACATTGCTAAAGCTTTTTAGGAAGTGTCTTTACGTTTAGAAGACACACCTAAGACTGCTTTTCACGTTCCAGGCCGTGGATCTTTTCAATTTAAGGTTATGCCTTTTGGTCTTACTAACGCACCAGCTACGCAATAAAGATTCATTGATAATCTTCTTTCTGATGAGTCTAATAACGATTCTCTTTTTATTATTTGGATGATATAATAATAGCTACAAAAACGTACGAGGAACACGTACGTTTACTTAACAAATTACATGCAAAACTTTCAAAATCAGGTATAACAGTAAATTTTCCAAAATGTGCATTTTTTTTAAATGAACTTAAATACCTAGGCTACGTAATTGATGATCAAGGTCTCCACACAGACCCTGATAAAGTCAAAGCAATCTTAGAAATACCAGCACCCAGGTCTGCTCGCGAAGTGAAAAAGTTTCTCGGTACAGCTAGTTGGTATAGACGCTTTGTACCCAATCTTAGCACATTAGCTGCCCCCCTCACTAAACTAACGTCTACCAGTAAGAAAGCTCCCGCTTTCAAGTGGACTTCTGAAGCTGATAAAGCTTTTAATAAAATCAAACAAGCTTTAATATCAACTCCTATTCTAACTTGCCCTGACTTTTCTAAACCCTTTGCTGTTCATTGCGACGCATCCGCTTTTGGACTTGGAGCAATGCTTACCCAAGACTTCGATGGAGTTGAAAAACCCATAGCTTACTTGAGCAAATTACTTACAGGTCCCCTTAAGAAACTATTCTATCACTGAACGTGAACTCCTAAGCGTTATTACAGCATTAGAGTATTGGCGTTGCTACCTAGACAATGGCCAAAAGTTTACTATCTATACCGATCATTCTGCACTTCAATGGTTCTTACACTTAGATAATCCTACAGGTAGACTTGCCCGTTGGAGCATACGCTTATCAATGTTTAATTATGACATTAAATATAAACGTGGCAAGGAACATTTGGTCCCAGATACATTGTCTCGTATTAAACCAATTAATGTGATTAATTATGATCCAACACATACTTCTGATTCGTGGTACACTTCTGTATACTCCAAGTGTAGCACAAATGCCACATCAACTCCTGATTATATGATACGACACAATAAACTCTGCAGGTAACCCGTTCTAATACCCTCATAAACTCAGAATTAAGTTGGAAAGAAGTAATCCCATCTGAATTTTGTACAGCTATTATTGACGAAAACTATTCGTTACCAAAAGCAACTCATTTTGGCACTTTCGAAACATACCATCGTATTAAAGAAAAATAATTCTGGCCAGGAATGTACAAAGACATTGCCAGCCATATTTCCAAAATACCTTTGGTCTGATGGGTAAACCCAGGAACTGTTCTCGTCCTTTCCAGTGCATATATATTGATATTGTTGGTCCACTTCCAATGACACGTAAACTTAATAGATTTATTTATGTAGTCACATGTTGTTTTTCTAAATATTGTCTTATATTCCCCATGAAGCGAGCAACCTCTTCTGTAATCAAACATATACGTGAGAACTTAGTTTTTATGGTTTATGGTATTCCAGAGACCATAATCCTAGACACTGGCCTTCAACTAATTAGTCATGAACTCCATGATTTATTTCAATATTACAACATACCAAAAATTCATTAAACCCCCCGTAACTGTCCGCAAGTCAATACTGTTGAACGTTACAACAAAACAATTATAACAGCACTTGCTTCTTTTGTTGATAATTACCATCGTACAATACAATACAATAACACTTTATTGACACACAGTTAAACAAGTTACAAAATAGAAATAACATAAACAATAGGTACAATGGGCGGTCTTATCGCTTATAGCGATCTCTTCCAGACAACCTCATCCATCGTACTAGGGATTTATATTTAAATCAAATCCAATTTGCCATAAATTCAGCGGTTAATGAAACTACTAAATTCGCACCAGCTTTCTTAGTATTTGGTCGCGAACTTGTAACATGTGGTTCGGTATATAATGCTTCGGATCTAACTGAAGAATTGATTTTTGCTCCACGCGATGAATACGCTGACAACATAGGTCAGTTAAGCCCTTTATTTGCTAAAGTACAAGCACGTTTATTTCGCGCTCATGAAACTAATGCTAAATATTATAATAAACATCATCAACACCTTGAATTTTATTTGGAAACATAATTATCCCATAAGTTCAGCAGGCAAGTATTTTTCAGCTAAATTAGCTCCTATGTAAAATGCATCATAGCAGCTAAAATTTTACCACTAATTTACGACCTCGGTGATTTATCTGGTAATCGCTTAGGCCGTTGGCATGTCAAAGACATTAAACCTATACCACGTACGTCTTAACCTTAACCATCACCTTGTCTACTTACTTACATACTTTACTATAATTATGTACTATGAAAGTTACATTGCTTTCATGTTCCCGTACCTTACCATACATTTAAATACCTACTTATGACCATTGTAGGTTCCCTACTTACAAATAACCTTGTATTTAAGTTGTAAATAATGTAATTCTAATAGTAATGTCCACATTTTTAGCTATTTTTTTATTCACTTCATTAACTTTTCGGATTCATTATGAATATTGACTTCAAGTCCCTACGTATTGCTAATCAGTGCTATTGTACTTACTACATACTTTAATTCTTTGGTACTAACAGTAGTTAATACCATACTTGTTAGCTATGTACTTTTTATTTTTTATTTACAAACATAAGTTCAGCATAAAGCGAAACCAGTTCCTATTATTATTTACTACACCTACACACAAAACTTCCAGCACTGAAAAGAGCGACAAATGTGATTACTCTATAAACTAAGCCTAGGTCACAAAACCAGTATTATCTCATAGTTAATATACTATTACCTACCTACCTTACTTATATTATTTTAACGTTCTAACACAACGTTTACTATTTAATATGTACATACACGTGCTACAGGCACGTCGTACCCTAAGGTACGTTTAGCCATTTTGGCAAACTAATTGTACATAAAAATACACATACATACATTTACACATCACACACCACACACTCACCACACATACACATACACACTCACATAATCACCCTAATCAGCGGATAGTGACTGTATAAATAAGCCTACACTACAACTGTATTGGTTCCATGAGTAACCTTTATATTATTTAAGGTTCCTCTTTCTTATGAGTTTTATTTCCAAGGAATGGGAATAAGACTATGAATGATGATGAATGAATGTGTGATTTATGAATTTGAATGCATCTAGGAATCCAATCAATTGTATATTGACCTTGTAAAAAAACATGTTCTCCAAAAAATTAAAGGCGATAACCCAAATTGGTCAACAACAAAAATTCAAAGGAGCTTGTATAAGTTTCTTTGAAAATTTGCCAGAGTTTAAAAAATCCTTTTCAGCTCAGCATTTCCATTATTTTAATTAATTATTTTACTATTTTAACTTTATTACCCTGCTTATATATATATTTTTATTATTAACTTCTACTATATGTTTTCTATTTTCTTTAGTATTTTTTTTTCTCCTTTTTTCTTTTAATAAACCTAATGTTTTGGGATACCAATAACATCAAAATTTTTACATAACAAATTATAAAAAAAATTTTTTTTGTTCACTGGTTATTAAAAAAAAACTCCGGGGAGGCGGGGTATTGTGACGATGTCAAAACCTCTTTCATAATAATACTCATTTGATCTATTAATTCTAAATTCAAATAACCTGTCATTCCGATATTGATTGGATTAGCAAAACCGAGTTTTACGAAATAATGATATAAAATACCTAAATAAGTTTATTACAATTGGACTCTTTTAAAATATATATGATAATACCTTCGTAAGTGATTGTTTTCATCCATACATATTTAAGTTAAATTGAGAGAAGACTGAATAGAATAGTCGAGTGCAAGATCTCTGTTTATGTACATCTCCAAAGACTCCTAATTGTTCCTGTAATTTTGTGTCCACTGAGGTTTGGTCCCTGGGCTAGTGGAACTAACCCAAACCCTGGACCGCCTCTTGACAAACTTGGCACTTTATTTTTATACAAAACAACATTTTAAATCATTTCGTTCGATCTTTAAACATCTAGGTTAATGAAACGGACAGTAATAATAGATAAAAAACAAATGAATATGACATTTTGATATGTTGTTTTAGCTTAAGATAGTCAATAGAAAAAAAAGAGATTCAATTAGGTTTAATGTTGATAACAGTTTACAGTATATCTTGTTTAATTGAAGAAAAAACATTCTTACTGTTATATAAGTTTGGTTGATTTTTATTCAATTTTTCATTTATATTTACCAATTCTCGGTCTCGGTCTCGGTCCCGGACGAGAATAGATTTTATTCTCGTTCTCGATTCGGTCTCGGTCGGCAAAAAAAAGTTGGTTCGGTCGGACCTTATCTGTTTGTCGCCATATTGAATTTTGATTACTGGCATGTCTTTAGTAGACCAAACGCGTTGATCGATATTGATGATTACTATGATTAATACGGCACTCAATTTGTCTTAATCTTGCAAAGATACAAAATTCATACATACATACCTTTAAATCGCTTTAGATCCTAAATAGTCATTCGAAATGAAAAATGATACCTAAGAGAAATCTATAGATGATTTTCAAATACCTATTCAATGATACCCCATTTAACATAGTTAGTCGACTTTCATTTTTCTCTTTTTCATAATATGGTGTCTGGTTGTTGCCATATTGAATTTTGACTACTTGCATGTCTATAGTAGCACTCGCAAGATTAAGAGAAATCGATTGACGTAAGATTCATCAAAAACGCTCTAAGCGTTTGGTCTATATAGTGCCACAAAGGAATGCTGATAAACACAACACCCTCCAATCAGTCGCGTAAAAAAAGGCAACAACATGATTTTGAAATACATATCATGCATTTCATTACTCCTATGATGGGATCAGTTAGAATCTGGCGAGCTACTCCTCCTGCCTCCGACTATATCTTATATTTAAAAATCAAGAATCTAAAGCTGGTTTACTTCTTTTTAGTTTTGTTCGCAGTCCAGTTTCTTTTTTCTTCTTTAAAAAAAAACAATTGCTTCACCGTTAACGCCCCCGTCACAGAATATATACACTTGCCCACGTACTCGCTAATATTAACATTATAGTCATTAAATGGCCTATGTGTGCCAATTACAAATAGTTAATCCAACCATACCAATATATAAAAGTGAAACGTTGTCTGTTTGTTTGTTTGGGGAGCTTTCACGCGATAAGGGCTAGACGGATTATGATGACATTTAGAATGGAGATAGCTTATACCCTGGAATAAAACATAGGATACTTTTTATTCCGGAAAATTGTAAGTTTCCACGGGAAAACTAGAAAATGTTGACTACTCACTGTAAGGAACGGTTGCCATCACATAATGGTCTGTGGTTGCCATGGGAACGAAATAACAAGTCTGTCAAAAAACATCAAGAGTGGTGCTATACCCACTCATTGGTTTTTAATATCCTAGAAAAAAAAGGATACTTTTTTTCGCGATAAACAGTAGTCCGCGCGTACGAAGTCGCGGGCGGGAAACTAGTGACTGACGTTGCAGTACTTTATAAAACTTTGCTCCGAAAAATGTCGTCTACAATTTTAACAACTCTATCCTCAAATTACGGAAGCGTAAGGATACTGCTTAATTCATATTAGAGTAGTGGAAAGTCGGCGACTCTAGATTTATCGTTTCGCCAGGATTGCCGTTTCGCAATTTTAAACGTCTTATGGGTTAATCTTCACGAGTGGGTCTTGTTAGGTATTTAGAGAGATAGTGACCGAGTGTGGTAACAACGCAACGTTGACTTTATAGAAGTGTGCGGATTTGTTATCAATCCATGCTTCGGAGCGTGCAGTATCGGTTGCTTACAATTAACAGTTAGAAGCCTTTGGGCGGCCTGACAATCATACAAGACCACAAAACAACTAGAAAACGTTGACTACTCACTGTAAGGAACGGTTGCCATCACATAATGGTCTGTGGTTGCCATGGGAACGAAATAACAAGTCTGTCAAAAAACATCAAGAGTGGTGCTATACCCACTCATTGGTTTTTAATATCCTAGAAAAAAAAGGATACTTTTTTTCGCGATAAACAGTAGTCCGCGCGTACGAAGTCGCGGGCGGGAAACTAGTGACTGACGTTGCAGTACTTTATAAAACTTTGCTCCGAAAAATGTCGTCTACAATTTTAACAACTCTATCCTCAAATTACGGAAGCGTAAGGATACTGCTTAATTCATATTAGAGTAGTGGAAAGTCGGCGACTCTAGATTTATCGTTTCGCCAGGATTGCCGTTTCGCAATTTTAAACGTCTTATGGGTTAATCTTCACGAGTGGGTCTTGTTAGGTATTTAGAGAGATAGTGACCGAGTGTGGTAACAACGCAACGTTGACTTTATAGAAGTGTGCGGATTTGTTATCAATCCATGCTTCGGAGCGTGCAGTATCGGTTGCTTACAATTAACAGTTAGAAGCCTTTGGGCGGCCTGACAATCATACAAGACCACAAAACAACTAGAAAACGTTGACTACTCACTGTAAGGAACGGTTGCCATCACATAATGGTCTGTGGTTGCCATGGGAACGAAATAACAAGTCTGTCAAAAAACATCAAGAGTGGTGCTATACCCACTCATTGGTTTTTAATATCCTAGAAAAAAAAGGATACTTTTTTTCGCGATAAACAGTAGTCCGCGTTGTTTTCTACATCTATCTATCTATATAATAAAACGGTAACAGGTTGGACGGATTTTGATGCAACTTGGCCAGTCATAGTCACATAATGTGTTAAAATTACTGCTTCTTTTTTCCTCAAAAAATAAAGGGTCCTGCATAAATCCTGCATACCTGCAGGAGGTGCAAAGTTATGTTAATTATGAAGTAATTAATATCTATCTAACTAATCTATCTATCTATACTTATAATTAATCAATAAGTACAAACAACTCTGTACAAAGAAGATAATTTAAAAAAATGGTCTAGGATACTTAAAATAAGCTAGAGAACAAGAAAATAACATTCTTAAAAATGGTGTCTGTCTGTTTGTCTGTATGTTTGTTCGCGCATCACGTAAAAACTATTGAACTGATTGGGATGCGGTCACTGTTTCATAGCTTAGAGTTTTTACTTAAAAACGGGGGTACTTGGTATAATAATTCGATGAGTATAGAAGCCGAGCAACCATAAAAAAACTTTTTCATGACTGAAGGAATTTTGATCAAATATGGGTAAATTGGTAATTTAGTTTGGTCTTGGATTAGCACATAGAGAACCTAGAGAAATGACCGCGCGTGTGAAGCCGCGGGCACAGCTAGTCATAAATAATAGTACTTCGCCACTACCTCATAGAACAAGCAAGCAAAATGGTATTTTCTTTTTCATTATGTAGATATCAATTATTCAATAACCTTCAATGTGCAGTTTTATTTACTAGGTAACTGCTTTATTACATGCACAAATATATTTAAAAAAGAACCGATTTCACCCCTCATTATAGCTAAGAACCCTCTCGTTCACATCAGCTTTAAAACATAAAAAACCGCATCAAAATCGGTCCATTCGTTTGGGAGCTACAATGCCACAGACAGACACACACCCTAAACTTATAACACCCCTCTCTGTTCGCGTCTGGGGTTAAAAATATATCAAGTATAGATGTTTGTAAAGCCACGGGTCTATTTGTACCTTAACCATTTAATTATCTGATAAGTTCATCGCGGACTAGCGGACAGTAGCTCTAGATTTATCGCCTGCTCTATCGCGGGATCGCCGTGTAGCGGTCTGTTATTCTAATTCGGGTATTAAGAGGATTCTAGAGCTTAGAGCAAAGATTTATGTTGACTCTACATTATACAGAGTCATTATTTTAACTAAAATATTTGTAGTTTAATGCTAGACGTTTGTGAAGTTTGTAGATTTACCGCTTTTGTAGAGTTCCTATTTCAATAATGTCTAAATTACTCAGGTAGATAGAGCTCTTATTTTAATGAGAGTATTCGAAGCAATTAGTCATGTTGACTTTACTAACTATTATATTGTTTATAAAATAAAGCAAGTAAATATCCTGTTTTTATATAAAATAATTTAACCAAAAAAGTATAAGTAATTTAAAAAAAAACTAAAAACACGCTTTATATAGAAAACCATACTGAAAAATAGAAAATAAATTTTAATAATTATGAATTAAGAAAATGTTTTATTTAAAAAAAAGCGTGGGGTGCTTTTTAATATATTATCGAAATGATAATCCTTCTTCTCATATCTGTCAATGAAATATTTATAACTATTGACCCACGCACCCCACGATTTATTTGAAATAAAACTTTTTCTTCTTATTTACTCTATTATTCATTTATATTTATTAGATTTTTTTACACTATTCTTAATTCAAAATTATTAAAATTTATTTTCTATTTTTTTAGTATGGTTTTCTATATAAAGCGTGTTTTTGAGTTTTTTTTAACCATTTTTTTAAATCTAAATACTGAGTATGTATAGTTCTGCCTTTTGGTTTACAGGCAACCACAAATAAAAAATTTAAAAAAACCCCGTAATATTAAAATAAAGAATATAAGAAGAAGAAGAAGAGAAAATAAGAAGATAGAAGCTTATAGAAGATTACAGCTAAGAACCATCTCGAACACTGATGGGTTCGAGATGTTTCTTAAGCTGATTCAATGCTTTCAAACAGAAGATGGAAGATAGAAGATGGTTATCGCTAAGAACCATCTCGAACGCTGATGGGTTTGAGATGGTTCTTAAGCTGATTCAATGCTTTCAAACAGAAGATGGAAGATAGAAGATGGTTCTTAAGCTGATGCTTTCCGAAAAAAACGCATTTAAATCGGTCCATTCGTTTGAGAGCTACAGAACAGATACATACACACCCTAAACTTATAACACCCCTCTCTTTAGTCGGGGGTTAAAACTAAACGAGAAGTAGGATTTAGAACGCACGGACGCACCATGCCGCTTCAGCGTTTCGGATTTCGGACCACCTACGCGCGCTTACCAAATGTTACATGTCATCTTACCTTCACATTGAATCTTTTGATTTCTGAATTGTATTACAAGTGTAGGTACTCTACACTCTCTACAATACGTCAAAAGCAGTGAACCATTCGACCTTTGTTTGCTGTTTTCTCCGTTTTCAGCAGTATTTTCTCGGGCGTATTATTATATTCTTTTCAATTTTTCTTAATATATTAATTTACAAGTACGTGTAGTGAAATATAATTTAAAGCTTCAATTATGACTATAATAACATGTGTAAATATTTTGGGCAGATCATAAATGAGCAGTATAATTTCCATGTGTAAGTATCAACATCTATTACTGCGATCACCGCGCCGCCCGCCCAGCTTGGTGGTTATGATAAAACCCCCCTTTTATGGGGGAGGCTCATGTTTAACAGTAGTTTTTTTTCGGGCTGATGTGATCATAAATTCACAATGAAGTTGAATTGAAAACCTACTCCTATTAAAAACTTTTATTTAACTTGCAATGTTTGTATGTATGTATGTCTGTTTAGGTCAAATCCTGCCAGCTAAATTAGAACCACTTCCTCTTATCCTAAGGAGTTGTTTTTTTTATTTTAATTCAATTCCGTAGGATAAGAGGAAGTTATACTATTTCAGCTTGCAAGATTTGGCATAAACAAACTAACATACCATACATACATACAAACTTTGCAAGTTATTTAAAAGTATATGTAAGCTATTACTATTAGCCTGTTCTGTTCCATGTTGGGCAAAGGCCTCTCCCAACAGGACGTCCAGACATTCCGATCTTGTGAAAGTCTTTATTAAAGAGGTCTAGCTCATCCCGCCATCTCTTCCGAAGTCTGCAGCGACGATTTTGGCCCACATCTCATCCGGCATGCGGCAGACGTGCCCTGCCCAGGCCCACTTCAGCATAGCGGCTTTTATAGCTACGTCAATAATTAACACCTAGTATGATACCCTCCAGTGCTATTTGCCAACCTTGAGATTTCAGAGAAAAATATATATACACTACAATAGAAAACCTTTCTAAAATACTGGCTGCATGTTGCCACTTTATGGCATGCGTTATTACTAGCTAATTTGACCACATCATCACACATCACACATCATCATTCCATCCGGTGAGGTCGTAGTTAAACGATTGCACAGATCGTCACAAAAAATAATGACTTCGTATTACAAGCTGAAATAATAACTTAGTATTACAAGCTGCGCCCCGCGGTTTCACCGCGTGGATGATGATGCTGAGCCTATGTCACTCTCCGGTCTTGATGATTCAAAAAAGACATAAGTTCAAAAACTAAAACCGTACTACGGTCGGGACAGTGTTGTTTTTTTTCTTATTAGAGACGTGCCGTGTGTTATGTATGTCATTATGCCACCATTTTTGAGTTCATAATCCTGATTTTACTATATGAGAACTATAAGAGTGTTATAAAATCTTGTATCTACAATACAAGATTTTATAACACTCTTGCGATGAAAATGAATTGATTGCCTCGCTTGTCAAAATCCGATTTTAATCGTTTGACCACGATCTCACCTGATGGAAAGCGATGATGTAGTCGAAGGTGTAGCATGCTTGCCTAGTAGATACCTATTCACTCTTGACTTGAACACACCGGGGTTATAATTTACCGGAAACACTGACGAGGGCAGGGCATTCCACTCCTTTGCAGTTCTTATAATAAATGAAGAAGCGTAACGCTTCGTTCTTGTGCGAGGTATTTCAACCATGAAAGGGTGGCGCTTTGCTGATCGTCTAGTCGTACGGTGATGGAAAGGTGATAGGTGAATCAGGTTGTGCAGTTCTTGTGCACACTCTCCATAGTGCAATCTGTAGAATACCGCCAGGCTTGCTACCTCACGTCGATGCGCCAGACTTTGAAGCTTACTCTTTACCAAAGTGTCATCCCCAATGAGCCTGATAGCACTTCTCTCAATTGAATCCAAAGACTCGAGCTGATACTTGGCAGAACCGTCCCAGAGGTGGCAGCAGTACCCCATACAAGATCGGACCTGTGCTTGATAAAGATTCAAAAGCTGTCCCGGTGTGAAGTACCGCCTAACCTTAGACAAAATACCAAGTTTTTTTGCAGCTACCTTGGCTTTGGATTCAATATAAGACCCAAAATTCAGGTTTGAAGTGAGTTCGACACCCAAAAGCTCCAAATGGTCGCCTATTGGTATTGTTACACTTTGGAAAGACGGAGATCGGTGTAGAGGACTCTTTTTAGCAGAAAACAAACACGCTTGAGTTTTAGTAGCATTAAACTTAACCAGGTTAGCATCGTCCCAATCGGACACGGCTTCTAAGGCTAAATTTAAACGGTCTACCATAGCCTCTCTCTGAAACTGGACAGCGTCACAGCTGGCTTGAGCATTGGAAGTGTATCTCTCAACTACAGTACTGTCATTAGCATACCCAAAGGTACCGGGCTTCAGAAGGTCATTAATGTGCAGTAAAAACAGTGTAGCCGAGAGAACCGATCCCTGAGGTACACCGGCATTGATAGCCATTTGATCAGACGAGCAGCCCTCTAAGACTACTCGAATAGATCGTTCCCTCAAGAAATCAACTATCCAATTGCATAAGCCAACAGGTAAACCATATGAGGGAAGCTTGTTTAAAAGGCCATCGTGCCAGACCCGATCAAATGCCTTCAATATGTCAAGGGAGACGGCAAGCGCCTCACCATGCATCTCTATGGCTTCGCTCAGTACGTGAGTGGCATACGCGAGAAGATCCCCAGTAGACCGGTTTCGGCGAAATCCGTATTGTCGGTCACTGAGAAGATCACTGTCTTCAAGGTATGCCAAGAGCCTAATGTTTATGACACGCTCCATACACTTACAAAGTAAGGAGGTAATCGAAATGGGACGTTAATTGGCCGGATCAGCACGACTACCCTTCTTTGGTACTGGTTGTACATTGGCAAGCTTCCAGCTCTTCGGAACTTTACCTGAGTGAAGAGAGAGGCGGTACAAACGCGTTAAGATGGGAGACAATTCGGGCGCACAGTTTTTCAACACAATCGCTGGAATACCATCAGGACCACTGGCCTTGTTCACATCTTGAGCTCGAAGCGTTCTGAGAACCTCCTTCTGGCGAATGCGAATTTCGGGCATAAAAACCCCGCAATGAGGAAGGCAGGAAGGTGTCTTTTCAGAAGCATCTAGATGCGAGGCTTCTGCAAAAAGAGAAGCAAATAAATTCGCTTTGTCTCCAGCAGTGTGAGCCAGTGATCCATCAGGTTTCAGCAATGGTGGCAGTAAGGGGCGGCAGAAGTTTACTTCGACCGACGTGGCCAGGGACCAAAAAGCTTTGCTACCCGCGGGGTATGAAGCCAGTTTGGCCCCAATTCGACTTACGTGATCAAAATGGGCCTTCTTAAGTATCTTCTTGCAGGTCTTAGCGGCAACGTTAAATTTTCTCTTCTTAGCCCGAATATCAGAAGACTTGCGCTTTCGAGCATCAGCCCAGTCTAGATATGCCGCACGCTTTAGAGCCACAGCATGACCACAGCTGGATCCAAACCAAGGCTGAGCTTTGCTGGAAAGAGTCTTGTCACTGCACACGCATCTCATCCCAATCTGCTGAGTTGTATCTCCACACGCGCCTATTTCCCTTAAGGCTAGGATCAGGTGGGGAATACACTGAGACGGACTTAACCAGGCAGTGATCAGAGCTACCAAGAGGTGGGGATACTGATACGGAGTATCGGTCTGGTTCAGTCGTCACCGTCACGGTCAGGTACCCGTGTCGGCTCCTGCACAAGCTGAGAGAGATCTAACGCCAGAGCAAGCTTCCGCGTCTCTCTACCAGCGTGGTTGGTTTTTTGGTATGGGACAAGCCACTCCTTGTGGTGGGCGTTTAAATCCCCCAAAACCACCAATTGAGCAGACGGATAACGCTGTTGGGCCACACTTGCCGCCTCACCTATATAGTCTACCAATAAAGTCGTCCCCCGATCTCCGCTGTGTGAGCGGTACACACAAGCATACATAATTTTCTCTATGCCCGTGTCCACCAGCACCCAAATCACTGAGAAGTTAGGGTGCTCAAGATTTCGGAGACGCAGACAGCAAATGTCATCACGGGCGTATACACAAACGCCGGCATTTGGGATAAATAGATGGTCCAAGATATAGCCTGGGTAATCCAAGTACGCCGTATCAGCTGGACATCCTATCTGCGTCTCCGACAAGAAGAACAAGTGGGGCTTAGAGGTCTCCAGATAATGGACCGGTTGGATATTGGAGTGAATCCCGCGAATATTCGCAAGATCCACTTTAAGTGTGCGGATGTGCATCTGCCGTTTTAACTTATATCTTCTTTGGACTTTTTTCATTATGTGTTTTTGTGAATAGGTTGGACGAGTAATAGCAAACGAGATGTCGGAATGGCTAACCCACGGAAGTCAAGGCATAACTACGCCATTGATGAACTTGCGTGGAGACCGCGGATACGCCCGAACCCCCCTGAAATAATACATCAGTTCCTCACATCCGGTCGCCAGCCGGCCCAATGGATCATTTCAGGATTTTTCACAAGCGGCGGGGCAGCCTTTCGTAGCTGGCTAAACTACTACTTGGCCCCCCTACAACTTGCGGTCGGCCAGCAGAGAACACCGTGCTTCGCATCCCGCTACCCTCCAAAGCAAGGCCTCCGACACAGAAACACCATGATTCCTATCACGGTCCACCCTTCCAACACAACTGCATCCTACAACTCATCCGGACGGCTTCCCTTGAACATCATGATGGAACACGACAAATCGTTTGGCATCAAGACTTTGTCCAGCTGGTGGTAATACAAAAGCCGGCAGCCGAAGCCAACCACCAGGTGATTCACGGTGGGTCACGTGTAGGACATCGAGGGCTGAATCCTACGGACGCGAGCAAACAATAAACCCTCAAAAACGACGAGCATTGCTGTATTCGGGTAAAAAAATAGCTTATGACTCTCTATACCTGAAGACAAATCGATTGACACCTCGCTTGTCAAAATCGGACCAATTTTGAACAACAAAAATATCGCTTTCCATCAGGTGAGATCGTGGCCAAACGATTGCCTAATACGTAATAAAAATAATAATCCCTTGCTCCGCCGTAGCGGAACGAAAATAAAACACACTATCGCATTATTGATGTATTCGTGAGTTTTAATCGTATGTTTATATTATTTCTGACCTTTGCTGGAAGTGTGAATACCTCGCACAAGAACGAAGCGTTACGCTTCTTCTTTTATTATAAGATCTGCAAAGGAGTGGAATGCCCTGCCCTCGTCAGTGTTTCCGGTAAATTATAACCCCGGTGTGTTCAAGTCAAGAGTGAATAGGTATCTACTAGGCAAGCGTGCTACACCTTCCACCACATCATCGCTTTCCATCAGGTGAGATCGTGGTCAAAAGATTGCCTAGTCAGTAGTAAAAAAAAAAAAAAAAAAACTGGGAATGCCCAAATGAAAACAAAAGATATTCGTTGGAATTGTTTGTACATTTGTTATGTGCGGGCGTAGTTTTAGGCAATTTCGAAGTTTTGGATAGGAATATAGCTATTCTTGGTATTGGATTGTTTTTCAGTTGTCTTGAATTTCATTTGTTACATAGTTTTACTATTAGTAAACATTAGCTGTGCCCGCGGCTTCGCACGCGTTGTCATAGTAATCTTTGTACTATTCCAAGACCTAAAATCCCAATGTACCAACATTTGATCAAAATTTCTTCAGCCGTCAAAAAGTGTTTTATCGATTGCTCAGCCTCTACTCGTCGGATTGAGATACCAAGTACACGTTTTTAAGTCAAACTCTAAGCTATCTAACAGTGGAAACCGCATTGCAATCGGTCCAGTAGTTTTTATGATGCGCGAACAAACATACAGACAAACAGAAAGACACGTCTTAAAAAAATGATATATTCTTGTTCTGTAGCTTATTTTAAGTAGATACACCAGACCATTTTTTAACCTACAGTAGAATCCGTTTATTATGACTCCGCCTATATTGACCAACCGATTATTATGACGTAATTACAGTACGAAGTTTGGTTTTCTTATAAAATTCTTTATAAAAAAAGTCGGATATAATGACTTCCCTTACAGTGACATGTCGCTTATTATGACCCATTTTTAATAAATTATGTCCGGTTATAATGACCGACATGATTCTTTACACCTTCGGTAATGTTAGTTGATTCCCGACGACGTTCGGCACGTGGCTCGTTTTTGTGTGAGTAATTGACACTTGAAGGTCACGCATTGTTTTTGCGTTTGTCGTTTGTGTTTTTCATTGTATGTACTGTGAAAAAAATGTCATCTAAACGCCGTAAAGCATTTACGATTGAGGAGAAAGGTGCAACAATATGCAGATTAGAAAATGTAGAATCAAACTCATCTCTCGCAAAGGAATTTGGCGAGGGTCATTCGATAATCTCAATGATTTTTAAAAACAAGAATTATTCAAATGTTTTGAAACCGAAGAGGCTTTGAAAATCGCGGCAAGAAAATGTTGATCAAGCATTAATTCAGTGGTTTAAAATAAAAATAAATTTCACAAAACGCTTTGTATGACGTCCGCTTATTATGACGTGTTTGTCAATTCCTTTCGATGTCATAATAAATGGATTCTACTGTTCTTCGAAAAGAAACAAGTTCAAACAAAAAAAAATGGTTACAGACATCCAAGTGAAGTTAAATAAAAGCGTTTAAAAATACAACTAGAATTTGAAAAAAAGAAAAGGATAATTTAGAAAAAAAAATAAAAAAATATCAAGATAATCACGGCACTCATTATAAGTCAGTCTTCTAAACAGTCTGCATTAACACGAATATGATTGTGAATACGAATACCTTACATCGCGCAGTCGAGAATCAGCATAGACTTAGACCCTTCAAGCCATGCAAAGATCACACATTCGCGGGACATGCATAATGTAGGTAATGTATTAAATAAACCACGTGTTCATCTAACATTCCTTCTATCTAGTGATGGTATTCAATGCATCGTCGTAAACAGAATTTTGGTCGGATATTGAGAGAAAATTCCGGAATTCTAACTCTATTTTTGGGTTCCGTAAAAAATAGAGTTAGAATTCACTTCGTTGTCCATCTGTCTGTCTGTTCGTCAAGACAGCTTTTCTCAGGAACGCGTGTATCAAGTTGAAATTAATATCAAATACTCAGTCTGAAATGCCTTTACAAAAAGTCAACGCATTCAAAAGATACGGCCATCTATGCCGCATATTGAAACTGCAAGGGAAGCAAAACCTATAGGGTTCACGTGACCTAGATTTGGCAATAAGCAATTTCTGCTAACACAAATAAAGGGAAAATTCCGAAAACAGTTAAATCACATATTAAAAAATTGACTGACTATTTGCGTACCTACAAGTTTGTAGGGAACCCTCGGTGCGCGAGTCTGTTTCGCACTTGGCTGTTTTAAAAAAAAATATTTTTTTGTGTAGAGGTTCCAAAGGGACATAATCCACTGAAACAGAGAAGTGCGATGATGTGTTAAGATAGATAGTTAACTCGTTTGGATATTTCTATGTCGAAGTAGGTAGTTAGTGCCTTATATTTATTCTGTGGTAGTCCTGAACTCTTAGTATCAGAATTTGTAAGGTCGTCCAAAAGTATATGAGGTGGCGTAACAACAACTATCAATAATTCCGGCTGCTAACTGACAAAAGGGCTCTTGGGCGGCATGACAAAGACACCACAGCTCGGCACTACCTCAAATGACATACGTACATACAGGTTTCCACGGGCTTTTAATGAAGATGACATTACTGTAATCATGGTATCAAGAACATCACTAGCGTTTTCTTACCTCTACGTACAAACAAAGTAGCTGGAGAGCGCTACCCAAGGTTCTCTGTAGATTTATTTGCCTTATGAATATTAAAGTCCTTTACACTATTGGGAGCTCTCGAATCTCTCAGCACTTTGTTATTTCTGTTCGGAGAATGGCAAAGTAATGGACTCGGCGGCGGCGATAGTATCTCCTCGGAACATCAGTAAATTTAAAAATAACTTTGGTGATAAATTAAAGTTTTTATTTTTTTGCGAACTATCAAGGAATCCTACCGAGTCAGAAGTCGCCAAAATGAATGATACTTTGTAACTACTTGTAAAATTGTAACTACTTGTAAAATGTACCTAGTAATTTTATTGTTTCGAAAAATCGGTTTTCTGATAGTGACGCGCTAGTACTATTCTGAATTAATTCATTTCGTAACTTTTTATATTTTGAGTACAGGTTTAATTAGTTTATCTCTTTATTAATTTATAGTACCTACTTATAATAATAAAGTCCCACAAAAAATATCAAATACACCGCTTGTCAACCATATATTACTTCTAATAAGACTGCTCAATAGTCCGCACAATATAACAAATATCCTAACAACAAAACGTGATTCAATTCTGTGAAATGCTTTGTGTCGCAAAAAGCACGTTTCCTTATTTTAGACATGTTAATCGATACACTGACCCGACATTGAGCTCCCTACAGAAATATTTACAAGCCTTGACCGATTCACCCCTTGGTGTCTTCCCAAATCTAAGTCACCATTCACAATATATCATTCCATATCATTCCTCACTTATTCAGCTTACATGTAATCCGGGAGCACAGACCATAACCGCTCCTGGGATCCGCCGAACTGGCAGCACTCCAAGGCATTACGTCGGGGCAGCAAAAAACAGTACCGATTGCCAGGCCAATGTGTTTTGGCGGAGTTATATGCCATCATTCTTGTGTGGTTACAGATGCGTACGTTATTGGCGTAATTTCATGAAAAAGTACGTTAGTTTGCGAAAGTTACGGACTAGTTCCGGAGTTAGTTTCGTCATTTTATCTCAATCTTGGAGAGGGATAGCGCTTATCCGTGTGTGGTGATTTAGGAGACGCGTTTGGATGAGATTGGACCGGAAGCTTTAGTGTTATGCTATCACCAAGTATCGGACACATTTTTTTAGGTTTTGTCATTTTGACACTTCGAGCAAAATACAAAAGTTGTGTGGTTCGAGCTAAATGACGACGCGGCGTGTCTAATTGACTACATGTTAATTACCCACGGAGTGCCTGACTTTTTCTGGGTCTGTGATGACTTTCCGTAAAACTTTAAATTTAGCAGATTTTCCCATACTAGCGCTTTTGATAGATATGGTATGTTGAATATCGAAACTAAACTTGCCGATAAATACAATTCTAAAAGATTTTTATTCATAGCGATCGTGTCGAAGTACCGATGGTTCAGCGATAGGGTCAAACACATATTGTAAAATTCGAAGCTTTTTTTTTGCATTTGAAATGCAGACGATAGAATAATTTATTTAAAAAAAAAAATAGCATATGTTACTTGGGATGATGTAAGAACCCCATATATCCAAATCTGTTCAGGTATTAACAAATTACGGTGGAATGAAGAAACTCACATACATACAAACATACATGAACCCTGAAAACATTATGGCTGGTTGGTGTAGTAGCTAGTAACTCTAGGAACGAAATCAAACGGTCGCGGGTTCGAACCCTGCAAGGTGCAATCATTTGTGTGATGAGCAGAAATGTTTGTTTCCGAGTCATGGATGTTGGTATTCATATTTATGTATGGTTATCCGTTATCTAGTGCCCACATTACAGGGTATCCCAGTTTGGGGCTAGGTAATTGGTGTGGAATTGTCCCGAATATATTTATTTATTTATTTATTTATTACACGACTACCTTTTGGGCAGTCGTGTAATAAGTAGGTACTTAGGTACTTCATTTACAAAGAAGGTCTGTCTTATCAGGGAGCAAAATACCTCTTCATTACTATATTAGCTCCCGGCCTTGTATCAGATTTGCGTAGGTAAGGCCGCGTCCACACTAGCTAGGCACGATGGCTTCTGATGATTGATAACCTCAGTTGGTCAGTATCCTTTATCTACCCTCGTGTCTCTCGACACTGATAATACTGCCCAATTAGTTGTTGACACACATTTACGTAACAACAAGATGGTAAGGGCGCCAGCCTACTGGGGCGCACGTATACACGATTTAATGTCAAAAAAGAAAAGATTTCAAACGCGGGTTTGCTTTTAGGCACTCTTTTTACCAATATTGGATAACATATTAAAATTAAATATAATTATTATTTAATTTACAAAAAACAAGATACACAACAGGTAAGACAGAACCATGATCTGTAAATTCATCCAGACGAAAGAAAAATAAACAAAAAGAGGTCTATACGCAATTAAGTCAAACGATAAGACATATCAACTAGATTAAAAGCTAAAACACGCCTGCCCTGCCAAAAAAGAACTTACGCCAATAAATTATATACTGTTGGAATATGCTTATCAAGGCCTTCAATTTGATAACAGTATAGTAAAATTCAATAAAAAAAAACGCATTTGTAAATGAAGCCATACTGCCGCCGTATTGAGTTGTTTAAAAAAAATAGCTTATCTTACTCAGGGGGATGTAAGAATTCTAACGATACCCCATACGTCTAAATCTGTTCAGGCATTTAAAAGTTATGGTGGAATAAATAATGAATCCTAAAAACATTACACTCCTTTTTTGGGCGGTCGTATAAAAAGAGCTTAATATTACTAGGAACATATATATATATATATATATATATTTACAAACATATATATACTACTACATTTTAGGTGTGGTTTCCCCATTTGTAAATAAAAACATAACTTCCGAGCTGTATTACCTCTCCCATCAACACACGGCGCGGAGAGGGACAAACATTTTAGAACAACAGCGCCATTATCAAATCGTATTCGTAGCCATTTCCGTGAGCCGCAGTGGACTGGTGCCTTAATTTGTAGTATTATTTATTCTGTGACTAATGGAGGAAAACCCTCGTTTCGTTGAAAAGAGATGAAGCATGCTATTTTTTTGCTGTCTGGAGTCAATAATATAAACAATCGTGTTCTCGTAACTTCGGTTCATCGTATAATTTTATCTAGAATGAGATAAAATTGAGTGTCATTTTACGGAAGTATTGTTTATATTTAATTTACTCATTTCATTTAATTACTGTTCCTTTACAAAACAAAGTGTATAAGCAGCTCTATGCCTACAATAATGTATTTTGTCGGTTTGTAATTATTTTTTTGTCAACTAAAGGTCTAATGGTCTTCGGTTTCGGTTGGTCTAGTGGCTAGTGACCCTAACTACGAAATCAAACGGACGCGGGTTCGAATCCCACTAGGTGCAATCATTTGTGTGATAAGCAGAAATGTTTGTTTCCGAGTCATGGATGTAATATCTCTCGGCACTCTGGGAAAACTTTAGTGTAGGGCACTCTAATATTTGGCTAGCTGACGCTTTATATTACTAGTGGCTCTGTGAGCTGTAGACCTCGCGAGTACAAACTTTTTTGCACACAATCTAGCAGTGCACAGTAGCGCCATCTAGTTATCAATCCCTAGTAGGTAAAGGGCTGATTCCACTGGTAGAAACCTAAAAGTTAGCAATTTACTGGATTTTGAAGAGCTATTCTGCTCATCACGCTGAAGATCCTCATCAGATCTTCACCAATTTTTTATGAGACCTACTTGAAAGTTACTACCTTTCAAATAAAATATCGAAATCGGATCTGATAAGGCGGAGATATTCAGTAGACCCCTTTTTGGGGGAAGTACGCCTCCAATCAATAATTCACCTAGTTTCGTCTAGATCGGTTGAGAAATGCAACCTGTTCAGGAGAACCGCCGGAGATCCGGACAGAGATCCGACATACAATATAATAATATAATATAATAATATATTCGGGACAATTCCACACCTAGCCCCAAACTAGGATACCCTGTACTATGGCCACTAGATAACGGATAAACATACATAGATACAAATAACATACGAAAGCATTTTTGCCCTAGCTGAATCGGAGACGCTTCGCTCGCGATTCGCGCTCGCTCGGACACTAAACAGTTAAAAAGCCGGTTCATGCGCTCGTTTTCTAATTTCCATACCTTGACTCATTAATGGCCGGTTCCTGTATCTTAAAACGAACCGTTTTCACTTACTGTCCGTAGTTTTTTGACATAAACGCCTTATAAAAAACGTCAAAAAATAACGAGACGTTAGAAAAACGACCCGTTTAATTTTTATAGGAATGGGGGATAAGTCGATAAGGATTTGCACACAACTTGATTGACAATGACGATGACCATTTACCAATGTAAATAGTTATTTTGAATCAACTGGATCAATATCATATCTAGCACCAATCCCAGGTTGCTAGACTGCTGAACTGGATCAATACTTGATCAATTAGAACTAAGCTAAAGTGTCTAGAGATTTAAGGTTGTTCCTTTACGGTCTGCTTCCTTCAATGTGCTTCAATTGTCACAAAGCTTTGGAAGTGTCTAACTTCAATCAAGATTGTTTAGAAGTTTAAATTGCCTAGTCAATGTCGTTATTTATAGGTTGAGGGTTGGGTAAAGGATTCATTGATTCCTGACTCATTGATTGATGACATTTGACTCTCCTTAGTTCGAAGTATATACGAGTATAAAAAAAACGCCGATTTGTCAAAATACTAATTTTTATTAAGTTTTTTTATTATTTTATTTCTTTGAGTGACAAGACGGGCAGGTCGCTCGCCTGATGGTAAGCGTCACTCCTGCCCATAACAGTTGCAGTGCCACCTAGAACTTTGGTTGCAAAGTCTTGCGCGTCGCTGCACTGCGCTCGTCACCCTGAGACATTGGTTGTTAAGTCTCATTGCCCAGTAATTTCGCTGGAAACATTGCCCTTCAAACCAAAACACAAAAGTGTTTACACTACTCTACTTGGCGGTTGAATATCTGACAAAGGGGTGGTACTTCCCCAGGCGGCCTCTTTTGTAAGAGGCCTGCCACTACAATAAAAATGGGAATTATAAAACGAGCCACAATATTTTTTATAATTTTCCTCGAAAAGACAAGACGAACCGTCAGATACAATTACTGAACAACTGAAATATTACAACGCTTCTAAATAGAATTTTTGACAATTGTAAAAATAAGTTGTCTTAAAAATTACTATAGGCTGGAGACCAACTATGAGCATCTCCATTCTTCGTAACGTCCAGGATGACTGACACACGAGCTTCATGATGATTATACATTATCATACATCCTCCATCATCAGCTTATACTTGTTCACTGCTGGACTTAGGCCGCTCCTAATACATGCCACTGAGCTTGGTCTTCAGCTCTTCGTCCAGTTTCTGCCAGCCGAAGATCCTCACTCCACATGGTTCTCTACTCGAGAACTCGTCTATCCCAACGAACATGGGAAATGTGACCAGCCTGCTGCCACTACAGCTTACGTATCCGTAGAGCTATGTTGGTTACTTTGGTTCTCTGTCGGATTACTTCATTACGAATCTTGTCCTTAGAAACTCCAAGCATAGCTCTCTGCTAGTCTGAACGTGAGTGTCCACGTTTCGGCTCTGTAGGTCATGATTCGCTTCGTTTATTTTTGCAAAATAAAGAAATAGTTTGAATCTGTCAAGTATTTTTTGCTCGTGAAGTATTTTCTTTTACTCAAACAAGCTTGTAATGTGGTCATTATTTCGATAACCTTCTTTAGTCAAAGTCGACCTTGCCGCGCTGCTTGAATAGGCGCCAGCAAAGTTGTATTTACTGTCGTGTTTTGCGGCCAGCAATTTCCTTTGAAAATCCATTATTGTCGTGTTTTCTTTTAGTACTATTATTTATTCTGTGGTTTTGTTAACCACCGAACTCGAAAAGAGAGGCGTTGTAGCTCCCAGACGAATGGACCGATTTTGATGTTTTTTTTTCTTTTTGAAAGCTGATGTGATCGTGATTGTTGTTGTTGTTGTTTATGTTTATGTTTCTGTTTATGTTACTGTTTCTTTTTCTGTTGTTGTGGTCGTTGTTGTTGTCTTTGTCGTTGTTGTTTTCGTTGTTGTTGCATTGTTTGAGTAAATTCTTATTATACTAAGCTGGTTTTATTTAAATTCCTCGCATTGTTAGAGTAAAGCACTATACAAGCCTTGGTCCGCAATGACTGCCCTGCTGGCCACGCTATGATGGCCTCGAGCTTTGCTTAGTTAAGTTCTCGACCATCATCATCGCTGCCAGCAACGCAGTCATTACAGACCGCGGCAGTAATGTACTATTATAATATTAGACGAGTATACGATTGAGATATTGATTTGCTTTCTTTTTATATCCGTGCTATAACAATATCAACATTTCATGAATGAACAAAAACATGAGAGAAATTCCTTGTCTTTGAGCTTGTCTAAGAAAAAATATTACGAGAAAATGCTGTATCCTATTTTCCATATTCTTTGTAAATTCAAATCTTAGGGATTTTTCTCTATGGAATTAGCATAGACTTTCCCTTCTTCCTTTATTACCCTGTCCAATCTTTTGTCTTAGGTTATAAATGAAAAAGAAATGCGGAAAAGAAATAGATGCCAGCGTTTTATGACTAGATTGAACTGACAATAAAAGTGGTGTCATTACGTGTCATTACAACCTTTTATTAATGTTGCCATATACTCGTATGTTATAGGCTGTATGGATATTGTTAAATGCGTTCATTGATGTATAATAAATCTTCCAAGCTAAAAACAGCTGATTTCGTGTTGACCTATCAAGTTGAAATGTACCTACATATTTATAGAAACCCGATGATAATGCCATAATTTTACTCTTATGACCTGGAGTTAGGAGTTAGTTAGGAGCGACAGTACACATGGGAAGTACTTACTCGTCATGAGCCAATTTTGATTTGGATTATTATTTCAGATCTCCAGGGTGTTGCCATAAAAAGCATTACAAATTATTTACTAACTCGGATTTTATGGTTTAATAAAACACTGTAAAAACATGAACAGCTCAAGAAACCTATCAAATTCATCGTTGTTTCGGAAATCACCAAGCCGGGACTGAGGGCGGGTCGACGGGCGATTTTTTATTTTGATTCAAAGTAAAAGGATTAGGTTCAGTTCCATTAGCTTATTCAAATGAAAAACGAGTCCTATATTTTTCAATATAAAGTACACAATTCTTTGTTTACAATAGCGTTTATATGTAACAGAATAGTTGGTAAGCGTTTCTATTGAAAGTGTCACAGACTAGGAATTAGTTACCGTGGGATTTATAATAACGCTTTCAGGTGTTTTGCGTGATTTTCCATAAGTAAGGATTATAATTTGTGTGGTTCTGTGACGGGGGTTACTTGAAAGGATAATTGGTCATTGGTAATTGTAGGGTTGATTGTTCAAGTTAAATTATTTAAAAATACGCGGCGCTCCCGGACCACGTTCTCACTTCTCCTTTCCCATGATGTGACCCAAATAAAAGCGAATAAAACTTTAATAGTGCTATAAGTCCTATCAGGACATAAACGCGTCACAAAATTGGTTTATATCGCTTCCTTTACCGTAAACTGTCATACGGCAACGCGACAGTAGACAACTCATAAATGTAAATAAAGCATTATATGTGCCTGAGTGTCTGCACCTGTCGTTGTCTGGTACTTATTTGATATTCGGAAATCGAGCATCAATATGGAATAGATAAATTTGATTGAAAATACATAAAAAAAAGTTGCAGTGCCTATTACAACATGTAGGCTAATTGAAATATTAAACTTAACTTTTAGGATCTAAAATCTAAAAATACAGGCCGGTGACCTCCTAACTCAAAGCTATAGCGATAGCGATATCAATGCTCAGTCCGTCCTTGTCATTGTGTTACGATATGACAAGGACGGACGGTGCATTGACGTCAAACGATTACAATTCCATAACGATCATTCAACCGCGGTTGCCCTGCTGATTAGGTATTAATCAGAGCTCGAACTTTCCATGAATACTTGGTGCTGTGATCATTGAAACGATTATATTGGTTTGCTGTTAGCGAGAATGGACGGAGGCGGTGAGTAAACCTTATTTTCGCCGCCGTTTGAGACGTCAACTCCACCGCTATCTTCCTTGTGTTGTTTTCTTACTGAATCATAATTGACAACGGCACCTATTAGTTATGTTCGGGGAATGTGACGAGCCCTCTACTTCAACTTGCATATCCTTTGAGCTATTACGATTACTTTGGTTCTCTGTTGGATCGTATCTTAGACAATTCGATTAGTAGGTAGGTCTTAGTATAGCATCCAATAGAAACAATAGCTGCCATAGAATTCAAATTCAAAGATGAACGTAAGAACGACCACGTAACACGTAAATACTAATTAGTATGCCAATCTCAATATTCCCTCTATAAATTACCAATGGCGCCACAGGGAATAATTCATGCAAACCCCTCTCATACATACAGATAAACTTTCCCCTTTTGGTGTAAATTACCTATAGGGCTGCATTGCATACATCATATTTTCCCTGTCATAGCTCGCTTTTGATGTAACTCCATGGGGAATTTTTGGATAAGCGGGGGTCTGTTTGATATAATAATGTTTTATTTACAACGGAAAAAATAGGAGTCAGTGAGAATAATCCAAGAAATCCAAAAAATCGTGTTTTAGTTCATTCTTCGCGGCTACTACAGCGTTGGCAAAGAGATAACCGAAGTGTGAAGAAATATACAAGGCCATAAAATGGAGAGTTCTCTCATGAGAATGAAGAAATATGGGCTATTTTTGTTCTGTTTTCGCGTGCGTATAATATGACGAAAAAATAGTTATCCGCCATTTTTTTTCCACCAATAAGCGTGTTGTGGTTCTTCATAAAGTTAAGAAGTAAGGAGAAAATATAAAATATTGGATTCTATCATGATGGGTATCAAATACAAGAGCTTTAACAGAACATTTCATAAATATAAAACAAGTGTGGCATTAAAGTAGAACAATATTTTCATTCCAAGAAGTCGGGTTCTAAGTCAGACATTTTAGCTTGTTGGGTTTAATTACTTCCGCCAGACAGCTCTACCACTACTACTTACTTACCGGGCTCAGCGCCTTAAAGTGGGTTTTGCCTCCGACAGGAACAAGTGCCATATATCCTACGTGATCTCCCGCCAGCTCTCGCCTCGCAGTTCCTACTTCACCTGGTCCTTACCCCCTGTAGCACTTATCAATACTGCAATACTATACAAGCAAGCTCGAAGGACCATAGAACGTATGGTCCTTCGAGCCTGATATATTGTCTATTATGTATGCCCCACTTATATCCAGGCATAAATAACTCGGCTATTTATGCATACGCAGGCATAAATAACCCATAAAGCGGATATTTTATTCCAGAAAAGCACGTTGCTACTCAAAGCACCGCTGTTGTTTGTATCTCGTTCGGATATCAAACATGCGGGCGGTGTTTACATTTCATTTCTCAAGTTGTGTTCGGATATTGGTGTCTTGTGCTTCGAGAATTCTAAGAGATGCACTTGAGTTATGGGGCGGTAGGTATTGGGGAATTTGCTTACCTGACCTTCGACTACAACTACGGAATCAATAATGCTAAAATGTCACTTATAACACGACAACCCTGCAAACTGTGACACAGAATAAACTAGTAGCTCTATGAGCTGTATACCTAGCAAGTCTGTCTTTGCAAAGCTTAAAACTGAGTAAATGTTCAGAACATTATTTTTTACAGTTTCAACCCCCATATCAAAAAAATACTGTTTTTTTTTAAATTATGTCGACGATAAAAATATATATTTATCGAACCTGCTCACAAAATTTCACGAGAATCGGTTGAGAAATGCGACCTGTAGAGGAGAACCGGACATCCGCTGGACATACGAAAGATTTTTGCCCAAGCTGAAACGGAGACTCTTCGCGCTCGCTCGATCAATACTTGTGCTTATAGTCCGAATTAAATTTAAAAAATATTTTTAGTACCACCAATTAAACCTGTTTCTTGACAACAATAATTGTTGCTAGATACAAAACACTACGCACTAGTAACTAGTGCGACTTAGAATCCAATGATACAAGGTTCGGTTCTAGGCTCCGCAAGTCCGCGCCCATGATTTTCCAAGTTATGTGCGGTGTTCCATCGCTCCGTGCTTCGGAGGGCACGTTAAGCTGTCGGTCCCTGATGTTATTGACTAATAGCAGTCGTAAGCCATGTCAGAGGCCCTCGGGCGGCTTGACAAACTGACTCAAGAGGTCAGCAGTACCTCAAGCAAGCATGAATAAAGAACTAGGCTTCAAGAAACAATAAAATTACTAGAACAATCCCAAATTAAAAAAAATGTAATCCCCGACCCCCAATATTATAGCTAAGAAGCTCCTCGATCACATCAGCTTTCAAACTGAAAAAAAAAACCGCAACAAAATAGGTCCATTCGTTTTGGGAGTTACAATGCCTTAGAAGACACAATTATACATACAAACACACCCTAAACTTATAACACCTATCTCTTTTAAGTTCGTGGGTTAAAAAACACGGACAAGAGAAATAGAGTGAGAATATTCACGGATAATGAAAATATTTTTGCGACATATCAAAATCACGAAGCAAACTCGTACGTTCCGTTTCGCATTAACGAAGGCAAAGCTCCTATAACATCGCAGCGGAAGACAAACATCGGTATTACAAACAGAAAACTTGGAGCGAAGTTCAGCTTAACGCGGATATAACTTATGTATGGACTTTGAGAATGTTCTGGATATTTGTCGAGGTTATTCAAGGTATGTGGATTTCATGTGATGGGATTTAGTACGAGTCAAGTGAATATTGTTATGAGTTTAAAAATAAGTTAAATATAAACGTTAACAAAAAAGCGTTTATGCAGTAGCCATGTGATTGTGAAACTTAGAACGGGCTATCGCGTATACAAAATTTCGTGTTTGTGCTGTTAACCGTTGAGGAGTTCCCTAGTCAGGATCCAACCCTGAGTCCAGCAACCATGTCATGGAATAAACTTCAAACAGCTATCATAATAATAAGCGTACAGACGTCGTGTCTGTGCTGTTGAGCGTTGAAGAGTTCCTTTACCTGGAGACCATGTCATGGTATAATTTAAAACCGGCTATCATAATACAATATGTACGGAATATTTTGTCTGTGCTGTTATCCGTTAAAGAGTTCCCTTATCTGGAGCTAGTCCTGGATGTCAATTCAGGTCATGCTTTCCTGAAAAATGCATAGTCATCGAAACTGGACCAACATGTAAAAAATCAACTCCGTAGGATAAGAGGAAGTGGTGACCTAAACAAACATACATACAAACATTGCAAGTTCAGTACTCGTTCTTGCTATGTTCCATGTCGGGCTCATAAACAAACATACATACAAACATTGCAAGTTCAGTACTCGTTCTTGCTATGTTCCATGTCGGGCTCATAAAAATCATTTTTAAGCGACTTCACAGAAGGAGACGGTTATATGTTCGATTATATGTATGTTTTTTTTAAATTTATGTCGGTCGATTTCTCCGTCAATTTTTTGACCGTTTTTTTTTAAGTTACCTTTAGTAACTAACAGTAATTATTCTGTGAAGGAACCGACTTCAAGTTAAATTACTCAAAAAAGTTACTAAGCCAATCTTCATGAAATTTATCTGGGGCTATTATAATAATCACCAAGGGGTATGAAATCCAGATGGTAAGAGGACACACACAAAAACAAAACATAGTGGAATAGTAATCCAGCTTTTTTATGGTTGCTAAAAATGGAACTTAAACAGTCGCACAATCGGTCAGACTTATAGATAGTTGTTGATAAACTAAAGTACCTACAATAAAACCTAATACTTTATTGAGAACTAGCGACTTGCCCCGGCTTCGCACGGGTATCTAAGGGCTACGATTCTACCCGTGTTTTAATTGACTAATTTTAACAACAAGGCCTAAGTTCAAAGACTAAAACCCGACTAAGGTCGGGGAAAAATATCCTATGACGTTCTTGCGATGAAGATGAATCTATTGACACTTCGCTTGTCAAAATCGGACCAATTAGAGCGATGCTATGGTGGAACATAGCATCGCTCTAATTGGTCATATATACATACATACATAGACTGTTAAACTCATTACCCTTCCTTTGCATTGCCTTAGTAGGGCAAAAAACGCTTATTGTGACTTAAATATAACAGTTAATAGTCCATATAGCCTCGGGGACTTTTTTCTGGGTAATGATGAGTACATTATAGTATGACTGTATCATCAATAGTCTACGTCAATAGTCTTCGCAGCGCACGCCATATAATGACTTTTATAGGCAAATTTATGGTACCTTGGGTTACATTATTGCAATTTTCGTAGGTATCTCTATTTTTTATTGAAAGATATAATGCAGCCCATGTTACTCGCTTATCAAGATAGCTTTCTATAGGTGAAAGAATTTATAAAATCGGTTCAGTATTTTTTTAAATATATCCATTACAAACAAACATACAAAAAATCAAATATTTTCTCATTATGATATTAGTGTAGATGTAGGCAAGTTCCTTCATCATCATCACCATCATCATCATCATCATCAGTACCGGGAAGACGTCCTCAGCTAAAAAAAAGGCCTCACCCACAGAACGCCACAACGTGGTTGCTCGCTGTTACTATGAGTAGAGTATCATAGTAAGCATGGTGATTACGGATTTTGTCATAATTACCAGGTGACAGGCGACTTAGTGATCGCAGAATTTCGTGAACTACTTTTGCTGTTTCTCACTGCACCCGCGCGGGGTGAGAAGGGATAAGCAGTCCAATCTTAGGATGGATAAATATAAGTAACTAGATTAAAAGCAAAAAAAAACTCGCCTGCCTGCCAAAAAATAACTTATGCAAATAAATTATATACTGTTGGAATATGCTTATCAAGGCCTTCGAGTTGATACCCATATTGTAAAATTCGAAGTTTATTTCTTACATGAAAATGGCTGAAATATTTCGGCTGTATGGGTATACAGCCGAAATATAGTATTAAAAAAAAAAGTCTATATTAATCGGGGGGATGTAAAGATTCTAACGATATCTCATACGTCTAAATCTGTTCAGGCATTTAAAAGTTATGGTGGAATAAAGAAACTCACGTATATACATAAATACAAACATACATGAATCCTAAAAACATTACACTCCTGTTTTGGACAGTCGTGTAAAAAGTGATACTTAACACCATTCCAGCATTCAGAAATGTCTTTTATAGTAATTAGACGCTCCGTCGCTGAATATCATTTCTGAAAACATCATGTTCGCAAAACACCATAATCTCAAGCTACCACATTCACAAAGAAACCATAGTCTCATAATACCACATTCGCAAAACACAACATTCTTATGATAACACAATATTCAAGGTACAGTCAGGGCGGCTGCACTCCGCAACAAATACAAATAAATTCGAAGGCGCAATATTCGGGTCCGTTCATTCGAGTGTCAAGCGTGCGCTCGATGAGTCGCGCGCCTTGTACTTAGCGATAAAGTACCTACTTACGTAAAGTTATTGACAAACTTTATTCGTGTTTTAATTATGAGTACCAAGAAGAAAGCTAGAAAGTACTGCATAGCATTCGTCTGTTTGAATAGTGATAGAAATGACGAATAGTCATTCTTTACGTTTCCAAAGGATATTGAAAGGTAATAAATTGTAATACCTATTATGTAGATATTGATATTTTTTATTACGTAGGTTCCTATAGTTTTATGTTATTTCATTTGTGTTCCATACCGAAGCTACGCATATTTAAGGTTTTTCCGCGCAGAAAAAAAGTCGTTTATTAAATCGATCAACGTAATTTTATAATTGATTATAGTAGGTATTGTTGATCGGAAAATGAATTACTGTGCTGACTTAGTAAGTAGCCTACAACTAATTAGGAATTTATATAATATATGTCTCGTATAATACCTACCTACTTTTAATACCTTTTATTACGTAGGTAGCAATTTATTTTTCACTCATTAAAAAGCATGGAATTCAGACAGGCACCTTTATTCATCAAAGTGCAATACCTATAGGATATAATCATAATCAACCAACGACACGTAGGTAGGTATCTCACTAAAGTTATCGGCGGTCTGAAAACGGGATAGGTAGGTAGTAAAAATGAGGTAGTAGGTCTATTCTGATAAGAATGTCAATGTATGTAATAGAACTATTTTAATTTATAATAATAAGTAATAACATAATACATTATTACTTATTTATTCTGTTACAATATCTAAGTCATAACATATCACAGAATAATTAGTAGTACAAGTACCTAGTCATATCTTAATACAACCCTACCGAGCGAAAAAGGGACAGAGCTATTCTGAAACGGTTAGAGTAATGGAAGTTCTCGCGCGTTGTGATACGGTGCATTCTAGCCTGCACGCGGTGGGCGAGTGCCTTCTAGGTAAATATAATTGAAAGCTCGCAGCGCCGTGCGAGTTAAATTGCACTTTATAGCGTTGTAGCGAGAGTCGCTATTTATTTAAATGACTTTACTCAGTTAGCCTTCTGTATTTGTACTATTATATATTCTGTGGTACAGTACTAAACATAATCTACACTACACTCGCGAGCAATGAAATCGACTCTCAAGCGCGCAATTGTGTTTTTCTAATTCTGAAAATAAGTAAGTAACAAACAATAAAAACTATATACCTACACTGAAAGTTTACAATCTCAATCCTTTACATAATTAATTATTTCATAATTTTTCATAATTTTAGTGAAATTCGGATTTTAGTATATTATTAGATATGATTAAATGAAATTATACGAGATTTTGAACAAGCTTGAAAGCAAGCTATGGAGAACCCATTAAAGAAAAATCATTTTTTGATGTAAATTTGATTTTTAGTTTTGGAGTTTTTGTAGGCATTCGTGGCGTAAAACGCGCCGTTACGAGGAGAGCAATATTTCTGACTATACCTACGTATTTTCAGTAATAAGTGCTAGATCTTTACTTTTTTTTTAACGACGACCTCATGATTAAAGCTTTCAAATAATCGATTTCATTTTTAAATTAAATAATAATTAGTAACATAGAAAAAAAACACCTTTTGATTGCTCGCGTAGGAGCTGAGTCGATTTAATTGCTCGCGAGTGTATTTGTAGTTTGTAGTATTATTCTGTTTTATTAAAATAGAAAAACGGAATAACAAATGAATGTCGGCGACAAGTGAACAGAGTTAGTTTACAAATTTTTTCGTTTCTCTTTTGTTTGTCTCATCTTCACTTGTTTTTCGAAGTTCACTTGTTTTTCTTATGATCCATCGCTTATTACCCGAGTACTATTATTTATTCTGTGGTATGGCGAAGCAAGGGAAGGGTAATGAGTTTAACAGTCTAGGTATCTGTGTATGTGGGTATGTGGATGTTCCACCATAACGAAGCAGAGCAACTACGGCGAAGCAGAGCAACGGTTATGTGTTCAAACTAAAAACTTAGTCTGATTTTGACAAGCGAGTTATCAGTCGATTCCTCTTCAGTTAAGGTATAGAGTGTCAAAGGCATTTTTTTTTACCCGGCTACGGCGAAGCCAACTAAGGATTATGTATTCAAACTATAAACTTGGTCCGATTTTGACAAGCTAGGTATAAATTTTATTGATTCGTCTTCATTTCAAGAGTCATAGGCAATTTTTTACCCGACCGTACTCAGGTTTTAGGCGTTGAGCCTTGTTTAAATCCTAGCTTAATTTTGGCTGAGGGTCTATTCTATCCACCGAAAAATGCAACTAATTGATAACGACTATAGTATTGTTAGTCATTCAGTGTAAGAATTCCCTAAACGTTACAAAATTAATTGCGATGCGAAGGTCAGGACTTATTCGTAACGTCTTGGGGAATAACATAATAAGGCACTTCGCTAGAAACTCCAACAATTTTCTAATTGAATATTAAAACTGTGGAAATCGATTGGAACTCCAGAGCCTACGTTGTTTTAGCTAAGTAAAAAGTTTAGGCTTAATTATAATTAGTGAGCTGAATCTTGTTATTTTACCTCCAGAGAAGCGGGACGTCCTTGAACTTTGCGTGAAACAACATGAATTTAATCATGTTCTTTATCAGACGCGAGCTTCTTTGAATTTTAAGTGCTTGAAGCACTGCGCTAATTTTGAAATTAATAATTATGAGTAATTGGGATTGATACACTTAATTTAAGGATACTGAATTCATGTTTTTGGGGTTTATACCTACCTGTTTAGGAAGTGTTGAGGCATGTATATATGTTTGTTAACTTTAGATTCAAAAACTACTGAATGAACCGGAATATATTTCACTAGTAGGAGAATATTTCAACAAGTTAGCAAATTATATTTGTCAACACGTAAACAAGACAAAATAAGTAAAAAAAACTTTTAAGTTAGTCGTTTTTAATGTACTTAAATAAAATAAAAAAAAAAGTAAAAACTTACTTCAAAATGAATAAAACAATCTTAATACGTGGGAAACAGCTAGGGAAGCCTGTGTCGTCGATTTGGTTAGATTTAAGAAAATTTGGCACCGACTTCCTTAAGGCCGCAACAATGGTGAATCACGAAATATGCGCAATGTTCAGAGGAACCTTTAGATGAATCCTTTTGTTCATTTCCGATATGAAAAATATATAGTAAACTTAAGTTCACCATAAACAATTTGTATTGTTTAAAATTTGTATCAATATTTACGAACATTGTAGAAAAAATCCTAAAGCGTGTGCTATTTTTAAAATACATTAAATTTTCCCATAGATCCGCTCGTCAGAGACATGCCATTTTTTTACACATAGTATGTTATGACATTTTCAACAACTTGTATTGTTTAATTTGTATATTTTCTAATTAATAAATGGAAAATAAAATAAAAACCGTCACGCAAAGCGTTTTCACTTGCTCCCCGCTAGAAGCACCCCCCCACCCCCATTCACATTCACCCCCCATTCACAGACATTCAGTCTGCCACGGCAGTTTGAGACGGAAGGATCACGCTCACGTTACGGATGAAAATGTTTTGATCTTTTCTGGGTTTTAAACGATTTTCTTGAATTAATAAGATAACAAATAGTGATAATTAATAATTTCAATGTATTTCTGGATCTGTATGTAGACTTTTTTAGTTTTATTGTTTTTAAGGTCATAGAATCTAATGTTATATTTTGTGCAGAAGTGATTTACCTACCAAATATAGGAAATAAAATCTTCAAATAGCGTGGACATCGATTGGCTTTGTGGTAAGTACCTACCTACTTTACATTATATGTATACTTTATTATTACACCACTGAGTGACAAGACGAGCAGGTCGCCCACCTGATGGTAAGCGCTGCGCCTGCTCGTAACAGTAATACTTATTTTTTATTACTCTAAACAATTTATTAATGTCATTATTTTCAGTTCACAGACTATTTTACTTAGTAGGTAGGTAGGTAGGTAAGTACTACTTACACGCGCGAACAGAATTATTGTGAACTAGTGACACGCCTCGGCTTCGCACGGGTAGCTAAGGGTTTCTCATTATTTGTACACGATTCTACCCGTATTTAAACTAATTTGAAAAAAAAAAGTAAGCGAAGGTAATTCAAAATTCTTGGCAGTCGCGGTGCTATTTGATAGACTTGTTATTATTTCGTTTCCATGGCAACATGTAATTGATTTTTTTATAAGCAATTTTTTGATACAACCGTATAACCTAGTTATCTAAACCAGGGCCCGCTACTTTCATTGTACGGTCCGCGAAGCATTTTTGAACCTGTTTTTTTTATTAGACTATAACTTCAGCCCAATAAATTGTCCTACAGCAGTTTATTATAACGGGACACTGAGAACAACACTTAGAAAAGGAAGGAAGTATTTACCATTGCTAAATTTTATAATTAAGAAAACTACTTATGTTTTATTTTCAGGAAGGAAAGCCAACACGGAGGCTGAAAGTGCAAAGTAAGTTTTCTTTTCAAAACTTGTCTTAGTTAGGTATATACATTACACGAAGCGTTTTGCTTCGCCTATATTAGGCTGGATATAGGCGATTTGAAAAACTATAAAATTCTTATTATGTATTGCTTGGTTACTACAGGTTTATAATAATCTGGAATTTTCCACAGATGTCAGGAAGAACAGGAAATGAAAACCATACAATCAGAAATAAATATTGCCAGCAAATGAACTGGTATTCATAATAAGATTTAAAGAAACCGCCTTTGTCTTCGTGGTTTTGTTTTTTATATATGAAAAATAAGATTTAAATAAATTTCCTTATATTAAAAGCTGTTTTTTTTTTTTCACTAAATGTCTAACTTCGAATCGTCAAACTTCAGATGTCCTCTCCACAAACGTAATAGTTAGCTTAAAAGCTAAAAAAACACGCCTGCTCTGCCAAAAATGAGTTTATGCCAATAAATTATATACTACTAGTTTTCCCGCCCGCGACTTCGTCCGCGCGGACTACTATTTATCGCGAAAAAAAAGCATCCTATGTTCTTCTAGGATATTAAAAACATATGCAAAAGTAGATATAGCCAACGCTTTTGATGTTTTTTGACTACTTGTTATTTCGTTTCCATGGCAACCGTTTCTAACAGTGAGTAATCAAAATTCTTCCAGTTTTTCCAGTTTTCCCGTGGAAACTTACAATTTTCCGGGATAAAAAGAATCCAATGTTTTATTCCAGGGTATAAGCAATCTCCATTCCAAGTTTCATCAATATCCGTCCAGCCGCGTATCGCGTGAAAGCTCCCCAAACAAACAAACAGACAACGTTCCACTTTTATATATTGGTATGGATTGGAATGTGCTTATCAACGCCTTCAATTTGATACCCATATTGTAAAATTCGAAGAAAAAATATTTTTTTGCAATTGAAAATGGAGCCATACTGTCGCCATACTGTTTTTTTTCTTCAAAAAAATATATAGCCTATGTTACTCGGGGGATGTAAGGATTCTAACGATACGCCTTACGTCTAAATCTGTTCAGGCATTTCAAAGTTATGGTGGAATAAAAGAACTCACATACAAACATACATTAATGCTAAAAACATAACACTCCTTTTTTTGGGCAGTCGAGTAAAAACAATAGCACTAGCCTCTGCCTGCGGCTGCGTGGGTGAAGCTGAGGGTGGAGGATACTACACTAGTAATATAAAGAAGAAAGATTTGATTGTTTGTATGTAATGGATAAAACCAAAAAATACTGAACCGATTTTCAAAATTATTTCACTTGTAGCTAGCTTCATTATCAGTGAGTAACAGGGCAGTTTGTTTTTTTTTTTCAAAAAATTAGTTTTCACTTCGGAAATTACAATAATGTAATCCAAGGTATCAACAATAAAGAACGGTATGACGTTACCATGGAAACGAAATAATAACAAGTCTGTCAAGTTGATAAGTAATAATGCAGTTGTTGATGGTCAAAAAACACTGCTGCCAATGATTTTGAATTACACTTACTAGCGTTTTTTTTAGAAGTGACGTATATGAAAATCCACACCAATATATGACAGTGAAACGTTGTCTGTTTGTTTGTTTGGGGAGTTTTAACGCAATAACGGCGAGACGGATTTTGATGAAATTTGGAGTGTTGATAGAAATCCACACCAATATATGACAGTGGAACGTTGTCTGTTTGTTTGTTTGTTTGTTTGGGGAGTTTTAACGCGATAACGGCGGGACGGAGTTTGATGAAATTTGGAGTGTTAATAGCTTATACCATGGAATAATACATAACATACTTTTCATCATCATAATCAACATCACTATCACACATAGTTACAGATAAAATTAAATCCATTATTAAGATCAAATCACTTCTGGTCATCATCAAAAGTGTGTCATCATGGAACCGTTGGTATGATTTAGGACAAATCGATGAAAACCAACTAAATTCTGGGTGTGTTGATCGGATAGGTACCTAGTTAGCATTTTTTGGTCACCGTAGTCTCATGATTCATCATTACTAGCACTCGTGAAAAATAAAACAATTGGTGAAAACTGGAACATCCTAGCTATTTCCATTGCTGAGATTCAGTAAGTTTTTTCTGGTCATCATCAAATCTTCATGGTTTATCATTTAGTACAATCTGTGTAGATTAAAATAAGAACTTCCTAGATATTTCCAGTACCTATTGTTACTGAGATCTATTTTTGGTCAGTCATACCCTCCAAAATTTATAGGCAAAAAACCAAACATTATGAGAAACACTTCTGTATACTCGTAACTCTTTATTTGATTTTAAACTGTCATCACTGTAATCACTGTTATACTGCAGATAGATAGCACCAGTACTAGTATTAGAGGTCGAATCGTGAAGGTCATTGGCCATTGTTACCACCTTAACTGTTTCCCACATATGATTATTTTATTCGTGTTGATGTCGGTTTTTACTTTGTTTAAAGTTCATTTTAATTCCCTATTTTGAGTGGCGTGAACAGTACATGAACATGCGATTAGAGCAATCGCAAGTGACTTGCCGTTATCCATTGAGGAGTTTCTTTGTATCTCCGAAGGTCTTCGACAGATCTTCACCATAACTAAAGCACAACCTATTCTATAAAAAATTACTTCTATATACTTCTATATTCCACATTTGACGGAGATATCGCGTCATAAAGTGGGTGACTTCTTTCCATCCTAAGGTTGTCTGGAAGAGATCGCTATGAGCGATAAGACCGCCCATTGTACATATTGTTTATGTTATTTCTATTTTGTAATTTTTTTAACTGTGAAACTGTGATTTGTATTGTGAAAGTTAATAAAATTAAGCCATCCCCTAATTTTCCACCCTTGGATGGTGGAGGTGGAATATTTTACTTAAATGGGACTTTCCTGAAAATATTAAAAAAAAAAAATTTTATGGATAGTGCATATGCCTTAGTGTATGCCTTACCCCTTATGCCTCAGGAGTAAGGCTAAACATTTAATAAACTAAACATAAAAAAAACGATCCACAATTGCCTGAGACATCGTACAAAAAAACATACGGGTCGAATTGAGAACGTCTTGAAGTCGGTTGAAAATAAATAAAATCGTGTGGAGAGTCGAATTTCTATTACTCAGGTTATGCTACGCCCCACGATTTTATTATATTTTTTAGCTTTTAGTACAATAAAACCATTTAACTTAAAGATTGTTTTAACTAATTTTATAGTTTTTATTTTTTTATTTCTAAAGAGTTCTACTTGTCAAGCACTTTCATTTGATATCCATATTGAGAGGATTGAAAAACAAGAAGTAATCAGTCATTTTGTGGTGGCGGCCATCTTGGATTTGGAATTATCGTGTGTACTGTATTCTACTAGTTAAGCCCTTTCATTTGATACCCATATAGAGGGGGTTGAAAAAAAATGCAATCCGCCGTTTTGTGGCGACGGCCGTCTTGGATTTACAATGATAATGAATATACATAATTGTACTGTCATCAGAACTAAAAGTGTGTACCAAACGGTCTACAGGAAGGAATGCAGGAAGGGGGTAAAATTTCAATTACATACTTGAATTGACCCAAACTAAGAAACAAATAAAAATCAACAACAACCAACAAATCAAGCTAAATAAAACCGTTTAAAAAAAGCTTTTTTGCTAACTAATTTATTAAGGAATATTCCTGAATACTAAATAATACACACTGGCATAGTCCAGATAATAACCTTAAATATTATAAAAGGATACGTATTGAATATCTGAGTTTACATTATCGTTTGACATATTGAATATTATTATATATATATTATTATTATTATATTATGACTTTGGTCATGATGAAACTTAGAATGGGCTACTACAATTAAATGCGCACTCAAAATTTCGTGTCCGTGCTGTACACCGTTGAGGAGTTCCCTAGTCAGGAGCCAACCCGGAATGCTGCAGCCATTTCATGGTAAAACTTCAAACCGGCTATCATAATAAAATTCGTACACAAAATTTCGTGAATGTGCTGTTGACCGTTGAAGAGTTCCTTTATCTGGAGCTGATCCTGGTTGTCGATTCAGGTCACGCTTACCATATTTATGCATTGTCATGGGAACTGAACCAAAGTGCAAAAATTCAACTCCATAGTATAAGAGGACGTGGTTCTACTCGTAATTCAGCTTGCAACACTTGACATAAACAAACATAAATACAAACAAACATTGCAAGTTAAATAAAAGCTTTTAAAAAGGTCCACTATACATTTAGATATCTACGCGGACGAAGTTATGGAAACAACATATTAGAGCGATGATAGCCTAACGGTTTAGTTCAACTTAGAATCCAAAGATACCAGGTTCGGTCCTAGCCTAGGCTCTGACTTTTCTAAGTTACGTGCGGTTTTTCATCGCTTTTTGCTTCAGAAGGCACGTTAAGCTGTAGGTCCCGTCTCATATTGATTAATAGCAGTCGGTATGCCATATCAGAGGCCCTCAGTTGGCGTGACAAACTCTGACACCAGAGACCGGCACTACCTAATACGACAAATAAATAACTAACATATACATAACATATCATAACATATTCTACTTAATAAATAACATAACATATTATGCCCATATCATATTCCTAAGCTATATAAAATTTGTATAAGATTCGTAAATCCCATTTTTCCATACTTTCCAACAATGCAAAGACATCAAATCCGGCAAACTAACGAAATATCCAACCATCATCCGAATGACATTTCCCTTCTTTTCATAGCACAATAAAATTCATAAAGACCGTAACAAAGTCTAAATAAACGACGAGAGCAAACATAGATAAACGTTTTCGGCGTAAACATCTTTACGGGGCCCGTACAAAAGGGTCTTGTACATAAATAAAATGAAAAAAAGTGTATTGACATGAAATACGTTGCGGGGCAGACGGCATTAAAGTTTGTGGACTATAACTTAGGATTCGTAAAAGTAGTGTTGCTGTTTAGCAAAAAGATTGTGTAGACGACGCGCCACCTCCTTGAAGCAGACTTGTCAGTTTCTAAAAAGAGAGTGCAAATTTGTTTATAAGGGTCAGCTGTCATAATAATAAAATTTCTAAAGTTAATTTGTTATTTCATTCATTTAATTAGCAAAGGATATCTTTACGCTCGCACAAATCTTTTGTCCTTCATTCGCTATTAGGTTGATTCTACAGCGTGTCCGGTAAATAGTGGATAACCCGGCAGGTACTTATTTTTTTAATTCTTTTTATTATTTTATTATTGAAAGGTCACACCACGGTTGCTCCAAAAAAAATACAATTGCGGGTACGTGACTTTAAAAAAATTACAAGATTTTGTTACCTCGTCTCATTTTTGGGCACTGCGATTAAAACTTGAGGAATAATTAATAATGTTTTTCTGAGAATGTCCTTGAATATTGGGGCATGCTGACTCTCGCATTACAAATAATTATGACCGGCAGTTGCAGTATTTTTTAAACTCAACTAAGTTTAAAAAAAAACAGAACTTTGGTTGCAAAATCTTGCGCATCACTGCACCGCAATTGACTGCTCTCGTCATCCATTGAGACATTTGTTTTTAAGTATCATTGCCTACGATCATTGCCATAAAACACTGCTTTTACTCCGTTCTCTAGACAGGCTTTTGACGAACGGAGCATGTCGAATTTGATTATCGCCCTTTTGGCGCCGATAGCAGTAGTTTGGCAGTAGTGAGGGTCCACGGAACTAACGTGCTTATACTATTATTTATTCTGTGACTAACGTTCGCGGTGGTGGCACTTTGAATCGGCACAAACAAACGAAAGTACTGCAAAGCAAATCCATACAGATCAGTGCTCATTGCCCAGTAATTTCGATTCGAGTGATGCGACTGCTGTCGAAACGAAATATTCGAATCCGAATAGGTCTTGGCGACTCGCTGATTCAACTTGCTCATTGATAAGATGACCGAACACTTTGTCACAATGAATCCCCAGTACGAAGGTCTACAAGTCTAGTGCAGTGAACCGCAATGCATGATTAATGCTCACTCCACGCGCGCATTTAACGCCTCACGAGACAGATGGCGTCAGTGTAGCAGACTAATTCATCTTCTCGTGGTGTGGTCGGAGTTTGAAAGAGTTTGTGAGACTGCAGTTTGAGTTGTAAGTAGTTGCGTATCATCAAACTTGTGAAGGAGTGATGCAGTCTCAGAAGTGATTTAGGTGTAATGTCACTAGATCAATAATAGTACTACGTTGTAATGTATATGTAAACATTCTGGTAAGGAGTCCTGCAGTTTTACATCCGTGCGAGTAAGGTTACTCTAATAAAATGAAATCCGTGTTGTATTGACAACACGGATTTCATTTTATTAGAGTAACCTTAAATAATCGATTGTTGAATTTGCTGATGATGTTGATGTGGTTTTTGGCCATCTAGTCGATGTATTCGTCTACTCTTCACCAATGTCTGCGCCACTAGTATATCAACAATTATAAGTCTATCCAACAGGAAGATCGAGCACAACTCGCATTAGCAGACAGATACCGTCTGTGATTGGACCTAATATCACGTACGGAAAATTGTCATGAACTGAGATTCGTAATGTTTGAATTTGTTGAACCCTTTTGAGACACATCAAGTACCTAAGAAGTTTTTTTAACTCCTAAAGGTGTTATAATGTTTAGGGTGTGTATTTATCATTGTGTCTGTCTGTAGCATCGTTAGCTCCTAAACGAATGGAACGATTTTGATCCGTTTTATTCTGTTTGAAAGCTGATGTGTCGTGATGGATTTTAGTGTGGATTTTAGCTATTCCTAATGGTGGTGTCGAGATAGTAGCTAACAAACGAATAGACCGATTTTGATGCGTTTTATTCTGTTTGAAAGCTGATGTGTCGTGATGGATCTTAGTGTGGATCTTAGCTATTCCTAATGGTGGTGTCGAGATAGTGGCTAACAAACGAATGGACCGATTTTGATTAGTTTTTTTTAAGTTTGATATCTGATGTGATCGAGATGCTTCTTAGCTATAAAGGGAGGTGGAGGATGTGACGTATATGTGCTTGTTTGTTTATGTAATAATAAAATTATATATTTCTCTATCGTTCTCTATTAAGCCTCCCGAGGGCCTCTGACATGGCTTAACGACTGCTATTAGTCAATAACAGCCGGGTCCGACAGCTTAACGTGCCCTCGAAGCACGGAGCGATACTGTTAAAGACGTTAGAAATTGTTACAGAATGTTTCCTACATAATAATCCGTTTTTTTTCATTACTGATGATCTTGATTGATCGTGTTTTCCTTGTTTCAGGTATGCAACGCTTTCAACTGGAATACATCGATGACATGCTTCCTAACATTCCCCTTTGAAGCTTTTCTTCTTTGTTTTGAACCAAAGCAACGTTTTCTCTTTACCTGTCTATGCAAATTCATTACTATAACGTATCGCACGTAGCGTATCTTTTAAGTTACATTCCCCTTTGAGTGAAACGAAAAGATCTCTCGTGTCGTATCGTGATCTCAGTATAGGAACAAATTCGAAAGTATATCTTATGCGAAAAATACAATGATAGAGATAAATCACGTAATAAAGTTATTAAGTTTTTGAGTTAAATGGTTTTTATTAACGTTGGAACTGAGGAGTTCGATTTTGGAGTTCAATGAAAAAGCCTACCATGATAGCCATGCCTACAGGCACCCATCATACTAATTTAAAATGATCACATCCTCAAGTCCCACGGTTTAGAGTTCTGTGGTTTAGGTCGGAAGTACCTCTGCAGTTTCAAAATTTGAAGATCGAATCTTGACATTTTCACAATGCTGTATTGTCACGGCACGGGTATAGAACGGCTCAGTATTTGAAGCAAACAAATAAAAATAAAAGAAGACAAACGGAAAAACAAACTAAAAAAAAACATCTCGAGATCTCCTTCTTTTATAAAAACAAAATTCGGCTGGACTAAAACATCGAAAATATCTAAGAAGCACTTCGTTTTTTGGTAAGTCCCTTTATTACCCCCAGCGTTGTTTTAACGAGTCAATCAATAACCCACATGCAATAGTATGGTCCGAAGGCTTTGTGGTCAACAGAACCCCTTACTTCTAGTTGACCTTTGTGACCCTTCCAGTCACTGTTTGGGATTACAGGATTTTGCGGTGTTGAGGATAAAACCGTTCTAATGTCACTTTGGCCCCAAAGTTTGGTATTGTATGGGGGTAGCTAAAGAAAGTTTGGCCTGTTGGTCAATTATATATTATTATATATTTATTGGCAAATATTGTTTTTGATAAGATGCTGTTGCGTGGACACTTTTAATTAATAAATACGAATAAAATCTTGTTAGCAGACTAGCGAGGGATTAAAAGAAAATTGTACCTCTCAAAGTATTTAAAGTATTTACAAGTTTAAAGTTTGAGTGACCTTAACATTTGACACTACGTATCGAATTCCATTTAGTACTTTATCTTCAAAGCCTGCCAGAGACATAAAACCAATACTCTCATTATTCCTTAGACTAAACACAACCTCTACTGTCACCAGGATAACAAGTAAGTCAGCTTTTTCTCTTTCCCACGTTAATCTTTTTCTTAAGAGTAAGTGAGATGGGAAGTGATACTGTAGCAAGGTTGTGGGGTCGTAAAAAACGCAATTCCCCGCAACGTCAGATGGATTGATTTACGATACAACCCCTGAAGTGTATCTTGGTAAGTTAAACAGAAGTCTGTGGTGAAGGGTAAACCTTACAGTAAATAAGAAATAAATCACACGAGATGGCCGCGAGGAGAAGTGTCTGGAGGATCATAAAAGTGGAGGAGACGGTCAAAAGTGTCGCTTCAAGTGTTGTGGCAACTTTTACAAATTGTCTCAAGTACTATAAAGTTTCTCATATCTTGAAGGGATCTTGCATTTGATATCTTTTTACGTAGTCAAGATTGAGAAACTAGACTCTCCAAACGAGTAGTCTCCAAGCATGAGACAATCTGAGAATCTGAGGCGTTTACGAATTTCAAGTTTTGCCTAGACTTTAATTATGATTTAATTTCTTCTTCGATTTTCAAAGCCACCCGAATAACAAAGTGATTTTGTAATTCTTGAGCTTGAGTTTTCGCTCGTTCAGAATCTATGAATACTTTTCTTCCATTCGAAGAGACGAAACGTTACAAAAGTTTAAACACAAAGGAATGTCGTAGAAATTTTATGTGCCATCACAATAACTAAGATAAAAAAGCAATATCGAGACGATCCAATATTTGTAGTTAGCGATACTGTGCTTTTAAATGTCTCCCATCAGAACCTTACAAACGTTTTGGTAGGAACGATTTTTGAACATAGACCTATTATTACTTTCCTTTGCTTAACCGCAGTCTTCATCTCGTTTGTTTTACTTTGTAAGTTATGATGTCTAGAAATTGACACAGTGCACTTTTCGTATTACAATAATGTCAATGTACGGGAAACAAGCTTGAAAAATGGAAATTATTTAGTACTAGCTGTGCCCACGGCTTCGCTTGGGTGGTCATTTCTCTAGGTTAAAAGTACTCTAGGTGCTATTCCAGGACCTACAATACCAATTTGATCAAAATTCCTTCCGTCCCATCAAAAATATTTTTATCGATTGCTCCGCTTTTACTCATCGGATTGAGATACCAAGTAACCCTATTTTTAAGTAAGACCTTAAGCTATCCTACAAAGAAAACAGCATCGCAATCGGTCCAGTAGTTTTTAAGTGATGCGTGAACAAACGAACAGACAGTCACGTTTTTTTTAAATGTTATATTCTTGTTCAGTAGCTTATTTTAAGTACCCTAGAGTTTTTTCTTTTTTTGTACACACTTTTTCGTACTTATTGTTTTATTATACGTGTAGATATTTTTTACTTTCAAATTAACATAACTTTGTACCGCTATCCCACAGGAATGCTTTATTTTTTCGGGATAAAAAGTATCTTTAATTTTACCCATCATATAAACTATGACTGTGTTAAGTTGCATCAAAATCCGTTTATTAATTTCAGCGTGATACGTGTTCTTTTAAATAACTTTCATCCCCTATCCTGCGGGAACCCTTTAATTTTTCGTGAAAGTATCTAATGTCCTACCTCGTAGTATGAACTCAAAGTATACTAAGTTTCATTTAAATTCATTCAGTAGTTTTGGCGTGATGCCTAGCCAAGATACAGACAGACAGACACACAGACAGACAAAAATGAAAAAAAAATACAGTTTTGGCTTCAGTATCAAATATATAGTATTCCAAAAATAAATTTCAAAATATCTTCAATATACAGAATTGGACCCGTTACAGTTTTATTATAAGTATAGATAGATATAAAATCTCGAACACAAATTAACACGAGGTAGTATGTTCTAGTCATAAATGTGTAATACTTTCTAGTAGTTATTTTGTTTAGGGCTCGATTGAACGTATGGCTAGCGGATAATTGTTTTTATAGCACTAACGATTATTTTAAGAAGTAGAAGCTAATTAATTCCTAGTTTGTAATTTTGACATTTGTTTTATTATTATTATTATTATTTAATGTTAGAATATGATTTTGTTTTAATAGGGACATAATTAACAATAATATTTGCACGCCTGCTTGCAGGCTGAATACAGTGACCTTACAATACTTAAAGAACTGACATGTAATTTAATAATGTATTCTAGCAAATAAATAATTGATTGATTGATTGATATGTTCTCATTTTTACTGAAGAAAAACTAGAGCATCGATTACCGCCTAATAATTTTGCCAACCTCATAATGTTTTGACATAGAGCCAAATATAGTCAAAACAACAACTGTATTAAACCTCCGTCCCTTATTTAGCGACTCGCCGTCACAAATCCATATTTTATGTCACAACAGCCCCTCACTCACATCGGGCACACACATCAGGCACATCGGGACACATCAGGCCATCAGGCTCAACTAGGAGGGTGTCACATCGAACCTCGATCAAAAACTCGTCAGTGATTGATTGATGGACGGCCTGCGCCAGACGAACGTCGCAGATGTGCTTTAACTAATGCTGCGAGCATGCTCTTTGGCAAGAAGCGGCTGCAAATAGTTTGATGATGGATGCACTTTTCAAGTCTCGAAATTAAATTTCCTAGTTCCTTTTAAAGAGTTTTGAGATTTGTTATAATGTATAATTTGCAATACATTTTCTGCAGGTAGGTACCGCTCACTGGACTCATCTAAGTCAATATTTGAATAAAATCAACATTAGAAACGGGATACTTACCATGTACATCTTTTGTTTTGAGTTTCCGACATTTCGGCACTGTTGCAAGCGGGTGGGTGTTATTTTTCTACAAGCAGACTAAACGGTCTATCCTCATGCGTGTTATTGTCAATGTTACCACTGTGTACAATATCACTTCCAACTCGGGTCACGTTTTCCGTTTCATCAAGTTGGAAGTGATATTGTAGTGGGCTGGTCATACACTTATGCCGAAGGAATGTAGGACGCCCTCCGGCTAGGTGGAGCGACGATATACCTAAGATGGTGGCCATTGGAAACGAAGAGTCGAAGATCGGGCTCAGTAGCATCGGGCTATGAAAGAAGCCTATGTCCAGCAGAGGACTGATACGGGCTGACAATGATGATGATGATAATTTGGAAGACAAGAGTTGGAGAATTTGCAGCAACTAAAGCATAAAGTCCATTTGTTACAGACATCATCATATCAAAACTTAACTAACTCCTCAAAACTTACCACATGTAACTTGAAATCTTCTATTTCCTAAGTCTCGCACAAGTGTGGAAACGTGGAAGCCTCTGATTTGTCCCGAGGGTGCCATAACTACCCGCAGCTTTATTGTGATTCAGTGTTGCCAAGCGTTCGTGCATTTAGCCCCGGCCCGGCTCGGCTCGGTGCAATCAGGTTGAGTTGAGACGCTCTCGGGGCAAATATATATTATCTTGTATTGCAGTGCTATTGGCACATTTTGAATTATTTTTTCACGGATATGGACTCGGCTCTTGTATTAGTAACGTAATACCACAATTTACTTGTTGCAAAGACGTAGCAGTTACTTTAAGGAAATGTGCCTTTATGTGTTAGAATGACTACCTATGTTATTAACTCTATACTTTACAGTTAATTATACAGGGTGTTCGGCGGAACGTGTGCCATACGGTATGGGGGGAGCAAGTAGGATCATTTGCAACGTTATGGCGGTCCAGTTAGCCCCCTCCTGCCTCCCAGCAATTTAAAAGATTTTTTGTTTGTTTAATGTCAAATTTCCGAATGTTGACATAATCGTTTTTTTTTTAGAAAAGTAGAGTTACAAATAAATTTTTTGTATCTGTATTTCTACTAAAATTAATATTGCCTTACAAAGGTTTTTACATGCTTGCTATAAATTACTAGTTCATTTCTATTATCTATTATGTTAGGATGCCTGAAATGGATGGGTTAGCCAATATTGGTTACTTTGTGAGGTAATTTATGGAGTTTGCATTGGTTACGCATATTGTACGCATATGGCATACCGTTGGAGTGGACATGAACCAAAAAAGTTTCAAGAGCTTTGGCAGAACTGAACCCTTATCTTTTTAAACTGGTTTTAAAGTTTAAAGTTAAATTATGAGTGTTTTTTCTCTTCATATTTCTCGACACTTTATTATGAGATAACAAAGTGTCGAGAAATATGTCGATAAACATGCATTTAAGTAAAAAAGGAATACACTACAAATACAATTAAAAATATTTTGTACACTTAAATATCTAAAAAAAATAGTTATGTCAGTATACCGACACCCTACCGTATGGCACACCCTAACTTCCACTGAACTATGGAATCTTGCAACCACTGATTTGTCACGAAGGTGCCATTACTATCCCGCAGCGTTAATTTTTTCAGTTTGATTCAGTGTTACTAAGCGTTCGTGCAATTAATGTAATTGCGTCGAGATTGATTGAGATGCTCTCAGAACAAATATTTCTTGTGACCGAGAGATATTTGGACAATACAATTACATTTATGTAAAAATGGTTTCGCTTTTTATACAATTGTTGTTATTTTTATATATAATTACAATACAAATCTTAAATCTCAATCAAATAACCAAATAAAATACGTAAGACAAATAACTTCCAAAGGATGACCACAGACACATTATCATGATGACAGGGGCGTCGAACGTAGCGCTGTCCTTGAGAATCTGGGTTCCCATCTGCCGCCAACCTATGCCGATCTGTATGATTCTAAATCTCAAAAACAACGAGTTATAAATGACAAACAGGTTGAAGATCCAACAGGTTGGCTTGCTGGCGCCATGTCACATGGCGGCAAAATGCTTCACGCTAATTGGCTGGTACTCCCAAGGGTGCCAACTGCTTCGACGAAAATACCAAGATATTTTCCAAGGTATACCAACTGTCGCTTTGGACGGAATTAGATGGATGATTTGACGCTCTTCCGCTTTACTCTTCGACCATAGATTGCACTGTGTCTACGTAGTATTATTATGTATTATTGTGCTGTGGCGCTACCTGTGTGGAGGTTCGCAATATTGACAATTCATTAGGTTTGACGTTTCGCAAGGAGTGGAGTAGGTAATCTATTAAGTTGTCTTTTAGCTAATTGTCAAACGATGTCTTGTGTTGGTATATACGAGTAATGGCCGGTTCCTAACGAACTCAAAACGAACCGTTTTTGCTTACTGTCCGTCAGCTTTTGACATAAACGCCGCACAAAAAACGTCAAAAACTAACGAGATGTTGGAAAAACAACTCGTTTCATTTTTATAGAAAGAAAGAAAGAAGGAAAAAGAAAAGAAATAAAATACATTTACATTCCATTTTTTTTTATAGGAATGGGGAGTAAGTAGCTATCGCGCAGTGACCGTTAAATTCGTTCGGAATTCTGTTTTCCTTTTGTAATAGTAGTTTCTGAAAATTCTTGTTGAACTGCAGTTGTTCTATAAAAAAACGTACTCTTAGTAAGTAATACCTAATTTTAAGTTCTGTAAACATATTTTCTTCTGTCATTCATTACTCTTAGAACCCACTCCTTATCATTGTTCCTGGACGCTGTTACATTTTGACTTTTATTTCCGTCTGCAGCTGTCGGCTAAATCGCTTGTATTTCCTCGGCTACGTTCCACGTGCATGACGTTTTCTTCGTAAAGTGCCTGCCCTCTCTAGGAAATGGTAATTTCTAGCCTTAACTGAACCCTTGGATGGTTATTAAGTTGATGAAACAATTGAAATAGACCTTTTATTACGCGACTTACGGCGAAGCAAGAGAAGGGTAATCAGTTTAACTATCTATGTATGTATGTATGTATGTTTGTATATATTTATGTGGGTATGTGGATGTTCCACCATAGAGTCGCCCCTATTGGTCAGATTTTGACAAGTCAATCGATTCGTCTTCAGGTATAGAGAGGGTCATACTCGTAGGCTATTTTTACCACGTTTTTACCGGGTGGAATCTTGCAACTCAAATTTCGAGCACTTCCCGGTTCGCTATCCGGCTGAAACTTTTAGGGTAGCTCACAACTAGATGACAATGTATTATGAAAAAGAAACATTTTAAAAACGTGGTTCTTAGATTCGTTTTTTAATCTACATTTGCTGCTTAATTTTTACCCGACTACGGCCAAGCAAAGGAAGGATTATGTGTTCAAATTTAAAACTTAGTCCGAGTTTGGCAAGCGAGGTATCAATTGATTCATCTTTAACGCAAGAGTGTCAAAGGCTCTATTTGTACCCGATTGTAGTCGGGTTTTAGTTTTTGAACTTATGGATTGTTCTAGTTTTTTGTTACATCCATACCAATATATAAAAATGAAACGTTGTTTGTTTGTTTGTTTGGGGAGCTTTCACACGATAACGGCTGGACGGATTTTGATGAAATTTAGAATGGAGATAGCTTAAACTCTAGAATAAAACATATGATACTTTTTATCGCACACATTACAAGCCATATATGTACTCGTAAGTAGTCTAATAATACTTCTGAATTTATTGTAAATTGTACTTGTATTTTTGAACTTAAAAATATTATTATTATTAAAGTTTGATTCTGATATCGAACATATTTAAATCAATCAAGTTACTTGTTTATAGGAATAAAGTACTTTGATAACGAAATAAAATAAATTAACTTATCCTGGAAAATTGTAAGTTTCCATCAGAAAACTGGAAAATGTTGATTACTTACTGTAAGGAACGGTTGCCACCACAGAATGGTCTGTGGTTGCCATGGAACGAAATAACAAGTCTGTCAAAAACATCAAGAGCATTGGTGCTATACCTACTATTGCATTGGTTTTTAATATCCTAGAAAAAATAGGATGCTTTTATTCGCGATAAACAGTAGTCCGCGCGTACGAAGTCGTGGGCGGGAAAACTAGTTATTGATATTTTCAAGTAGGTACTTACCCATTTTAAGTAATAACATTATTGTTTTAGTTAGTTACCTTTACTTTACAAAAAGTGCCCGTTATTTTTGTGGAAGGAATGTCTATTGATGCATTATTCATAATATACTTCGATATCCTAGTGATATGTTATTGCCAGTTATAGGTTAGTGCCTATATTTTATAGAATAATATTATATCTTTAATGTTTTTATAAGAAGATTATTATTATTCTACGCTAGAACAAATCATTCATTTTATTTCTTAAGAAAAACAATTCATGTACAAGAAGCTGGAAGATTGCTTGCTGAAATAGTTTCCGAAGTTAAGAGTACAACTAGTACAACCAGATAATTAAATTAGCTTAAAAGCTAAAAACCACGCCTGCCCTGCCAAAACAAAACTTATGCCAATAAATTATACATTGTTGGAATGTGCTCATCAAGGCCTTCAATTTGATACCCATATTGTAAAATTAAAAGTTTTTTTTTTCGTATTTGAAAATGGAGCCATTCTGCCGCCACATTGAATTTTTTCGTTACCCCATTGGTCTAAATCTAAAAACATTGCACTCCTTTTTTTGGTAGTTGTGTAATAAAAACAGAAAAGCTTCTTGAAGCTTTGCAGAGACACATACCTACTAAAAGCCTCTTCAGTTTTATACACGATTTTACTGTGGCGTGGCTCCCACCCTGAGATATGCTGCTATAAACGTGGTTTATGTTATGATTTCACAGCTGCGCTCTCGGGAACATCTGGATGTGTATGCTAATTTTGTGGTGAAAATTGGTCCTGTGTAGTAAAATGTTTATGTAGTGAACTTGGTGCCAGTTATGCAAGCGAGTCTCGCTGTGATTCTCTGAATCATTTTTCCGCCTGCGTAGCGCTACGTTTCAATATACTCGTACATATGTGTAAAGGCAACAGCGAAAACCCATGTTTAGGGTTCCAGTATATTCGTACATATGTGTAAAGTCAACAGCGAAAACCCATTTTTAGGGTTCCATACCTCCAAAAGAAAAAAGGAACCCTTGTAGGATAACTTTGGTTTCCGTCCGTCTGTCTGTCAAGACCCTGAGGTATCAAGTTGAAATTAATATCAAATACTCAGGTCTGCAACTCTGCACTCTGGAGCTGTGAAAACAAACATCTAAGTCAACGCAATCAAAAGACACGGCCGTTTATGCCGTATATTTTGACACTCGCGAGGGAACCAAGACCTATAAAGCCCACTAACAGCTGTCTTAGCCCCGGGCTAGTGTCTAGTCTGAGCTAAAAATATAAGACAAGTAGGATAGAGAGACATACGCAGACAGTAGCGCGAAAGAGATAATATTTTTTGGATTAACTAACTAGATACTTTGTTTTGTTTTCGTGCAAGTGGGCCTAAGGGTCCCGTTGACCTAGAATCATGAAATTTGGCAAGAAGCAATGTCTTCTAGCACAAGTAAAGGGGAAAATCCGAAAACCGTATATTTGTAAGTAGTTACATCACAAAAAATACATTTATTTAAAAATTCCTTATCTATTTTTGTTACAACTACAATTTTGTAGCCAGTTATAGAATTAACTGCTAAAACTCATCTGAATGTTAGATAAAACTAGTTTTTGCTTTGAACGTTACATAAAAAGAGGGAGGGTTCCCTATTTCTGTGTGTTCAAGAACCCCGAACCCCCTCTCCCCCACCTTGGGGCACCCTCGGTATACGGGTGCGGGCAGGGGTGGCCCTTATACAAAATTAGTTTTAACTAGACAAAGCGGGTTGTCACTATAACACACGCATGTGCCAGTTCTGAAAGCGAGTGAAAACGTTCCGTAACAGGTACATTTTTCCGCACGTATCGTTACGTTTCTCATAGACTTTGTAATCCATTTCCGAGTTTGGTGATAGTTTATGTTCACAAGGCACGCATTTGTTTTTACACGATTGTCCAAAAAAGGAGTGCAATGTTTTTAGGATTTATGTATGTATGTACATATGTGTGTATGTATGTTTGTATGTGAGTTTCTTTATTTCACCATAAACTTCTAATGCCTGGACAAATTTAGACCTATGGGGTATATTTATAATCCTTACATCCCCCGAGTAAAATAGTTTTTGGTATTTTGTTTGTGACGAGATCAAAACCTCTTTCATAATAATACTCTTTTGATCTCTTAATTCTTTCATAATCCATTTCTTTTCATTTTGATAGTTGGTCATTATTCATTCTAAATACAAATATCCTGTCATTCATACATTGATTTTTGGAGCAAAAGGGAAATATGATATAAAATACATAAATAAGTTTATAACCAGTTGAATTACACTTGTTAATATATAAACGATAATACCTACATAAGAGGTTATTTTAATCCGAATCGTGTTAGTACAAAAGTCTGATCATCTCCTCCTGTTCCTGTGCTTCCAATAGTTCCTGTAATTCTGTGTCACTGAGGTTTGGGTCCTGGGCTAGTGGGAGCAACCCAAACCCTAGGACCGCCTCGTGACATGTTGAATTGCTCCATTATGGCTCCATTCTCAAATGCGAAATAAATATTGTTATTGATTATTTACAATATGGATATCAAATTGAAGGGCAAAAGCAAATTCCAATAGTCTATAATTTATTGGCGTAAGTCCTTTTTTGGCAGGGCAGGCGTGCTTTTTTTAGCTTTTAAACTTGTTATTTTAAGAAGTGCACGATCTTTTAGTAGAAGTTCATAAAGACACATTATCAGTGTTTTGTACAAAATGAATTATTCAAAGTGTAAAATATGTAATGCTTTGTAAAATCATAGTCAATAAACTTGGGGGAAAAAAGGTATAAAGGGTGGAATTTAAAGGCGATCAGTGGAGGGAAAGTACTTTAAATATTGATGATAGCGCACTTTACTCTAAGGAAACATTTCTTTATTTTTTAATGTATTATATTAACGCATGCAAAATTTTTGAAAATATTTTTGTTTACCTCAGACGGAAATCGACCCGACAAAAATGATAATACATAATCCTTTTGTAACAATTCAACGGGGCATCAAGGAGAAATACATTAACAATGAACATGTTAATTTTACTCAAATGAGAAAATAAGTACCTACATACAACTGCAGTCATTGTGCCTTTATTTTTTTCTTATAATTTTACTGACTAGCTTTCTTTCCCGCCCTCGACTTCGTCCGCGAGGACTACAGTTTATCGCGAAAAAAGGCATCCTATGTTTTTCTAGGATATTCATAAACAAAATGCAAAAGTTGGTATAGCACCAATGCTCTTGATAGTTTTTTGACATACTTGTTAGTTCGGTTCCATGGCAACCGTTTCTTACAGTGAATAATCCACATTTTTCCAATTTTTCTAGTTTTCCCGTGGAAACTTACAATTTTCCGGGATGAAAAGTATTATATGTTTTATTCCAGGGTATAAGCTAGCTCCATTCTAAATTTCATCAATATCCGTCCAGCCGATAACTTGCAATATATGTAGGTATGTATGTTTGTTTAGGTCAAATCTTGCAAGCTGAATTAGAAACACTTCTTCTTATCCTAAGGGGAGAAGAATTGTTCCATGTTGGTTCAGTTTCGAAGACAATGCATTTTTAAGGTAAGCATAACCTGAATAGACATCCAGGATTAGCTCCAGATAAATAAACTCTTCAACGGTTAAAGCAAAGACACGAAATGTTGTGTACGCATTTTATTATAATAGCCGGTTTTAAATTTTACCATGACTTGGTCTCCAGATAAAGGAACTCTTCAACGCCCAATAGCACAGACACGAAATGTTATGTACGCATTTTATTATGATAGCCGGTTTTAAGATTTAACATGACATGGTTGCGGCACTCTAGGTTGGGTCCTGACTAGGGAACTGCTTAACGGTTAACTGTACCACACACGAAATGTTGTATACCCATTTAATTGTGATAGCCCGTTCTAAGTTAAACCATGACATGGCTATTGCATAAAAGCCTTTTTGTAAAGGTTTTTTAATTAACTTATTATTTATAGAATGATGCAAAATCTGGTAGTTCTTAAATAAACTAATCCTATCTTTTTGAATGATTTTGCAAAAATGTAATCATATTGATTCTCATAATTGACCCTGTCGAATGATGGCATAAAATTACAAGATATTATTTAGGCATGTTTGTCGGTTCGATTCCCGGCCGAGGCAAGCAAGTCTTCAAAAATATTTAAATGCAGTTATAATTTATTTAAAATGTACGCTATTATCTATCTATAGTAATTCCCTCCACCGATCACCATTAAATTCCATTCTGTATCATTAAACATTGAATGACGTACTGTTTTGAAGTTATCTAAACATGACCCTGATATCTTCGTCTAGATTAATTAGGAAAGAACGTAGGCGAATGGGAAAATACAAATTACTTGTTTTTTTATGATTCAGAGGTTAGTAGGTTAGGGAAATACTGCGCTAAATATATCACTCTGTCGGCAAAGAATTGCACTCATTCTTCTGAAGGAGATGATTCAAGTAGCCGCGTCATCGGAGTGATATGATCTATTTATTATCTGCTTGTTTGTTTGTCGTATGAGGGTAGTGGCCTCTGATGTCAGAGGCCAGCAAAATCTGCTAATCGTTGTATTTCCGTTTGCATAAATGCGCTATGACTGTCATTTCAAGCGCATGCCAGATACATCCTGTTGTCTTGGACGCTTTATGGTTCTAGTGCATTCTACAATTAGTGGTTGCCAGCTGCGCCCCGCAGCTTTGCCCGTGTGCAATGTTTGCCACCCTCGTTCACCCCCTTAGGGATGAAATTTCAAAATATAATTTCCTTAGCTTAGGATACTCAAGGGATATTTCTTTGTTTGTCAGTGAGCTACGCCCAGCTGAAGTTAGTAAGTAATATTTCACGAAATTGACTGGGTGCTGATAATATAAATACACTAACTTTCGCGCCCGCGACATCGTACGCGCAGACTACTAACTGTTTATCGCGAAAAAACCCTTCCCATTTTCTTCTAGGATATTAAAACCAATGCAAAAGTAGGTATAGCACCTAATGCTCTTGATGTTTTTTGACAGACTTGTTATTTCGTTTCCATGGCAACCACAGACCATTCTGTGATGGCAACCGTTCCTTACAGTGAATAATCAACATTTTCCAGTTTTCCCGCGGAATCTTTCAATTTTCCGGGATAAAAAGTACCCTATGATAAGTATGATTAAAAATAACAAAATAGTAGATTGGAATTAGCTCACATTTGCTGCTGAAACTCCCTGAAATTGAACACTGGGAAGCAACGTGCCTTAAGTACTTACTCGTACCTCCATCAGAGCCATCGAAAGAGCACTTAACAGTATCCCGGCCCCCGCAAGTTGCGCACAATCACACGGCATTCCAACTGATTGTGTTTCCAACTCATTAGGGAAGTTGTATCTAGTTTCCGAGAGGGTCCCTAGAACCCTTGAGTGTTTTGACTCAGTTGTTAAGCTTCATACAAATTTAGTCAATAAATGAAGTGTTAGTAAACGTTATGAAGATGACTCGGCTATGTGCACTGAGAGTATTTTCAACGAAATTGTTTACAAAATAACAAAAATACATCAATTTTTTTTTGCTTTAGAAAATACAACCATGTAAACAACTGCATTATCATTTGTTGGGTTAAATGTACTATATGTGCTATTTCAGGACCTAAAATACCAATATACTAACATTTGATCAAAATTTCTTCAGCTGTCAAAATGTTTTATCGATTGCTCGGTTTCTACTCATCTGATTGAGATACCAAGGACCCCAGTTTTTAAGTCAAGCCCTAAGCTATCCAATAGAGAAAGCTGCATCGCAATCGGTCCAGTAGCTTTTACGTGATTCGCGAACAAACATACAGATAAACAGACAGACACGATTTAAAAAATATATATACTGTTTCAGTAGCTTATTTTAAGTATCCCAGACCATTTTTTTTAAATTATCTTCTCTGTACAAACTATTTCGTTACTATTGCTTTATTATAAGTGTAGATTATGTAATTCAAAATAACAAAAAAAAAACTAATCTAATAAGCTGCTACCAGTTGGTAACGTTCGCAAAATGCTGATGCTTAATCATAATTGCTTAATATGGTAATGCTTAATGATTGTCCAAAGAAAAGGCCAGCATTTTGGCCACGTGTTGCTTCCACCAGAAGCGCAGATAAGTCTTTAAAAATAATGTGCGCTCCCGGCATATACCAGTCAGGCTCTCGTTTTAAAAACGCTAAAACTCCAATACTGTCTCAATCGCATTGTCTCGAATGATGGACGGGCTCATTAGCCCCCGCTAATGGTGAGAGGATGCATTAGCAAACTAATACAATGCTTTTATTTAGGACAGGTGGTGTGACCTTGGCCTTAATGAGCGAGCCCGAGGAAATGTTTACTAACAAAGTTTTCCTAAACAACCGTCTGAAAGTCTTAAACGGTTCAGTGTATCGTCGATTATATTTCAAGCTACAAGTATTAGTAGGTACTTTGAGGAGACTCAACTATACAACTATAAACTTAAAGGCGTAGTTTAATTAAAGGCAAATTCATTTAAAAATAACTAAATAAAGTCTACTACTATTTAATATGTTATTGTTTGAAATCGTGAAAAATAATTAACTCTTCTTTAAAATGTAATAGCAATTATGGCTAAAGACAACAGAAATATTTAACGTTGCCTACAAGTATATAGTGAATAAGTATAATGTTCTTCATGGCCAAGCGGCCAAGGGTGAGATATATTTTCATAGGAAACGACGAAAATCATTCATATTTATAGCTGCGTATCGATTTTATAGGTAGACCTATCACAGTTACATTACTGGTCTAACGGAAGGTCGTATCCATTTTAGACCGACTTCAAAAAAAGGAGGAGGTTCTCAATTTGACAAGACAGACGTTTTATTATTTTTTGTTTGCAAGGATATACTTTCAGATTGGTCCTATAGAAATTTTATCAAAATCGGTTCAGTAGTTTTTTAACCCGTTCCGATAATATGTAAAATTTGGTTCGTGCGTTCGCGAAGCTTTTTTGAAGTCGGTTGATCACATTTTTGTCAAAATAAAAATATATGAATCTACGTATATTTTACAGGGAATATTACTGAAAAGACCAGTATCGAGAAATTCGCGATTTCTAAGAAAAGTCTCAGACTGAAAATCAGCACTGAGTTCAACGAACTTACAATATGGAGTAAGGAAGTGGTTGGCAAAATGTAGTGTAGAACTTTATATCACTCTGTGAGTTGTAGACCTCGCGAGTCTGTCTTTGCATAGCTTAAAACAGAATAAATGTTCAGCGCGCATTTTAAAACAAAAAACAAGAAAAAAAACTCAACGACAAAAAATACATAATTATCGGACCAGCTCAAAAAATGTCACGAAAATCTGTTGAGAAATACTACCTGTTTTTTACGTTTTAATCCCCATATATATAATAGCTTATTTTAAGTACCGTAGACCATTTTTATTTTAATTATCTTCTTTGTACCTACAGACTTTTTCGTTCTTATTGCTTTATTATAAGTATAGATAGATAGATAATGAAAACGTTTATTGAAAACTCCAACCCTAACTTCTCTAAAGTATTTAAAACCCAAAAGTATAATTAGAAAACTTTGTGTCTTCTATTATACAACCAGACAGAGGTCTGGCTTTCCCGCCCTTGGCGGTGAAACAAAAGTCAACAGGGGTGACATGGGGACCGGAAATACAAGGCATCAAGTAGTCTGCAGTACTTTAGTTTGAACTGTATGTACTAGTCGAGCATACAGTATAGTGTGAGTGTTATAAAAAATAAAAAATTGCACAGATCGCTCTTTACATATTTTAACATCATAATCATCAAGCTATTTTGCCACCACTGCTGATGTTGACTTAAGACTTCTATTAAAGGCAAACCCTGAGAAAGAGGAAAGATAAACATATTTATAAATGGTTATAGTGAGACCGCTATTTCAACTGGGCCAGCAGACAACGATAGTGATTGTTTGTTAACCGAAATCGGTCGCAAAGTCCGATTATAACGATATTTGGTTATAGTCTCTGCTAAATATCGATTTCAATCATGTTCAATGTCAGTACAGATACTGATGACAATCGATAGCTTTTGACAATAACAGTCAAAGCTATCGATTGCCATCGGTATGTACTGATTTTGGTTGTAAAGCAATCACTATGTGTCGAGACTGCATGCCCTGGGCCCTTATTCGTTTCCCTTCCTAAAATGGAGAGGAAGGGGTTGGAGATGGGGTAAGGAGAGGGGAAAGTGGAGGGGAAGGAGGTGGTAAGGGGAGGGGAAAGAGAAAATGGAAGGGGATTTGGAGGGGGTAGGAAAAAGGGAGAAGATGGGGAGGTGAAGAAGAACCCTTCCGCTTTCTTCTCCGTTTCCCTTCCCCACCCCACCCCTATAATTCGCCTTCCCTCTCCCTATGCCTTTCACGATGCCTCCTAAGAAGGCTCTTAAGGACAACGGTTTAAAACACTCCCAAACAGTGTTGAGTTGTAGTTCTAGGATATGCAATGCACCACACTGTGAGTTTCTCACTACGAATAATTCAACCGAATATACTCGTAAGAGTAACAGTGTGTTTATGTCTACCCTCGGTGTAAGTATTCTGTCTGTGTGTAACTGTCTTTACACTGTCTATTGGAGACTAAAATTAGAGGGGCTGCGACGGCGGTGAATGGTACTTCTGTATGGGAGGTGCAGTTTCCTAGCTTTGTACTAGGAATAGTTCGGAAACAAAACACGAACGGATTTGTTGAGGCGTCGAGTCTTACGTAGTATTTGTATACTCTTTGGCATCGAGATGAAACTCGAGAACAATTTACAAGATGTGTAATTTACAAGTGCAATTTACAAGATTTAAAACGGGATATTATTGATCGTAGTAAAATGAGCTGCTAAAAGTGGGAGATTAAACTAAGATAGCAACTAAAATTCCAAGTGACCGTATGAAATACTAGAGTGTCATATTCTGTATTTTTACACCTTTAACTTGAATTTATATTCGCTCGTTTAAATACTACCCATTTCAAACTAGCATAATGAAAATGATCATACTGTATAGATATGAATCGCATGAAACGCCTCCGCGAAAAGTCGTAGACCTTTGTAGCACGCCCGTAACAGCAAGCTACGCGCCAACGTCGTAGACTTTTATAACGCCTTGCGTGTGTAGCACGGTAGCAACATCAACAAACATCTATACTTAAAATAAAGCAGCATGTAACAAAAGTGTGTTCAATGAAGATAATTATTACTTGTGGCTCTGTGAGCTGTAGACCTCGCGCGTACAAACTTTTTTGCAAACAATCTAGCGGTGCACAGTAGCGCCATCTAGTTACCTTATTGTACAATTAACATTAATAACCAAGATGCTCCATCAATCCCTACCTAGTGGGTAAAGGGATGATTCCATTGAGGTATTATTTTGCTCATCACGCCGAACACCCTGATCAGATTTTCACCAAATTTTTATAAGACCAATTTCAAGTTACTACCTTTCAAATAAAAAAAGGACCATCGAAATCGGACTTATAAAGGCGAAGATATTCAGTAGCCACCTTTTTGTCCCTTTTTGGGGGAAGTATGGCGCAATGGTGGACTGTATGTATATGATATAGGTGCTTATTAAAATAAACCAAGATCAGTTTTAGTAGCTTTTTACTTTCTTATATTTACTCCATCTTGACACACATTACAAATTCGAATCCTAAACAAAAGAAATACGTTTAAAAAACATATTTCTAAAAAAAGGTTGGATTACCAACATCCTGCCCCCCACAGCCTAAGCTGGAATAAGAACAATTTTTTTAAGGGGCCTACGCTTTACTCCAGCTGAGGTCCGTATATCGGCCACTCTAGCGATGCCGTCTGGTCCGAGAATTACAGCCTCCAATCGGCCTCTAGGCCATGTTCCTCTTGGTAGGTTTCCATCCGCAATGAGCACTGGATCTCCAACTTTCAATACAGGAGAATCACCACCACCACGTCGAGGCGATAAAACTGGTTGGTACTCTGATACCCAGCGGCGCCAAAAATGGTCAGAAGAGCCCTCCCACTCAATCAAAAATCCCCGACAATAAAAAATTACAGAATTCTGAATAACCTGCCTCACTGTGTGTATGAGGTCTATGGTGCTAAATCCTCCGCGAAACCCGGACTGTTCAGGAAGCTGGAATTAGTCAAGTCTTCTTGCGAGACGATTTGAGATGACACTCGAAAACAACATAAAGACGTGGCTCAAGAGTGAAATAGGTCGGTACCTAGTTCTTTAAAAGGGTTTTATCCCCTTTTTTAAAGAAGAGTACTACCAAACTCCTGCACCAACTCTATGGAGCTGTCCCACTGTTAAGAACGGTGCTAAATAACCTGAAGCTCCCGAAGTATAGGTTTCCCCCTGCTTTCAAGAGCTCCGAAGTTATACCATCCTCACCGGGGCCTTTCCATTCTTAAGCTGTTTGAGCGCCATCTCAATCTCGTCTAGGTGGACGACGGGCAGTTCGTCAGTGTAGTGGCGGGTCAGTATTGCGCGGGAATCCTCTGTACTGGGTTCGGGTCTAGAAGCATGCGAGTCGTACAATCGGCCACAGAAGTCTTCGATCTCAGAAAGGATCTGCCACGGTTGTGCCCTTATTGGTCTAACATAAACATATTGTTTTAATATGTATTTATAGTAATATATATTTAGGGTAAAAACCGCATAACGTACTCTGAATATACGTTACTAAAAGTAAAATAAGCCCAGTACACGTTTTATTTAATTTGATAGACGTATTGTATTTACATTAATTTCACCCCGTGGCTGAAATAATAATGATTGTACGATGGGAATGTTAACAACGCGCCGCCCGAGCTGCCCGGGTGGCGATCAATGCACGTACACTTGTATTGCTTACTGTATTGTGTTGTTATTTTTTACAATAACATTATACTTTTATAAATATTATTTTAATGTTAAACTACAACTAAAAAATTATAGGTATGAGCTAGAACTCTAATAAGACATTATAAACTAGCTGTGCCCGCGGTTTTGCCTGCGAGTTCATTTCTCTGGGTTATGATTACGCTATCATTCCGAGGCATTCCTTCAGCCGTCAAATAGTTTCTATCAATTGCTCGGCTTCTAATCATCGGATTGAGATACCAATTACACCATTTATTAAGTCAAACCCTATGCTATCGATCAGTGAAAGCCGCATCGCAATCGATTCAGTAGTTTTTACGCGATGCGCGAACAAACAAACACCATTAGCCTGCTAGATTGCGATGATGCAGTCTAGACATGTCACTTGCAATTTTTACAATCCTAAAAAATAATTTATATAAAAAACACTCGGGAAGGCTCTTGTCTATAATTAATTTAATGTTATACCTACTTATCGCGGGCTTCTGTTGAACCTTTGCTGACCGTGCAGATTTGTTGCGGCTTCGAGCTATCGTGTTACTTCAAAATTGCGTTTACGTTGTGCCAGGTTAGCTATTTAATTAACTTGTTGTGAACATTACACGAACGTGTAACAAACACTAGGTTTTTAAATTTTCTAGATGCTTGAGTTTGAACACTATCTCAGCCATACTCGTAGATATCAGAAGGAAAAATCTCACTACATGATAAGTATAATTATGATAATCATTAATAAATTGTTATTAATTAGCGCAGAGTTGGTAGATAATTGTCGCTATATAATAATCTATACTTATAATAAAGCAATAAGTACGAAAAAGTCTGTACAAAGAAGATAATGAAAAGAAAATTGTGTAGGTTACTTAAAGTAAGATATTGAACAAGAATATATCATTTTTTTAAATCATGTCTGTCTGTTTGTATGTATGTTTGTTCGCGCATAACGTAAAAACTATTAGACCGATTGCGATGCGATTACTTTTGGATAGCTTAGGGTTTGACTTAAAAACTGGGGTACTTGGTATCTTAACCCGATGGTTAGATGCCGAGCAATTGATAAAAAAACTATTTGACGGCTGAACGAATTTTGAAGAAATGTGTTATATTGTACTTTATAGGTACTTTTTATCCTAGATTTACACGTATGGGCTACTTTTAAACGAAGTGACCACGCGGGCTAAGCCGCGGGCACAGCTAGTACTCAAAATAAAGCAGTTTTAGTACCAAAAATTTGAACAATGAAGATATTTAAAAAAAAAGGTCTAGGATACTTAAAATAAGCTACTGAACAATAAATTAAAACGAAATTTAAAAAATCGTGTTTCTCTGTTTTTTGTCTTTATGATTGTTCGTGCATCACGTAGAAACTACTGAACAGATTGCGATGCAGTTTTCACTGGAGGATAGCTTAGGGTTGGACTTAAAAACTGGTGTACCTGGTATCTCAAACTGATGAGTAGAATTCGAGTAATCAATAAAAACTTTTGACGTCTGAACGAAGTCCGATGATTCTGGTACTTTGGTTTTGGAATACACATCTTGGTTCTGGTCAAAGCCGCGGTTATAGGTAGTCTGAACATAATATTATCGGCCATAAAAAACGCCATCTTTCTTAAATTAAATGACAGCGGCTTATCATGTACCATGTACTGTACATGATGTACACGATACACCCCTGTCACAGTTGTCACAGTTATCAACATTATCTGCAGATACTGTTGATAACTGTATGAACTGGGCGGTAACGTAGATACCATAAAGGCACCGCGATATAAGTACAAAACGCTTAGAACAAAGTAAGCCGGGCGTGCCCTTGTCAAGCGCACGCGGCCGTTTCACAGCGCCTGCAGTGCGAGACAAGTAATCAGAGACAGCGATTTATCTAATAGAGTGTTTCATAGAGTGCTATAGCGTTAATAAGTAAGAATACGTAGTAGTGGGCAAAAATCTATGGGCATGGGATAATACTTGGTTTTTGACGGCCGGTTAGTGTAGTGGCTAGTGACCCTAACTACGAAATCAAACGGTCGCGGTTTCGAAGCCCGCAAATACAATCACACAATCTGTGTGCTGAGCAGAAATGTTTGATCCGAGTCATGGATGTCACATTTGTATCTTTGCTTATCCGTTGTCTAGTGCCCGTAGTACAGGGTACCGTAGTTTGTGGCTAAGTAATTAGTGTGAATTGTACCTTTTTTTTTAATCACTTGTTGCTCAGTTCAGTTCCTCGCAAGTATACAAATCTAAGTTCTGAGTGGAAACAAAACTGTTATGGGCAAGTTCGGAGCTTAATAAGAGGAGAGCGACGTGTTCGTGTGTTCATTCAGTGTTCTATCTATACTTATAATAAAGCCATAGGAACAAAATAGTCTGTACAAAGAAGATAATTTAAAAAAAAGGTTATTTAAGAGCTTCGGCACTTAAAATAAGCTACTGAACAAGAATATAACATTTTTTAAATCGTGTATGTCTGTTTGTTCGTTTGTTAGTTTGTTTGTCTGTATGTTTGTTCGTGCATCACGTAAAAACTACTGGACCGATTGCGATGCGGGTTTCACTGTTTCAAAGCTTGTTCTATAGGTTGTTTGTTTGTCGTATGAGTTAGTGCTGGCAGACAAGTCAGACCGATTTAAAAACTGATGTACTTGGTATCCCAATAAGGTGAGTAGAAGCCGAGCCGAGCAATCGATAAAAACTTATTGATGGCTGAAGGAATTGTGATCAAATGTTGGTTTATTGGTATTTTAGGTCTTGGAATAGTACATATCGTTTTTTAACCTAGAGAAGCGATGAGAGCTATGGTAGCCTAAAGGTTCAATAGTGCAACTTAAAATACAACGATACCGGGATCGATCCCGGGCTTCGCACCAATGACTTTTCTAAGTTATGCGCGGTTTTCCATCACTCCGTGCTTCGGAGGGCACGTTAAGCTGTCAGTCCCGGCTGTTATTGAAAAACAGCAGTCGTTAAGCTATGTCAGAGGCATTCGGGCGGCCTGGCAAACTCTGACACCTTAGGCCAGCACACTTCCTCATACGACAAACAAACTACCTAGAGAAATGACAACGCGTGCGAAGCCGCGGGTACAGCTACTCACATAACTATGTAATAAGAGTTGGTTGATATTTTGTCCAACACGAAGACATTTTAAGCTCTCGTTTAACACAATTTGTTTCACAATTTACTATGAAGACTAACATGGTTTGGATACATTTTGAATGTCCCAAACGGGAATAACACAGGTATAACATTGATATTTTCAATAGTAGGTACAATGTTTTCAAAAATTTCATATATATAGTGACTTCTTCGGCACTGATGACAATGATAAAACATCATTTATAAAAAAAAAGTTAAGTTTTAATAAAAACGGAATTTGTTGAGATGGCTGAGCGTGGTACTACATACTCAAGATTCTGTTTATTGTACTGTGTACTTTATTACCCATATGTGGAAACTTTTGTAAGCTGCATGTATAACCATAGTTTTTATGTTATGTAATATCCGTGGCTGTAGTTTTCCTAAGAAAATAAAATAAAATAAACGTCGGATTGCCATTCCCGGTTAGATACTATTTGGTCCTCATAAGATCCGCGAGGGCGAAATGAGCATGCGTGCAGACGTCCTATTTTCAACAGAGGCGTTTTGCACCTACTTGGAGAACATGTCTTCGTGGATCTCATGATAGTGATGTCTCTAGTGCCGAAATAATGAGTTCTGTTTGCTTGAGTGTTCCCGATATTTCTCAAGAATACTAGTACGACGCTTCGACACTGCAAAATACAGTTTCTGTCAATGTGCGCAACGAGCATTCGCCCGCTGTGCGAGTGACGCACTCTATTTGAAAATAAAAAACACTATATGGTTTAAATAGGGTTTAAACACTATTGTAATAATCCGGATTTTATGTCGCTTGCTTGCACGGTTACGAACAAAACTGATAAAAGTAACGAAATGGAACGCACTTCATTACCAACATCATTAACCTTTGCTTGTCCACTGCTGGACGTATGCCTCTCCAAATGCGTAGCACTGAGCTCGATGTTCAGCTCTCTGCATCCAGCTTTTGCCTGCTACTTTTGGCAGGTCTTCACTCCACCTGACCACAGAACGTCCTACACGCTCTTCTTTCTAAACTTATCCCCCACCTAAGTAATGCTTTACTAATGACTGTATGTCGAGATTTTTTCCCCAGTCATAAATATGCATTAATGATGGGTTGGTACAATGTAAGCACATTTTAAATTTCAGCGCACACAAAGAATTTTTTAAACGAAATTATAATGCTCGACTGCGAAGGGTTAATAGGTTTAAAAGGGGAGATTTTTTCTTTTATTCAAACGGATTTTAGCTGGTTTTGTAGAATAATATTGAATTTGTTGATTTCTATGCAAATTATTATTAAGCATGCATTCTACTCCAATAACATTTAATATAACTATGTACATGTGTACATGAACTTTTAGTTTAATAACATTAAATGACAACATTTCAAAATAATAGCGAGCTGGCAATAGCGTCCAATTTAGTAAATTGCTTCCGGCAGTCTGTTGAATTTAATACATAATTAGAGTAAAACATTTAAATTGACCAGTAAATAAACGTATTATGTTGTTTTGTTTCAGGTAAACAATATTCATTTAAATTAATTAGTGAGGCCTCACCGAACAATAAGGAAGGTAATTTGAATATTGGTATTGACAGTGTCAATTTTATTAAAATTGATAAATCACTCAATAAGCTTAAGTACTATTTGGAATATATGTTGAATCCATACCAATATATAAAAGTGAAACGTTATCTGTTTGTTTGTTTGGGGAGTTTTAACGCGATAACGGCTGGACGGAATATGATGAAATTTGGAATAGAGATAGCTTATACCCTGGAATAAAACATAGGATACTTTTTATCGAGAAAATGATAAGTTTCTAAGGAAATCTGGAAAATTTTGATTATTCGCTGTAAGGAACGGTTGCCATGGAAACAACAAGCTGGTCAAAAAACATCAAGAGTGTTGTTAGTATTCTATTTTTGTATTGGTTTTTAGCATTGGTGTATATGTTATTATCCTCAATAGTTTTTAATATCTTAGAAGAACATAGGATGCTTTTTTCCACGATGAACAGTAGTCCGCGCGGACGAAGTCACCGGCAGGAAAGCTAGTGTAAGAATATTTGTTGAATTTATACAGGTTGTTTTAAAAGATTGGTAAAACACTGACTGACAAAACTTACAATGTGACATGTGTGTGTGTTACAGACTGGTATAAACTTACAATGTGCCTGGACTTTGAACCATCGAATTATTTTAATTCGATGCCATATAGTCTTTATGGACAATTCAAGTATATATGATTTTGAAAACTAAAGAGAGTGAAATTCATTTTAAAAATGTAAATAAAACGGCAAAATCTCGGAAATATAAGATTGGAAATACTCCGACCAGTTTCGGACTATTTTGAAGTCCTCATCTGGGAGTGTCATGACGTGTTTTTTTTTTAATTTAAGTTTTCTCCTCATGGCTTCTAGGAATCTTAGTCATCATATGGATTATCAAGAAGATGTATATTTCGACCTGTTATTCTTCCATGGTCTCCTCCTCGCTGTTTTATCATTGTGGTAATCCTGGCCAACGTTGCATTTTTTTTTAAAAGCATTTGTTTTACAAATCCAACCCCCTCTAAAGGTGAACGCGCAATGCGCAGAGGCGATCGCGCCGAAAGAATTCCCCTTCCGAATTCTTCTGGCGATTCGCTGCGTTCGGCTCGGATCTAAGTGCACGGGGTTTCATAGCATTTCATACAAAGACTCCTTTGGCGAGTTCGCTTCCGCATAATACGCTTTTTCCTCAAATCAGCATGAACGAAGGGAAGTTTAAAGAGTTTTAGTGAATAAAACATGTAAGTATACATGTAAGTACTCAAAAAAATAATGGCTTTACCGTAATTTTCTCGAGTTAATTTCCTTAATGAACTTATGTGAGTATGTACCTATGTCGAATGAGGTAGTGCCGACCTGTGCAGTCAGGGTTTGTCAGGCCCCATGTCTGACATGGCTTAGGGAGTGTTTGCAACAGGGACTGACAACGTGCCCTGCGAAGCTCAGTCCTGCAAATCCGCATATAACTTAAAAGCCTTATTTACTTATTGGTGCCGAAGATCGAACCCGATGTCGTTGTATATCAATATAATTATAACCGTTTGGCTACCATATATGTGCCACTATTGATATAGTGAGATAATGTGTAATGTTTATACATAACACATTATTGAATAGGTTTCAACCACAGCGGATTGTGCCGGAGTTGATGTGACCACAAATTGCAAGCGCATGGAATGTCCAATAACTGATATGGTGCTTCAATAACTAGCCATTGACCACCAATTTATTAGTATTAGTATATAGCTAAACCTGAAGCACAGTGGAATGCGGGTTTCTAGATAATTGAGTACGATTAAAGGCAAAGTAGGAACAGAAATTATTTTGCAATCACAGAAAATCGGACGTTATTTTGGATCGAGTTTGACGTGACACGTCTTTAAAATTACATCGAAACATATGAGTACCAGGCGCAAAAAGGGAACCGTAACGCAAAGGTCTATATCGTCTCGCGATTATAACTCTGCAGAAATCTATACATATATGGTGTAATTTTTTAGCTTGTATAGTCAGCTCGATAATGTATTGTTTAATGTTTGTCAAAAGACGCACATCCCCCGTATGCAGCTAATAAACATAACCTGCACTGCAACGTGATCGTTACCTTTCGGTGTAGCCATACTTAGAAAAAATAAAAAACTGGGGAAATGTGGCGAGATGTAGGGGAATGTTTGGGGAAATGACGGAAGAGGGAAAAGTTAGGGGAGGGTGGGGAGAAAGGGCTTTCCCCCTATCATTCTCCCTTTCTCCCATTCTTCCCCCACACTTCCTTTCTGTCTTCCCCCACTTTGCACCACCTGACCCACTTCCCACACCCTTCCCCGAATTCCCCAAACCTTCACCCCCCATTATTTCCCCAGATTTTTTTCTTAGTTTGGCCACACCGAAATGTCACGACCGCGAAGCGATAACGTTGCAGTGCAGGTTAGGTTTTCTAGCTGAATACGGCCCCTGAGCAAAATCAGCAAAATTTATGTTTTTATTCTGTATAACTCGCGATTTAGATAGTGTAGCGTATTGATTCGGGTGCTGTTGTAAAGATCTCGTTGAGAAAATTCGATTCAATATGAAAAAGTTTATAAAAAGTCCACGTAAGAATAAATTTAAAAAACGGGCTGGATAAAAAGTAAGAATCACACAAATTGCTGCAGCGCCCGGAAAGTCGGTTCTAAAATAAAGATTAGGTACACTGTTGGAAAAAATAAGCTCACAACGGTACCCTAAACTCCAGCACAGAGCGAACGAGAGGGTTCCAGGATCGGATAAAATTGAACGTGGCCACACTCTCTCAATATCTTCTCATTTCTTCACTTTACTGTATAATAAAAACATTTAACATACAAATAAACACATTACAAAAATAAATAGATTAATAAAAACTCAGACAGACTCAACGAATTCTATGCAATGTATTCTGTATTTTCTGACGGCAATTAATCAATTCATAGCGTAAAGCAATTTTACGCTCGCGTTAATACATCGAGAACACAGCGCCAATAGAGGAGAAATTATGCGTAAAACGCTTAGAAAATAAATAAGTACCCACTTGGAATGCGTGAAGTAGACAATGTGAGGCGGGCAAGCGCCAACCAGCCAGCCAATAGACATCAAACAAAACCTCGTTGCTAAAAATTATGCTTGGACTTATTATACTCTAATAACTATGTACAGTGTTCGTATTTATTGTCATTACTAGCTTTCCCGCCCTTGAATTCGTCCGCGCGGACTACTGTTTATCACGGAAAAAGCATCCTATGTTCTTCTAGGATATTAAAAACCAATGCAAAGTAGGTATAGCACCAATGCTCTTGACGGTTTTTTGACATACTTGTTATTTCATTTCCATAGCAACCGTTTCTTACAGCGAGTAATCATATTTTTTCTAGTATTATCAGTTTTCCTGTGGTAACTTTCTATTTTCCGGGATACAAAGTTTTATTCTAGGGTGTCTCCATTCCAAATTTCATCAAAATCCGTCTAGCCGTTATCGCGTGAAAGCTCCCCAAACAAACAAACAAACAAACAAATAAACAAACAAACAAACAAACAGACAACGTTTCATTTTTACATATTGGTATAGATGTCGTCGTGCTTATATTCCTTTTTATTCGCAATAAAGATTTTTGTTAGTGATGTTTCACTGATGTGTGTAGGTTTGGCGGCCAAGAATAATGATTCCATTGGTTGTATTATCCGCGTGCGTTTCAACGAGATATCGTGAAAAAAAACCTCGAACGTAAAAAGACTGGTAAGCTGTGACACTACGAGATTATTAATGATAGTCATCCGCAATAATGTAGATTAATGGTAGTTACCAAAGTTTTATTATGAATTGGTTTTTTAATTACTTTTTTGATTTGTGGTTTTGATTTTTTGTACATTTGTATAACATTAAAGATTTTTCTTTTGATGAGGGCTTTTTCTTTCAACAAAAGGATTGCTGGACAAACTTGCTGAAAAGATAAAGTCATTTTTATTAATTGTTTGAATGCTTTTGAAGCCATCGAGATGCATGATGAGCGTGCCGTATCCCTTGATATATCAAGGCTTTTGATCGGGTCTGGCACGATGACCTTTTAACCAAGCTTCCCTCATATGGATTACCTGTTGGCTTATGCATTTGGATAGCTGATGTTTTGAGGGAACAATCTATTCGAGTAGTCGTAGAGGGCTGCTAGTCTGATCAAATGGAAATCAATGCTGGTGTACCTCAAGGATTGGTTCTCTCGGCTACACTGTTTTTACTGCACATTAATGACCTTTTGAAGCCCGGTACCTTTGGGCATGCAGATGACAGTACTGTGGTTGAGAGATACAGTTCCAATGCTCAAGCTAGCTGCGACGCCGTCCAGCTTCAGAGAGAGGCTATGGTGGACCGTTTAAATTTAGCCTTAGAATCCGTGTCCGATTGGGGCGATGCTAACCTGGTTAAGTTTAATGCTACTAAAACGCAGGTGTGTTTGTTCTCTGCTAAAAAGAGTCCTCTTAACCGATGTCCGTCTTTCCGTAGTGTAACAATACCATTAGGCGACCATCTGGAGCTTTTGGGTGTCAAACTCACATCGAATCTGAATTTTTGGTCTTACATTGAATCAAAAGCTGCAAAGAAACTTGGTATTTTGTCTAAGGTTAGGCGGTACTTCACAGCTTTTGAATCTTTACCAAGCACAGGTCCGATCTTGTATGGAGTACTGCTGCAACCTCTGGGACGGTTCTGCCAAGTATCAGCTCGAGGCTTTGGATTCAATTGAGAGACGTGCTATGAGGCTCATTGGAGATGACACTCTGGTAAAGAGTAAGCTTCAAAGTCTGGCGCATCGACGTGAGGTCGCAAGCCTGTCGGTATTCTACAGATTGTACTATGGAGAGTGTGCACAAGAACTGCACAACCTGATTCCCCCATCACCTTTTTCATCACCGTACGACTAGACGATCTGCAAAGCGCCACCCTTTTATGGTTGAAATACCTCGCACAAGAACGAAGCGTTACGCTTCTTCATTTATTATAAGAACTGCAAAGGAGTGGAATGCCCTGCCCTCGTCAGTGTTTCCGGTAAATTATAACCCCGGTGTGTTCAAGTCAAGAGTGAATAGGTATCTACTAGGCAAGCGTGCTACACCTTAGACCACATCATCGCTTTCCATCAGGTGAGATCGTGGTCAAACATTGCCTAGAACGAGATAAAAAAAAAGTCAAGTAATGTTTCTTACTCAAAGCTACAAAAATTTTGATAAAAAAAATATATTTAAGAACCTATTTTGACCGTACGAAAAGACCCAAAAGTAATTAGTAACAACAAGTAACAAAATTTATAAAGAATAGTTGGGGAAAAATAGGGTCTAAAAAATATTTTTATGATAAAATCATAGCTTTTATTTATTTATCTACAGTCGTATCGTAAAATCCTCATTATGAACTCAAAAACTGTGGCATAATGACATACATTACGCATGGCACGTCGCTAAAAAGAAAAAAAATACATTATAACACTGTTTTTTGAACTAAACAATGTTATCCATTGTAGCGTTGACAAAACGCTACTTAAATAAAAAACAATAAACCTATAAAAACAACAATTCGACAAGTAAAAGTAGGAATAAACAAGACAAGCCATGTTATGGTTTGTTGTTAGAATCAGATGACGACATTGAAGTCGCACATAGTTGATTGAAACAGTACTATCGTTCGTATTTGGTGAATACCAGCGAAAGCAGTTAATAAAGTTCAATTGATGAACACGGAGACAGGTGGTGACATCTAGCGGAAATTTTACTTATCTTTGCATCGATTAGCTGGCAAAGCAAAAGGGCGCGTTCCGTTGTTCGGCACGGCCCCGCGATGTCAGCAAATAGAAATAAATTAAACAAAGCAATTAAATGCAACAAATGCTAAATTTAGGAACGTAGATTTTTTCCATTCAAACCCATAAAATATCATAATTTAATAGTCACGATATATAATTTTACGAGGATAGGACGGTGGCGGAGCAAAGAAACCGCGTTCCGTACCTTTCGTCTGAAACGGAACGCTTTTATAGAATATAGTTTATAACAATTCTTGACGTTTGGCAGTTGTTTAGCTGTCAAAAGTAGTTGAAAAAAGGATAAATAAACAAATGTGATTTCTAGGGTGAGAAATTTAAAAATAAAAATAAAACCCGATTATTTGTCCAAAGCCAATGTGTAAACGCCGATAGGCTTCCTGGTGAAACGAAATGTATCCCCGATAGATTTCGTAAAGAAAAAAAACTAGATCCGGCGAGACAGAAAGACACCGGCAATGGAGACGTGTCCTTCCCTTTCGGTGCCGAAGATCCTAACAGGACTGACAGGATTCTGCCCTGCAAATTATAAAACCCGTAAAAAAGGTGAGAGATTCTGTTGGAATTTTCGTGTCGTCGGCAATAAGGATCGCAATTGTGAAATCACTTTTATCCATTTTTCGAGACGCCATTTTAGCGAACCGAAAGCGGTGGCGTTTGCGGAGTCTCGAATTCTAAAAAACGTTGTGTCTATCCATTCATAGCGGGTTCCCCCCCCCCCCCTGGACTAAAGACACCCCACGAAGGAGGCTTCCCCGGATTTGAGAAAAAAAAGGCGCCACCGTGTTGCAATACGTCACGCCACGCCGACATACCCAACGATTCCTGCCACATACTTGGGATGCGGTATCGTATTTAATCCATATATTTCGTTAACCGGAGTGTTGAACTTTGGTTCCCCACCGACCTGCTGGACACCTGCAACGCCTGAGGGGTCTAGCCTGGCTACCTCTCACGCGAATTGGACATTGCTGGAACGTCGAATGGAGAATTACCTTCACCAACATAACGGCTAAACCCTATAGAAAAAGGTAAATAAGTAGACTGTACTGCCGGCCGGCAAATTCATCAATTTCCTGTTAGAGTAAATACTTAATTTTGTCAATTCTATATCGACCCTAATTATAGCAGGGTAATCTTAGATCTTGGTATTTCTTGGCTGCTGAGTTGGATCTGCAGGCTAGGATTATTTGCACCTTAAGTAAGTAAGCAGAATTATAACCAAGGATAATAAATATTGTATTGGTGAATTTAAATTGCATGTTTTGTCCTCAACTTTACATGCTAGCTTGGGTGTCCGTTCAACGTACTGACGGCACGGTTCCTTAGATTTTGAGTACATGAGCAAGATTAAACCAAAGGTAATAAAGATTATATTGGTGAATTTGAGTTGTATATTTTATCTTCCACTATAGTACCCACTAGCTAGTACATTACCGAACGGTCTTGATCCAATAGTTCTTGAAGCTCGTTCCGGTCTAAGTTTATCCAGGTAATTTTATTAATTTCAAAATAGTAGCGAGTATTTTTAGTTTCGAGTGATTCTGAGGAAAGGTATAGTGTCCTCGCGTACAGAGCGACCGAATGGGGCAAGAATCCCGACTCACCCCACTTTTGGTCCGACTTGCCCCAATTTCTTTTTTGTTACCTTTACTTTCAGAAATCACCTTTTATATCGTACAACCCATTAATTATCGTTACACCATATAAAAGTGAAATGTTGTCTGTTTGTTTGTTTTTTGTTTGTTTGTTTGGGGAACTTTCACGCGATAACGGCTGGACGGATTTTGATGCAATTTGGAATGGAGATAGCTTATACCCTGGAATAAAACATAGGATACTTCTTGTCCCGGAAAATTGAAAGTTTCCAGGGGCAAACTGGAAAAAAATTTAATCCTCGCTGTAAGAAACTGTTGCCATGGAAACGAAATAGCAAATATGACAAAAACCATCAAGAGCATTGGTGCTATATCTACTTTTACATTGGTTTTTAATGTCCTATACAAACATAGGATGCATTTTTTCGCGATAAACAGGAGGCCGCGCGGACGAAGTCGCGGGCGGGAAAGATAGTAATATATATAGAACCGCACCGGTTTGGCTCCGCGCTACGAGGGCTCGGTTTTTTAAACTCACTCTCGTGATTTAATACCTCTCATTATACAACCTTTTCATAAACTACTATGATGCAAGAGACGCTAAAACACACAATAAATAATAGAACTACGGCTAAAGGTACTTTCATACGGAAGGCGTCGCGAGGGGCATATCGCAGCGCCATTATTATCGCCATTCCGCTTCGCCGAGCGAGATAAGCGTCATCGCCCCTTACAGGTAAATATGACTATCGGTTCAGCTTTAAACAAACTTTACTTTGCATTTATAAGTCAAATACCACCACCACCACCTTAACCACCACCTTAATATGCTTTAAACCCTACATGGTGAGAAAGGAGCGAGTTGAAAACCAGCGTTGCGAGACTACTGTCCTCGCAGCATTTATGCTGAACTTGCTCCTTTTGTGCACAGCAGATGCATTATTGTTTATTTAGTTAAGTTTATATCTTGTAACATGTATCTTGTTTGTGCACAATAAACGTATTTTCTTTCTTTCTAAATATAAACGGTTACTGACAAATCGTAGAAAACAATAATTCAAGTTAAAACCTAAATAATGTCTTTTGTAACTTTTAAACTTTCGCGATTCGAACACATAGTTATATATTTAAACGAGACTTAATCGCGCTGAAAACTTAATAAAAAAATTACCTCTAGGAAACCCAGATTCAGGAAGAAGTCCGGACAGTAAACTATTTATTAGGAATTTGTTTTCAAAACTATATAATTATGTAGAATTTGGTACACTATTTTCGTTTTAGCATTGAAATTAAAACAAATCTTAAATCACATTATTTCTATTTACTTACTTCGTTTTATTTCGACTTCTGAAAAAAACGGACAAAAGCCCGGGCGGGGGCCAAAAAGCTGGACAATTCTGCACGAATCCGGACCTATGTAAGCCACGCTAACAAACAGACGTTTCACATACGAGTATATAATAGAAATAGACGGATGAAGTATGTCTTCAGTTTGAAATGTGCTGTTTACGCCATTTTTATGACTTCCGCTCAGTCGACCGAGATAAGTGTGAGCGCAGCGTACCTTGTAGCCATTAAATGTCATCTAATCAGGTACTTATTATTATTATTATAAGAAAATATAACCTGAACATATCTCGAGAATATTGCTTTGAGAAATAACCACCCGTTGCTACATATTATTATTTCAATTCGTGTCTAATTCAGTAATTCATGTAGTAATACGGATCTTCTATTTGAAGATACACAAATATTAATTAAAGAAAGTTTTTCCTCTTTATATTTATTTATTGGGAAACACAATCATCAAAACGGGCAAATGCCGTTTAATCCACACCAATATATAAAAGTGAAACGTTGTCTGTTTGTTTGTTTGTTTGTTTGTTTGGGGAGCTTTCACGCGATAACGGTTGGACGCATTTTGATGAAATTTGGAATGGGGATAGCTTATACCTTTATGGATACTTTTTAATGTCGGAAAATGATAAGTTACCACGGGAAAATATTGATTACAAGTTGTAAGGAACGCTTGCCATGGACACGAAACAAAATCAAGTTTGTCAAAAAACATCAAGGTGCTATACTTTTGCATTGGTTTTTTTTATTATCCTAGAAGAAAGTATGAGTAGGATGCATTTTTTTGCTTTTGTATGACGAAGTCGCAGGCGAAAGCTAGTGGTTAATATATTACGAACCCCTCCGGAACTGCCATGATAGTAACTGCAAGAAAGCGTCAACCTTGCATTGTCGCCCCAACAATATGTACTCTTACAGCTGCGCAAGGGGCATATTTACTAAAAAAATCGCCCAAGAACTTCTGACCCCTTTTCCACAGATGTTCCATTAAACAATTATTTTTTTAAACCCTGGGACCATATTCTTGTACTAGCTTTCAACCTAGACTTCGTCAGTGTTTATCGCGAAAAAAAGGCATCCTATGTTCTTCTAGGATATTAAAAACCAAAGCAAAAGTATAGCACCAACGCCTTGATGCTTTTTGACAGACTTGTTATTATTTCGTTTCCATTCGTTCGTTGAATTACTCGCTGTAAGGAAACCGTTCCTTACAGCGAGTAATCCACATTTTACAGTTATCTTATGGAAACTTGCTATTTTCCGGGATAAAAATATCCTATGTTTGTCTCTATATTGTACAGTACCTATTTACAAAGTTTTATTAAAATCCGCACAGCCATTATCGTGCTAAAACTCTCCAAACAAACAAACAGACAACGTTTCACTTTTATATATTGGTGTGGATATACCGAAAGACTTATCTTTTAAAGATAAAGAGTAAAAGCAAAAACATTAAAATATATTCGTTATTATTCTGTGGTGTTCCGCTATAAACGCAGGCCGCTCCCCTCCTGTATATTCGAGATACGGCAGGGGTGCGTATTTTAGCGAAATTCTTCTATTACTTTACCTGTTCGTATCGTGTGTAGCATTAAGCCGTGTTTGCACGAATTTCTTTCACATTTGCTGAGCTGTTTTAGATCATGTGTTAATATTATATTTTTAAACTTTTATTATTATTTGTGCCCGAGTGCTAATGACTAGTGGTTCGCCCTGAAATGAACCCCGCGATGTACCGTTTTTTTTACCACCATTTTACCACGTTTTTATTAAATCACTTTCTTGATTGTCTGTCCGGGTGGCATCTTGCAACTCAAATTTCGAGGACTTCCCGATTACCTATCCGGCTGAAAGTTGCAGAGTAGCTCACAACTGGATGACAATGAATATAAAAGATTAAAAAAAAAAACGTAAAGAGACGTGGTTTTTAGATTAGTTTTATAATCTACATTTTGCTGCTTGTTAACTTATAGCAATATATTTAGTTAAAAGTGAGCAGATTAGGTACCAGCTCCTCTGGAGTGGACCGCATAAGTTAGGTGCAACGCACATAATTGGCCTTCTTCGGCCTTAGCCAGAGTCGGAGTGGCGTTTGTGTAGCACTTGTTAGCAGTTACTCTCATTCTTGTTTCATTCTGTGTATGTCTCTCTATCTTTATTGTTGATGCACATGTAGCACGACGGTGGACATGTAGCTGTGTGGGTGTGTTTTCCTGTAGTTGTATCTAGTCCGGTATTGTTTACGTGATAATAAAACGTGCAGTATCCTCCCCTCTTTAATTAGATAATTATGCTTCATCATCTTTTCATAGAAAAAACATACTATGTAAGACAAGTTGCGAGACGTACCATATTCATTGCGGTACCGGTTGGCGATCTATGTAAGACAAGTTGCGAGACGTCCCATATACATTGCGATGCTGGTTGGCGATCTATGTAAGACAAGTTGCCATACGTGGCATATTCATTGCGGTGCTGGTTGGTGATCTATGTAAGACAAGTTGCGTGACGTGCCATATTTAGGGTTCCGTAATCTTATTTACACTGAACAGAGGTCTCCCCAATAGACCAAATATTATTTATTAAAAGTAATAAATAACTAAAAGTATTTATAAATGTGTTTTTAATATTTCTACTAGCTGTGCCCTTGGCTTTGCCCGCTTGGTAATTTCTCTGGATTAAAGATACCCATGTGTTATTCCCGGACCAAAATTACCTACACATAACAAAATATTAAATTTCGATCCACGTCAAATAGTTTTTATCGATTGCTAGGCTTCTTCACATCGGATTGAGATACCAATTACGCCAGTTTTTAAGTCATAACCCAAGCTAATCAGTGAAACCGCATCGCAATCGGTGCAGTATTTTTTATGTGATGCGCGAACAGACAGACATAAAGCAAACATTTTAAAAAATACTTATGGTTTTTGTATAATAGTAGCTTATTTTAAGAATCCTAGACAATCTATTTTTAAATTATCTTTTTTAAACAGATGTTTTTTTATTCACTGCTGTATAGATAAATTAGATAAAACTTAATGGTGGGTGATGTGGAGGTCAACTGTTCATGTAGTAGTTAAGTTGCAAGTTTATTCTGTAGTAGTTGTGTGTATTTGTTGTGTAAATTCCAATTAGTTTGGAAATTTAGTTTCAAGTTTCTAAGTCACACTGTTTGTAAAAAGAACCGTAACAAAAGAAAAAACTTCTCCAATCACAAAAACATAAAACTCGAACTTATGTTACCGAATATTTAGTTTTGCTTAGAACTAGTGAAATTATACTAAAAATCAAACGCGAACTCATGTTCCACTTTGTAACTATCCAATCTTTTGAAAGGGAATCAATAGCCTGTAGAACGAGCCACAGATTACCAGATTTGCAAGTCACACGGAATATTTTCTAGCACAATTCCCTTGAAATTGGCTCTTCTGTGGCGTTGCATGTGTCAGTCGTATAGACCTCCACCTTCTCGGGTAGAAATGGAATATATTGTGTATCATCTTTAGGCCTCTGGGGTGAAAGAACGTGTACGGATAGGGTAGCCATCGGTTTGCGTAGTCCAGGACAAAACAAACATAGTAAAAAAAGAAAAACCTATTTTTTGTGTGAAATTCAAATGTGTGCTCTATTTTCGTCGAAAAGTTTGTTACACTCTGTACTTATCGGTTTTTTTGGAGATCTGTCGGTTAGGCTTGACTTTAGTTTCAATTTAGATTGAATGAAATTGGAATGAACAACCACGCGTTTGGTCTATATAATAATGCTACAAAGAAACAGACATACATACATACATACATAGGCTGATAAACACATTACCCGGCCTTTGCGTTGCGTAGTCGGGTAAAAAGAGTATAAAACGATGAAGTATCTAGCGAAGTCTATGGTATACAACAATGTTTATATGATTTTAGTAGTAACGCCTGCTTAGCGAAAACATCTACACTAATATTATAAAGAGGAAAGATTTGATTGTTTGTTTGTTTGTTTGTTTGTAATGGATAAACTCAAAAAATACAGACCCGATTTTAAAAATTCTTTCACATAAAGAAAGCTAAATTATTATCAGCGAGTAACACTTATATTTTTCAAAAAATTAGAGTTCCCTTCGAAAATTGCAATAATGAAACCCGAGGTATTAAATTTTGCAAAAAATCTCGATTACTTTGTATCACAAACCAAAAAGTATATAAATACCACGTAAGATCACAAACTAAGAAGGAGATATAGTAGGCGCAGCCAATCTATATGTTTGTGAAATTAGGCTCTGTGAACTATTGCACAGGTACTGCTATGGGAATAAAACAGCATCAAGTAAGACCGAGATAGAATATGCGAAAAACGCAAGCGAGTGAGCGAGGCAGTTATACAATGTTGTCTTCACCTTCTACATTGGGATTGCGCCTTAAAAATAGCAGTTTGCGCAGCGACTAGCAGATAACTTCCGAGACACATACTTCCGCTGTGACTACTGTACAGGTCTTTGTATATAGAACGTTGCCATGGAAACGAAATCACAGAACATAATAATCATTGACGTAGGAAATGATCTATGCTAATAATACACAAAATTGTAACCGTAATTTAACCTCCTTTCGTTAAACAGAATAATACTCTAGACGAAATGGTACGTGAGTATAAAACCTATAAACATAAACATTTGCAATATTAACCGTGTTCGGTTGGTCAGTTCAGAATACTGCCAATAGATGGCGTTACCGTCCCCGTAAGACGGGCTTACAAACTAAGCGAAAAATTTGAAGCAAGTGGTACCTATCACGTTAGCCGAACTTGGTAAGGGCATGTGCCGCGCAGAAGCACTGAATGATGCGGGTTCGAACCCCGTCCCTGATTCAAATTTTCCGTTAAGAAAATTATTTGATATTATTTTACATATTAACTTTACTCTTCATTCCTAACAAAAACCTAAATAAAATTATTTAGAGAGGACAAGTGCCTAGAATGCTGCATTGCCAATCTAAATTGCAATTCTGGCTTTTTTGGTGCAAATTAATTTTTAGGCACATAATAGCGAACGCATATACACAAAACAATAGGTAAAGAACAACGGCGAACTCCCATACATAGTTTTATGTCAGTAAAATTCACGGCGTCTTTAGGTCAAAATATCGCTAGTAATTCAGAACCATTTCCTGAGATTGTTAGTCTAAGATTTTTTTATTGGGGAGGCCAGGAATAATTATTATTAGGCTTCAAAGTTTTGTAGATTATGTTACTGTTAACGCCTATGAAACAAGTCTTAGAGATTTTAATCATTTTATCTGCATAACTAGGTAGGCAATTAAGTACTTACCTATGCGTGATAAATATAATGTTTAAAGATATTGTAGTTTAACAGACTAGCCTTTCGAATAATAATTATTATGAAGCTGTTACTGCCTAGCAAGATTACAAAACAGTATGTTTAGATATTTTGCTGTTGTTTCACTGTGCAGGGAGACAGTCGTCTAATATTAGCACAAATATTTCGCAACAAATCCTAAATAACAACCATAACCTATCAGCAATTCCTTACTTACTTCCTCCATAAACTATAATGCATTGTATTCTCTTTGCTAAAATGATATGTTTATAGGTTTTATACGTTATATATTGACGTACCATTTTGTTTAGAGTATTATTCTGTTTAACGCAAGGAGGCTGAATTACGCTTTCTGATAAAAGGTTTAACGCCAGTAGCTGTAATTCAACCTCCTTTACCTTAATAAACCAGATGGAAAGTAAGCGTAATTCAACCTCCTTTGGTTTAAAAAACCGAGCGGGAAGCTGTTTTGACGATTTAAACGTCCGAACCGGAAACGTCATTGTATTATCTTTTTTTTCACCCATTGGTCAGGCAATAAGGCCGGTAAAACCCGTAGACAGAGAAACCAATAGACAACTAGATAGCTTCCATCGCAGTCATACAAGAAAGAGAACAACATATGCATAGGTCTTGTGAAGAAATGAGACAGAATGATATAATGATCTTTTGTTGCAGGTCGCGTGCAGGTTTTTTCAAGGTCAGCACACCTCTGTGCTAAAAAAATTTGACAGTTCGCCATAGTTTTGTATGAATTGTGAGAAAAATAATTCTGCTTGGTGTGTTGCCTGCGATCGAAATGAAAGTTCTCCAGACCCTTTTAGTATTCTGTGCCCAAACTACACATTTTTTTATTATTAAAATGATTTAATTGCATTGGTTCTCATTTGTATCAATAGTAAATTCAATTTAATGTAATATCATACGATGTTGTTAATATATGTATACAGAATAGAAAGTTTATTCAAGAAAGCAAAGGCACCTACAACTACTTAAATGCCCTAACCATAAGATACATACATCAAAACTGTGTGAGATATGTCAGAGGCCCTCAGGCGGCCTGACAAACTTTGACACCAGAGGCCCAGAATTACCTCATACGACAAACAAACAAACAAACTATGTGAGAAGACCGTCCGTAGATTTTGGAGACAGTTTGATTAAAATATAAAGATTTTGGAAAAAAAAAGTACAGTGTGCAAGAAAAATTATAATATTAACAAAAAATGAGCGTTCCTTTTCCTTTTGTGGAACAAAAGTCTACATGAGATTAATATTGGTTAGAGTAGGTACTAAAAAGTTCAATAATATTGAAAGGTTATTCCTATACATTTGAATACAAAATGATTGCAGAAATTCAAAGTGTGACAAATAAAGATAGTAGAAAGAAAAACTGATCACTATCAAGGAAACCGGCCAGCTATCTTCCTGTCTAAATTATTGCAGTTAGACAAGAGGAGAGCTGGTTGGTCGGGAATTAATGATTTTCATTATGGGCGTATTTTTGCAATGTGTTCGCCGCGACACCGCGTTCTTATGTTGAAACACACTATTTTAGACCATGGTCACCTTAACGGATCAGGTTATACTTCAAAAATAAATAATTATTTTTGAAGCATCATGGTCCATCATGGATCACTATGGTATACATATAATGGTGCATGTCACCAGTATGTATGTATGTATGTATGTATGTATCATTTTTCATGCACGATACACCATATTTAATCTATTTATTTTACGCTGAGGATGGCCCACCATGGATGACAATGGTATATAAATATAAATAAATATATTTGGGGTGATTCCACACCATTTACGAGTACCTAGCCCCAGACTAGGAAACCCTGTAATATGGGCACTAGATAACGGATAAACATACATAAATACGAATATCAACATCCATGACTCGGAAACAAATATTTCTGCTCATCACACAAATGATTGCCCCTTGCAGGATTCGAACCCGCGACCGTTTGATTTCGTTCCTACGGTTACTAGCCACTAGACCAACCAGCCGTCAAATATACTACTATATATATATATATATATTATTATACTGTAAGCATGTTCAAGACAAAATATTTGTAGAAATTGTAAAAAAAGCTTTCTGAAGATTCTATTACCCTTATCTACATAAGTCCCATAAAGATTCGATATTTTTATGGAATGAGATCGTACAACACCTAGAATTATTCAAAATCTCAATTTTTCTTTCAGACCATACATTTTTCGTAAATCTGTAATCTGTATAAACCGTCAATAGTCTATAATATACTTAATATTGAATCTGGGATTGCTTATACTCAGGGTAAAAGTTTTGATGGCAGCACTCCCACCTATCTCACAAGTGGCACAACAACCAAGTGTCTATTGGTTTCTCTGTCTACGGTAAAACCAATACTGCCTAAATTCTAGAATCTATGGGTAAAACATTGTAGGAAGGAAATGAAGTTTCAATTTAATGTTTCTTTTAATTGATTTGTTAACCTGGATTTTACTAGCTTACATGCTATGTTGAAAAAACGTAGAAAAATAATTACCTAAGTTCTGTAGAAATGATATTTCAAGACGCTGCAAGATTTCTCGCATACATTTTTGCCCTTGTTCTTTAGTAGAAATATTTATAAACTAACTGTACCCGTCGCTTTGCACGCGTGGTCATTTATCTAGGTTTTGTTTTTGTTTGTTTGTCGTATGACGTAGCGCTGGCCCCTGGTGCCAGAGTTTGTCAGGCCGCCCTAGGGCCTCTGACATGGCATAACGACTGCTATTAATCAATAACAGCTGGGTCCGACAGCTTAACGTGCCCTCCGAACCACGGAGCGATGGAAAACCGCACATAACAAATTTTAAGTTATAAATTAATATTATTAAGGTTTAAAGATAATATACGTCTTTATAAATAATTTTGAAGATTATTAGTTTCAATTTAACTTAAAAACTTCATTCAAAAAAAAAATATATATAAAAAGACATGCATATACACATATACATATTTTACATTTATTTTTAAGCTATAATTTAAGTTAGCGTTTTGGTTTATTTCTGTAAGCTTTCTATTGTGCACTGAATGAATAAATAAATAAATAACTTAGAAAAGTCATTGGTGCGGACCCTAGGACCGAATCCGGTATCTTTGGATTCTAAGTTGCACTACTGAACCGATAATCTACCATCACTATAGGTTAAAGTTAACTATATGTTATTCCAGGACCAAAAGTACCTATAAAATACAAAATTCCAAATTCGTTCAGTCGTCAAATATATCGATTGCTTGGCTTCTGATCATCGGATTGAGATACCAAGTATACCAGTTTTTAAGTCAAGCCCTAACCTATCTAACAGTGTAAGCCGCATTGCAATCGGTCCAGTAGTTTTTAAGTGATGCGCGAACAAACAAACAAACAATGTTTTTTTTTATTTGTTATTTTCTTGTTTAATCGCTTATTTTAAGTACCCTAGACCATTTTTTTTTATTATCTTTGTACAGACTTTTTCGTACCTATTGCTTTATTATAAGTATGTATGTGTTTATTGCAGCAGCGCATGCCATAACAAGATCAATACGTTACACGCTGTAACGTATTGATCTTTAGATGCTGTAAATGTGACAGAGCTCATGCCCTCTGTGACCCTGAACATTTGGATGCCGAAGTGTCTCATGTTCAGGAGGTACTCAAGCGAAACGGATATGTGGTGACCAGACGTTGGCGTCCTAGACGCAGATATAAAAAGAGTAGGTCTGATGTCGATAGACAGCCGGCTTTCATGCCTTATGTAAAAGGAGTGACGGATAAAGTCGGTGCTTTATTGAAGGACTTTTCTATCAAGACCGTTTATACTCCTTTATCCAAGTTAGCAAGGCATGTTAGAACACCGAAAGATGTCATTCCTTTTCAAACTCCTGGCGTATATAAGATAGATTGCATAGTTCCTACATTGGACAAACCAAGCGTACTATACTTAGCGGAAAGGGTCAAAGAACACATTGCAGCTGTAAAGAACCGCCAGATAAATAAATCTGCAATCGCTGAGCATTTGCTCGAATCGGGCCCTAATCACTGGATTGAACTCCATGACCCGAAGATCCTCTCCACGGAACGTCACTACTACTCCAGGATTGTACGTGAAGCGGTTGAAATTAAAAAGTATCCCAATTTCAACCGAGAGGATGGTTTCAAGTTGGCTGCGTCCTGGAATCCCGTGATAAGCAAGTGTTCGCGTCGCGGTTTATGTCAGAAGATATCTGCAGATGTCGTTAGTGTAGTGTGTCGTGACAATTCTGAATTTTTACAAAACCAAATGCGGGTAGTTGGAGACAACGCTCGCCCTTCTCGACGCTGACACCCGCTACTTCAGTCTTCTCGTGACCACGATCAATGCAACTTGATCGAAACGTCGAGGTAAATAAATATTAAGTTTTCAGCGTGATTAAGTCCCGTTTAAATATTTAACAATGTGAGAAGATACATTCTTATTTTTTTTTTCAAAACTCATGGTGACATTCCAGGCCTGGATATTGAAGCATTATGTCCCCAATTTACGCTCGTCCTTATCTTTATGTCGCTGTACAGATGTGTTTTACGTAGTTCACCAATGGTTGTGGTAGTCTGAGGTGAAAAGATTGAAGGGTAGTTCGCAGTAGTTGTATGTGCTTGTATGGTGCGTGTTAAGGTGTTTTAGAGGAAGTGCGTGACCAGTTATAGGGTGAAAAAGGTTCATACTTCATACCGCTTTCTTTTTATTCATGTTACTATATTGTAACATGATATGAATGGTTATGTTTTGAACTGACTTTTGCTTCTCTGCTAGGTTCAAGTTGCGATAAAGTATTTTTGCTGGCTGGTTTCCTCGTGACTTTGTATTCATGTTTCCAGTTATATTTTAACCAACTGGAATCATGAATTAATAAGTTACTGACCACCGGTTGGTCTAGAGGCTAGTGACCCTAAATACGTTATCAAACGGTCGCGGGTTCGAATCCCGTTAGGTGCAATCATTTGTGTGATGAGCAAATATGTTTATTTCCGAGTCATGGATGTAATATTTGTATCTATGTATGTTAAGACTTCTGGAAGTCTGTGATTTATCCGTTATCTAGTGCTGATGGTACAGGTGTCCTAGTTTGGGGCTAGGTAATTGGAGTGAATTGTCCTGAATATAAAAAAACTCTTATCAATTGAATTATTTATGTTGTTAAAGTTTCTCCAAAAATCCATACCATTATATAAAAGTGAAACGAAACGAAGTGAGACTGTTTGTTTGGGGAGCTTTCACGCGATTACGGCTGGACGGATTTTGATGAAATTTGGAAAGGCGGTAGCTTATACCCAGGAACAAAACCAACTTTTGCATTGGTTTTTAAAGAAGAGTTAATATCCTAGAAGAACATAGGATGCTTTTTTTCGCGATAAACTGTAGTCCGGGCGGACGAAGTGGTGGGCGGGAAAACTAGTAAATGATAAATACAAACTTTGATGATTAACTGTTTGCTTAAAATTATATCGGCAAATATCGTACGTATTTTTTTTGTACATAACCAGATTCAGCTCTATAAAGTTGAATCATCATTTTATTGATTGAATTAAATTTAACTTGTAATATATCGTACACAATTTTTCAGGTATAAATAACGCGCTCCGCCGGCCAGCAATAACGGTACCTAATACGTGACACGCGTGCCAGAAAGGCTGCCTTAACTTTATGAAACCGATGGGACGAAGCAAATTGGTTTCGTTTACTAAGAAATACGTCCCGTAGTTTGCGGTGGAAAAAACGCGATGAAATAGACGACAATAGTTTCAGACGAACCGTTTTGAATAAAAGGTACTCAAGCGATTTCCGTGGTCGTTGTCACTGGACAAGCTTCCTTTGACTGTGGTTACCGTGCATGCTATAGTCGCTGCTTTTTTACCCGACAATGACAAAGCAAGGGAAAGGTTAACAGTCTATCTAATTAAGTATATGTCGCAGGCAGATAGCTTAACCCGCCGTTCAATTAAATGCTTAGCCTGTTTACTAAACGGCGCTGTTTGCAAACTTATTGTTTGATAGAATTCCCCCAAAAAAACTAGGTAGGTTAGTTAGGTTGAACAGGACACTGTTAATAAACATTTGTCTGCTTGCAAACTACTATATTGGATATAATTGTGCCTAAAAAACTAGGTAGGTTAGTTAGCTTGAACATGAAACTGTTTATAAACATTTGTCTGCTTGCAAACTACTATATTGGATATAATTGTGTCTAAAAATCTAGGTAGTTTAGTTAGCTTGAACATGAAACTGTTTATAAACATTTGTCTGCTTGCAAACTACTATATAGGATAGAATTGCGCCTAAAAAACTAGGTAGGTTAGTTAGATTGAACATGAAACTGTGTATAAACATATGTCTGCTTGCAAACTACTATATTGGATAGAATTGCGCCTAAAAAAACTAGGTAGGTTTGTTAGGTTGAACATGAAACCTTTTATAAACATTTGTCTGCTTGCAAACAACTATATTGGATAGAATTGCGCCTAAAAAACTAGGTAGGTTAGTTAGGTTGAACATGAAACCGTTTATAAACATTTGTCTGCTTGCAAACAACTATATTGGATAGAATTGCGCCTAAAAAACTAGGTAGGTTAGTTAGGTTGAACATGAAACCGTTTATAAACATTTGTCTGCTTGCAAACAACTATATTGGATAGAATTGCGCCTAAAAAACTAGGTAGGTTAGTTAGGTTGAACATGAAACCGTTTATAAACATTTGTCTGCTTGCAAACAACTATATTGGATAGAATTGCGCCTAAAAAACTAGGTAGGTTAGTTAGGTTGAACATGAAACCGTTTATAAACATTTGTCTGCTTGCAAACAACTATATTGGATAGAATTGCGCCTATAAAACTAGGTAGGTTAGTTAGGTTGAACATGAAACTGTTTATAAACATATGTATGTTTGCAAACTACTATGTTTGATAGAATTGCGTTATTTTTTGCGTCACATGGTGTCACAATAGGGTGTTATTGTATGAATGGCCTAACGAGGCAATCAGCCAGCCAGTTCATTATGTTGTATTATAGACGCTAGGACTGAATATCATTCAGAATGTTAATTGAGCGGCGTCGTTTAATAAAAAGGCTAGCCATTTAAATGAACGGCGTCGTTTAATAAAAAAGGCTAGCCTTTTAATTGAACGGCGGATTAAGCTTTGCGACATATAAATGTATGTTTGTATGATGTTCCACCACAGCGTTGCCCCTATTAGTCCGATTTTGACAAACGAGGTATCAACCGATTCTTCTTCATCGCAAGAGTGTCATAGGCTATTTTTACCCGACTATGGCGAAACAATTTGTTGGTTATGTGTTCAAACTAAGAACTATCAAATAAAATATAAGTTGAAAAACTAAAACCCGACTACTGTCGGGTGGACTAAAAAGTTGCACACGAGAATTTTCAAACGATATAGAAATTTAAAACTTTAGAGCCGAGGGAGTGCGCTTTGAGTTGCACTTGAATTAATACTGGTATAATATCGCACTCACAGAACATAATACCAGGATCGCACTTTTACGACTCTAAACTTCAAACTATTCAATATAATGTTCAGAGGATAGCCGTGGTCATATGCCACTTTGCCCTAAAGCTTATGATCGCTTACTACTGCTAGAATGTATTGTTTTGTAGGGTAGGTGGCATATCACGGCTATTCTCTGAACATATATTGAATAGTTTCTACGTATCAATTTCTAATGAGAATATTTTCTTTTCATACTTTTTAGTGCGTGATTTTTCAGTAGTCGGGTTTTAGTTTTTGAACTTACTTTTTATTGAACTTATATTTTTTACCAGCTTGCTCCAAGCTATGGAGGTTTATTCATTATGTTCACTATGCCTATATCAAGTATGTTTGTTCCTTTACCGCACACATATCAGCTCAGCAGTCGTGTTGCTCTGAATAAATATTAGTACCGACAGAAGGCAGAGCTAAATGGACTCAAGAGGACTATTAAGATTGAATATAATATGTTCTATATAGCTTTTTTCTTTAAAATAGACCCGATGTTTCCGAATAACAAAAGCTTCTAAATACAAAGGAAAAGTTACCTAACCTTGATGCCCCTAGTTTTGCCACAGCCTGTATAGTGACACATGTTAAGATGTCTCGCTAAATAAACTTCCTGTAGCCTTCTGTAAAATACATATGAAATAATAGAAAATTATTAGTTAAGATGCATATAGAACATCTTCCAGAACAGAGTTCTTTTATATTGTAAACGCTTGTTAATTGTAACTTTTTCCGTCGCAACATCCAGAAAAAAAGTGCCATTATGCGTAACTCAGTCTTTGGCAGCACCGACCGTAGTGCTTTTTGACCATAGACAACTGCATTATTACTTGACTTGTTATTATTTCATTTCCACGGCAACATGTCACTCCGTTCCTTACAGCGAGTAATCGTCATTTTTGCAAATGTTTGATACCTTGGGTTACATTATAGCTATTTTCGTAGAGAACGCTAATTAAAAAAAAAACTGCCAATGTTACTCGCTGATAATGTAGCTTTCTATTTGTGAAAGAATTTTAAAAATCGTTTCAGTATTTTTTTAGTTTATCCATTACAAACCACCAAACATACATACTAACCAACAAACGTACAAAAAAACAAATCTTTCTCTTTAATCTTTTCTAATAGATTAGAAGCATCGTTAGAAATAAAAACAGATTTTTAAAACTGTTTTTATTTCTGTAAAATCCGTTATTTATTTATATTGTTAGTTGATATCATCAATGTTTTGTCCTGTAGATCAATCAAACGCGAAGTATTTATTCTGTGGTATTACAATGAATAGGAGAAGCACTAACTGAATGAAGTAAAAGTTTCCATTCTGAAACATCAGCTCACAAGTGGAGAGTCGACGTGGAAGGTGAAACCGGAAGGAGGTATTCACGCGTTGCCGGACGTCACTTCCGGCGTACGCTGCATGTGACGTCACACTGTCACAGTTAGTCCTGAAAATGGAGAAATTAAGGATTTAATTTGGAAGCGTTTGCGAGGATCAACAAGTGCGTGAAAATTGTGACGAGTTTTACGTGTCAGTGCTCTGGGATATTCTGTTTGAACATGGCGTCGGATGGTTTATTGTTTTATGACAAAATATATGGAAATGTGTGTTTCTATTTGTTTATTTTATAGTTGAGAAATTCGATGACACTAACATAAATATATTTTATGCTGATACCATACACTAACTTCTGTAGAGCGACGGTAGTCAAGTGGTATATAATAGTGCGCGCTAGAATCCAACGATACCGGGTTCGGTCCTAGGCTCCGTAACAATAATGTTTCTGTTATGAGCGGTCTTCCATCGCTCATAGGGTCGTTAAGCTGATACCAAAGACCAGCACGACAAGCAAGCACTAAAATCTGTTTTGTGATAAAAACATTTTCTAATGCGTCATCCAAAGATAAGTTACATCTATTTATATAATACTAGCTTTCGCCTGCAACTTCGTCCGCGCGGACTACCTACAGTTTATCGTGAAAAAAGTATCCTATGTTCATCTAGGATATTAAAAACCAATGCAAAAGTTTAGCACCAACGCTCTTAGTGTTTTTTGTCAGGCTTGTTATTATTTCGTTTCCATGGAAACCATTCCTTACAGCGAGTACATACCTAATCAAAATTTTTCATTTTTCCCGTGGAAACAGCATTTTCCGGGATAAAAAGTATCCGATGTTTTATTCCAAGGTATAAGCTATCTTCCTTCCAAATTTTATGTTATGGTTATGTGTTCTAACTTAAAACGTGGACCGATTTTACAAGCGGGGTATCAATTGATTCTTCTTCATCGTAAGAGTGTCATACGCTATTTTATACCCGATCGTAGTCGGGTTTTCACCCGACTGAGGAGGTTCATGTGTTTGAGTTGTATGTATGTTTGTTTGTACGTTTCTTAGGCACATCCTACAGCCTAAACAGCTTGATGGATTTTTATAAATGTGGTTATTTATAATTGGATTCGTCTTAGTCACGAGGGTGCTAAATGATATTTGAAGTGTCAAGAAAAATCATGTGGTGGCTTATAGCTGCCATATTGTATTTCCGATGGAAAAAAAATAACCAAAATCTATCTAGTGAGTTATCAAATGAAGGTCTTTAAAGACCATTCCAATTATTTTTTCCCTAAACGTAGCAATTGTCAGTCAAGCTTCTTACAAAGTTTAAAATGTTATTCAATAGTTTTGTTCGCAGTCGGGTTTTATGTTTTTTTTATAATAATTTTTACTTGTTGTTTGTGAACTTCTGTCTTGTTATGAAATAGGTTAATTAAAAAACTTAAAAAAAAGGTTTTATGCAGAAGCTATGTCATGGTGCATCTAAGAACGGACTAACACATTTAAATGCGTATTCAAAATTTCGTGTCTGCTGTTAACGGTTGAGAAGTTCCCTAGTCAAGAGCCAACCCGGAGTGCAGCAACTATGTCATGTCTAACCAACCATGTCAAACTTAAAATCGGGTTTTATAATAAAATGCGTAGGTACACAAAATTTCGTGTCTGTGCTGTTGACCGTTGAAGAGTTCCTTTGTCTGAAGCTAATCCTGGATGTCGATTCAGGTCATGCGAACCATAAAAATACATTGTCATCGGAACTGAACCAACATGAAAAAATTTAACTCCGTAGGATAAGAGGAAGTTGTTTTAATGGTTTGTTCGCTTTAGGTCAGATTAATTCAGCTTGCAAAATTTGACCTAAAGAAACATACATACAAACAAACATTGCAAGTTAAATAAAAGCTTTTAATTTGGTGCAGTAGTTTGTAGACAATTTATTTAAAGTGGTTATTTGATTGAAAAAACGAATATCTCTCTACGAATATCTGTTAACTCTTATTCCATATATTTTTTCATAACCAGCGTCACAAGATTGTGTGCACTAAATGTTCGATCATCATCATACACAGCTCATCTCTGCCCACTACAGGGCATAAGCCGCTTACACCATTCGTCCCGGTTTTGAGCCTATCATGGCTAAATCTTTGCTGACAATTCTTCGATGTCATTGACCCATAGTGCCAAAGATCTTCTACGGCTGCGCTGTCCTACGTGGCATCTATTCCGTCAGAGACCTACTCCACCGCCGTCATCACATCTTTCCAAGCGTCAAGTGCCAAGCACACTGTGCAACGCATCGCTGTGATCACCCCAAACCGATGCGTTTACATCACAGCCTTTAAACCTGTAGCTCTGCAATCTAGAAAGCAGTAAAAATAATTAAACTGGCCCCATTCAATTTTATTTCAAAAGGGGCCGCTTCACTCTGCCTCTGTAGAAAAACCAATGTAGCGAGAGGAAATCCACTTTATGGGGAATCCACGGACCGCATGGGAAGACACTAAGTTTTCATTTTAATTGGATGCGGTTCGGAAGCTTACGAGGACATTCAAATTCAAGGGTATATTTTCTGATGATGTTCACTTGTTTTGATTTTCTGCCACCCAGATTTATATTAGAAAAACTAACCAGAATAATACCTTTTTTAAGCACCTCGAAACAAACTCTTAACAAAATCGATTACCTTAATATCTCGTAAAGACGCTGATGACAGTTAATCTATCTATATCTATACTTATAATAAAGCAATAAGAACGAAAAAGTCTGTACAAAGATAATAAAAAAAAATGGTCTAGGGTACTTAAAATTAGCTATTGAACAAGAAATTATATATGTTTTTAATCGTGTCTGGCTGTTTGTTTGTATGTTTGTTAAGGTAAAAACTACTGGACCGATTGCAATTTTCACTGTTGGATAGCTTAGGGTTTGACTTCAAAACTTCCAGTTTTTCCGTGGAAACTTACAATTTTCCGGAATAAAAAATCCTACGTTTTATTCCAGGGTATAAGCTATCTCCATTCCAAATTTCATCAAAATCCGTCTAGCCGTTATCGCGTGAAAGCTCCCCAACCAAACAAACAAACAAACAGACAACGTTTCACTATTATGTATTGGTATGGATGTTAATTAATGTGACGAAGTAGTCCAAAATGCTAAACACGCTCTAGAATGAAACTTAGCTCTCAATGCTGCATCCAAAAAGGAGCTTGGCGGCAGAGTTTTGCCAGAGGATGGAATAGAATAGGTTACGGATTATTGTCTTAGTGATACATCATTAAAAAAATTGTAATGGCGATAATAGACTCGTCAAAGATATACCAAAAACAATCAATTGTGTGGGTACACATACATAGCAGCAGTAGTAACATAGTAATTTTTCAGTAGTCTGAACATAGTAGCTGTAGCTAAAGCTAGCTAGGCTGACATTAGAAAGTGCTCTTTCACCACGGAATTAGTTTTCTTTTGTGTTAACCAACCGATTATACATTCACGAATTTAGGCTTTAGTATGGCGGGTCTTTTGATCTACTCGTTCAAAAGACCCGCCTAAAAATTGCTCTGAAAATGTAATTTCGATTATAAAATATACTTTAAATCGAATTATATTTTGTTATTCGTTTCTCATTGAGAATCGATTAAAACGTCCCATCGTTTGATTAAAGTGCTCTCAGCAGGCTCAATTACTGTGACATTCATTTGACGAATCGATTTGTATTTTCGAGTTAACCGAGTGTTGATGCTGGATAAAGCGGATTCTCGATGGTGAATGTAGTGGATGTATTGTGTTTATGCAAATTGATTGTGCTGTCAACTATTTTCATAAAGAGTAATTTATCGACTGCTGCAATTTTTATTATTACACGCGTTTTCTATTAGGCATTTCCTCATATTAGGCAGGTTATCCATTTGTACGATAAAGTTACCGACAACCGACCCGTGTGGGTCTAATATGCCTATTTGTATGGTCGCGCCGACGGGACCTCCGACAGCCGTCATACAAATGCAAAGACCACCATAACGCATGACAAATCGGATGTATTTATCGGTCATATGGAGAAGCAGCCTTACAGATAGACATACAAAATACAAAGGTACCTTTAAAAACTAGCCTTCGTAGTTCTGTCTGTCCCTCAAACAAATTACGTTTTGGTAAGGATATAATTATTTAAAAATCCCCAAATCAGTTTGAAAATACATGTGAGGCCATTTCCTTATGAAGCGATGAAGATAAGACTACTATTTAACTAAAGTTAAATCTTAACCGAAATACTCCACGCAAATTAAGACCAAGATCAGAACACAAATAAATAAGATTAAATTAACACAGCTGCACCTCACTCAATATTGAGTGTTTTCCTGTCCACAGTACTAACATAAAGTTAAATTAGCAATAGCCCATTAAAAGTTGATTTAGAGAGACTCGACGCTGCGGTAATAAACCCTCATTACTATATTTCAGTACATATCATATTACAAGACTGCGGGTGCAATATACGAGATGTTGTCTGAGGGACGTGATAAGCCTGTCAACCCTCACTTCGCATGCCCCACTTTCTCGGGCGTTCCAGGAGTATCGGGCGAATAGCTTAATAAACATTTAGCTTGATTTTATTGCCTACTCTTCTTCCTCTTTCAATTTGATAGCCTACTTTAAACGCGGATCTATAGATCTATATATATATATATATATATATGACGTGAATTTTTGGATTCATCATCAGCAGCTATTTCGTTCCCACTGTTGGGATACATGCTATTTTCTCAGAATAAGAGATAGTATGGGCCATAATCCATAATGCTGGCCCAGTGCGGGTTGGTGGTGTTACCAAAGACTTCCATATAAAGGTTGAGTTATTTTTTCTAGCACGTATGGGAAATTCCTAATCTAAAGCACTCAGGGGAAAATGCTGAAAAGAACCTCATTTTTACCAGACTGCGCGTCGGGATCTCGCGGCGGGAAATCCTGAAGAAGAGCGTCGGATACGCTCGAAACCTAGGTCGATGTTTTCGACTATATATACGTGAGTCATAGCCGGTAGTGATATTTTAAATTATATAAATATGTATGTATGTATGTCTGTTCATTTGTGGCACTACATAGACCAAATCGATTTTGATGATTCTTACGTCAATCGTGATGTCTTAATCTTGCGAGGGCTACTAAAGACATGACATTAATATAAGTTCAATATGGCGACACCGAGACGCCATACAGGGAAAAATAAAAAAAAACTTAACGAACTATGTCAAGTGGGATCATTGAATAGGTATTTGAAAATCATCTTTATGTTTCTCTTATCATTTTTCATTTCGAATGACCATTTAGGATCTATAATGATTCAAAGTTGGTTAGCATCCATTCTCACTAATTCTTATGAATATAAACTAAAAAGTTTAAAATAAAAATAAATTATTATAAAATCAAAAAACCCGACTGTGAACAAAACTAAAAAGAGGCAAACAAGCTTCAGATTTTTGATTTTGAATTATAAGATGCAGTCGGAGACATGAAGAGTTAGCTCGCTAGGTTCTAGCTGATCCCGTTAAAGGAGAAATGAAATGCATGATGCCTTCGAGTATATAGTTATAATCATGGAACAGTCTCTGTTTCATGGTTAGCAGAACGAGCTTAGCTCTCATTCCGTTCGAATATATTTTCAAAACGTTCTGCTAAAGACCCATTAGGTATATACTAACCTCGAAGCCCTCGCTAAGAATTAACTTAACTCCTCTTACATTCTAAACATTATACGTAGAAAAGTTACACCCGGAAACAGCTTCCTTTCCCTGCGACTTCCTTCGTTATGGCCCGGTGTGCCTCTTACCGGCCGTTTATCCTTCTAACGCTCGTGATAGCCTGTGCTAACGCTTAACACGACCAAATGTGAAGACCCCAGCCTGCTCAACTATTCATCCTAACTGCGCAGTTCGGGAAGGGTCTACTTAGAATGGACGTGTGGTAAGTTGTGTTGACACTGTTTAAAGCTCTATTATGACGCAGAGTGTTGGATAATGGTGATCATTCGAATATATGCTCGTTCATTGGTTCGTTATATATAGTTTCATAGAATGCGAGGAAACCAGTACATAGACAAGAGTTATTTGAAGAAAGGTGTCTTTTTCAGGCTTAGCATTACAATTCTTCCCATTTTCGAAAAATACTGTATTTTACACTGGTATGATATTTTACGGTCCAAAACTTTTCGTGCGTTTACTTTTTACCCAAGTACGACTAAGCAAGGGAAATTAACAGACTATGTATGTACTGGGGCCTATTTCGCTAATTTTAAGACGCCAATTCCACGCCGCCTGCGTGGAATTTGTTCGTGGAATTCACGTGGAATTGGCGTGAGTGGTCATACAGAATCCAGGCCTAGGTGGGCCAAAAGAAATCACCCTATTGGAAGATGCTCTCATTTTTGCATATGGCCGCCAATGCGAAATCTGTTTTGACATTTGTGGACTAAACAGATGCAGAATACAAGTGAACAAGCCATGGAGCGATACACTCCCCAAGAACGCGGAATAATCGTGTCTATTTTTTTGCGTAACAATTCGTCTGTGGTTTTGGCGCAGCCCGAATTCCGTCGCCGTTTCCCCGGCCGTCCGACACCGACTGCGCAAACACTGCGCCGTTTGGCCACCAACCTTGAAGAGTATGGGACCACAGGAGACGTTGCCAAGAGTGGCCGGCCCCGGAGAGCCCGTTCTGCCGAGAATATCGCCGCTGTTGCCGAGGATGTCGAGCTGTCGCCGGAAACATCGACCAGACGCCGTGCCACGCAATTAGCCATCAGCCGGACGTCCCTAAGGCGAATTTTGGTCAAAGACCTGCGTATGTTCTCGTACAAAGTCCAGTCCGTGCATCAGCTGCTGCCTGCCGACCGCCAAACGCGCGTAACATACGCCCAAAACATCCTCAATCTCGAGGAAGAAGTGGACGATTTTTCGACCAAAATGATAATGAGCGATGAGGCTCATTTCCACCTCAGCGGGTACGTGAACAAGCAAAACTCAAAGGCACCGAAAATCCACGAGTGATGCACGAGGAGCCATTACACCCGCTCAAAGTGACTGCACGGTGCGCTGTTCACGCTGGAGGAGTCATCGGGCCATTTTTTTTCGAGAATGCCGCTGGCCAAACGACAACAGTGGACGGTGCGCGCTATAGGGTCATGTTGACCGATTTTTTTCTGCCGCAATTGGACGAGTTAGGACTGAGGGACATGTGGTTCCAACAGGACGGAGCAACGGCACACACTGCGCGAGCCACAACCGAAATCTGAAAGCAGCGTTCCCGGGTCGCCTCATCTCTCGTTTTGGCGATTTGCACTGGCCCGCAAGATCGCCCGATTTAAACGTTCCAGACTATTTTTTGTGGGGTTTTTTGAAGTCCCGTGTACGTGAACAAGCCCGAGACTCTGGAAGCCCTCAAGGACAACATTCGACACGAGTGCGAGAATCTGTCGCCTGAAGTTCTCGCCGAAGTGATGAAAAATGCCATAAAACGAGCCCGTATGGCAATCAATTGTGACGGCGCCCATTTGGTCGATATAATCTTCTCGACTTGACCAATAAAATTCTAAAGGTTCAAATAAACATAATCAAAAAACAGAATCGAAGTTTTTAATTTAGAAAAAAAAAAGAGAGCCAAACAAAATCGGATGACTTCTTATGGCCCACCTTGTATATACGTGGGTATGTGGATATTCCGCCATAGCGTCGCCCCTATTGGTCCAATTTCGACAAGCGAGGTATCAATCGATTCGTCTTGAGTTATAGTGTCATGCAATTTTTACCCGACTACGGCGAACAATAGGACAATATGTGTTCAATTGGTGCAAAATAATTGCCAGTGCGTATTAATACTTTCGGTGTTGATGTGATGTTATCATTTCGTGTTGATAGTTCCCAATTTCTCCGTCATGATTTGTAATTTTGTTTGTTCCAGGTAAATACGTCTCCGCATCAGTCAGAATACCAGGCATTTATTTATAACAGATTACTTTCCTCGTTTAAAAAAACATGGCCAAGTACGAGGCAGATTCGCAGTCCGAGGGATGAGTAGTTCTTCTTTTTTTTCTTTTTTATATTTAACTTCACTTGTATCTATCTATGTATGTATGTATTTTATCTGTCCTGGAATTTTGCAATTCAAATTTCGAGCACTTCCCGATTATACCTATCCAGCTGAAACTTTCAAAGTAGCTCACTACCCAAGGCAAAGATCAAAAAAAACTTTAAAAGATAAAAGCGATCAATCAAAAAAAACTCTATAACTTAAAAGAGAAAATGCAATTAAAAAACTGACATTCATAAAAAAATAATCGTAAAAGCTTTTTTTTAATTATACTCAGGTATCTATTTTTGTTTTGTATAATACAAATTTACGGTTTTAGTATTTCCCCCTACAGTTACCAGCAGACAACGTTCCCAAAAAGCTGGCAGCACTGCCGCGACGGCAATGCGCAAATTATTAATCAACATAGATACTTGTATGTTTTATTTGGCTATGTTTCGTTGATCTGTAATACAAAAATTGGACCAGAAAAAGTCAAATTGAAAGTAAAATCACTCTTTTATTTCAAGTTTCAAAAACCGTGAACAGGAAGGCCTTACCTTCAACAAAGGACTTCTTAATTTTTTTCCTTTCATAGCCTCACAAATATTCTCGTGCATTAACAATTGGCCAAAATAGACTCTATTACACAGTGTTAAGAGATAGGCTGTTGGTGTCTTCGCTAGGATAAAATTTCCATTTGAACGGAGCTGCTTTGGTTTTTAGACAGAGATATATAGCTTTGTAAAGTGAGAATTGACACAATATTGTCCTTTGAGAATTGTTGAAGGCGTATTCTAATATTCCTGCGACGAAAATTTGCGTTTTAAAGTGCAGAGGATGGGCGAATGGGCGTAGCGAATTTATTAAAAGGGGGACTTTATGAAGTCAACACGATCCATTGCAAGTTAAAGTTGGATAGGAAAAGACTACCACGAAGGATTGGAAACGCTCTGACATCTGATCTAGTCTTGGTTGGCCTCGTATTTCGACTTTTTCCGGGTGGCCGGTCTTTCGGGTCTGTAGATTTCTATATATATATATATATATTATTTTATTACCTATAGTATTATTATTATTATTCACTTTATTTATCTTTTTGTTTTTTTACAGTATTTCTATAAATAAAAACAGATAAAATATTATAAAAACCTAAACCTAGGATACCAACGGTAGCGGAGAAGGGCCCAAACTACCGGTGGCTAGGGCTGCAAAGTGAGGAACCTCCTGACTATACGCGCCGTGTCAAGGAGTACTGCCTTCTGCATCTGACCCTTAATCCAACCATCTAGCGAGAGCCTCTTAAGATGTTGGTCGAGGCTCTTCGCTATAAGGCCGTTCGCCAAAACAACTATCGGGACAATGATCGTCGAGTCAACATTCCACATGGCGGTCACCTCATGAGCCAAGTCAAGGTAATTGCTGAGCTTGTCGTTCTCGGCCTTCACGAAGTTTTCATCGTGTGGGATGGTGATGTCGACAAGCACTGCCCGGCGTTGGGACCGGTCTACCAGCACAATGTCAGGCTTATTGGCAACAATAATCCTGTCCGAGATGATAGAGCAATGCACGACCATTTTCGAGAACTGGCGCCGGTACGTACTTATAGTACGGCACTTCAGACTCGACAAGGTTGTACCGAAGGGCAATTTGCTGATGGATGATCCTGGCTACTTGGTTGTGTCTGTGCAAGTACTCTCCGTTAGCAAGATGAGAACAGCCGGAAATTATATGCCTGAGGGACTCCCCAGGACGGCGGCATGCCCGACAAATGTCGACCGTACCGTCCTTCATAATATATTTCTGGTAGTTATTCGTCTTGATAACTTCGTCCGAAATTGCACAGACAAAACCCTCAGTTTCCCCAAAGAGGTCACCAAAGCGTAGCCCGTTCACCGACGCGAGCAAGTTCACATCAGGCCCTGTTAAGGCCCGATAGAACCGCCTGTGCAGCTCCTTGCCCTTCCATACGTCCTTGCGGTCATCGGTACTCAACACCGATGGTTTGCGCCATTTTGTTTGTTTTTTTATTATTATTATTATTATTTTTGTTATATATATAATAATATTATTATAATAACACAAAACCTACGATCAAGGTAGATGGGCAGATACTGGAGTATGTCGATGAGTATATCTACTTGGGCCAGCTAGTTTCCTTCGAAAACAGGCAAGATAAAGAAATCGGTCGTCGTATCGAAAACGCCTGGAAGAGCTACTGGTCCATGAAAACGCTAATGAAGGGTGACCTTCCTCTGTCGCTGAAGCGCACTCTCATCGACATGTGTATTCTGCATGTCCTAACCTACGGTGTACAAACATGGTCATTGACTGAGGCACAGAAGTCCAAACTCAAGGTTTGTCAGAGAGCCATGGAACGTAGCATACTCGGAGTGAAAAGGATAGATCGAGTCCGGAACACTACACTGCGCTCGAAAACTGGCATCACTGATGCTGGTTTTAAGAGTGCTAGGTTGAAGTGGGACTGGGCTGGACATGTAGTCCGCATGCATCCGGCAAGGTGGGCAAAAATCACCACTCAATGGGAGCTTGCAGATGGTAGACGACGTCGTGGTCGGCCTCGAAAAAGGTGGCGTGATGACCTAAATGCTTATAGAATTGGTTGGCAAGACCTAGCCTTGGATAGAGACGCATGGAAGAATATGGGGGAGACCTTTGCCCAGCAGTGGGACACCATAGGTTTAAAAAAAAAAAAAAAAAAAAAAAAAACGAGCCTGTAGTGTCCTTCTGCAGGGCAAAGGCCTCCCTACCCTTTTTCCATTCTTCTCTATCTGTTGCAATGGTACACCAGTTCCTTGTGTGGGAGTCAAGCTCATCCCGCCATCTCTTTCTTGGTCTGCTGCGATGACGTTTGTAATCTTGGGGTACCCATTGCGTGGTAATTTTTGCCCAGAGATCATCCGACATGCGGCAGACATTTCCAGCCCAGTCCCACTTTAGTTTTACAGCTTTTTGGGTCACGTCTGTAATCTGAGTCTTGGTACGCAGTATGGTGTTCTTTATTCGGTCATTTAGTTTAATTCCTTGAATACTGCGTTCCATTGCACGCTGGCATACCTCGAGGTCAGACCTCTGATGATCAGTCAAAGACCAAGTCTGTGCACCGTATGTGAGGATGAGGAGAATGCACACGTCCATGAGTCTGCGCTTAAGGGATAGTGGTAGATTTCCCTTCATAAGGTCTTTCATGAACCAATAGCTCTTCCAGGTATTCTCAATGCGACGTGCAACTTCTGTATCCTGACTCGCCTGGAAAGAGACTAATTGGCCCAAATATACATTACTCATGAACATTTTCAACCTCCACATCCTCGACGTGGATCTTACGTCTTGTGCTGTTAGTCATCAGCTTGGTCTTCGACATATTCATCTTTAGTCCGACGTCGAGGCTTACCTTGCATAGGTCTTGTAGCAGTACAGGTAAAAAAATATATAAAAAAATAGCCCACTGCAGGGCTCTCCCCCATTCTCATTTCTTCCATGTCTATCGATCACTCGCCAGATATGAGCGATGGTAGCCTAACGGTTCTATACTGCAACTTAGAATCCAACGATACCGGGGTCAATTATAATATATATAATAGTTAACAATATGCGGGGTCTCGCGTTATATGCGATCTCGGAGAAAAGACGCCCCTCCTCGCCAGAATTAATTTTAATTAATTTATTCGGGAATTATAACAATACTCCCATGATTTAACATGCTACAACCAATTACTTTTCTAAGTTATGTGCGGTTTTCCATCGCCCCGTGCTTCGGAGTGCACGTTAAGCTGTCGGTCCCGGCTGTTATTGATTAATAGCAGTCGTTAAGCCATGTTAGAGGCACTTGGGCGGCTTTACAAATTCTGGCATCAGAGGCCAGCACTACCTCATACGACAAACAAAAGAACTCGCCAGATCCGAGCAACAGTCTGGTATGCATCCAGATAGTCGCGCCAGCGCTTTCTCGGACTCCCTTAGCGTCGCCGCCCATCTTGTGGCACCTACTGCGTTACGATCTTGGCCCATCGGACGGGATGCATTCGCGTCACGTGACCCGTCCAATCCTATTTCGATCTGGCAGCCTTTGACCCACATCCACGATACACGAACTCAGTAAAATCTCATGATCCCTAAGACGCTGCGTTTTATCGCTCTTTGGCGAACCCCAAGCTTGACGTTTTGACACTCGGTCAGCGACCAGGCCTGAGCACCGTAGGTTAGGACGAGCAAAATGCACATTTCAATGAGTCTACGCCTTAGTGTTAAATGAAGGTTGCCCTACATATTTATTTGTTACCGTGTTTAATTGCTAGAAATTAGCCCTTTCTCTCCTTAACGTAATTCGCCCACGAAGCACACGCTCTTTTTTTCGTAAATATACTGCCAGCCACATAGAATATACGTTACATTACTCAGCCAGAAGGCAACACGCACGCGTTTGCCGAGTTTCCAAAACACGACCACAAGGATATAAGAACAACTTGAACCAGCCCAAACCCAATTCAGCTCGTTAATCCTACCCATTCTTCAATAAAGTAAATATCTGCCAGTACCTAGTTATCCATTCCACCCCTTCAATATCTCAGGTTTCGTCGAATCATTTTTCACAATCCTAGAAATGACGGATGTTCTCGCGCGAAGGTCACGCGCTGCCGGTCGCTATCCATCATTAATTCGCACTGACAGGGATCCGTTTAACCGGCCGGGCCGTCCGGTGATTTATCCCCGTGTCCGGCCCGCGTCCGGCTTTGATACTGGACACCATATACATTCCGCTCTGCAATTCAATGGGTTGGCTGTCATTACGCAGAGCTTTGAAACCCGAAAGCCTTGATTTGGAGCCATCAGTTCTAATGTGGCCGTTTGTGTTTTGTCGTGATGCGTGACTGATGAGTCTAGAATTTAGCTTTGAATTGTTTACGTCAGTAACCGACATGAATAAAATATGTAAATTTGGCAATACGCCCCGAAATTAGGTAGATTTGTATGGACAGAATGGATGATAGGGTTTTAATTACTTTTAATTTTACATTGCTTGGAACATATGGAACATTTTCATATTAATTAATCCTACAGCACAGAATAATTTTTGATGTGTAACATCTTTCCTCTCGCTTTCCTTAAATCTATGGGAGTCATTTCGTGAAAAGCGTAACCAATGTGTAACCAGAAGTGTGTTGTTACACACTTCCTGTTACAGAACTGTAAGACGCCATGTGTCCAGGTGGAGGGCGATCTGCGAAAAGCGGCTGGAAGAAAGTGGATGAGGAGAGGTGAATACCGAGCTCAGTGGCTTGCATTAGGAGAGGCTTACGTCCAGCTGTGGACAAATATAGGTTAATGATGATGATGATGCTACACAACTGAGCTTCCTGTTGGAAGCCGGGGAAGAGACCCGCGCTATTTGATTTACATTTTGTAATCTATGGGAGTGATTTGATTTGATCACATAAAATGTTTAAAGTGCAAAATGTGAACACTTCAGTCGGGAATAGAACTCCGGTACTACAGACTAGCAGCGGAGTGTTTGTAAGCTTAGCTATCCCGACAGACGGATTTCTGACGAAAAGTAAGATCTATAGATCAGATGAAGTAGTTTCTGATTCACAGTTGACCAATGACCGCGCGCGGTGCTAGGGTATTTTAATGTTGCTTATTACCAAGGTGAGATGTCAGTTGTTACACATCATATGTGACTACTGTAAGGCTCGCTCGTTTTTTTAACACTACCAAGATTTGTAATTCCATAGTCTGACTCCAGTTTAGCCTCTTAAGTTTTATTACGGAAGTAAAACCCGGCAGTACTCGGCAACTTACGCTTCCACATCAATTTAACGCTTGTTTATTTGTCAGGGAGCAATTAAACTCGTATAAAGTTAAAGGTTGAATGCACGCGCTAATTTCACCAGTCACAAGTGGTTGGTTTGGTCTGCACATCGAGAACTTAGCCTTATAGAGTCGTAGTACCTTATCACTAGATTTTGTTAGTTTGTTTGTTTGTCGTATGAGGTAGTGCTGGCTTCTAGTGTCAGAGTTTGTCAGGCCACCCGGAACCTCTGACATGGCGATTGTGTTAGTTTGTCGTATGAGGTAGTGCTGGCCTCTGGTGTCAGAGTTTGTCAGGCCGCCTGGAACCTCTGACATGGCTTAACGACTGCTATTAATCAATAACAGCCGGAACCGACAGCTTAACATGCCCTCCGAAGCACGGAGCGATGGAAACCGCACATAACTTAGAAAAGTCATAGGTGCGGAGCCTAGGATTGAACCCGGTATCGTTGGATTCTAAGTTGCACTATTGAACCGTTAGGCTATCATCGCTCTTGTGAGTGCATCAGTGAAATATCACTTACAAATCTAATTGTCATTTCTATCGTTGTAGATGTCCCGTGACCGCTTACAATCAGGCGGGTCGTCAGCTCCCTTTAATCATCAAATTTAGCAAATCAATACAGAGTAAATGATTTCTCTGTATCTGATGTATGATCTGTGTCTGATTAACTATGTCAAATTAACTACGTCAAAATTGCAGTAACAACCACCAACAGCCGAATATTGTTTTAAAATTGTGTATGACTAGACTACTGTACTGTCACTTTAGCCTCCAGACGCTAACTGAATTTCTACACTATTATGTTATAAGCCAAGATGCTATACTTTAACGTAACTCCGATTTTACTCGACTACTACAATATTTCCTGCCTCATACCCCAGACAGTTGAGGAAATATTTATTTTATCATTTTTCTTGTGCATATTTCGCCTCTACTATGCTATGTCCGATCTGGCTCCTTCTGAAACAAAAACTTAAACTGGATACAAGGCTACTTTAACGGAACTCCGATATTACTGGACTACTACAATATTTCCGGCCTCATACCCCAGACAGTTGACGAAATATATATTTTATCATTTTTCTTAGCGCATATTTCGCTACTACTGTGCTATATGTCCGATCTAGGTCCTTCTGGAACATAAAACTTAAACTGGATACAAGGCTACTGTAACGGAACTCTGATATTACTCGACTACTACAATGTTTCCGGCCTCATACCCCAGACAGTTGACGAAATATTTATTTTATCAGTTTTCTTAGAGCATATTTTGCCTCTTCTGTACTATGTCATAAACTTAAACTAGTAACAATGCTACTTTAATGGAACTTCGCTACTACGAAAATATTTCCGTCCTCATACCCCAGACAGTTGACGGAATATTTATTGACCGAGCGAACGCCCAGCGCGAGCGAAGCATCTCCGTTTCAGCTTGGGCAAAAATGTTTTCGTATATCCGGCGGATTTCCGGCTGTTCTCCTCTAAAGGTCGCATTTCTCAACCGATAATCGTGAAATTTTGTGTGCAGGTTCGATAAAAATGTTTTTTTTTTTTCGATTCAGTTTTTCGAAATATTTCAAAATGATGGAGATATGTTTGAAAACGTAAAAATAAACAAACTTCAGGCATTTCGTTTTTTTTTCAAAAATGTCACAAATCTTTTTGTTATCCTGTGGAAAATAATGAAAAAAATAACGCTAATTTCCTGTGTCACATCAAATCACAAGGGAATTTCATCAGCTTTCGAAATATAACTATATGATTTAGACCTAAAGCGTTAGGTAGTTAATACAGTGAGAAATAATCTAAGCACGCATATTAACAAATGTGTCTCAGCTTTTTGTGAACATTTATTCAGCTTAAACTATGCAAAGACAGACTCGCGAGGTCTACAGCTCACAGAGCCGCTAGTTTAATCATTTTTCATAGAGCATATTTCACCTCTACTGTGCTAAGTCCAATCTGGCTCCTTCTGGAACATAAAACTTAAACTGGGAGCCAGGATCTGGGTCGCGAGTTATCGGGTCGTGATCGTGCTACGTAAACATTGGCTGTTGATTTGTTGTACTCTTTGTTGTTTATTATTCGCTGTTCGGGATAATAAGGTTTGACGAATCGATGTTTGTTTTATTCAGTTTGACGTTACGATGATTGTGTTTCTGCTAATTAACTTCCTTTTTCTATTGGACAGTTCTTTCCTTCGCAACGTTACATTTCTAAAATATCGCAACATAGAAAAATAAATTGAAATCAGTTGAAACTTGATTTTGCTGCGAGAAAACATTGCTTTAGAGTTTTTTGGCGAACGGCAATTCTATACAAGTAGGATTCGGAATTAAAACTACAAAAAAATACTGATTTAGATATGGCAAAACGTTTTCAAATATTATATTAAATATCTGATATTATTCATCTGAGATTATTTTTGAAATCATCTCATCTACACTACACTAATATTATAAAGAGAATAGATTTAAATATATGTATGTTTTTTTGTAATGGATAAACTCAAAAACTACTTATTCGATTTAAAAAAATCAGCGAGTAACATGGGACAAACTTTATAAAAAAAAACAGACCAGTACGAAAATTGCAATAACCCAAGAAATATTTAAGTCATTAATTGGCGTACGCGGCTAAAACTATTGATGATACATAAAATAATGTACTACATGTTTATAGTAATCATCATTACACACAAAAACGTCCATTAGGGTATACGTCTACCTATTATAGTTAAGTCACACTAACCGTTTTTTGTTCAAATCAGTCAATGAAAACCCATAACAAATAAAGAGAAACCCCTAGCTACCCGTGCGAAGCCGGGAGAGTCGCTAGAATATAATAAATACATAATAGCTGTGCCCGCGGCTTTTCCCGCGTCGTCATTTCCTAGAACCTATGTGTTATTCCAGGACCAAAGTACCAATAAAGTACATACTCGTACATGCTACATTTCTTCAAAGTTCGTTCAAACGTCAAATGGTTTTTTATCGATTACTCGGCCTCTACTCAATGGACTGAGATACCAAGTACACCAGTTTTTAAGTCAAACTCTAAGCTATCTAACAGTGAATACCGCATCGCAAATGGTCCTTGCGTTTAGGTGATGCGCGTAAAATTGTCAGAAAGAACACAAAAAAAAAACTTGTTCATTAGCTTATTTTAAGTCCTCTAGATCGTCTTTTTATTATTTTCTTTGTATTGTCTTTTTTACTGCTTTATTATAAGTGAGAAAACCTAACAGCAAATTAGCGGAATCCTTTCCACGTCTTAATTTCCAAAGTGTCTTCAGTTATTACAGCAACCCTTTTATTTTACAGCCTTGTTTACTCGTTCTCTTTACTGTTATTGTTAATGTTTTTCTTTCTCCTACCCCACCGTTTATGACCATTCTTGACTCTGGGAAGTGGTTGTTATGACCCTGTGTCGCAGATGTGCGAAGAGATTTCATAAAGTTCCCTGATATATTTTTTACGGTGTTGGCTACAGTGACAAATGCAATAAAGGAAAAAGGCCTAGTACTTTGCCGCAGCAAAACTGATTTCTGATTACTTTCTTTTATTATTGTATAAATTGTGTATCAACTCAATTTACTTTGTAAATACTTTAAGAACTAAAATATATGATGATGTAAATTGAATTGATGTATCAACCTTAAACTTAAACACCATTTATTTACAGTTTTATATTATAGGCTCAATATATTTATCTCAGAAATAAGACAAAACTGATAATTATCAGGTAAATTTTGAAAACATTTGTTAAAACTAAATTATGGGAAGAATCGGTTACAACTGATTCTGTAACATCTTCTACTGTAATGGGTAAAGCTTCTATATCGTCAGTATTGGAAAAAATATCTTCACCAGTCTGATTTGATTCCTCAGTTTCTCTATTTTCAGTTTCAACTTCATTAATTAAATTTTCAATTGTTTCATCATGTCTAAAACATCATATAAATTTTAGATTATCACATAATATGAACAAGTAAATATTTAAGATAATTTTACTTGTCTCTGCAATATTAGACTCATAAAAATACACATACATACAAATCATCAAGTGCCTACTTACAGTGTTGTCATGCCTGAATCTCGTTTCAGAGTTTCAATGATATAATCAGTGACCAATTTCTTAGCGTCACTAGCTGCCACAAAATCTTCATGAAGGAAGGTTTCTCTTGCTACCTTTCTTACGGAGGTATTCGGCATAACATCGGCCATATCAAGGACGTCTCTTTCGTCTAACAGGTTGTCATTGACTGTGTAGTGCATCGTCACATTGATAGTTATGAGACTGAGGTCGTATTCAGGCGGGTTCCTAGTTCCGTAAACGGCCAAATTCTGGATAAAGTTGTACGACCACCTTCTAAAAGATTTGTCGCGAATGTTTTGACCGTAGTGTGCGATTTGCTTTAAAGCTGCTCCCGCTGATTCGTAGTTATCGAAAATGTCGGATAGTGATGAATCTGAGTCCACGTCGCCATTGTCTCTCTGGAAATTATTTTAGGTACTTTAGCATTTTTATACCGACAAAGTTTTCGGAGATCGTGATTTACGGGTAGAGTTGAGATTGATAGATATATAGTGATTATTACGAAAGCTTTTGTTTATTTTTTAAAACTACTAATGCAACTATCATATAGCTGTACTAGCTGCCCGTGGCTTTGCCCGCGTGGTCATTTCATTTAAAAGTACCCCAAATGTGTTATTCCAGGGCCAACAGTACCTATAAAGTACAATATACTACATTACTTCAAAATTTGTTCAGCCTTCAAATAGTTTTTTATCGTTTGCTCGGCACCTAATCATCAGATTAAGATACTAAGTACCCCAGTTTTTAAGTCAAACCCTAAGCTATCCAACATTGGACCGCATTGCAATCGGTTTAGTAGTTTTTAAGTGATACGCGATCAAACATACAGACAAACAGACTGACATGATTTTTTAAATGTTATATTCTTGTTCAGTAGCTTATTTTAAGTACACTAGACCATTTTTTTAAATATCTTTACTGTACAGTTTTTTTCGTACTTACTGCTTTGTTATAAGTATAGATAGATAGAAGATAGGTTATTCCGAAGCGTTCATTGTATTGTTAGATATATTGTTCTAGAACTTCTTATGAGCTTCGATTTTCTGATAAAGACCAATAAAGATTAATTAGAAACAATGACACGTATCTGAAATAATCTGAATCAATAAAGATATTCATGAATATGCTGATTTACAACGTAAAGATAAAGTGAACTGCTACGGAATACGAGAGTCATAAATAGGTACCTACTATGTACCGATTCTGCTAGCTACTGTTTTATGCATGGTAATGTTTTGTTATAAAGCTTTATCTAAGTACAGAGTTTACGTATTATTTTAATAATTTAGATAAAGGGTGCGATTAAAGTATATCATTTCATTGATTAAAGTCCGATGTTCCAATAATATTGTTGTTTTATAGTTTTCTTATCGAGACAGAAGCTTATAGAGACTATATAACTACACAACCTTTAGTACTCAATTTTCATTGTTCAAGTTAATATGTATGATTTTGTGTCCGATATTCTAAAATGACTGTTGTTTTGATGCCTAACTGTGAGGATTACCTGCAATGACAAATATGCTTATAGATGATTTTAGTCTTACCATCAAATGTTTTACTCCAACCAGCTCACACATGTAAGAGGATCTTACATCTCCCGTGCAACTTTTAACTCTTTGGTCGGCTGTCACGGCAACAGTAGATTCTGGTGGATATATTTCAACAAAACCACTGAGCACTGCCATATTCTGGAAATATATTATGTTTATTCATCGGACCACTAAAGTGGGAAAATAAGAGCGTAATTTTACTCCGTTTTAACACGCTTTTATTAGCTTTTGTATGTATGTAACGGAATCTTTAAACTCGATTTTTAACCACTTAAAATAATAACTTAAGGACAAATTAAATCAAAATTTTGCACAAAATAAAAATTATAAAAAATATAAGGGGTATTTAAAAAAAACACGCTTTATTACCATTAAACCGAAATAGAAAGTAAAAAAAAAAACAATATAAGAATACAGTGATTAACGAGAAAATTAATGTTATTGAAAAAAAACGTGGTGTGCTTTGTACGACATTCTTATACTCTGTAATTCGAAATAGTAACATGTCTTGGTAAAAAATAAATAACAATTAATATCGAGCACCTCACGCTTCTTTTTACAATGACATTAATTTGCTCGTTAATCACATTATTCTTATATTGTAATTTATTTTTTAATGTTTACTTCGGTTTAATGGTATTAAAGCGTGATTTTTAAGTATTTTAAACCATAATTATTGACTCAGAGTTTTTTTCTGATATACTGCGATCTATTCAGAAACATGCACTTACATAAACAACATCCGTAAGCCTGGCAATGGTACTCAATTCTTCATTAGGAAAATAGTTCTGATACCCAACGCCTGCCAACAGGTGAGCTGATGCTATCTTCTCGTTGTACTCAGGAAGCATGGAATTCATAATGAAGAACACAGTCCCGCCTTGCGAATGTCCTACGTAATGCAGCTTTTCTTGTCCGGTGTATTTTAGGACGTAGTCGATCATAGCAGGCATGTCGAGCATGGCAATTTCTTCGAAACTGAAGTCGAAGAAGTCAAATTTTTGTCTTGGATCGTCAGGGTTTAAGGTGACATGGTACCGGGAGTTCCTGTTACCTCGAGCGTTGCCCATCCAGATGTCGAAGCCAGCGTCAGCTAAGTTGTAACCTGGAAATAACAAAAAAAATGGCTTCCTTTCAAATCTTTATCTATTTATTGATCTTCGTAACAAAAGTCAGTACAATGAAAATAAAAATATATAATCCTGGACCTCCCCCCCCCCCCCCCCCTGCTTCCCTACCTCCCATTATAGCTCAGAACCATCTAGATCACATCAGTTTTCAAACAGAAAAAACCGCATTAAAATCGGTCCATTCGTATGGGAGCTACGATGCATGCACACCCTAAACTTAGAGCACCTCTCTCTTTTGGAGTTTGGTGGTTAAAAATGGTCTAAGGGACATAAAATAAGCTACTGCTAACATGAATATAACATGTTTTAAACTAGTCTTAAAATGTGGTAAACTTTGTATAAAACTATTTCACGGCTGAACACCTTTTGATAAAACTTTTGGCACGTTACTTTTACGTTATTGTTACGTAGTTCTACTATTTATTCTGTGCTTTTGCTCCTGGAATAACACGTAACTTACTTTTATCCTAGAGAAATGACCACGAAGGCAAAGCCGTGGGCACAGGAAGTTTTATCATATTATCCATACCAATATATAAAAGTGAAACGTTGTCTGTTTGTTTGTTTGTGTGGGGAGCTATCACGCGATAACGGCTAAACGGATTTTGATGAAATTTGGAAAGCTTATTACCCTAGAATAAAACATAGGATACTTTTTAACCCGGAAAACTGAAAGTTTCACTCACGAGAAAACTGGAAAAAGTGCATTACTCGCTGTAAGAAACGGTTGCCATGTAAACGAAATAACAAGTCTGTCAAAAAACTTCAAGAGCATTTGTGCTATACCTACTTTTGCATTGGTTTCAATATCCTAGAACAACATAGGATGCTTTTTTCTCGATAAACAGTAGTCCGCGCGGATGAAGTCGCGGGCGGGAAAGCTAGTAAATCATAATCATAATCATTTTGTTCATTAACAATTTACATTGATTTACAATTTAGTGATGTATACTTGTTTTTTTTTCTGTATGCGATCTGTAGATACATTTTAATTTCCTAATAATCTCTGGGTGGAAATCAAAAGAGGCTCGTGGTAAACAAGATGCGAAACAAGATGTGATAAGTTTTAATAAAGAATATTTTTTAAAGCTTAGCAAGCTTTAAAAAATACACAAATAGGCTTACAAAAAGCCACCTAAAAAGTAGCCACTTAGTTGAGCAGAATGAGCCCAAACACGATATATTAGGTATATGACGAGATAAAGTGAACTATAAACCATCCATACTTATTATTTTTGGCCACTTTTGCTATACAGACGAATAGATGGTTTTGACAAAAGAGGTGTAACGCCTCTTTTGCCAAAATTGATCCTATAGAAGACAAACCAATACATACCCTTCCGTTCTTTTGTCGTAGTCGGGTAAAAGGAGATTAATTCTCACCTGGGGCAAGTTCAGGTCCAAGTACAATATAGGAGTTAGACGCAGCCGTCAAACCATGCATGAGGAAGACCACAGGCTTATTGGCGGAGGGTGACTGGCCTTTACCGTGAGGTATCCTATGCATTTCCAGGATGTATCCATCACTTGTCGTCACATGGTGAGTTTCTGATGGATAACCATTTGATGCTACGATTTCTGCCTGTGGGAACAAACCATTATAGTCCACCAACTTTAACAGACTTCAAAAGAAAGGAGGTTATCACGAAACTAATACTTTTTACACGACTGCTCAAAAAAAGGACTGTTATGTGTTTAGCATTCATATATGTTTGTAAGTATGTGAGTTTCTTTATTCCACCATAACTTTTAAATACCTGAACAGATTTACACGTATGGGGTATCGTTAGAATCGTTTTTTTTTTAAATTAACCATTTTGGTTGCAGTATGGCTCCATTTAAAAAGGCGAAAAGAAAACTAACAATTTTACAATATGGATATCAAATTGAAGGCCTTGATAAGCATATTCCAACAGTATATACAGAATTGTCCCGAATATATTTTATATAATTTTTATGATTTTTTATAGCAGTTAACGCCTGCTTAGCGTAAATATATATAATAATTTTCTAATGGAAAAATTTGGTTTTAGTTTTGGTTATCTCGTCCGTGACCCAAATTTTTCCATTAGAAAATTATTAGTATATAATTTATTGGCATAAGTTCTTTTTTGGCAGTGCAGGCGTATTTTTAGCTTTTAAGCTAGCTATTTTGCATTCACTTTCAATCTTTGCTTTATATAGCACACTGACTAGATGAAGATAGCCAAAATCCAGGCTTTAAAGCAATCATGAAATTTACATTATTTATTAGAATTCTGGAGAACAAAATGATAATAAGACAAAGAGTAGTGAACCAACACGGGTTGTTAATTAAACTATCAGTTAAAACGCGTTTTAAAATATAAAGCTACATACTGTGTCGAACGCGGAGAAAGTCCTCTCCTTCGTTGGAGAAGCAAGAACACCAACTAACACTAGCGCTGGTAAAAGGATCCTCAACACCGCCATGGTTGCTACCCAAGACAATAAACACCGCGTGTCTTTTCCATATATAACCAACGTTATCTTTCATTACAGATCAATTATTATCTTAGTATCAATTGAATTTATTTGCTAGGATTTGATAAGATTTGCTCGCGCACTGTGAGGTTTATGATGGGCTTACAATAGGTGGGTTTATTATACCTATGGGTACCTAATGTGCAAATTAGGATGACAGTCCATAATTCAATAGTTATTAGATCCTTGTTATTCGGCTGTGATAAGTCCTGGAAGTTCGGAAAATAAGGAAGATTCCTCAGACGTAAAATGAATATGTCTACATTTTTCAAAAGGAAAAATCTGACCCTCTGCGTGGCGCATGCTCTTGCCAGTTAAGCTACCATGACCACTACATCGCACTCCAAATGCTTCCTTCAGTTTATTATCCGTTTTAGGGGAAGGAAATGCAAACAACAAAAAAAAACACAATTTATATAGGTGGAAGATTTTAACAAATCTTCCACCTATAGAAAGCTACATTATTAGCGAGTAACATGGGTAGTATTTTATTTTTCAAAGAATTAAAGATCCCAGCAAAAATTACAATAATGTAACCCAACGTATCAAAAATTTGCAGAAATTCCTCGCCGTAAAGAACGGAATGACATGTTGCCGCTACGCTACAGCAAGTAGCTACATTATCAGCGAGTAACATGGGCAGTATTTTATTTTTCAAAGAATTAAAGATCCCTACAAAAATTACAATAATGTAACCCAACGTATCAAATTTTGCAGAAATTCCTCGCCGTAAAGAACGGAATGACATGTTGCCGCTACGCTACAGCATGTAGCTACATTATCAGCGAGTAACTTGGGCAGTATTTTATTTTTCAAAGAATTAAAGATCCCTACAAAAATTACAATAATGTAACCCAACGTATCAAAAATTTGCAGAAATTCCTCGCTGTAAAGAACGGAATGACATGTTGCCGTAGAAATGAAATAATAACAAGACTGTCAAGTACGTGAGTAATAATGTAGTTGTCTATGTCTATGGTAAGATTTTTAACGACGTATACTGTTTTTTTTTATAATTTGCAACGGTTATAAAAATGCTAAAAGTAAGAAGAATGCCGCGGCGTGAGCGCTACCCGTGCAATGCCGGGGCGAGTCATTAGTATATTATAAATATTAGCTGTGCCCGCGGCTTCCCACTCGTGGTCATTTCTCCAGGTTAAAAGTACTATGTTATACCAAGACCTAGAATACCAATATACCAACATTTGATTGAATTTTCCTTCAGCCGTCAAAATGTTTTTATCGCTTGCTCAGCTTCTATTCAACGGATTGACCTAACAGTGAAAACTGCGTCGCAATAGGTCCAGTAGTTTATATGTGATGCACGAACAAACAAACAAACAGACAGACACGATTTTTATAAATGTTCTATTCTTGTTCAGTAGCTTATTTTATGTACGAGTGACCATTTTTTAATTATCTTCTTTGTACAGACTTTTTCGACCTTATTGCTTTATTATATACTATCTTGCTCGCGCGTGAAAAAGCTACCACGCGCGTGCGCATGCGTATCAAGCGACTGCTGGTTTTATGTCGTATAGATAGAAGATAAATTCAGAAACTGACTTTGTACTGCTTCGAAGGAAAACAACTCTTCCCAATCCATCTGGAATTTACCACATCGACAAAAGAAATAAGAAGACGCATAGCATTTCAAAGTAAAAAAAAAACCCATTAAGTTAAACGGTTTTATATGTACTAAAAGCTAAAAAATAAAATAAAATCGTGTGGCTAGTCGAATTTCTATTACTAGGGTACGCTGTGACCCACGTTTTTTTTTAGCTTTTAGTTTATATAAAACAATTTAAATTAAAATATTTTTTACATATTATTTGATTTTCAAATATTTAGTTTTTTATTTAGTTATTTCTAAAGTGTACGTGATCTACTTATCTACCTCTTTCATTTCATACCCATATTGAGGGTATTGAAAAAAATAAGGTGATTTTGAATTCTCATGGTGTACTGTATTCTACTAGTTTGATACCCATATTGAGGGGATTGAAAAAAGTAATCCGCCATTTTGTGGTGGCGGCCATCTTGGATTTGGAGTTTTGATGATATACTCTATTCTACTAGTTAAGCCCCTTTTATTTGATATCCACATTGACGGGTTTAAAAAAATGCATTCCTCTATTTTGTGGCGGTGGCCATCTTGGATTTACAATGATACTGAATATACATAATTGTATTAATATCAGAACTAAAGGCGTGTACCAAATTTCATATAAATCGGTCAACAGGAACGGGGTAAAATTTTAATTACTAGATTTGATCCAAACAAATAAACAAAAATCAACAAACAGGTCAAGCTAAATAAACCCGTTTAAAAACAAACAGGGCAAACTAAATCAAACTGTTTGAAAATGCGCAGATTTTAAGCCTTGTGACGTTACAGCTTTTAACTTGTTTTGTATATTGTTCCTAAATAATTGCCTGGATTTTGAAAATAATTATTTCATCAGGCATTTATGTCGCTCAACTTCAAAAACTGTTAACCTTATTGCAGTTAACTGAGTTTGTTTTTAGGCGACTCACTTAAGCTTGATTAAGCTTGATTAAAATTGAAGTATACTAGTAATTGAAGTATTAAAATAAAACTTCGTTTGAACTTTCGTGTGACGTCGATTAAGGGTTCCTCAAAAAATTAAGAAAAAGTAATATTATGTTATCATCAGCCCGTATTCGTCCACTGCTGGACGTGCTCCTTGTGAACGCCACTGAGCCCGATCTTCGTCTCTCCTAATCCAGTCTGGAATATTATGTTGTTGAAAAAATATTGTTCAATTACTTTTAGTCTAGTCTAGATCCTCGGAAAATAAGTTTTCCTGGTATTCGTAGTAAGAAACCATTTACTTGGTTTAATAAAAATACCACTTGGCAATAATTTATTGTCGGATCAACAGAATTAATTATCTATTCATTTTATAATAAATACAATTATCTTTACGTACGAATTATATTTATGGCACGAGCGTATTTAATTTTGAGGTTATTAACTTTAGTAATAAAACTTCACAATTACACTGTCCTCTTTAACTTTTGATAAGATTGAGGGAAGTTTCTATTGAATTAGATAATGTACTTAACTAAGTAGATTATTATTGGGATAGATAGGGCAAAGGTATTTCTTTATACACCACTGCCCAAAAAAGGAGTGTAATATTTTCAGGGTTCATGTTTGTATGCATGTATGTTTGTGTGTTTGTATGTGAGTTTCTTTATTACACCATAACTTTCAAATGCCTGAACAGATTTGGATGTACGGGGTATCTTTAGAATCCTTACATCGTCCCGAGTGACATAGGCTATAAAAAACGTATAAAAGATCGTTTTTTGCCAGGCAGTCGTGTGTTTTCTTTTACTATGTGTATCACTAATTATGGTCAGGAAGCCTTTAGAAAAAGTAAACATCATCATGTACCTAATAAATGCAAACTTGTATATATTATAATGTTAAAAAGCCTGTATTTAAATTAGTTCTGGTTTTTACCAACCAATCAAAAGACGATTTGGACACAGTGCATATTGTGTAAGGACAAATATATTATTTACTGTGATTTGGGAAGAATACCTACCTACCTACCTACCATTATTTCGGAGGAATACCTACAATGGATTTGATGGTACCTATCATATATATCCTATAAAAATAAGTAAATTAAAAACCGTAAGAAGAGCTTTTATGTAGTAGCCAGGTCAGGGTGAAAATTAGAACGGGCTATAAATGTTGTAATCACAATTAAATGCGTATACAACATTTCGTGTGTGTGTTGTTAAGGAGTTCCCTAATCAGGGCCCAACCCTGAGTGCAGCAACCATGTCATGGTCACATAAAACGCCGGTTTTAAGTTATAATATGACATGGTTGCTGCACTATCACATATCATAATAGAATGCGTACACAAAATTTCGTGTCTGTGCTGTTAACCGTTGAAGAGTTACTTTGTCTGGACCTAATCCTGGACGTCGATTCAAGTCATGCTTATCATAAAAATGCATTGTCATCCGAACCGAACAAAAAAGTAAAAATTCAACTCCGTAGGATAAGAGGATATGGTTCTAACTCAGCATGCAAGATTTGAAACAAAACCTAAATTGCAAGTTAAATAAAAGCTTTTAAAATTTACGGCGTATGTGTCTATGTTAAAATACCATAACTTCAATCAAACCAATTTTAATATTTACGGTAACAGCAATATTTTACATTTATATTAATGCACACCCATCCTATAGTCTTCTTAGAGCATTCTATTACGAGTATATACTATTTTACCAAAAAAGTCCAATACCATTAACCTACTGTTCCTTAATTATATTCTTGTACCTTCACACAATCCTCGCACATAAACATACCAACTGAAAAGGTTAAGGGTTATTTTCTACAGTTCCACTTAAGGCTCGTCAAACCCTTCTTAGTTCCTCTATAAGCCGATTACACATCTTACGAAGATACCAGAGCGTTCCTAGTAAGGACCGAAAACTAGGTTAAGCGCTATTTAAGCGGTATGAAATAACTAGTTGTTTGCCTCGAATTGAGATCTCGCTATGAAACATTTATTATCACATTTTTGATAAAATAAATTTAATAAAAGACCTCATATTGAACCATAGTTAGTTGTTTGTTTGTTTGTTTTGTTTGTCGTATGAGGTAGTGCTGACCTCTGATGTCAGAGTTTGTCAATCCGCCCGAGGGCCTCTGACATAGTTAGTTGATAGTGTTGAAATACACAAAGTCCTTTCACATAACGACAACCAACTTATGCCCCCCAGTGGTTGACAAAATGTGGGGGACAACACTCATATATGAACTTAAAAATAAACATTAAAGTTATCTCCACATCATCATCATGTCAGCCTTTAGAAGTCTATTGCTGAACATAAGCCTCCTCCAAAGAGCGCCATGACGAGCGAACTTGTGCCACTTCCATACACCGACTTACTGCGATGGCTACAATGTCGTCAGTCCATCGCGTGGGGGGTCTCCCTAATCTTCGCTTGCTTGCTTGCATTAATTATTGCATATAGAAAAATTTGGATCACGGATGAGATCCAATTTGAATGGCGATACATTGATCACGGTAGCTGAATTATTAGAGGCATATGCCGCGCAGAGGCACAGTATGCTAGTTCGAATCTCGTCCCTGATCCAAAAAAAAAACAATTATAAAATTAACATATATGTTTACGCTAAGCAGGCGTTAACTGCTAAAATCATAAAAAATACACAAATGTTATAAAGAGATAAGATTTGAATTTTTATATGTTTGTTTGTAATGGATAAACTCAAAAAATAAAAAAAACGTTTTTAAAAATTATTACACAAATAGAAAGCTACATTACTCGTATCAGCGAGTAACATGGGCATTATGTAACATATTTTTTAAGCTATTTGAGATCCCTACGAAAATTCCAATAGTGTAACTCAAAGTATCATAAATACAGAATGGAATGACACGTTGCCATGGAAAAGATATAATAATAAGACTATCAAGTAAGTGAGTAATAATACATTGTATATGGTCAAAAAACACCACGATCGTTGCTGTTAAAGATTTTGAGTTACGCTTCCTGGCGTATTTTTTTAGAAGTTACGACTGGTATAAAAAAGCTAAAAGTAGGAAAAATGCCGCGGTGTGAGCGCTACCCGTGCAAAGCCCAGGAGAGTCACTAGTCATTGCATAAACATTCACACACATACACAACAACTTTCTAAAACCGATTCGTCCAATTTCGCCCGATGAATACGAGTAACACTTGCCTCCAAACAAATTTGTATTGAAAAGGGTATCATCACCCTAGATCCGGTTTACTGTTAGGAATAATTCTCTCTCTAATTTTTCATTTGCACTGAGCTTGCAAGATCGCTTGCAGGCATAAAAATCGTCAGTTTGTCTGAACTTACAGTGCGCTAAGCTTGGTTTCCAAATAAAAACTCATGAATTCAAGTATTTCAACAAATTCATATGTCACAGATAAGTAATGCACAAGAGCTGACGCGTGCCCGAAATAGCTTGAAGCGTTTCCTTTTTCTAGGTATAGAATTCGGTTAAAAATACCGTAATATGTTTAAATTCAGTCCTCGTATTAAACAGCCGCACTCTCCCTCGAGCGAACATCAAGGAGCCTATACATTTGTAACTCTAAACTGGAAGCCACATTCGCAGTACGTATGTAATCAAGTCTCGCGGAATTGTTCTCTCGAATAGAGGCTCTTTACTTGTAATGAAGATTATTATAAGGGAGACGTGAGGTCATTACCGCTCGTGAAATGTGTCATTCCCATGCCTACTTACATTAGTCGCTAGGGCTGTGTATTTGATATTACCCTTGATAACAATTATATCAAATTGAGCGCTCAAACTTTTTGCATTTTTATCAAATTGTAAAGTGTATTTTGAAAATATTCTGCTGTTTTGCGTGCCAAATAGACAGGTAGCGACAAATTATTTAATAACTAGAACTTGGATTGATACAAAATAATAAGCTTAATTTAAAAAATATATAAAAAGAAAGCTTTCATGTATGTTTGTTTTTTATATTACATTTATGTATTTTTTCATGCATTTTCGTCGATTTGTGAGCTACTCTGAAAGTTTCAGCCGGATAGCTTATCGGGAAGTGCTCGTAATTTGAGTTGCTAGATTCCAGGACAGAAATACATTGATAGATACATAGATGCATACAAGTGAAGTTTAATAAAAGCTTTTAAAATAGTAGCTGCTAACCATTCCCCGTAATGTACACCAGTACTCCACTCGTTTTTTGAAATTCCAAAATCTGATCCTGCTGATTTTTAGGACCTGAGCTTATTAGAACAAATCCGTTACTCGTTACACTGTAATTGCTACGACCCATTTTGCCCTCGTGTGTCGCGAATCCCCAATCCCTATATAATATTAGTAAAGTTATCATAATTCCCGCAATATTTCAACCGAATTTCCATACGACCCTAACTCAACCCTTTAATTGAAGAAAGACGAGAATCGAGAGTTTCCGTCGCGGACCGTGGTTTCTAAATGAATTTAAAGTTTTAATGGTCTCAGGAAAGAAGTTCCTAAGCTCGAGAAACAAATAAAGTTGGCCTATGAGAAACGGCCGAAGTTTTCTGATGACGATGTCATTGGACAGCTTTGAGTCGATTTATCCGGTACTCTGATTCTACAAGGATCATTTGCAATTTTGGGTAATTTGGGGCGACAAAGGGAAATGGATGTAGTTTTATGATTTCGTTGCTTTAACTTCGTGATGGTTGACTTATTTCGGTAAGCGACTCAGATTTGTGTTTATTGTTTGGATTGCATTATGTGTAGGTATAATAAAAAGGCTCCCTTCTATCATCGAAGCTGGTTTTAGTAAAATTATAACTCCGCGCAGAGTTACCGTTTAGTTCATAATGATTTTGTTAAACAGTCTACATTTAATTTTTAATCATAGAAGGGAAGTAGAGTTACAAGGATCACTGTAGTCCCTAAGAATATATTATGTGTGTAAGTATTGTGGCTGTAGCTTGTATGAGTTGGATAAATAATCTATTCTTTTTCCATCAATTCTGGAACTACAAAACGGTATTCATTTTTATTTCGCGCTGTAGTGTTCAGTCCATCGGAGTTATATACTGGTCGATCAGGTACCGCTTATATCGGGTCACGTCTGTCCTCGATGCAAAAGTGCTCAAATGAGCACAGTACGTAAGCTTTCTGAAATACGGTCTACGTTATAACAGTCGTGGGATGTGAATAATAAAACAAATATCCACGGCTGAAAATTGACAGCGGCATGAGGCTATCACAAGTTTGGGCTAACAAAAGATAAATTTGAAGAAACCAACAAGAAAAATACAAACCCTTTTCATTGTTTCAGTGAATACGAAGCTTTTTGATTTATTTGGTATCTTCATCATTGGTGGTGCACAGGTGCACAGAGTTAATTTCATTGGAGCAAGTCATCTTCAGCCTGCTATTAGGTTTGCACTATCGGGACATTTTCCATTTTCTATTTTCTCAGAGAGAGTAGATGGGATATAGTCTACCATGTTGGCCCATTTGGTGTAAGTCACATGTCCTTGAAATAGGTTCTTGGATGTGCCGGTTTCTTCACAATATTCTTCACAGTTTTTGAGCAATGCAATAACTTACTTTTAAGTCATTGGTGCAGCAGGGCCAAGGGTATGAACCGGTCGCCGCTGGAGTGCGAAACGCACGTAGTACCGCTTGACCACAACACAACTTCACCACAAGCAAAGGTGTTTATATTTAAATATTCAACATACCTCTGTCGTTTGAAATCCCTTGAGGCCGTGCAAGTGATGTATGTGTGCGTGCGTACATCCATTTCATCTTTGCTTATCCACTGTTTTGCACAGCACCTCAGTGCTCTCGACACGTTTTGTCTTGATTTCACAAAAAGCAATTGGAAGCTCCAATGAGAGTTTAAAGGGGACTCTGCAAGGATTTTTAATTTCAGATAAAGTCGCGGTATCTGCGGGCGTTAATTGAAATTGCATGGTAGAGCCGATGAAAGAGCTGAAGTGGTTATTAATTAATAGGTACCTTTTATTATCGAAGGAGTCATTCTACGCTAAAAGAGCAAAAATTCAGAACTTTAGGTTCGATATGGAGCAATATTATAACGGTCGATAGATTTGGTATTGCTCGATTGAACATAAAAAATACTATTTTTTCTAGCATGTATAGTACATTAGGTAATTGCACCATTCGATCCTAATACTACCCTAATGCTACGCTGACGAAGATGGCAAGGGATTTTTCTTGTCTCTTGCTATAAATATGATTATTTACCAAGGTTTTTTTTTAAATATTTTTTTGTCCCACTGCTGGGCAAATGTCTCGCGCAATTTCTTCCATATACCTCTGAACTCAAAGAGTTTTATGAGTTTAGGGTGTGTATGTAAGTATTATTGTGTCTGTCTGTGGCACCATAGCTCCCGAACGAATGGACCGATTTAGATGCAGTTTTTTCAGTTTTAAAGCTGGGGCTACAGTCTCGACATCGGCTGGTTGGTCTAGTGGCCAGTCACCCTAGGAAAAAAAACAAACGGTCTCGGGTTCTAATCCTGCAATGTGCAATCATTTGTGTAAAGAGCAGAAATGTTTGTTTCCGAGTCATGGATGTGATATTCGTATTTATGTATGTTTATCCATTATCTAGTGCCTATAGTACAGGGAATCCTAGTTTGGGGCTAGGTAATTGGTGTGGAATTGTCCCGAATATATTAATATTATTATTAATAACTTTACAACAGAAATTGGTCGCAAAGTACAGATACCGATGAAAATCGATAGCTTCTGTTAAAATCTAACGATTATCATCGTTACCCATACTGTACTGTTGTTGTTCGTGTTGATTAATGGCCAGTTCCTATATCTTAAAATGATTATTTTTCGCTTATTGTCCGTAGGTTTTAACATAAGCGCCATACAAAAAACGTCAAAAAGTAACGAGACGTTGGAAAAACGACTTGTTTCATTTTTATATGAATGGCGGGTTAGCGATCAGTACGAGCTTGCGATGGCATACAGAGACTGCCAGCTGCTGTCAAATATATCGATTATTATTGGTATTATAACGAACTTTAACAAACTTTACGATTCTCTTAGTGTTTGCGACGTAGACGCGAGTATGTACCTACTAGTTTGCGATGAACTTTGCGTCTATTATTGGCAGCCCGCAAAGTTTTCGGCACACTGACGACTAATACTCAAAGAGATTGAATTACACTAGTAAATAAGTGTAATTGAACCTATTTGTACTTTTACGCCAGTAAGCGTAATTCAACTTATAGCGTATCTTTGACTAATATCTTTTGAAAATTTTCATTAAAACTTTTAAAAAAAATTGGTACCCATATACTCTCTCTACGGTACCCATGAAAATAGTTCCTATTTGCATTCTCTTTGCCCATAATTACCATGGGAGGAGGCAGGATTATTTTTAGGGGGGGGGGGGGTTGGGCAAAGCAGGGGTGCATATATTTTGCACGATATATTTCTGTCAGCGTAAAAGTAAAATAAAATTTCAAATCATAATTAATATTTGAATGAATACAACTAAATGCGCAATCGTAGCAGCGCAAATAGTTTAAGTTATTTCTTTCTATCATTTTAGAAAATTAAATGATATACGAGGCTGTACGATCTGCGCATGCTCAGTGTTCATAGGGAATGGAACTGAAAGGGTAAAGGAAGACAATATCTATCGACAATTATCCATTTTGAACAACAACCCAGACCTCAATTTTTTATTCATTTAATGTTTTTTCCCGCAACTAAACCATTTTTACATAAGATAGGTATATAATGTACTGATGTGTAACAAAACAATAATTAAATTGTGTTAAGCCAGGTGGGCGCAACTGCATCCCCTTGCACCCGTCCTAATAGATAATAGATGACTTCGCTCGGTATCTCGGTTGTAGAGACTTGCATTTGTTGTAAACTAATCAATTGTTTACGTCAATATTTAGCGATCGGTAGCACAGTACAGATATAGTCTAAGACTATTTGTACTGTGTCGGTAGCCTCGTTATCTATGTCAAGACTATAGGCCCTGATGTGATCGAGATGGTTCTTTGTTATAATAGGGGGAGGGGAGGCCCTCCTGGTGAGGATCTTAGCTCCCAAAAGAATGGATCGATTTTGATGCGATTTTTTATTTTTGAAAGCTGATGTGATCGAGATGTTTTTTTAGCTAAAATGAGGGGCGGTGTAGTCGGGAGTTATATAAAATTTTAAGTTGAGTATCGTGGCGGCATTGCTTCCGTGGAAGGCCTCGACGCCTTGGGAAACTACCCAATTTGTGGCTCGACTAGCCCGCCCGCTAAACCTTAAGCTTTTATTTAACTTGAAATGTTTATTTAGATGGAATCTGAACCGCTTCCTCTTATCCTACGGAGTTGAATTTTTACATGTTGGTTCAGTTCTGATGACAATGCATTTTTATGGTAAGCATGACCTGAATCGACATCCAGAATTAGCTCCCGACTAATTCTTCAAAGGCCAACAGTACAGACACAAAATTCTTATATAATAAAAGCTTATTTTCCAACCATATTTTTAAATTAACTTTTATTTGTATACTAGCTTTCCCGCCCGCAACTTAGTACGCGCGGACTACTGTTTATCGCGAAAAAAAGGCATCATATTTTCTTCTAGGATATTAAAAACCAATACAAAAGTAGATATAGCACCAATGCTCTTGATGTTTTTTGACAGACATGTTATTTCCTTTCCATGGCAACCACTGACCATTATGTGATGGCAACCGTTCCTTACAGTGAGTAATCAACATTTTCCAGTTTTTCCGTGGAAACTTACAATTTTCTGGGATACAAAGTATCCTATGTTTTATTCCAGGGTATCAGCTATCTCTTTTCTAAATTTTATCAAAATCCTTCCAGCCGTTATCGCGTGGCTCCCCAAACAAACAAAGTTTCACTTTTATATATTGATATTGATAATTCTGATTGTTTTATCGTAAGCTTCAGCTTCAGAAGTTATTTAACTCTGCTCTGAATGGGAAAACTCCAAAGGCAGGAGACGGGACAGGAGCATTGTAGTTTTATTTTTCAAAAAGTTTGATAAAACCCTACTGAAAAACTACCACCCGCTCTAGTAAGATGGGGCTGTTTTTCAGTATCCTGAGCCACGTCTTTATGCTGTTTTCGAGGGTCATCACAAATCGTCTCGGAAGAAGGCTTGACGGGTTTCAGCCTGCAGCGCAGCCTTCGGTTTTCCATAGCTCCGTGCTTTGGAAGGCACGTTAAGCTGTCGGTCCCGGCTGTTATTTATTAATAGCAGTCGTTAAGCCATGTCAGAGACCCTCGGGCGACTTGACAAACTCACATCAGAGGCCAGCACTACCTCATACGACAAACAAACATTGACAAATCAGTGTGGGAATGAACATAGACAAGACCAAGACCATGTATAACGATCTTATTACACCGAAACCCGTAGTCATTAATGCTGAAGCCCTCGAAGTTGTTAGGAATATGTCTACCTAGGGCAGAATTTCCAATTGGGGACCGGACTCTGGCGTTCATTGGGAGACGCCTGTCCAGCAGTGGACGAACAGGGGCTGATGCTGACGATGATAATGTTAAGGAAGTTTATTTTATTTTAATCTACAATTTTAGTTGTACTTTCTCAAATATTCCTTCATAATATTTGTTGGCCTTGAGTTTATTTGAGTTCTTTCGGTCGATCGGTAAACAAACTCGCAAATTCTTCAAATAAGGCTTCAGAAAGTTTTGTAATTGCTCAACAAAAACTTGATCAAAAGCTAAACTCTGTTAATAATGGAGCTTTTAGACCAGGCGATCAAAATGGTATATTTAAAATACCTACCTAGGTACTAGCGAGTGAATTGGTTTCAAGCCGCGAAATGCTCCATCATCTAGCGCATCCTCGCATTTACACCGTGTAGGATTTAATCACCAGAGTAGGTTACCTACCTTGCAAGAATGGCTAGGCCGCGTCCGTAGGGAATGCGCGGTGAGTAGGGTGTGGGCGGGCGTTAATTTTTTATTATTTTTTAAAGACGTGTTTAGGCAAGTCGAGCGACAACACCGAAATGTATTGATACACCCGCCAACCACGCATTGAGTCGCTCGCTGCCTATGGCAGTGAACCGGCTACAGAATCCGCAATGTGGGGATAGGAACGTTTTAAAACTACGCGTGATATCTCGTTCAGGCCGGACGCGCTAGGCGCCTTAGTCACCAAACGCGCGTTTCATATGCAAGATATTTCGCGCCTACCGACGCCTCCGCGCTTGCTCCTAACTATGGACGAGCACATGGTCTAGTAAGCTACGCGACGGGACACAGACATATCCAGACAAAATATTATCAAAGTGACTTGTTCAGATGTCATAAAACGTCCGTTATGATAGGGTGGGTGATAGGTTTGTTTGTTTGGGGAGCTTTCTCGCCAAAACGGCAAATCCGATTTTGATGAAACTTTGTAAATATTCACTGTAAAATATAGACACCAACATAGGTTACTTTTTATCTCGGCAAATGGTAAGTTTCCACGGGAATACGAGAAAATGTCGATTACTCGCTGTAAGGAACGGTTGCCATGGAAACGAAATAATGACAATTCTGTCAAAAAGCATCAAGAGTGTTGGTGCTATACTTTTGCATTGGTTTCTAATATCCTAGAAGAAAATACGATGCTTTTTTCGCTATAAACTGTAGTCCGCGCGGACGAAGTCGTGGGCGAAAGCTAGTATTTTTATAAAACTAATTAGTTATTTATTAACTTTTTCTCGCATCGTCTAAAGGCCTCAAATAAGGCTCCTCACACTAATAGCTTTTACTTGTGCTTTTACCGTGGAATTCAGTTCCTCCAAATTAATAATTAAAGTTTGACGGGTGACTTTAGGTTTAATGCCTGTCATTCTAGCCTCCGGCTGTCATTCTACCTTCACTTGTCAGTTGAACATCGTGTTGGGTCTACGCCTGAATAATTAAGGGTGACGCTACGCGTTTGCTAGGCTTAATGATCGTATATTATTCGAGATTAGATTGATCCTACCTGATTCGGCTAGCTTATGTTGTTTATCTATTTAGTGATACGCCGTAGATACGCGGGTCGTCGTGGGGGGAACGGTACAGTTTTGTTTACTTCAATGCATTTAATATGTACTTGCTTGTGTGTAGATAGATATATTCTTTAAATTGTACACCACAGTACAAACAAAAATTACAAAACTAAGTATAAAATCAAACTTTACAATAAGTCACCGTGTATTTATTGCCCTACTAGTTTTCCCGCCCGCGACTTCGTCCGCGCGGACTACTGTTTATCGCGAAAAAAGCATCCTATGTTCTTCTAGGATATTATACCAATACTAAACCAATGCAAAAGTAGGTATAGCACCACTATTGATGTTTTTTGTCATACTTCTTATTTCGTTGCCATGGCAACCGTTTCTTACAGCGAGTAATGAACATTTTTCCAGTTTTTCCAGTTTTCCCTTGGAAACATACAATTTTTCGGGAAAAAGTATCCTTTGTTTTATTCCAGAGTATAAGCTATGTCCATTCCAAGATTAATCAAAATCCATCCAGCCGATATTGCGTGAAAGCTCCCCAAACAAACAAACAAACAGTCAACGTTTCACTTTTATATAGTGGTATGGATTATTATAGCTAATCGACATGCTGATTGTCAAAATTACTGTGCTCATTAGAATTGATTTTGTATAGTGATTATATTGTAATAGAACTATTAGCAGCCAAGAAACACACAGCACATATTTTTACAAAATAATAAGATGCCATAATTATCCGAAATTCTGGAACGTTTAGATTCCATTGCTTTTAACTGAACCTATCCTTTCCGTGCTTTGTACTTATTCCAAAAGATGAACATGAGAAGGCCCGATGGATGAACATCCTAAACATAATTTAGTCAGGTCTTTTAATTTCCAATTTCTTATAGTATACACTCAAAACTCCTAAATATCCTAAACATACTTTAGTCAGGTCTCTTAGCTTCCCATTTCTTATAGTATAAACTGAAAACTCCGTAATATCCTAATCATACTTTAGTCAGGTCTTTTAACTTCCAATTTCTTATAGAATACACTCAAAACTCCGTAATGTCCTAAACATACTTTAGTCAGGTCTCTTAGCTTCCAATTTCTTATAGTATACACTTAAAACTCCGTAATATCCAAAACATACTTTAGTCAGGTCTTTTAACTTCAAATTTCTTATAGTATGCACTCAAAATCCGTAATATCCTAAACATACTTTAGTGAGGTTTCTTAGCTTCCAATTTCATATAGCATACCCTCTAAACTCCGTAATATCCTAAACATACTTTAGTCAGGTCTCTTAAATTCCAAATTCTTATAGTATACACTCAAAACTCCGTAATATCCTAAACATACTTCAGTCAGGTCTCTTAGCTTCCAATTTCTTATAGTATATATTCAAAACTCCGTAATTTCCTAAACATACTTTAGTGAGGTCTTTTAGCTTCCAATTTCCTATAGCATACACTCAAAACTCCGTAATATCCTAAACATACTTTAGTCAGGTCTCTTAGCTTCCAATTTCTTATAGTATATACTCAAAACTTCGTAATTTCCTAAACATACTTTAGTGAGGTCTCTTAGCTTCCAATTTCTTATAGCATACCCATATAGCCATTTTTGGTCGCAGATATTTAATAGACGTAACAAGCAGCAGCAGATTCGTAACTGATACGACACATTACGACTGTGTGGGTTTTGTTTGAAGGTGTTGTAACAGTTCAGTAACATTGGTACGATTATTGTTATGTTACTAGTTTCAGTAACTTTCTGTGGTCGTTGTATCGATGTAATATATAATGATCTGTGTCCACACATAGTATATACTTTGCGTTTAGTTTGCAACTAGTGTACAAAGTTTTATAAATGTGTGGTAACGGGATGGTAACATGTTACGTCAATATTCCGGAGTACTAGATAACCAAACATGCAAAAAAACCGTCATCAAATCCAGTCACTCTCAAAAGTTGCCTGTGTTTGCTAAAGGTTTCTCATTAGAATTAAAATATAAAATGAGTAAACAACCAAAAAACCCACTTTTTACAAAAAAGTTAACGAACTAACGAACAAAAATAAGTAAAGTACAAGTAAGTAAGATTTTTATTCCAATAATTGAGTACGTGACTGACTAATCTACTCGTTTAACAATTATTGTGAAGTCATTCTGTATTTATCATCATAGCATCATCCTGTATTTATTATAGGAAAACATCATCATCTGAAAAAAATAGTTTTTGTTATAGAATTTTCAAGACTGATTTTTCATTAGTTTGAAGTTTGTTTAATTCAGGTAGTTATTATGTTTCGTTATTTATTAATAGTTGCAATTTATTCGTTATAGACCTTGTCAAGTACCCAAAGTCCCTAATTAACGATAGATACTCATTTTATTGAACTTTGACTCCAAACGTGATACTTTTCTAGGCCATTTACCAAATCGAGAATATATTGCTGAGGTACCTAGTGCCGAAAAGCTTAGTGCTAATGTCCCAAGTGCCGAAGCCTCTAATTCTGTGCACCATGACCTTGATGCGATCCCTACTAATATATGTCATACCAATGAAGTTCCACATTCGAATACTTTTAAATGCGTAGCTGAAACGGAAGAATGTAGTGCAGATACACTTGACTATGGATCATCTGATTCTGATAATGAAACACAGGCTAACCCATTGTTGGATTTGTAAGAGATCAAATCCAATAATGGACATTAAAGTACCGAATTCCTCATAATGCTTTGAATGCATTAATTGGTATTCTAAAATAACATCCAAACACTGATTTCAATAATTGTTTACCAAAAGATAGTAGAAGTCTTTTAAAAACTCCCAGATGTAACAATATAGTACCTACCGATGGGCAATGGAAAGTATTGGTACCATGGATTAAAAAACTGTTTAAAAGAGGTTTATCTCAGATGATGTCAAAATTACCAACATGTATACATTTGACATTTAACATAGATGGTTTACCGATAGCCAAAAGCACAAAAAACGAATTTTGGCCAATTTGTCAAAAAAAATAAAAAATAGATATTACACATATCAATCAACACAAAACTGTTTGATTTCAAGTATAGCGACAAAGCACGAGGGCCTATTTTAAAATATTTTGAGGATCTGTCTGAGATATACAACAATGACAGAATTACCTCAAGATATCTTTATAGAATATTTAGAGGGTATCCGGAAGAATAATCTAGGTTATCCCTCTAGGTATTCTGTCAATATTGATCAGAGACTATCTTGAGGAGTTATAAATTATAAAGGCAATCTATAGAATTCCTCAAGTCAGTCCATCAACCTTGTCTAAAGAAATTAAGTAGAGGCCCGTCTCCTAAAGGGCTAGAAAATAATTTGAGGCTCCAAAGTTTCCCTATCAGGTTTCCTAAATTTATTGGTCTGAAGAGCTACCTAACCTATAATGGAAGGATTCCTAAGTTTATTTATATCGAAGAAAAAGTTATCTATATGTAAAGTTAGAGAAGTTAAGTGATCTTCGTCAGGAGCAAGGGTCTGGAACTGTTCGAGGTGGCCTTCCAGCAGCCCGAAGTCAGGAGTGGAAGACAGCAGCTCGTAAACAGCTGTCCCGAAGTAGGTTTCGGTCTTGATGTAGAATTTCGATCAATTACTTGTCCAACTTCAGTCCTCGGTGATGTAGCGTAGTCAGTTCTGGAGTCGCCTTCAAATATTTCTAGGAGATCTGTGAGTTAATCAGGTGCCTTGGGGCACTATAGCTTTCCATACCAGATTTCAATTTTTTTCTTAGATCTTGGCCAAAAAAGGATATTATTTGAATCAAGTACTTGGAACAATTGGGACGAGCCTTCTTTCGTCAACACAATACAAAATTGAACTTTGAAACTTTGAGTTACACTGGAAACAAAATAATTAAGAAACCATTTTATAAATCCAGTAACTCTGTGACAACTTTAGGTAACATGTCGATGATTTAACGTAACTTTATGATTAGTTGTGACGAGAATATTTTCACATAGCAAAAATGTTTTTTTTTTTTAATTTGTCAGTTTTATTGATTAATCTTGCTAAAATAGATTGCTATTAGTATTGATATTTACCATTATAAACAATTAAAAGCATTTGAGCACTAGGTGTGTACAAATAATGTTTACATTTCGCTAATATACTAAAATTGTGTTAATAATGTGGCGCGTTGGTAAATTTCAACCTATTTGACCAAATTAAACAGTCAATCTCTTTTCCCATTACGATTTGTGCATTAACAACCTTAATAAACATTTAAAACAAAATCTGTTTGTATACTTACCTCGAATAAGATGGCGTTTTATTATTTTTTATTATAAATGTTGACATTTCCATAAGAACGAAGAAAATGAACGAATGAATGAATGGTTTCTGCGAAGTCTGGTTAATATATGGTAACGGTGTTACGACACGGCGACGTAAATTTGAAACCAAATGTTACTGTGTCGACTGTTCCCCAATTTTAGTTGCAGCGACTGTTCAAACACGTAACGGCGACAAGATTATGTTTCGAAAATAAGTCAGAGTCAATACTAGGTGTCGAAACGATTACGTCAAGTTCCCAAAAATGGCTATATGGGTACACTCAAAACTCCATAAAATCTTAAACATACTTTAGTCAGGAGTCTTAACTTCCAATTTCTTATAGTATACACTCAAAACTCCTTAATATCCGAAACATTCTTTAGGCAGGACTCTTTAACTTCCAATTTCTTATAGTATACACTCAAAACTCCTTAATATCCGAAACATTCTTTAGGCAGGACTCTTTAACTTCCAATTTCTTATAGTATACACTCAAAACTCCTTAATATCCGAAACATTCTTTAGGCAGGACTCTTTAACTTCCAATTTCTTATAGTATACACTCAAAACTCCGTAATATCCTAAACATACTTTAGTCAGGTCTCTTACCTTCCAATTTCTTATGGCATACCCTCAATACTCCGTAATATCCTAAACATACTTTTGTCAGGTCTCTCAGCTTCCAATTTCTTATAGTATACACTCTAAACTCCGTAATATCCTAAACATACTTTAGTCAGGTCTCTTAGCTTCCAATTTCTTAGAGTAGACACTCAAAACTCCGTAATATCCTAAACATACTTTAGTCCGGTCTCTTAGCTTCCAATTTCTTATAGTATACACTCAAAACTCTGTAATATCCTAAACATACTCTAGTCAGGTAGCTTCCAATTTCTTATAGTATATACTCAAAACTCCGTAATATCCTAAACATACTTTAGTCAGGTCTCTTAGTTTCCAATTTCTTATAGCATACCTCTCAAAACTCCATGATATCCTAAACATACTTAAATCAGGTCTCTTCGCTTCCAATTTCTTATAGCATACCTCTCAAAACTCCATGATATCTTAAACATACTTAAATCAGGTCTCTTCGCTTCCAATTTCTTATTGTATACCGTTAATATTCCATAATACTAAACGAACTTTATTCAGGTCTCATGGCTTCCAATTTCTTATGCATTACCCTCAAAACTCCGTTATATCCTACACATATTGCTTAGTGATCGCTGCTTAGTGATAAGGCCACCCATTGTTCTAAGTAAAGACTTGATTATTGTATCATCAGTTCCTTTCTTGTGCAATAAAGAGTTATCTATCTCTCTATCTATCTATATTCTAGTCAGGTCTCTAGCTTCCAATTTCATGTAACATACCCTCAAAACTAGGTCATATCCTAACATACTTAAGTCAGGTCTCTTAGCTCTCTTATAATGTACTGTGTACTCAATGCCCGTCATACCCTAATGGGCGCACGTCACCCTGAACATACCAAGTGTACTCCAAATGACAGGATGTCGATAGAAGCATCACCCGTCGTCGTATGAGAAATTGAACGGAAAACGTTCGCAAAACATCGGTGACTCTGCCAATATCGTCGTTGGCCTGTTTTATGTAGCGCAGTTTGCGCCCTGATAAAAAGAACAGGCAATCTGTGAAAGTGGCTTGCTTGTTTATATTTGTAGGCGCTTGGTTTGCTTTTTAGTTTCTTGTACTCTTAAATATATAAAAGACTAGTTTCATGAGAACATTTTTGAAATTAATCTCTCCATTTGCAGTTCATTATATCCATATTGTCGGTTCTGTATTTCATCGTTAGAGGTACTTTTATTTTTACCCGACTGCACGGAAGGTTATGTGTTTGGGTTGTATGTATGTTTGTTTGTACGATTCTTAGGCGCGTCCTACAGCCTAAACGGCTTGATGGATTTTGATTAATGAGGTATCATTGGATTCATCTTGATCACGTGAGTACTATATGATATAATAAATGTCAAGAAAACTAAAATGGCGGCTTACAGCTGGAATATATATTGTATAAAAATTAACCAAAATCTATCAAGTGAGGTATCATAATGAAGGTCTCTAAAACACAATTTCAAAAAGGGGGGGGGGGGGGGGGAATGGGGGTGAGGGAGGATCGTAGCTCTCAAACGGATGGAACGATTTTTATGTTTGAAAACTGATGTTATCGAGATATGCTTCTTAGCTATAATGGGGGGGCGGGAAGTCGGGGGTTATATAAATTTTTAATTTGTGCTTGTTTGGCAGGGCAGTCGTGTTTTATCTCTTACTTTGATGATGTAGATACTTGTTTGATATCCTTTCTATGTGAATAAATAAACAGTACTTAAATACACCTCAAGAGGCGTGTTATTTTTTGAAAGTACGTATTTATACCTATTAAAAATATCATACTTTGTAGTAGATATAGAAACACCCGAATTTAATGCTTACCTACTTACAGATAAGTTCTGTCGTAAATAATATTTTATCAATATGAGTCTCATCAGCAATAAACGCGTATTTATGGACCTCTAAAGGGGGCTCGTACAGCGCGATAAGCCCTTTAACTCCCTTTAAGGTCGGCCTACCCCATAAAGTGACGCTATAATTTTATTTAATGCACTGGAAGATTGCGAATTTAAATCTCTGTTTAAAGTAATACGTTAAACTTGATGGATCTAATTTTATTTAGTTTTACAAGAAAATACTACAGAATATTGTTTATGAAAATTATTTTTACGCTCTTCACAAGCCATTAATTTACGTTGGCGTTATTTTCTTCACGCTTATTAAAAACTGTTATAACATAAATAGGCACAGACTTTTAAAATTAAGTCTCAACATAATAAAATAAACTTCTGCCATCTCAGGCTCTACTTTATGAATATTTGAACTTAAATCGAGCTAGACTTTATTGCGTTTCACGTCTAATTTATTATTAAAATTAAATGTACAACTGTTCTCACTGAATTGTCAAAATAATAGCACTCCTCTCTCTCGCCTCTTTTTTTTAAACTTTTAAATTAAACTTTAATTAGTTTATTATTATTTTTAATTAAGCCCTTCAAGAAGGCTTAGAAGATTTTTTCTTGGAAGTTGGTATGGTGATACGTCCGACATCTTGATTTTTCTTTGGAGTTTGGCATGGTGATCCGTTGCCAGTTCAATTTAATTATTTTATACAAGAAAGTAAACCTTGTTCATATATTTTATTACCAAAATGATAATTCAGCACCATTTCACCTTTGTTTGCTTAATTAAGACGTCACCCTTCGTTTAGTTACTAGATGCTAAGCGTACAAACAAATTACGGCGTAACTTATGTTCTGCCGGCGCGCTAACGCGTGATGAATAGTACGACCTCAGAATGCTGTCCTGCGAATGCTTGTTTAGGAATGAGCTTGTAGACTAGATTAAAGGGTTAACTTTTAGTGAGTTTAATTAGTACCTACCGTTTGTTATAGATCAGCTTAGATAGACATCTCTATTATTTAACTCTTCAAAGGCCGTGTGTACTCAGAAAAGAGTAAAGACGTCAACTATACGTTTAGTTTACCAAGTAAAGATGTCAACTAAGTACGTTTAGTTACCAGATACTAACCGGACAGACAGGTTACAGAGTAGGTAACCACTGTTCACTCGGCGCATTAATGCTGACGACCGTGAAATCCATGATGAATAGCTTAGGTCTGGATGCATGAAATCCTTTTCAGATCCTTGTACAGGACTATGATTACTTTGTTTAGTCACTAAATCAATGTGTTGTCCTTTGATTTTTGAATAGGAACAGAGAATCTACTTGAAACTCTTATGAGCTATGAACTTTTCAGCTCAATTGTAGTTATATTAGGTAGTGTGTGGCGCAACGTCCTAAATCACAAATTTCTGAACTCTCACTATATTTCCAATATTCCCTGTACTTGTAATTGTGAAGTGCATAGAGCTGCATATCCTGCGGAAGTGTGTTAAATATTGTTCATACTTCTACTATTTTCAAAAGTTAGAAGCGATTACGATTTATTCGTAGGGTTTCCAACCGTTTTTAGTGTCTATGATCCAACCCTACGAATCAAACGTAGTGCCAACCCCGAGTTCGAATCTGTAAAGTTAGGGCAAAGATATGGAATTACGCTTACTGGTTTTATGATATAGCGCAAGGTGTCCTAGGAAACTCTATGCCAAAGTTTCTTGTCACTGATCATATTTTTCTCCTTGTTGCTGGAAAATATATGTTAGTCATGTCCAAGTATTAACATACTCTTTGGTCATGTCCAACGACAGTAAGATATGTCTTATTTTTTATTTTTTTAATGGCTTCTGCGTAGGCACTGGCCTACTAGCAATTTCGCCACTGTCAAGTTTAGTTTAATGTAAGTATTGTCAAGTCACAGTCAATAATTATCAATGTCACGAATCAGTAAAATGGTGTACGTTTTAACGACGTTTTACTGAAACTTCCTGGAGAGAACAAACACTTATTGACTAATATTACACCAATATTACTCATTAACACTCGAAAATACACTAATATGAAGAAAAAATAAAAATTAACAACATGACAGCTTGAATAATTTCAAAAAACTCGTAAGAAATGTCTCTAGGACTGTCTTTTCATCAATGTTCCAATCTACGCGGTTGTATGACGCTTAAGGTGATATCAGACGTTTCACTCGAATGAATTTTCACTCGAGTGAATGCTTCATCTTTCTTTCATTCCATGTTCACGACTGTCTTTTCATCAATGTTCCAATCCACGCGGATGTATGACGCTTAAGGTGATATCAGACGTTTCACTCGAGTGAATGCTTCATCTTTCTTTCATTCCATGTTCACACGGCTTAGCTGGAATGAAATAGAAATGAACATTTACTTCTCTTTTCATTCAATATGTCGTCGAATGAAGTCGTGCGTCTTGGAATCATTTAATCAAGGAATTAACAAAAAAGAAGCAAAGAAAACGTATTGTTCTGTCTATGTATTTAGCAAGGTTGTGGTTCCGAAGGCATCGATAGTTTTTAAAGTTCTCCAGATATAAGAGCGTATTTTCATCATTCCACTTGAACACCATTTTGCCGTGAACTCAGAGAAAATATTTAAAGTGGCGATGTGGCGTAGCCACAGAACACTATTACTCCTAGCGGAGGCGTAGCGATGTTCGTCTCCTACAGGACTCGAGACATAATGACCAAATCCGAGTGAACGTTCTCTCTGTGTTCAGACAGATAATTTTTCGTTCATTCGGAATAGGAGTGAAAGATGCGAATGAAAATATCCAACATGGTAAGATCGGTTCATTAATGAATGCATTCGGCACTCTTGTTTCATTTTGTGTTCGGACGTTTCATTTCGAGTGAAAGTTGCCGAATGAAAGACGAAAATGAAAAAAAAATGAATCGTCTGATATCACCTCTAAATGCAACGACAGTAAGAAATGTGGAAAGAATAATGTGAATATACGAACCTTTGTGGTAGTGTTGTATACTTTTTGCAGTCAAAGAGTATACAAATACTTTGCAGCCATGTCGTTATGAGTAATAGCTTCAGAAATTTCTTACTGTCGTTGGTAATATATAATGGTATGGTAATTGGTACCTATTAGACATTTCCTTCGCCATTGGTAATAACACAGTATTATTATTATAATATTAGTGTTCTGTGAGTCATGTGTGTAATTTTAGGACAATATACAATTTTAACCCGCAATTAATCAAAAAACTGAAGCACTCCTTGCTATTTTTATGATGACCATCGTAATAGAAGACAATGAAGAAATACCCTACTCCTACTGCGCACAGCTTCGGAAATCATTCATCATGATTGCAGTATCGGCAGTGCTCCCCATGGTTTTCTTCTCTGGTCTACTTCTTATATCCACGATGGGAATTATGACGAGAGATAAAAGCGTACAGAATGCGACTAGCGTAATCGTAGAACTTGTTTTCGGTTTGCTTTACGCTCAGCTGATGGTCGCAACGTCGGTTCTGATCGTGAGCTTTGTCAAGAGAAAACAGCCGATCTTGAAGTACCATTACTGGTATATATTGTTTCATGCTGCGGTTATGTGTGCGTACATGTGTGCTTGCTTCGTGATGACGGCGATTAATGAGTCCTTTGTGATGTCGGTTGTGGTACTCGGTGCTGGTGGGGCGTATGCCGTGGCAGTGTTCAAGTTTTTGGACGCAAACAGGAGTATTTGGAGAAGTTTACGAAGAGTGTATTGATTCGAATTTTGTTGGTGATTAAATAAAAGCTGTGTTAAATCTGTAGTTAATGTTGTAGACAGTTTATTTCCTCTTTCTATAGAAGTCGTACTAAATATTTATATAATTATTTATATTAACTTATTATTTTTGGATAAGGCCACAGGATAAGGCATTTGACTGCTATCTCATATTAAATACGTATGTGTTATAGTATACAGTTTTTTTTACATTACTTTACTTGCATTATCAATAGTGCTCAATATTGTTTCCCAACAGGTGGGTCTTAAAATGAACATAGGCAAGACGAACATCATGTCAAATGCCCATGTCGTACCCATGCCGGTTTATGTTGGGAACGATATTATCGAAGCTGTTGATCACTATGTCTACGATCCAACTGGGTAGATCCAACTTCGACAAAGAGGTCAACCGACGTATCCAACTCGGATGGGCAGCGTTCGGGAAATTACGCCATATCTTCTCGTCGCAGATACCGCAGAGCCTCAAGACGAAAGTTTATAATCAGTGCGTGTTGCCAGTGATGACATACGGCACTGAGACGTGGTCGCTAACTATTTGTCTCATACAAAAGCTCAGAGTTGCGCAGCGTGCAATGAAGAGAGCTATGCTAGGTGTTTCACTACGTGATAGAATCAGAAATGAGGAAATCCGTAGAAGAACGAAGGTTACCGACATAGCTCTCAGAATGGCAATGGGCAGGCCATATAGTTCGCAGAACCGACAACCGCTGGGGAATAAAGGTTCTCGAATGGCGACCACGAACAAGCAAGCGAAGTGTGGGGAGACCTCCCACACGATGGACCGACGACATTGTAGCCATCGCAGGAAGTCGGTGGATGGAGGTGGCACAAGATCGCTCGTCATGGCGCTCTTAGGGGGAAGCCTATGTTCAGCAGTGGACTTCTAAAGGCTGACATGATGAGGCTTTATCATGATCATCATCATCAGCCTGTGTTCGTCCACTACTGGACATAGGCCTCTTCCAATGAACGCCACTAAGCCATGATCTTCGGCTCTTTTCATCCAGTTTCCTGGTGGCCGAACCCTTTCTGCCGGCCGCCTTCCACAGGTCGTCACTCCACCTAGCCAGTGGGCGTGCCCTACCTATTCGTCTCCTTTAAATAAATAAATCAATACAAATTCATAGGTAATGTTTGTAGTTTCCTATAAAAGGGGTGGAAATAACAACAACAGATCCTCAAGTCTCTCGATTTAGGTAGGCAATAAGCCTGTAGCATCAGGCTTTTTGCCAACGGATGCATGCACTCACTGATAGTATTCCAATCAAGGGGGGCGTGCGACACGGAGACACCATATCACCCAAGTTATTTACCACAATCTTGGAGGACGTCCTTAAATTACTCGATTGGGAGGATAAAGGTGTCTTCGTTAGTGGTGTCCACTTGTCTCACCTACGTTTTGCAGATGACCTGATTATTATCAGTGAAAAGCCGTCAGATCTACAAGTGATGTTACAAGTGATGTTACAAGACCTATACTGTGCTTCTCTTAGAGTTGGTGGTGAGGCTTTGCAGGTGGTCATTCACTATGCCTATCTTGGACATTGTTTATCTTTTGGCAGAGAGCATAGGCACAAAGATGTCAAAAGATGCATCCAGCAGGGATTGGGCTGCATTCGGCAAACTTGCAGACGTGCTCAGGGACCGAAAAATGCCGCAATCTCTGAAGACCCGTCTGTACAACCAATGTGTTTACCCACAATGACGTATGGTGCCGAAACATGGACGCTCACTAAGGAGACTGTGCACAAGATGCGAGTTGCACAACGAGCCATGGAGCGCACTATCTTAGGTATCACGTTGAGCGACAGAGTTCGAAATACGGAGATCCGAAGAAGAACCAAGGTGGAAGATATCGGATCCCGTATAATTAAACTCAAGTGACTTTGAGCTGGACACTTGGCAAGATGTTGTGATGGCAGATGGAGTAACTCCCTGACGGAATGGTGGCCACGTGACGGTAAGCGTAGCCGAGGAAGACCGATCCAACGATGGCGTCGACCCATAGAAAAGCACGCTGGTAAGACCTGGACCACTTGGCTCAAATCAGAGATGAATGGCGTAAGATGGAGGAGAAATATGCCCTTCAGTGGGCGGAATAGGCTGCAAATGATGATGATGATGATGATCAGGCTTTTAGGATCATACATTGATAATGTATTTTTATAGGGACTGGATTAATCTATCTATAAAGCAGCAAGTAACAAAAAGTCTGTTCAAAGAAGATAATAAAAAAAACTCCTGGAAGATTTAACATGAGCTACAGAACAAAAATATAACGTTTTTAAATTTCGTGTCTGTCTATCTGTCTGGATGTTTTTGACGCGTCACGTAAAATCTACTGGACCTATTGAAATGTAGTTTTCACTGTTGGATAGCTTAGGTTTTGACTTAAAGTTTGGTGTACTTTGTATCTCAATATTCTCAATCCGATGAGTAGAAGCCGAGCAATCGATAAAAAACTAATTGATGGCTGAACGATAGTGGTATTTTGTACCTTATAGGCACTTTTGGTCCTGGAATAACACATTGGATACTTCTAATCCATAGAAATGACCACGCGGGCAAAGCCACAGGCACACCTAGTAAGTTAGTATAAGTGAAAATGGTTTAAAAATTTCGAAGTTGAATAAATTAGTCCACAATCCACTCTATCAAATTAACTTCATCCTAGAGCATTATGACAAGGATTTACCTTAAAATATGCATAACTTCTTTAAAGCACCTTCAACTCTATCCCTAACTTACTCTACCTAGAACCTCCTAATCTGGTATCAGTGTCACGTCTTCGGATATCCATAGCCGCCTTCATTAGTGGGCCAATCACAGCACACCGTGGAATTTAATTTAACCAATTACAGGTGACTTAGACTAATGCAATGAGCGTAGTACAGGAGCGTCTTGTATTGCTCATCAATATACCTTCTCGCGTTGATAATGAAGGTATCTAGAGTTAGATAATTGAGCTAGAGCTTCTTATCACACAGCAAAGCACTGGTCTGGTAGGTCTTGACAAGTTGACTGCCAAGTCCTAAGTCCAAAAACCATATTCTTAAGTTTTTTGCACGTTGCATTTTTTTTGTCTTCATAAGTTTATTTTAAGTTTTGTGCAGAGGCAGTGCATAAATTTAGTAGTGTTATAAGTTTAGGGTGTGTATCACACGCACACACAGTGAGTGCACTGTGTGTGCGTGTGTGTGTGTGTGTGTGTGTCTGCTGTGGCATCGTAGCTCCCAAACAAATGGACCGATTTTGATTAAAAAAAAAACTGTTTGAAGGCTGATGTGATCGAGATGATTCGTAGCTATAAGGGGAGGTGGAGAGAAAAAAGGGGTGAAAATCGTAGCATCCAAACACATGGACTGATTTAACTGCGGTTTTTTTATGTTTGAAAGCTGATGTGAACGAGATGGTTCTTGGCTATATGGGGGTCGAGGAGGGTTGAGTTGAGAAAAGGGGGGTGCGAATCGTAGCTACCAAACGAATGGACCGATTAAGCTGCGGTTTTTTATGTTTGAAAGCTGAGGTAAACGAGATGGATCTTAACTATAATGGGGGGTGGAGGGGAATGGGGGTGAGGATCGTAGCTTCCAAACAAATGGACCGATTTTGATGCGGTTTTTATGTTTAAAAACTGATGTGATCGAGATGCTTCTTAGCTATAATAGGGGGTGGGGAGTTAGTTTTATAAAATGGGGTTATATAAAGTTTTAATTTGTGCTTGTATAGGTTCTTTTGGTCCTGTAAAAACACGTAAGTTACTTTTAACCCAGAGAAATTACCACGCGGGCAAAGCCACGGGCACAGCTAATTTTCAATAACCCTAATACACGACATCTCCGGATTGTTAAGTTCTGGGTAAATATTTAAAAAAAATGTAACACATAACAATTATTATAAAATAAATACTTGGCAAATAAACCGTTCTATCATAAATGTTGTTCTAAGAATATATTAAACAAAAGTGTTAACAACTAATTTGGCTGATTTCGTAATCAGATACTTGGATACGTAATGGGATTCTGCTTTCATAGAATCAGCAAAAACGAAATTTCCACGCGAAAATTAATACGAGGACGACGCTTCTAATGAAATAGGTAGACAGACCCGTAGGCAGGTAGGTCTTTGGGGGCAAAAGACCCTGAAATCTTCTTGAACTTGAAGTTAAAAGCTACTATTGTACTATTTCGTTTAGTCAACCAGGAATAATTCCCATCGGGGCGCCCACTTCACATTCGCACTAAGGTCCGTTGGGAAATAACTGTGTGTTACCTATTATATCATCGAATCCGAAAAAACAAAAAAAAAACTATTTCTTCAGGTGCACTAGATCTGTAGGCTAAAAAAATATTGCTTAGACGTCTAATAAGCATAACTAAACCTATTCCAAGTAGCCAGTGCACTAGAGAAATTAAAACAAGAGACCGACACACGACATCCTCTGTATGCTAAAGTATACCTCATACCCGCGTCAAAATCCGCAAAAGGTTTTTAAGAAATTCAATAGATCTGAGATCTAATCCTGCTTAGAGAAAATGCGATCTATGGCAAGCCTGACACGCGGTCCTATCTGGTTTCTGTACCCCTGCGGAAATTCTCCCACCAGGGCATAATCTCCAGTGGCCAATATGGAAATCCCTTAATCGGCTTCGCGCCTGGGTTGGCCGCTGTCGAGAAAACATGCACCAATGAGGCTTAGGAGACCAGGTGGAGTGCGATTGTGGTGCTGCCGTCCAATCAATGTCGCATCTTTTCTGTTGCACCTCATGCCCAGTTCATTATACCAGACAAAACCTTAACTTGTCCACAGATCAAGCGGTGGAGGTTGCCAAGTTTTGGTCCAAAACCATTGAAGCAGCCTAAGTTTTTTTTCAACTGACACGAAGAGGTCTATAAGGGCACCGCTCCAATAATAAGGCCATTATATCGATGATTATGTTCACAAATTCGTCACATGTTCGTCTCCTCCGTTTTAATTGATTGTCGCTCTCTAATAGTGGGTACGGTTATACCTAGCGGCACGTAAGTCTAGCGGTGAACGAAACGTGGCGGGGATCTTGGCACAGTCAAAGTTTATATAATGTGTTAAAATGTTGAATTATTTTTAACCCGAAAACTGACTGTGCCGAGATCCCCGCCACGTTTCGATCACCGCTAGACTTACGTGCCGCTAGCTATAAATAGGACGAGTTTCACTATAATTAAATTATGGTCATTCAAAACTGCCCCCGCAACTGATCCAGACTCCGGCCCCGCAGGTAGATAATTAAGTTTATTGTTATCAGGACGGAGCAAATTGAAACCGTCGAGTGAAAAATGATTCGATAATGTCGAAATAAATCTACATATTAACGAATGTTATTATAATTTTGAGGGTTCATCTCGTATCACATAAAGTTATTGTTTCTCTTTTAGCCACTGAGTTTTACTTAGTTTCCTGAAGGTATTGGCGGCAAACAAGTTTCTGAACCTCAATCATCAGCTTCATTTCTTGTCATAGTAAATATTTATAGGCATACGAATGCTGCTGTTAATGCGGCTATTATAATTTCAGCCAACTCATCACGCTACTTCTGCAAACATTAAGTTAATTTAAGTTAATACCACAGAATAAATAATAGTACTAATGTTACCTTGGTTTGTAGAGTTGAAAGTTCCGATTTGAGGTGACGCGAGCGCCTAATCCGATTTGTGACGCTTCCCTCGCATAAACTTTTGGATTTGCATAAACTTAAGCGGAACTATATCCTAAGGCGGAACTATTGAGCTTTCGAGTACAGAATAACTAATAGTCCTTATATTAGGTTGGGCCACAGATTAAATTCTAGTAAAACGTGAGTAGAGGCGCTCTGTTTACGGCAACAGGCAGTTGGGCTTATTGGACGGAATGAGATTTTCAACACGAGTACCCAGGCTGTAAAGACTAAAAAATATCTCTTTTTTTACCCGACTACGGCGAAGCAATGGACGCGTAATTCCCTTGCTACGCCATAGCGTAACGTGTTTAACAGTCTATGTATGTATGTTTGTATAGATGTTCCATCATAGCGGTCGCCCCTAATGGTCCGATTTTGACAAGCGAGATATCAATCGATTTCGCAAGTGTCATAGGCTATTTTTTACCCGACTATGGCGAAGCATAGGAAGGGTTATGTGTTCAAACTTAAAACTATTAAATAAAATAAGTTCAAAATCTAAAACCCGTCTACGGCCTTAGTGGACTAAAAATTCATAAACAAGAATTTTCTAACGTTTCAGAAATTTAAAACGTTAGAGCCGTAGGAGTGCGCTTTATTAATACTGTTGAAAATTCTCGTTTGTGACTTTTTAGTCCACTAAGATCGTAGGCGGGTTTTAGCTTTTGAACTTATATTTGGTGAAAATTTAGTGGGAAAACATTGACTTTCTATTTCTAAACGTTGCGCACGTTAAACACTACCTTAGGGCCCTTATTTGTTATAACCATAACGCATTTAACGCGTCGCGTTAAGATATCTTCGTGGAATCGTTTGGCTATTGTCGTTATGACGTCACATATTTTCGCCCAGGAATTTCATGTGGCAAATGTGTAAAAAATCCTAAAGAACTTTACAATCGCGTCCGTAAAATAACCACGAAACCCACCAGACCCTCATAAAATGTTTAAACCAAAATTTTATCTCCATTTATATAGTTTCGAAGTAATTTTTCAATTTTTTCTCTTTAATAGACTTCGTGGAATAATAATAAAACTTGGTAAAAACTCGCAACTTTCAAGGAGTGTTTGCCCGAAGAACAAATTGGGGTAACTTTTTAACCTACCCTCATCAAATTATGTTACGCGGCCGCAGCTTTTTTCACGGGTTTAAACAGAATTTTTTATGTTGCTCGCTCTTGAATTTTCAAGTATAACAGCTGCTCAGTCGTGCCTACAGCGTAAGATTCTGTAATGAAGTTCTGGACGTTTTTATAATATTAGACAAGCTTTTTCATTTTAAAAATTAAGTTCAGTCAGTATCGGCTTTCGATCACGATCAGTTAAACATTTTTGTCAGTGATCGCAAACGATAATTATTAAGCACAAGCTTATTTTTAACTCGCCTTGTTAGTGTGTACTTTTGAGTCAAATCTTGCAAGGTATTAAAAGCTTACCTTTTCCTTAAATAACTTTTTAAATTTGAAATGATGTACACGTAGAGACACGTAAAAATGCAATATTAAAGTTGCAGCTGAAGTGACATTGCACATGGGAACTCCTGGTCATTAGAGACACGTAAAAATGCAATATTAAAGTTGCAGCTGAAGTGACATTGCACATGGGAACTCCTGGTCATTAGAGACACGTAAAAATGCAATATTAAAGTTGCAGCTGAAGTGACATTGCACATGGGAACTCCTGGTCATTAGAGACACGTAAAAATGCAATATTAACGTTGCAGCTGAAGTGACATTGCACATGGGAACTCCTGGTCATTAGAGACACGTAAAAATGCAATATTAATGTTGCAGCTGAAGTGACATTGCACATGGGAACTCCTGGTCATTAGAGACACGTAAAAATGCAATATTAACGTTGCAGCTGAAGTGACATTGCACATGGGAGCTCCTGGTCATTAGGTGCTAGTAAGTATACTGTTTAATAGTTTGGGCTCATTTGGTATGCTTGGTTTTTTAGACGGTTTTTTTTAAAAGCTTGCTATAAGGTTGTCTGGAAGAGATCGCTTTTTAGCGATAAGACCGCCCATTGTCCCATTTATTTTGTATAAATGTTTTAGTTATTATTGTATTTTTTGTTCTATGTGGTGTACAATAAAGAGTTATCTATCTATCTATCTATCTAAGATAATATTCTATAACACATTTTTTTGTTAGGATGAATAAATGCATTAAATAGCTTAAGCAAGCGGCGATAATAATCTAACCTCGTGGTGGTGTGAGCGGTGGTGGCCTAACGGTTCTATAGTGCAATTTAGAATCCAACGATACCCGGTTCAAAACCTAGGCTCCGCACCAATTACTTTTCTGAGTTATGTGCGGTTTTCCATCGCTCCGTGCTTCGGAGGGCAAGTTAAGCGGTCGGTCTGTTATTGATTAATAGCAGTCGTTAAGCCATGTCAGAGGCCCTCGGGTGGCTTGACAAACTCTGACATCAGAGGCCAGGCACTACCTCATACGACAAACAAAACAAACAAGTGGTTACATATTCGTGACGTTTGTTGTTAATTATGTTATAACATTGGGACTGAACTCTACTAGGCAGAATGACTAAAAATTACCGCTTCGGACCAGTTATATCATTGAATTATACCATTAATGGTACAAATGGTACTAAGTTGTCCTATTTATACCTGTAATTGTACAGGTGGTACTAGTTAGTACAGGTTATACCGTTAGACAATTACATCATGGTATAAATGGTATTTACTTGTCACCTAACTCTTATTGGTATAAGTGGGATCGTACCATTGGATTATACCATTATTGCTATTTTATTACATGTACCGTCTATAGTTTTATTAATATCTCCCAGTGCAATGACTTCTGTTACCGGCTCCCGGTAACATTTTTGACGGGCTGAAAATCAACGGCACTGAATATGCATGCGTCAACCGATATGGACTATTCGACGACGATAATTGCGTTAGCGAGGCCCAGTGTATAGTAACCTTGTTAACGCGAGCTTTGTTGCCAGTAAATCGACGTAGACAAAGGACTGTTTGTGGCGCTGTCGGATATAAAGTTGGTATAATTTATTAGACTTTTAAATTGACTGAACTGAGCTAAAAATCCTTATCGTGGAGCAGAGTACAAAATGGCACCTGGCGGAAGTGTTCCAAATACAACAAGTTGACTTTAAATTATTTGAGGTCGCTGGTGCTGGCACTGTCTACCACGTTAACCATGAACAGTCTAAACGACAGCCGGCTAGACCGATTTTGTCTAATAAGGTAACATAAAATTATTTCAAATGCAACTGTATCATAACATAGGTAACTTCACGGAAAATTAAACATGGTAGACTGACGCTATAATTATTTTTTTCAGTCGATTAAATAATAATTTTCTTTCAACCCTACAATATGGGACGGGCTTAGAGCATCTATCAACATTTATCCATATGGGGTATCAAATGAAAACTCAGGGTAAATGATTTTAAAACAACACCCTACTTCATATTAAAACTTTTATTTGTAGAGAAACAAAGCAATGAACCAGAACAAAATCACTTTTACAAAATAAAAAATGTAATAGTTAAATGTTTAAATGGGTCTTAATCGCCATTAAAACATTGTTTTGTTTATTTACGTCGTTATTTTATTTTCAGCACGATTAAGTCCCGTTTTAATAATTAACTATGTGTTCGAATCGCAAAAGTTTTAAAGCTTAAAATGTAATACCAATACAAAAATACAGCATAAGATAAGAAAGATATGTTTGAAGTGGGTGCCAAAACGAGCCCTAATTTTTAATATGCTTGAAATTAGCTATTTAAAAGGTACTTGACGTGCTCGTGTTAATTAAAATTTAATAAGTTTGTTAATTAATTATCTAGAAAGACTCAATCATTTCCCTTTTTGTTCATTCGGACGTACTCGTAAAACTCATTGAATTGGTCCATCCGTTTGGGATCTACGATCCTACAATCAGACATACAGACACAAACAGACAAAGGCTTCAAATTATAACACTCTTTTTACGTTGGGCAGGGGTTTAAAATCAGGCTTGCTTCCCCTATGGGTCTTACAGTGCAGCCCTCAGACGTTTGGTCACCGCGACGTGGACGGTAACTCAATTGGACATCTCGTCCGAAATCGTTGCCGGAGTGGTTGAGGTTAATGATGCTTGGGAATAGTTTAATGGTCTGCTGTTCATGTAATTTTGTTCCCGGACGTCGAAGATCAAAGAGAAGGTACAGGTACTGGTATGTATACTTATGTACCGTCTACGAGTAAGTAAGGGAGGGGACTGTTTGAAGCTTTTGTTGTTAGGTATATATGCGTCGTAATTGTTGTCGTCAAGTAACTATTTATTTTAGGATTTAGGTACAAAAACCATTACGAACGCGCGCGTGTAAACAAGTTAAAACACACAACACACTTCATTATGTTGTGTTTGTTTATTATGTTACTAGTTGTCCCGCCCGCGACTTCGTACGCGCGGACTACGGTTTATCGAGAAAAAAAGCAGCCTATTTTCTTCTAGGGTATTAAAAACCAATGCAAAAGTAGGTATAGCACCAATGCTCGTGATGTTTTTTGACAGACTTGTTATTTCGTTTCCATGGCAACCACAGACCATTCTGTGATGGCAACCGTTCCTTACAGTAAGTAATCAACATTTACCAGTTTTTCCGCGGAAACTTACAATTTTCCGGGATAAAAAGTACCTATCTTATGTTTTATTCCAGGGTATAAGCTATCTCCATTCTAAATTTTATAAAAATCTTTCCAGACGTTATCGCGTGAAAGCTCCCCAAACAAACAAACATACAGACATCGTTTCACTTTTATATATTGGTATGGATTTTCTGTTGTTTTTTTTGTTTGTATAATGTTGTGTATTATTCTGAATAAATCTATTTTCTTTCTTTATTTCTTTAAGTGCTGTTAAAGACTTCAATTTTCGAACCCTCAATAGCTAAGAATAGCAATCAATAGCCATCTCGTTCACATCACTTTTCAAATATAAACAAACCGCATCAAAATCGGTCCATTCGTTTAAGTGCTACGATGCCACAGACACACAACCTGACGCACACCCTAAACTTATTACACCCTTATCTTAGTTCGGGGGTTTAAAATTAGCTACTGATCAAAATTTGAGACAATTTACTACGAAAATTGCAATTATGTAACCCAAGGTATCAACAATTTTCATGAGTGATGATTACTCGCTATAAGGAACGGAATAACATGAACAGTATGACAAGTACGTGAGTAATGATTCAGTTGCAGTTGTTTATGATCAAAAAACACCACGATGGTTGCTGCCAAAGATTTTTAATTACGCTTAAAAAAAAAAATTACGTAACGTTTTAAAAACAAATTTTTAAAACGTTACGACGTATATAAAAATGTTAAATGTAAGAAAAATGCCGCGGTGTGAGCGTTACCCCTGCCGGGGCGAGTCACTAGTGGTGAATAAAGCAACTAACATACATACTGAATCCTGAAAACATTATACTCCTATTTTTTAGGCAGTCGTGTAAAAAGAGTCAATAAAGAATATCCAACTGTATCGATCGCCGATACGATAAGTCCATTTAGTCATTCCACACACGCGGGCCAAATGGCCGTAACAGGCCGTAACGTCCGCAGCCCCGTGCCACCAATTAACTCGCCGCGTCGTAAATACGTGTGTCGACTGCCTTATGTACCACTTAGAGCAGGTTCCTACTACGTTGTGACTACGCTTCTCGTAGCTGGACTTTAAAGCAGTGCGTCATGCGTCATAAAACTCTCAGAAACGTAAATACTTGTGTCGACTGCCTTATTTACCACTTAGAGCAGGTTCCTATTAAGTTGTGACTACGGTTGTCGTAGCTGGATTTTCAAGCAGTGCATCATGCGTCATAAACCTCTCAGAAACGTAAATACGTGTGTCGACTGCCTTATTACCACTAGAGCAGGTTCCTACTACGTGGTGACTACTCTTGTCGTAGCTGGACTTTTAAGCAGTCTGTCATGCGTCATAAAGTCTCAGAAATGGACTAGATAATTGACGCAATTGTACAACTACCCATCAAGACAGTTTACGCACTATGAAATAATCCGACTGTGAACTTTAAATTGTTAAAGATCCTAAATGGTAATTCAAAATGAAAAATGATAACAGAAACCTAAGATAATTTTCAAATACCTACTCAATTATGTCCTCTCCTAACAAACAGATTTCTTTATTTTTTTGTATTCACTGTCTTCGAGTTGTGAGCTACCCTGAAAGTTTCAGCCGGATAGCTAACCGGGAAGTGCTCGAAATTTGAGGTGTAAGATTCCACCCGGAACGACAGACAGACAGACAAACAAGAAAGTGACTTAATAAAAACGTGATAACGTAGTAAAATAAGAAACATACAGTAAAAATATATTTAAGAGGTAAAGGGCTTCACAATCTTATCACATTCGCACCGCGTTCAATCAATGACGCAAGATTCAAGCCGATAGCGATAGCCGATACCAACTGGCGTCTAAAGGTCGACTTTGGAGCAACGCCTCCAAAGTCTACCTTTTGCACGACAGTTGGTTTAAGCTGTCGGCAGTTGGTTTAAGCTGTCTTATCGTTGGACGGCAGTCAGCAGAGGAAATGCGACTGGCACGGCAAGGTATTATTTCGATGATGACAATTTCATCGTAGTCACGATTGCCATGACTCTTTTATTGGGATACCACCTTGTAATCCCGTAGCCGACCTAGTGGGAACTGGCTTACCACGCGGAAGAATCAAGGGGCTTTTCTGGTGTCGTGAATTTGGGGCTTTTTTATCAGAGCTTACTTGATCGGGAGATTTCCTTCCTTATGGGTTTGCTGGAGTGGAGCATAATTAGGTATTTTCATCTATTTTGATTACTTTCCTCCTTTAAAAATTCCTGCAAAAATCTTAGTAACTCAGCCATAATATTAACCTTCGACTGTGAATCGTTGTTCGTTGTGAAACGTGTGTCGGCTGCCTTAAGTCGTGTTTACCACGTCGAGTGTGTACTTTCTTAAATAACTTTAATAATGCAGTGTTCCTGTGAGCCCGTTTAAACTTTGAGCAGTGCTTTCTAAGAAGTGCTAAAAAGTGCTAAGTCGCTGAAATAAAGTGTATTCGTTTAAGTAAAACTTTAAGAAAAGTGCCGGGCTGACTCTAGCAAAGCTATGAATCTACCTTAAACTGTATAACTACTTCAAAAATTACTATGGACCCTTGTAATATAGATCTATTCAAAAGTTGGAAGATTAGAAAGAGCTCCTCGGGCGTGGACCGCGTTAATTAGTTGCAACGTATAACTGGCTTTCTATGGCGTTAGTCACAATCGGAGTGGCGTATGTGTAGCACGTGTTAGCAGTGTACCACGAATGAGGGTCGCGGTACAGTCTGTGTAGATCTCTCATTTTTGTTGTTGATGCACATGAAGCATTGTAGGTAAGATAAAACACTACGAATAAACATAACATAACCTGTACCGTGTTTAGAATTAGTACCTATATGAGAAAATAATAATGCATTTTTACGATGTAATTAGTTATTGCCAGTCATACCAGATAGCGTGATACGGAGGAACAAATGCTTCTGTTACACACTGGCGTGACGGTGAGTCTGGCCCCATATTTTGTATGTAATCCCATTTTAAGGAGTTCATCAAACGTAAAAACCGTGAAAATATACCAGTTTTTAAGGCACCTCGCCACTCTACTATTAGCAGTTCAAAATCACTTCCTTTGATCAAAGCTGTCAATTTAACTTCGATTATCCTCCAGACATGAACCAAAGTGAAAAAAGTTTTAGACCTCACAAAGAGCTCTCTTACCGGTATACTCGGAAAGTTTCAAAGTTGGTAACACTGTATTGTAAATTGATTCTTGTTAGACGTGTCTAGTTAATACTGGAACTATTGCAGAAGTCAAACTTTTGCTGTGTGTGATAGTTCATTATGGTGTATTAAAGTGAGTTCACATGGACTGGGATTAAACGGCGTATGCATGATAGCGTAACGCTTGATTCGCATCAACCAGCACGTAGCGTGGCAGATCCGGCACAGCACATTATATACATCACTAGCTATGCCCGCGGTTTAGCCTGCGTACTCATTTCTCTGGGTTAAAAGTAACCTGTTTTATTCCAGGACCTAGAAAGTACAAAATACTATATTTCAAAAAAAAAAACTTTTAGCCGTCAAATAGTTTTTATCGATTGCTCGGCTTCTTCCAATCGGATTGAGATACAAAGTACACCAGAGAGCTCTCCAACAGTGAAAAGCGCATTTAATCAGATACCGAATACATACCGACAGATTTTAAATTATAAAAAGAAGCTTTTACGGGTTTTTTTTTAATGAAAGCCACTTTTTTTTTGTTGCATGGTAGCTTTTTACGTATTTTTTCTGCCTTTTCACTTTTAACGCTTTTAGATATATTTTTTTATTGCCTCGGTTGTCATCAGTTTGTGAGCTACCTTAAAAGTTTCAGCCGGATAGCTAATCGGGAAGTGCTCGAAATTTGAGTTGCAAGATTCCAGGACAGACAGAAATACATAGATACATACAAGTGAAGTTAAATAAAAGCTTTTAAAATGACCGCGTGGCTAAAGCCGCAGCAACCGTGATAAAGAAAATACGTTTAATCAACAAATACAATTAACCTCTTCACTAATCTCCTAACCCCACATTAATTAACGCTTACGTCCAAAGAAATGCTCCAAAAAATAAAATCTTACACTGATCCTATTCTCCAGAACCGGACTGCCGAATTAGGGATCCTCAGGCCCCTTAGACCGGTTAAACGGCCGCTCCGGGATTATCAGGGTTTAAAGAAGGCGGACTCGACGAAATTGAGGTTTTATGTTTATTCAAGACTCTGGAGAAGCTATAAGAAAGTTTTAATGGAGTGGGTAGAACACTAGCGTCGGCTTAACGTTGTTGACGGACTGATTAAATCTTGATAGCTTTGTTTTTAGTTGTTCTTAGCAATAAACCGAACACTTTCCTTAATCTGACCTTAAACACTACCCAATTAAGTTAACAAAAACGTGCAGTGTACAAACGTTCCACAGCTGTTTCGTTACCAATACCCAGCCGCGTACGGTTAGCCCCAATTTATCAATTAAATCGTAGGACAATAAACAAGATGAAGAAGAGTGTACTAAAATCTTCAAGGTTTGAACAGACCAGTAGCACAAGCACAGCAACAAAGGCAGAAGTAGAAGTCAAATGTAGGTATGTGGAGTCCATAATCAGCCTAAAGATTTCCCACTGCTGGCACTCAGCTCTGAGTGGTTTTTAAGGTTCTCTACGTCCGAATGAAACAAGGAACCCTGTAAATTGGTACACATGTGTGGATTTCTGTGACCCAAATTTTGAATGTATTTTCATTTTAAATAAATTGTATTAAAGTTAATTAATAAAATATATGAAAATTTACCATTAAACCACCTGCCCCTTCCGTACGAGGAATGAATCCTCGTACGGAACCCTCTCCATGCGAGTTCAAATCGCACTTGTTCATATTTTAAAAGTTTTTATATAACTTCACCTGTATCTATCTATGTTTGTATCTATGTATCTTGACTGTCCTGCGCAATTCCAATTTCGAGCACTTCCCGATTAGCTATCCGGCTGAAACTTTCAGGGTAACTCACAAACCAATGACAATGCAATAAAAAAAAATGAAAAATAAAATGTTAAAAGAGAAATGGAAAAAAGAAAGATATAAATAATAATAATAATAATAATATTGGTATAAAAAAAAAAAAAAACTTAAAAACGTAAAAGTTACAAAGCAAGCATTTTTTTTTTATTATACTTGTTTTTATCCGAACAAGTATAATAAACCTTCAGTCCCACAAAAATACATATTTCATGGAAAAATAAAACTGAGTTTTTTAGTACACGTTAGAGACAGTACAATAAAGTAGGAGCCACATACGAGTATACCTTGCTAGCAAGACTAAGAAAAACAAAACAACAGCTTCTTACTTCGCACGAGTTGCTACCTTTACCTCCCTATATTTCATTAATCAGATTTTTTAAAAGATAGTACTAGTTCAAAAATAAATATAAATACTTGCTCCAATAATCAAATGTGAAAATGAAGCGAGATTTCCCTCTAGACCACAATCGACTAACATAATATTATATAAATATCAGTTTTGTAAATTATTTTACTGAAAATGTTGCACTTTCATGTTGAGATATTCTTAGTACTTATATGTTAAATGTATACACGTGTATGTTTTTATGTTGTTGAAGGAGTATTTTGACATCTACCAACTCTAAATGGGCCAGCTTGGTGGATTATGGCTCACATAATCTCTATTATCTCTATTAAGTTTGTCAAAAAGCATCAAGAGCGTTAGTGCTCTACTACTGCATTGGTTTTTAATATCCTAGAAGAACGTAGGATGCTTTTTTCGCGATAACCTGTAGTCCGCGCGGACGAAGTCGCGGGCGGGTAAGCTAGTTCTCTATAAAAGAGAAGGACCTAGCAACCCACTTCCACCCAGCAGTGGAAAAGCAACAGACTGATTACTAAGAACTATTTTTCTGAATGTTATTCCTTGTATTTAAGTTATCTCCTAAACTCTTAACTATAGCTGCTTAATATTCCAAAGAATAATTAAACTTGAAACCTCTTGGAGCCAAGCTTTTCCACAACAGTGTTCAGAGGCCGCGACCTCTGAATTCTGTCCCAAAGGGTGCTGTTAATGTACTAAGTTGTTCATTACAAACTACCCTCGAATGCTGTTATTTTTCGTACGACAATATAAAATAGCTACGTTATTATATGCCTTATTACTGGCATGCAGAAGCGGAAATAGCCTGATGGAAGTCAACTGTGATTCGAATTGTATTTAATGTTGCGTAAGGATGATTGAATTTAATTGGTTTCGGGCAGTTTCGGGCGGTCAAATGGCAGAATTACAGATGGCTATTGCCAGGCCACTTGGGCGGCAAAGTTGAGCAGTTAGTAGTGATATAGATATTCCTGTGCTCCTGGCTTTAAACATCAAAGTTAGCATCTAAACTGCTAACTTTGATGTAGTTTTGGTTATATATGGATATATTGGAATGAAAATCCGACTTATAATTAAACAGTAAATACTAAAAAAGTCTGTACATTGAAGATAATTTAAAGATTGGTCTGGGTACTTAAAATAAGCTACTAATGAAATATACAACATTTAAAAAAATGTGTCTATTTGTTTGTTCGCGCCTCACATAAAAAATACTGCACCGATTGCGATGCAGTTTTCTCCGATGGATAGCTTAGAGTTCGACTTAAAAGCTGGTGTACTTGGTATCTCAATCCGATGAGCAGAATCCGAGCAGTCGATAAAAACTATTTGACGTCTGAACGAAATTTGTTATAAATACCTTGTAGACATTTTTAGTCCAGGAATAACATATACTTAGGATACTTTTAAAAAAACATGCAGGCTAAGCCGCGGGCACAGCTAGTATTTGTTTGTTTGTCGTATGAGGTAGTGCTGGCCTCTGGTGTAAAAGTTTGTCAGGCTGCCCGAGGGCCTCTGACATGGCTTAACGACTGCTATTAATCAATCACAGCACGGAGCGATGGAAAACCGCACATAACATAGAAAATTCATAGTTGCGGAGCCTAGGACCGAACCCGGTATCGATGGATTATAAGTTGCACTATTGAACCGTTAGGCTACCATCGCTCTAGTATTGATATAAGTGCAGACTGTGGAGTTAGAATTTCAGTTATCATAGAAGATATGGTTTGTTTTGGAGCTAACGAAAAGCCTTTTTCAAGGCTGGCGATTTATAAAATAGTTCAAAATATACCATCAAGTATTTTAATTACAATAATGAATACAAGATGGATGTACATATAAGTCTGATGGCTTTACTTTCAAAGCGATTAAATGTTCTTAACTAAACAGCCCTCAACATAAAAAACAAATCGATCTCGATTTCAATTACGTCTTCATAAATCGATTCTGGTGCGTTGTCCGAACCGCGGCCTATGAGTCCTAATCGATTCTGCTCGATTGCCAGCGTGACTTCGATTCGATCAACGAACGGCCATTATAATGGTCGCTAATACTAACTCCAATCGATTTTCCCTTGATTGCGTTCAAGTATTCATGGCACAGACCACTGGTTGCTTAATTGTATTGTACAAGTGTGTTGGATTTCACTTGCTGAAGTAAAAGTTTTATATTGGTGACTATACATACAAAAAACATTATTCAATTAATAATTCATTCTAATTGATTAATGATCTATTTTATCTTTAGGTCAAACCTCCTTGTTTTTGTAAACTCCTTCTATTAACCATTATACCTAAAATAGCTGCGCCCCGCGGTTTCACCCGCGTATGAGCCTATGTGTTAATCCAAGATATATGCTATCCTCGAACCAAATTTCATACAAATCCGTTCAGCCGTTTGAGCGTGAATGAGTAACAAACATACACACACACACACACACACTTAAGATAAAAGATAGATGGCGCTGTCACGAGGCAGTCCAGGGTTTGGGTTAGTTCCACTAGCCCAGGGACCAAACCTCAGTGGACACAAAATTACAGAAACAATAGGAGCATTATTATCACAGACTTTTCTGCAACAATCTGGATTAAAACAACCACTTACGAAGGTATTATCATATATATTTTAAAAGAGTCCAGTTGTAATAAACTTATTTAGGTATTTTATAACATTATTTCGGAAAATTCAGTTTCCATATGGGAATGACAGGTTATTTGAATTTAGAATTAACAATGACAAACTAAAATGGACTCTAATGGAATGAAATGGATTATGAAAGATTTAAGAGATCAAATGAGTATTATTATGAAAGAGGTTATGTCAAAACGTCACAGCGCTAATCAGTTTTTATGCATTTTATGACGTTTCGTAAGGACTATCAGTTCTAATGTATGGAGTTCGTATCGCGCATACGAAGTTTTCCGCTCGTTACGAGAGTATTCATTTTTAAAACTCTAAGCTCTGATTGGCCTGTTTACGATAGTGACTACACTTCTCTGATTTGTAATATTAGTGAGATAAATACATCAGATCAGTAGAGTAAGTGCCACGTGTCTGACAAGACCTCGATCTATCAGTGCCACTCTGTGAAAAACTAAGTTCATAACAGTTAATAGCAAGCAGAGTTGATAACTTGATACCCTGCTTATAGTGCTTAAGATTTTATCTCTAGATTTAGTACAGTTTGTATAAACAACTTACAGGCCAAACATTTCTTAGCTTACGCTATTGATATCTCCTTGCATGGATTACACCGAGCCCAGGGTTGGTAAAAAACAAAATATCGGGTTTTTCCTTAAAAACAATAACAAACATAGTTTAATATATAAATCGCGTCGTGACCACGATCATTGCAACTCGATCAAAACGTCGAAGTAAATAAAAATTAGGGTTTCAGCGCGATTAAGTCTCGTCTAAATATTTAACAATGGGTTCGAATCACGAAAGTTTAGTACAATAAACAAACAAGTTTTAAATCAATTTGTCATAAGTGTAACTTGTTATAACACTTTTACTTTAAAACTTTTATAAACATTATTTGATTCCTCGAGCAAGGCGCAGCGCTGACTCAACACACAATTTAATTGGAAACAATGAAACTCGTGAAAAATGTCGCGGAAGGACGATCAAATGTATTTTTTTTATCAAGGGTAGGTAGTACTTGATTATATTTTCAATTATATTAAATCAAATGGTAATGATAATTGTAGACGATTGTCGGGAATGCAAGTTAAGCATGTTTCGCGTGCGGCATCGACACCGTCCCTAGCACCGACAGTCGCCTCCCAGCCACCACGTATGGCACTCTTGTAACAGAGTCGTCTCCCAACTTCCGCGCTTAACACTTGTAATAGTCGTATAGCCATATATGAATATAGTGTGAACCTAATAAAAGGTATTATAGCATAACCCTATGCGTTTCTAATGTGCACCCCCACTCTCACACAACATCTCTCACAATATTTTTTATTGTCACAGTCTGGTCTGGGGTAATCCCCGAGCTCAATCCAGCTCAAACTTCAGAGTGGCTATGAGAAGTGTTTACCATTTAGTATTTTCAGTTTTCTTTTAGCGTGATGCTTGTGCTTTCGCCAGGCCCTAGTACAATTAACTTTATTAAATGTAAAGTAACTAAATTGTTATGGAAAAAAAAATGATATGTTTTATGTATGTTTAAACTTGTTTCAATTTTTTCCCCAGTGTTTTAAACACTTGTTTTAAACAAATGTCTTAAACATTGCCTACCGTGACCGAGCCTGTTCGAAAAAGTACTTAAACATTTTGTGTCAAGCGAACTGGACAGTCCAAACCGTATAACATTTTTACGACTCGTTGGCTCGCAACGCACTTGTCAAGTACTGTTCTGTTTTTACTCTCTTTATTACAAAAGTTTTACGTCGTAAAAACGTTGTGCAAAGCTGAAGATATTTGTCGAAGTATTTATGGATTCGTTGCGTGTATGGGATAAAATCCAATAAGCTTTTAGTCTGCTGATGGTGGTGCCTTATGCTTGTTTATAGGTATTTATTTATGTGTCGTATGGTAATGGAAAAGTTATTCTCATGATAGCAAAAAAGATGGAGAATTCTGTTTGAATTGTGCTCATAAGTTACTTAGTAACATGTTTTTTACGTCCAATCACTATTGACTGTTTTTATTTGTTATACGAGACATATTATTACTACTTTGGGAAATAAAATATAGGTATACAATACAATACAATGCAAACACAATTTCGTCCGCAATATTCATTGAATTTCTACCAAGAAGCAATATTAATCTTTATTATGAACAACATATCCCTCCTAGCAAGACATAAGTTGAAAAACTAAAACCCGATTACGCTTTACCTGACTTTAGCTTCGGTCGGGTAAAAAATAGCCTATGACACTCTTGCGATGAAGACGAATCGATTGATACCTCGCTTGTCAAAATCGGACCAAGTTTATAGTTTGATCACGTAACTCTACATTTGCTCCGCAGTAGTAGGGTAAATAAAAAAGCCTATGACACTATACGAGTACCTGAACACGAATCGATTGTCACCTTGCTTGTCAAAATCGGACCAATAGGGGCGACGCTATGGTGGAACATCCAGATACCCACATACATAGATAGATAGATACATACATAGACTGTTAAACTCATTACCCTTCCCTTGCTTCGGCGAAGTCGGCTAAAAATAATTTCTTTTCTGAACATATACTTCCGATAGTGAATCTTCACGCGCACCAACTTTTTAGACTCTTTGGGGCGTCAGGGTCCAGGGGACAGAGAATGGATCCAATTTGCCGGCCCGTGACCCGCGGCCCGGGCCTAATTGCAGCTCTTATTGGGGCCCATGCTTTATGACAATCCTGCGTGATCGGAATGCCTGACCGGACTACGCCGGCTTAGCTCCATTGTGCTCAAGTGTCGTACGATTATGAAAATCGGGCGCGTAATTTATTATTTTTTTTTGCTGGTATTATGCGTTATCAAAGAAGATATAAAGTTTTAGAAAAAAACTCAGCTGTCAGTATAGCTTATGTATGAATTTAAACGGAGTTGGATGCGTGGTCGAAGTGTATGTGTCCTGGCCATATCGTAGAAATGATAATTTCATGAAATGGTCGATAATTACATGAAATGGTTTAATTTCATGAAATGCCCAGCTAAAACTGTCCATATCGTTGAAAAATCAACGTTTAATTATATATCAATCCACGTTGGGCCCCAAATGATTATTGTAGGTTTTTCATGATACCAAAGGTGTTCAAACAGATGTACTCAGTTATTCCATATTGCAAATATCAGGAAATAAGAGGTTGCCTTTGATTATGAGGTTGCCATTTAGCTGATTTTTGCACATAATGTTTTATTTTATGTCTATATGTATTACGGCGATTAACGTTAATTTAATTTGGTTTCAGGTAATCGACATGTCAACACCATTCTTCATGATTAAGTGTAAGATACTTACGTAGCTCAACAAGAAACCTCAGCTGAGCTCTGCTCAGGGTAGCTCTGAAAGAATATAAACGTACGGACGTGTCTCTTAATCAAGTGTATCTAATAGAAGTCGGTCGGGAGCCATTATTGGGATTGCTCGGTACAGGCCCGTAGGCAGTGGGGGGGGGGGGGGGGGGGTGTTCAAGCCGTCTCTGCAATCTATGAGTCTACAAAGCACCTATATGATGTTAGGGTATGGCTATTTGATACAGCACCATTTATCACAATTATTAACTTTTGTATAGCTGTTACATGGTTTTATGCTTGTTTTAATTTAAAATAACAGTTAATTGAAAATAATATATTGTATTTATTACGAGTTAAGCTCAAGACTATGACTATAACTACACTACAATAAAATTTAATATTGAACATCGAGTAAACTATAAACATATGCCGAAATATCAATAACTCACATAAACTCATAATAAATATAGTGAATGATAAATTTCCCGTTTCTACTGTCAATTCATCTGTTAGTTACCAATGTGACCATGCCAGTTTAAAAACATATATCCCCAAATCATTATCCTGGCTGCCACCCTGTCTCACTCATAGTAAGACCTGGGCTACTTGGACTAGTCCGCTGGAAAATAAGAATTAATACCAGTCTTAATACCAGTTGAGGGCAAATAGACTTTTTTACTGTATTGTTACGCCGGTCGATTCTTAGAAAAACAGTCGGTACTAAAATGTTCGAGGAGCCGCGGTCGGATGACGCAATACCTACACCTAAATGTATCTTCTGGAACACACCAGTGGAGTGTAGGTACATTCACATAACCACATACATACTCGTAGATACATACATACTTAGACTGTTAAACTCATTAACTTTCCTTTGCTTTGCTCTAGTCGTGTATAAATACTGTTACAATAAAGAATTTTCTATTTATTCTACATACTCGAACTAATATAATAAGGTAAAGGTATTTAGTATAATAACATCACTAAATCCTCCGAATTGTTAATTGCGTTTCCAGCGTTATTTATTAACTTATTTATTTAACTTCGATTATACAGCTTAAAAACTAGTCAGATATACATCGTTACATTAAATGCCGAACATAAGCCAGATTTAGACTACATTACATAAGCCAAACAGATAATGTTTGTCTACATTGACGCGGCAGCCCATCACCCGAACCCTCTTGTAGTTCAGGCATCTGACTACTCAACAGACGCAATAAAGCCCCTCCGTAGACGCCTTAGAGACATCTTAAGCGATCCGGACGAAATTAAAATTAACGGAATTAAAACATCAAATGTAAAAATTTACAAAATATTTTCATAGTCATTGTGAGGTACGCTGGAGGCCAATGGATTAGATTAGCACAGGACCGGAAAGACTGGCGTGAACGAGAAGAGACCTATACTCAGCAGTGGGTGGGGCTGGTACGGGCTGATTAGATAGATATATAGATAGATAAAATCTCACACATTTTCTTATCTCAAAATGCTAATTTCGAACTTAAATCTAAAAACTCGTACAATTTTAACCGAAACCACAATAAACCCGCCTTTTGAAGACATTCTTATGCTAGCCGCCGTATGCCACCGTGCACACAAAACATGCATTCCTGACTTCAAAGGCAATCATTTGAACTCGGGTGGCGGTCGGTGTGGCAACATCGAGACAAACAAACCAACAGAGACGTAATTCCTGGGCTGACACATTTGAAGTGATATTTCACTGATGTAAAATTGGTAATATTACATGCAAATTATCAGTATGGTTCTTTGGGCAATTTTTTTCTGTATTTCGATCCCAACTGTGGCTTTGCAGGAACTAAAACGAACTTGATGTTTGTTGTCTCCCAGGAGATTCCGTATAATCGTCAATAAATGGTTAAATAAAGAACAAAAAAAAAAAGGTGAAACTGAGATTAAAAAAATAATAATAATATTGTTTGCAAAAAACTAAAAACTCGTTTTACCTGTATACCAAGTTTCGTCTGGATCGGTTGAGAAATGCGTCCTATAGACGAGAACAGAGATCCGGACATCCGGAGACGAAAGCATTTTTGCCTAAGCTGAAACGCTGAGACGCTGCGACGTTTCGTTCGCGCTTCGTGCTCGCTCGGTCAATTATGCTTGATAGGCAATCATTTGTTCACAATCTCAGCTAATGATAAGAGATGACTCTGCCGATGATGGATTATACTTACCTAGTAAATAAATAAATTGTTAAATTGTATTTTTACCTGACTACGGCGAAGCATGGGGATGGTAATGTGCTTTTAACATCGCCCCTGTTGGTCCGATTTTGACAAGCGAGGTATCAATGGATTCGTCTTCATATAGCATGTCATAGGCAATATTTTTTTACCCAACTACGGAAAAGCAAAGAAAGGGTTGTTCATACATAAAACTTGGTCCGGTTTTGACAAGGTATCAATCGATTCGTCTTCATTTAAAGAGTGACATTGGCTATTATAGAGAATCATAACCTATTTTCTACCCGACTGTGGTGACTGTGGTCGGGTTTTAGTTTTTGAACTTATGTCTTGTGTTAAACGTTACTAAATAAACGTTACTTTGAAAAACCCGGGCAAGTGCGAGTGAGAGAGGGTAATATTGTTTCACAATATTGAGAGTAAATCTCTCATGTTATTTTAAGACCATATAGGCTTCTTATGGGGTTTCCTATAATCTATAAGTAAATGACTATTTCCAGTATTTTTCAGTTTTAGGCTCATTAGTTTCGCACATAATGCCCTCATTATGTGCAATGGTCAAATTTCATACTTTTCCAAGATTTTTAGCTTTCATTTAACTTCACTTGTATGTATGTATCTATGTATTTCTGTCTGTTCTGTAATCTTGCAATTCAAATTTCGAGCACTTCCCGATTAGCTATCAGGCTGAAACTTTCAGGGTAGCTCACACACCGACGAAGCAATAACAAAAAATAAAAAAATATTAGTTGAAAACGTAAAAAGTGAAAATGAATTAAAAAAACAATAAAAAAAACTTAAAAAGAAGAAGCGAAATATATAAAAAAAAGGTAAAAGTTTTTTTGTATGTTTTATTATACTTATTTATTAAATAACTTAAAAAATTGAATTCATTAAATAACTTTAAAACTTGAAACAACAGGCCCTTTCATTTGATATGTGTAGTAGTAGTAGTAGTAGTAGTAGTAATTTTGACAGACGGATAGACAGACAGAAAGATAGACATACGAGTGATCCTATAGGGGTTCCTTTTTCATTCGGACGTAGCATAAAAAAATAAATGTGATATAATAATTGCAGATCAGGCGAGCGTTCTGCTCGTCTCGTGACTTCATTATAAAATATTGGTCAAATTCATAACCCTCCTTTTTGCTTCGCCGTAGTAACAATAGGTTCTTGTTATAAATTAAAAACTTATAAAAATAATGTTCGCACATAATGTACGAGTATTTATCTTCGCTCTATTGGCTTCTGTGATCAATGTTTGAACTATCGTTAGCAACTATTAGTAATCTGTGACAAGCTTTGTTAACTGATTCAACTGAACGTGTCGAGTTCGCCGTAAGCTGTCTGAAACGTTAGCATTGTGCTGTCGACACTTTTATAGTGTTTTTCACTACCACTTGCACCGGTTTTAGATACCAATGCTGTTTTTAGAATCGATATATGTTTGTTACTTCCTAGGAAAAATAATTTGCGGTAGAATAACTAAGGGAATATATATATTTAGTTTTTTATAGGCTAGTATTTGACTACTATCTCATCTGTTTCTAGCTACCTCTTCTTCAAGTGTCTAGCTAGCTACCTCCCTCGAGTGTCTAGCTAGCTACCTCCCTCAAGTGTCTAGCTAGCTACCTCCCTCGAGTGTCTAGCTAGCTACCTCCCTGGAGTGTGTAGCTAGCTACCAATGTCGAGATACTAGGTAATTACCACTTTCAAGTGCGTCTAGCTAGCTTCCTTCCTCAAGTGTCTAGCTAACTAACACCTTCGAGTGTCTAGCTAGCTACCTCCCTTGAGTGTCTAGCTAGCTACCTCCCTCGAATGTCTATCTAGCTACCACTGTCTGGATACAAGATAATTACCACTTTCAAGGGCGTCTAGCTAGCTTCCTTCCTCAAGTATCTAGATAGCTACCTCCCTCGAGTGTCTAGCTAGCTACCTCCCTCGAGTGTATATCTAGCTACCACTGTCGAGATACCAGTTAATTACCACTTTCAAGTGCGTCTAGCTAGCTTGTGCAGTTCTTGCGCACACTCTCCATAGTGTAGCTATGGAAAGTCTCCATAGTCTGGAGAGTCTCCATAGTCTGGAGAGTCTCCATAGTCTGGAGAGTCTCCATAGTCTGGAGAGTCTCCATAGTCTGGAGAGTCTCCATATCTGCCACGTCAAGTTACTGGCTAACTACCACCTTCAAGTTTCTATCTAGCTACCTCCCTCAAATCTCCAGCTAGCTACCACCGTCGAGTTACTAGCTCGTCTAGCTAACTACTAACATCGAGTCTAGCTAGCTAACACCTTCAAGTTTTTAGCTAGCCACCTCCCTTAAGTGTCTAGCTAGCTACCATCCTCTTACTCACAAAGCGGGTTGTGAAGAAGATGTTGAATTATGCCAAATGCCGTGAACGAGTTAAATTTAAGAATATAAAAGAAGATGCAAACATTAAATATGCGATCAGTTTTAATTGGTTATTAAAAATTATAGAAGTAGAAAAACAGCCACAAAATAAAAGAATAAGATGATACGCATTGCAGTTGTTCGAAACTCGCAGCAGGTCGCATAAATTACGAAAATAAACAGTGTTTTGGACTACCCGCAAAAACTTCGTAACTTTCTTAAAAGTTTCTCTTTGATGATAAATCGAAAGATTTCAAAAAGCTATCGTCCACAGTTCACCAATAAAAGCTGATCCCTGTGTATTTTTAAATCGTTGTTCTTTGTGAGTATGTTGTGCGCGGTGGCGGTCTTTGTAAAGTGGTCGGTAACCACTGACCGTTGAAATCTAATTATCAACTAAAGTGTGTGCTCTCCGTTGCGACGATACGTTTGTTTTTGTATTGTATTTCATTAAAAGTTCGTTACCCAGTTTTTCCTTTTGCAAGTCGGTCGTTTAGCCAGAATGTTGTTGGTTGTTTGTTTGGGAACACCATATTGTGTGCGGAAATGTTCGACAAAATAAATACTAAAGATATAATTTTTTGAACCAAACATCCAACCAAAAGTATTGTACCTACTGAATCATTTTTAATCTACTTCTTAAAGAAAGAGGTTCTTAATTTGTCTTTAATCGACTTGGATAATTTTTTTTAGTTGGATGTTTTCCGATTAGGTCCTATTTTTTTTTTCATCGGAATTGGTTCTGTCCTTTTTATCGGGAGGATGGGGATGCAGGATTGCTGAACCGATTTGAATGATTCTTGATCTTTTTAAAGACTAGACTTTCTTTTCGTTTCCCACATCAATTTCATCATTTTTGTAATTATTATTTTTATTAGAAAATCCATTTGTTTTGGTGTTAATGTTCTCTCATATCTTCGGGATTTCTGAACAGAATTAGGTGTTATTTTTTATTTTTAAGAATCAATCTACAATGTGGCAATGTAAAAATATATAAAATACATCAAAATTGGTTTAGAAAAATTGGTTTAGAAGTTTATTACAAGCTTTTATTTAACTCACTGTGTTAGTATGTTTGGGATAAATCATGCAAGTGAATTTTTGATCCACTTAACGTCTTCCAACGAAGCTGAAATTTTACACACTTGTGTAGTTCTGATGATAATTTAATATTATGGTACCGTTGAGCTGGTCTGGGTTTCGAAGAGGATACGCCACCATAGACCACATTCACACAGTGCGGAAAATTATACAGAAAACTGAAGAGTATGATTATACTCTCCTGTACTTAGCGTTTGTGGACTGTGAGAAGGCCTTTGACTTCATTAGACCTGGTCTATTCTGGAGTCCCTACAGCGATGCCAAATCGACTTACGATATATTCAAAGGTTGAGATGCCTGTAAGACGCCGCAACAATGGTCGTCCAAATACAGAATAAACGGACTAAGTAAATCCTCCTGCATAGAGGAGTGAGACAAGGGGACATTATTTCCCCGAAATTGTTCACAAATGCATTGGAAGAAATGTTTTACGACTTTGGACTGGAAAGGACGTGGCATAAACATAAACGGCGAGTACATCTCACATTTGAGATTTGCTTAGATTTTTTGCTTTGCTTTTTTTTTTTTTTTGCTTTTTTTTTTAGATCATTATGGCAGAATCGTTGCAGGACTTACGTCAGGTGATGAACGGCCTAGCTGATTCATTTCAACGCATCGGTTTCCGGATAAATTTGGATAAAACAAATAATATGTTCGATGAACATGTCTTTGGGGAACCGATTGGTGTTCACGGATCTCCTCTTGAAGTTGTTTAAAAGTATATTTACCTCGAGCAAACGCTGAAGTTGGGTAAAAACAACTTTGAGAGAGAGGCTTGTGGAATAATGCAGCTGGGCTGGGCAGTATTTGGTAAACTTCGTACTCTTTTCAAAGTCAAAGTCAAAGTATTTTATTGTAAATAGGCAAAAATAATAGCACTTTTACAAGTCAAAATTAACATCTCCCGAACAAAGAGATATACATAAAATATTATAAAAAGATCAAATCAATCCAAATTTAGATAAACTAAGTATTTGAGTTTGAAAAGGAAATTTCCCTTTCATGTGCCAACAGAGTTAAATCTCACACTGGAAAAGGAAATACCCTTCTGACTCTACCGGTGCTTCGGAAATACGCCCGTTAGAGAACCGTTCGTCACCGTTTCGTCACCGATTCCACAATGGCTGAAAACTAAAGTCTTCAACCAGTGCGTCCTGTCTGTTATGACTTACGGAGCTCAGATGTGGACTCTAACGGAATCAAAGTCGCTCAGCGGGTTATGGAAAGGGCTATGCTCGGTGTTTCTTTGAGAGATCGAATCCGGAGCGAGGTGATCCGACAGAGAACCAAAGTTATCGACATAGCCCATAGGCTTGCGGTGGTTGGAAAATAAGAGCCGAAGATCGAAGGGCTCAGTGGTGTGCTTTGAGAAATGCCTATGTCCAGTAGTGGACTGATGCGGGCTGATAATGATGAGCTGGTCTGATGATGGAACCGGAAGGTAGTCACAGGAACTCAATAATGAAATGATGAAACCCCTTCGAGTTTCGCATCATTTGATTTGTTGTGATGAATTCTCTTATCATATGTGGTATCGAGGGTATGATGATGGTGCCGGAAGGTAGTCACAGGAACCCAACATTCAAATGTTCATGAAAAAATGATATTTTTCTGGTTCAATTATAATTATATTATTCTTTTTAGCTTAAGTTTTTGTAAGCAAACATGCTTACAAAAACTTTTTGTAAATGAAGTCTAATAGAAAAAATGGCATTAATAAAAAAAAACATATGGTATAATTTTTTTAGTAACTAATTGTTTTATTAACCTAATTAAACGGTTTGAAAACTGAACAAAAACAACAATCTATAAAAATCTAGTACTAGTCGAAAGTAAAATCTCATCAGCATCGAATGTTACAAGTGAATTATTCATACGAGTTTTGTTTCACCAAAAAATTTGACACCGAAACGCGTTGATTCCGTAAAAGCAATTTTATAACAATCGTTTGAGTGCCTGTGGAAATCGACAACAAAAACAACTGGCCCCTAGTGGGGCCGACAGAGAAAATATGAAAATGATTTGAAGCCAGCGCTGTCATTAAGCGAATTTGTATTTTCGCTGCAAAAGTGTTTTCGCTAAAAGCGCTTTGAGCGCAAGTTGTTGCCAAGTGCCATTAAGCGCAAGTACTCGCATTGTTTCTGCTTCGATGATAACGATTATAATTTCAAATATTATATTCGCCCTTGCAAGGTATTCTTACGATTTATCAAGAGGACGTTTGTGACAGACTACGTTCCTGATATTTGCAACTTCTTTACGATTTGGTTACAGTACTTGTGGTTTGATAGTTTAGCAAGATTGTAGTTTCAGGCTTCTTGTTACTAGTAATTTATCATTTTGAAAACTGAAGATAGAATAGTAATTAATATGATGGCCTTCTCAGCTTACTTCTACCCCTCGTTTTTATATCGTTGAGGTCTATTCGGATGTATTCGTTTCCCCACAATTTTAACTCCTGAAGTCTTTTTTAAACGACTTAAAAAAGTGGGTTCTCAAGTTGATGTAAGCATGTAATATTGTAGAAAAAGCGTAGTATTCAGTTATGTATATTTATTCAAATACTATTATGAGTATCTGAACAAATATACCAATATTCGCGAATATATGTATGTATGTATGTGTGTATATATGTTGAACCACGTATTTTTCGGAAACTATAAGTCCGATTGCAATAATTATTTTTTATAGTTCTTTTGGAATAGTCCAAGTTTCATCAAAATCCTGTAATTTAAAAGATTTAGATTTAGATAGTTAGCTGTTTCCAGTGTGTCATTTTTCTTTGCGAACGGAATAACTATTTCAGTTAGGCCTATTTGAACGCAACTAAAAGTAAGAAATAAAAAACGAATTTAAAATATTAAACCGCCTTCAAAACGTATAAAACCTTAAAAGAAAGAAATAATTCAATTTTTTTAGTTAAGTGTCTTCTTACTTTGTACGGTTTGGGTTCGGGCGTAGCACAGACCTTAAAAATTTGACAAGTTTTTTTCTTTTAATTTTTATTTATACGTTTTGAAGTCGTTTTTTTATATTCGTTTTTATGGTTCACATAGAAACTAGTAAACACCATGTTCTGTGTACCGGGTCACTTCCTTTCCCTTCCCTTCCTTCTTAAATGGTTGAGGGGGTGATGACTGGTATATAAGTCATACTCGTGAACGGGCGCTACTTGTGGGGACTGGTCCAGCCTGGTTTCTTACTAGTCATTTGTTTTTAAGGTTCCGTACCTCAAAAGAAAAAAATGAACCCATATAGGATAACTTCTTTGTCCGTCTGTCTGTCTGTCTGTCAATACCCTTTTTCTCAGGAACGCGTGGAGGTATCAAGTTGAAATAAATATCAAATACTCAAAATCTGCAATTCCTTGGAGCTGTGAAAAAACAAACTTCTAAGTCAACCCAACTTAAAAATACGGCCGTTTATGCCGCACTCTCACAAGGGGTCTAAACCTATAGGGTAATTCGATTGACCTAGACTCATGAAATTTGGCGAGAGGCAATGTCTTACAGCACTAAAAAAAGAATTTAATATTTTTTTCTCTGTTTTCTATAAAATACTTTGACTTTGCCAGTGGAATATGATGGAGACTCATAACGACGATGAACTCTAAGTTATGTGTGGATTTTCATTGCTCCAAGCTTGGAAGGGCACGTAAAGCTGTCGGTCCTGCGGCTATACAAACTCTGACGCCAGCACTACCTCATACAAGAAGCAAGCAAACTGATTGCTGCCACTGATTCGTTTCAAACACGTATACACATGGCCTATGTATGTAGGTATTTTGACCAATCTAACAATCGACAGCCCTCCTCAATTAACGTAATAACAAACTCTCAAGATTGCGACCGTGACTCCTCGTTATGCAAATGGATTTACACAGAAATACAATTATTCAAGTCGCAGACTCGACGCGTTTCATTTGGCGGCCATTCAAAAACTTTGGAACCCAATTTGAGTTGTGCAAACAGGCGGGGCGGCTGAGGTGCCATGTGTTGAGGCACTCACATGTTGTTGGGTTATAAAATAACTAGCTGTGCCCGCGGTTTTGCCCGATTGATCATTGCCCTGGGTTAGAAGTAACCTATCCAGGACCAAAGTACCTATAAAGTACAAAATACCAAATATCTTTCAGCCGTCTGGTATTTTTTTATCGATTGCTCGGCTTCTAATCATCGGATTAAGATACCAAGTACACCAGTTTTTAAGTCAAAACCTAAGCTATCCATTAGTGATAGCTTATGAATTAACTGCATAACAATCGGTCCAGTAGTTTTTAAGTGATACGCGAACATACTAACAGACAGACACGATTTAAAAAAGGCGTTATTTTCTTATTCAGTAGCATAATTTAAGCCTCCTGGAACTCTTTTTATAATTATCTTCATTGTACAGACTTTTTGGTACTTACTGCATTATTTTATGTAGGTAGATAGATGGAAGAAGATAATTTTACCTATAGAATGACCCTATAGAAGTTATTTTTCAAAACATTATGAATCGACTACCAAAACGAAGTCTTCAATTTGACCGTTATTTTTGTTTATGTTTAATTACGTGCCCGGGTTTTTTGAAACAATTCGAATGTTTTTTTTTTATTTCAAAGGTCAGATAGACCTCTATAAAATCATATTCTTTATTATTTTTTATTCAATGCAATATTTTAAAATGCCACCTAAATGTATTTGCTTGAGCGAAATGCCCAAACACGTATTTTTTCGAGTAGTTGACGTGATCTGTCTCCTTTAACATCTCATTTGTAATCGGGTACAAAGTTCCAACTTGATAGGTGAAGAGAAATTCGTCTAATGCAAGATTTGACATACATATCTGAACATATTCAACGTCTAATGCAAGATTTGACATACATATCTGAACATATTCAAGCACGCGGAGATAATTAGAAGCTTGTGAAATGGTACTTAATTCTACAACGTCGATAAATATGGACCAACCCTAGTCAAGCGTTCAAACTATAAAGTCACGGAAGAAAACTTTCCGCCTGAGCACTTCTTCTTACGAAGTGTGAAAAATGTAGTTCTGTCTGTACGATAACACGCGCCAGATTAGGAATTCTTATTCTAGCATAAACTTGGATGTTTCAAGAGTTTTCTTAAGAGCTTTTAATGGAGCTACAGAGTATAAAGATGAAGTTTTTATGTTGCCGAGTACTTGGGAATGGTTTGCGAGTGCTCTGCTCTAAACGCAGTATGTACCGCTTAAAATATAAAGGGTGCATAAATTAGGTGCTTTAAGATTGTTATGAAGTAGACAACTAAGTTGGGCAGCATGCGGCAAGCTTCGTCAAATCTCTCATTACTGTAAGTTCAATAATCTGTATTAAATAATCAATAATCTGAGTTCAATTTTAGCTAATAGGCGTAAATCTGTAGTGTACCTAGGTATATAATTTTTCGAGCATGGCCGAAATTCTTTAGTTACTATTTAAGCACTTTCAGATAAAATATGCTGTGGGAAATTTTACATTATCTACACTAATATTATAAAGAGGAAACATTTGATTATTTGTTTGTTTGTTTGTTTGTAATGGATAAACTCAAAAAATACAGACACGATTTTAAAAATTATTTCACATAAAGAAAGCTAAATTATCAGCGAGTAACATTAGCAGGACTTTATTTTTCAAAAATTGCAATAATGAAACCCGAGGTATATCAAAATTTGCAAAAACCTTGATTACTTTGTATCTAAAACCAAAGATATACTACGTAAGATCACAAAACTAACAAGGAGATACGGGTCTTTGTATGTGGACCGAGCCATGGAAACGAAATCACAGAACATCTAATAATCATTGACGTAGGAAATGCTCTATTCTTATAATACACGAAATTGTAACCGTAATTCAACCTCCTTGCGTTAAACAGATTAATACTGTAGACGAATTGGTACGTGAGTATAAAACCTATAAACATAGGTCAACATTTTGTGTAAGAAATTGTTGTTGCTCTATTTGTCCAAATAAAGTACCTATTAATTTTATCTTTCTATATATCTACCCGTGCCTGGGCCCTGGGCTTGGGCGGGTTGCTAGTAATAATATTATCTGGTTCAATATATCATTATAATATATACATTATACAAGCACAAATTAAAAATGTATATTCCCATTTCGGGATTTCTGATTCGAATTAGATGATTATTTTTACTTGAAAAATAGACCTCGAGTGTGTACTGTATAAATTTCATCAAATGCTTAGGCTTTAGTAACTTTCCAAAAAAAAAAGGTTTAGTACCTTTAAAATTCTTGCTTGTCGTATGAGGTAGTAAGTGCTGGCCTCTGGTGTCAGAGTTTATCAGGCCGCTCGAAGGCCTCTGACATGGCTTAACGACTGCCATTAATCAATAACAGCCGGGACCGATAGTTTAACGTGCCCTCCGAAGCACGGAGCGATGGAAAACCGCACATAACAGAAAAGTCATTGGTGCGGAGTCTAGAATTTAACCCGGTATCGTTGGATTCTAAGTCGCACTACTAAACCGCTAGATTGCCATCGCTCGCTTTAAAATAAACTGGGGTATTATGCTTGGGACAAGTTTACAAGTCAATTTTGTACCATTTAACGACGACCAACGAAGCCGAAGTTTTGCACACCAGTGCAGTTCTTATGACAATACAATATTATGATACTATTGATCTGGTCTGATGATGGAGCCGAAAGGTAGTCACAGGAACACCTTGTGGACGTGTGAAAGTCAAAATCCGTTAGTGTGACTGCAGTCTCTTGTTTTGTGTCTTCCGCGTTTCGTTTTGTATGCGGGTGCGTAGATACGTATGCATTAATTTTGTTGATTGTTTGATTAGATTGTTTTTTTTTTTTTTTTTTTTACGGACTAGGCAATCGTTTGACTACGATCTCACCTGATGGAAAGCGATGATGTGGTCGAAGGTATACCACGCTTGCCTAGTAGATACCTATTCACTCTTGACTTGAACACACCGGGGTTATAATTTACCGGAAACACTGGCGAGGGCAGGGCATTCCACTCCTTTGCAGTTCTTATAATAAATGCAGAAGCGTAAGCGTGATAGCTAGGTTTGGCACCAAATTTAAAATTTCTTTCTTATCTTATCAGTATTTAACGTGATATTGTTCTGGTTCAATTGTAATTATTTTATTATATTTAGTGGTGGTTTACCAAAATCATTTTTGATATGAAGACTTATTTCTATTGTATTTTTAATTGTAATTAAAAAAATTAGTCTCCTATACTGGCGATAGTAAATTAAAAAGTCATAATAAAACCAAATCAAGAGGCAAATCTTCGTACATCCTTTGGAATTTCATGAAATCAGTGAGATCAAAACGTCACAAAAGAAAACAAGCGGATAAAACGCCCCATTTGCAAAAGACATCGAATTCAAAGGAAAGATGAAAAAGTATTATTTGATAAATATCAATGTGATCATCCGGGTGGCTACAAGGAATCGCCAAATTATTTACGGAAAATAATCAAAAGATATCTACAACAGGATGTTTTTTGATCTCTGTTTGTTTTGTTGGGCAGTAACTTTAATTTTGCGTAAAATGAAAAATAATAATATTGCTTGAGCGTCAGGCCGCTGCCCGTACGCACATGATTTCGTATCCATACCAATATATAAAAGTGAAACACAACGTACTGTTTGTTTGTTTGTTTGTTTGGGGAGCCATCACGCGATAACGGCTATACGGATTTTGATGAAATTTGGAATGGAGATAACTTATACCCTGGAATCAAACGTAGGATTTTTTATCCCAGAAAATTGTAAGTTTCCACGGAAAAACTGGAAAAATGATGATAACTCGGTGTAAGAAACGGTTGCCATGAAAACGAAATAACAAGTATGTCAAAAAACATCAAGAGTGGTGCTATAACTACTGTTGCATAGGTTTTTAATATCCTAGAAGAACATAGGATGTTTTTAATATCCTAGAAGAACATAGGATGTTTTTAATATCCTAGAAGATGGATGTTTTTAATATCCTAGAAGAACATAGGATGTTTTTAATATCCTAGAAGAACATAGGATGTTTTTTCGCGATAAATAGTAGTCCGCGCGGACGAAGTTGCGGGCGGGAAAAACTAGTTTAAAAGATGCAAAAATAAATCGTGTAACCAACATGTACGGAAACACTTCATTAGTATTTCATTGTAATTCCTCCAAACCAAAACGATTCGCATCCACACATTTTCTGATTCGAACAGTGGAGGAATGAACAATCCTACGAGCACCTGTTCTTGTTTTTCGATGCCTAATGTTAATTTATTTACACCTCCTACCATCAGGTGAGACTGATATAAAATAAATAAGTATAAATAAAAAATAAATTTTTTTTTTTGTTCTTTTGTGTTAGGTTTATGAGCTACCATGACTGAAAGTTTCATCCGGATAGCTAATCGGGAAGTGCTCGAAAGTTGAACTTCAAGATTCCAGGACAAAATGCTTAGATACATAGATACATACATACATACATACATACATACAAGTGAAGTTAAATGAAAGTTTTTAAAAGATTACCACTGTGGCCGTATGCCGCAATTATCGACTAGCTCGGCAATCGGCCTCCTAGCTCTGCGATTTTTTTGGAAAAGTAAAAAGATACAAACAGAAAACATTTTGCATAGGTATATCACACTTGATGTTTCCGTTTATTTCCCCCAGTAGCATATTCCATAACATATTTTAGTGTACTTTACCACTCCTGTACCATATCTGTGCCAATCCAATTTGTTGAAAGCAAAACAGAATCGTTTTTATTATCCTGTATTCTGAAGTGTAAATATAAAATGCTTATAACAGTAATTGCTGTATTTCAGAAGCTCGCTTTAGGCTTCTTTTCGCATGACTAATTTCTACAAATCCATTCGTTTTTTTAGTTCAAACCATAGATCAAACGTAGTAGACAGACAAAAGTTCTACAAATTCATCTAGTGTATGAATCAACGTATAAACCTTGAATTAAAAAATCATTCTGTGATACAGGTTAGTTTTTTTTGTCGATATACAAAAGAAGATTCTCAACTCGACTGCTTGTTTTAAAAGCTTTTATTTAACTTCACTTGTATGTATCCATGTATTTTGTTTCTCCTGGGATCTTGTAATTCAAATTTAGAGCACATCCCGATTATCTAACCGGCTGAAACTTTCAGGGTAGCTCACAAACCGACGAAAAAGCAATTAAAAAAAAGAAATAAAAAAACCGTAAAAAAGTAACAAAGCAACAAAAAAAAACCCCTGAAAGCTTTTCTATATATATACATTTTTTAATTATTAATTTTTGGTGTAAAATGATCGCGTATTGCTTTCAATCAATTTCGAGATATCTCTTTCGTAGCAAAAGAACGACAGTAAAGATCGTTTGTGTCTATAACAACATTTTCCATATTACTCTACTCTTCGGTTGTTGTAGAAGGGCCACAGTAACTTTGCAGATTGGCCGCTGAGCACATCGTATTACTCGCGCCCTGACTTCCGGCCTGCTGATTCCAGAATGCGAGTACTGACTGTACGGCACAGGTAGCCTTGAATGTGCTGGTGTAGATATGTAGGGTTCTGAAACACCTAGCTTCTAGCTACATGTGAAATAACTGAAACTTAGCGGCCACTGATCAGACAAAACGATATTTATAAAACGATAGAAGACTTCAAAGCAAACAAGAAATATTGCAACACTGCGGTAACCTAAGGTGTCTCAATTTTTTTTTTGCTTTGAATCCCTCCATAGATTTATTATATAAGATTCAATCAGCCAGATTCATCAAAGTCGCGGCCAGACTTTCCGGTTTTTCACTTGTTACCCGACTACAGCAAAGCAAGGGAAGGGTAATGAGTTACAGTAAAAGGTAACAGTCTATGTATGTATGTATGTATTTATGTATGTGGTTATGTGGATGTTCCACCATAGCGTCGCCCCTATTGGTTCTATCTTGACAAACGAGGTGTCAATCGATTCGTCTTCATGTATAGCACTCATAAGCTCTTTTTTTACTCTACTACGGCAAGGCAAATGTTGGATTATGTGTTCAAACTAAAAACTTGGTCCAATTTTCACAAGCATGGTATCATCAATCGATTCGTGTACATCGCAAGTGTCATAGGCTATTTTTTACCCGACCGCAGTTTTTTTTTGAACTTATGTCAGGCTTCATAGTAATATGTTAGGTTTTCGCCTTTTTTTAATTACAATAAGTTATTACGTCTTCAGACTTGTCTCGGACGATAGCGAATTAATATCATCGGATAGGTACTACACTCATCCACACCAATATATAAAAGTACAACGTTTTTTGTTCGTTTGTTTGTTTGGGGAGTTTTAATAATAACGGCGGATTTTGATGAAATTGGAATGGACATAGCTTATACCCTGGAATAAAACATAGGATACCTTTTATCCCGGAAAATAGTAAGTTTCCACTGGAAAATGTCGATTACCCGCTGTAAGTATCGGTTGCCATGGAAACGAAATAATAACAAGTCTGTCAAAAAGCGTCAAGAGCGTTGGTGCCAAAGAGAATACAATACATTGGTACTATACTTTTGCATAGGTTTTTAATATCCTAGAAGAACATAGGATGCTTTTTTCGCGATAAACTGTAGTCCGCGTGGACGAAGTCGCGGGCGAAAGCTTGTTGATGATAAAATTTATCAGTTTCTGAAAATAAAATAAAATAAATACTTTTATGCAGTAGCCATGTCATGTCACAAGAACCAAACGTGTGTGCCAAGTTTCATCCCGATAGTTCAGGGTGAAATATTGATTGAAAAATTCCAGGACATACATACATTCATACATACATACAAGTGAAGTTAAATAAAAGATTTTAACTTTTAATTAAACAAGGCAAAAGTTCAAAAATTAAAACTCGACTACGGCCGGGTAAAAACTGGCTTAAAAGCTAAAAAAAAAAACACGCCTGTCCTTCCAAAAAAGAGCTTTGCAAATAAATTATATACTGTTAGAATGTGCTTATCAAGGCCTTCAATTTGATACCAATATTGTAAAATTCGAGTTTTTTTTTCTAATTTGAAAATGGAGCCATGCTGCCGCGATAAATAATGTTTCAAAAAAATATAGCTTATGTTACTCGGGGGGATATAAGGATTCTAACGACACCCATACGTCTAAATCTGTTCAGGCATTTAAAAGTTAAGGTAGAATAAACTCACATATATACAAACATACATCAATGCTAAAAACAATACCTACACTCCTTTTTTGGGCAGTTGTGTAAAAAATAGCCTATGAAATTCTTGCGATGAAGACGAATCGATTGATACCTCCTTTGTCGAAATCGGACCAGTTTTTTAGTTTGAACATATAACCCTTCATTTGCCTTGCCGTAGTTGGGTAAAAAAAAGCCTATGACGCTATACATGAAGACGAATCGATTGATACCTTGCTTGTCAAAATCGGACCAAGTTTCTAGTTTGAACTCATAACTCTTACTTTGCCTTGCAGTAGTGAGAAGAAAAAACAATAGGGGCGACGCTATGGTGGAACATATACATACCCACATACATAGATACGTACATACATACATACATACATAGACTGTTAAACTCATTACCCTTCCCTTACTTTGCTGAAGTCGGGTAAAAAGGTAACGAAACAACAAAAATCGAGTATTATCATTTGAACCTTTGAGTATGGGATTATCTTACTTACCTCACTTGATACAGACTGAGTGAGGCAGCATCTAACGAAGCAAGCAAAAGCACTCTGGCACCTGAGATACGTGACAATATAATGAATTTTTAAAACGATTCCCGTAGTTCCGTACTCTGCTATATTGTGGACTAGATAGTGCACGTTGTTACTGTAGGAGGATAAACATTAACATGTATTAAATAGTCTTTTGTTGGAAACACTTTTTTTGTGGAACTCAATGACACGGTTTTTATGACTTTTTTTTTTATTCAATAAACATAGTTGCAAACGTAGCGCCTGCCCGCCGCGCCGGCCAGGTGGAAGGACGACTTGCGAAAGGCGGCTGGTAGTTCTGGGCGAGGAGAGCCGAAGATCGAGCTCAGTGGCGTTTACAAGGAAAGGCCTACGTTCAGCAGTGGATGAATATGGGCTGATAGTAATAGGTGATACTCGTACTTAGATTAACTTGTAGGTATCGTTAATCATTAGTATTTTGTTTTACACCCGCAACACAGACTTACGGAGTGTGGATAACATGGCTATTAGATTCAATGTTTCCGCGGTCTAGCTCGGCAATTTTATTTGGCGGGCGGCGTGAACTTTTTAATTCCGTTGCGTTGTGTAAAATTTTCCGAAGCAATATGCGTTACTGCTGTATGGGATTTCGCTTGGCGCGGAATTGATATGCAAAGTGCTGGCCAATAATTCTGTTATATGTCGCTTTTAGTTTGTCGCAAGCGGAATTCGCAACGTGTAATCGGGCAAATGGTTTATCATTTTGAACTGATTCAATTCTGTGATTCGCGAAGGCCAAAGGCTAGTTTTTAGTAAAACACAAATATTACATCACTTGTACTTATCTATGTAACTATGCAGGTACTATAGGTATATTTTCAACATCATCTGCACTAACATTATAAAGAGGAAAGGTTAGATTTTTGTATGTTTGTATATTTGTTTGTTTGTAATGGATAATCTAAAAAAATACTGAACTGATTTTAATATATATTTCAATATTTCCGAAGGGGAAATAAATATTAAAATCAGTTTTTTTTTTGAGTAAAATAGCCTGCATTTTTTTAAATTAGATATTTCTGCGAAAATTGCAATGATGTAACCCGAAGTATGAAAAAATTGCAAATATGACGATAACATAGACCATATAGCAGATAGGTACAGGGATAAAGGAATGACATGTTACCGTGGAAACAAAATAATAAAAAGTTTGTGAAGTACTTCAAAACTTTTAAAAGTACCGCGATCATTACTGCCAATGATTTTGAATGACGCTTACTGCCGTTTTTTTTTTAGAATTTACTACGGTCATAGTAATGCTACAAGCAAGAAAATTGACACGATGTGAGCCCTACCCTTGCGAAGCCGGGGCGAGTCACTAGTACAAAATACAAGTAGATACCATACCTATTCCTCGCTGGTACAATTTCTCTTCTTACTCTGTCACTCACTAAACACGCTTTTAATTCCGTCCATCTGCAAATACCTACCTGTTCAATAATCACAGCCTCCTGCACTTTCGGTCAACTAATTGTGCCCTTAGCAAACGAAAAAACAGCTACATTAAAAAAAACACCTGCTATAAAGCAAACGGATTTCATAGTTCACTTTATTGGCGACATAACTTCGAAAATATTTGCACTCCCCTGCAACGGGTCCTGCTCTCCTGTTACCTGTCGACGAACTATTTAAAATACCTTTCCGTTTTCCAGTCCGGGAAAATGAAAATTCCTGAAGTTTCCAATAAGTTGTCTGTATATTCGGATCGGGCGCTGCGCTTCGCGCATTCTTTTGACGCTTTGGAGATCGCAAATGGCCTAACTTTAGTAATTAATTATCGAGCAGGTTATATAGCCTTTAAGCATTTATTGTGAACGGATAATCGAATGTCTACCATTATTTCTCAGGGAATTAAGTCAATAAATTAGGAAGTTTGCTGATGGTTTTATTGGTATGGCTTGATAGTTTTTGTAATAACAAATTTAAAAAAAATTGGAGCGATGGTAGCCTAACGGTTCTATAGTGCAACTTAGAATCCAACGATACCTGCCGGGATCAGTCCTAGGCTCCGCACCAATGACTTTTCTAAGTTATGTGCGGTTTTTCATCGCTCCGTGCTTCGGTGGGCACGTTAAGCTTTCGATCCCGGCTGGTATTGATTAAATAGCAGTCGTTAAGCCATGTCAGATCCCCTTGGGCGGCCTGACAATCTCTGACGCCAGAGGCCAGAACTACCTCATAGGACAAACAAACAACAGTGTAATTTTTATACAATATTTAATTTCATAATAAATATTGTATAAAATATGTTTTCTCGGCATGAAGCATGATTTTTGCTCACATTATATTGTTCGCTTTCATCACTCTAATTATCTTTCTTACTACCTCAACTCTTACCTTCCCGCACTTATATCGCTCGCTCGGTAAACAAAAAGTTCGCACCGCTTACTTAACAAACCAGTAAGTTCTTATTGATGGTTGATATACAACTTAAACCATCTCTCACACGGGTTACATTTTCAGCTTTCTCATTGCTCATATTTTACTTTTCGACCTTCACTACCCCCCATCTCTTACTAACTACCTCAACTCACCACCTTCCCGCGGTTATATCGTGCGCTCAGTAAACAAAAAGTTCACACCGCTTACTTCACAAACCAATACTTATTGATCGCCACGGTTGACATCCAACTTTTCCCATTAGAACTTGGTACGTGAGAATTATTTTGCTTTCAACCGTCGCGCGTCGCCGTCTCGCCGTATGCTTTTTAAGCACTCAATATGACAAAGGGAACTGCTGAATTTATGGCTCGAATTCGATCTTCGGGAATTGGGTTGGGGAGGTAACTTTTGCTGGTTTAGTAAGCAGTTTGTGAATGACTTATATAGCTTGGAGGCTATGATTACATTATGTACATTCAAAAATCTTTTGTTTTTCAGTTTCTCTTTGATTATCATGTACGCAAACATACGAATTTTAACTTTTAAACTTTCGCGATTCGAACACATAGTTATATATTTAAACGGGACTGATGGTGGTCACGAGAAGACAATGCAACTTGATCGAAAAATCACAGCAAAAAAAAAAGTTTTCAGCGCGATTAAGTCCCGTATAAATATATAACTATACCTATTTTTGTTGACGGCCAAATTCACTACATTACCAATGTCAGATATTTTGATTATATTTTTGTTTCAAGTATTTATTATCCATTTTATCAAAACGTAAAAATCGTGGTTTTTTTTTAGATGAGAAGTGTGTTTTAAAATACGTCACGATTTCAGAAATGAGCAATAATTACAAGAAGAAACAATGCCAATGCAACACGTGACAAAAAAATGCTGACCTTTATTTTACTCAAAGTTGTACTATTATTTATTCTGTGCTCAAAGCAGCAGGTACAAAGTGGCGACATTTAGCGAACATTGCCTGCTGTTAACTGATTGGAAGACTAATTTTAGTCAAGTTAGGTTTAGGTTAACATGATTATTGTTTTTTTAGGAGTTTGATTGTTTTTTACGTGAATAAAATCTATCAAAGATCCAATCAACAAAAATACAGAAACAAAACATTATTACTTATGTATTTCTATAGTTTTATTTCCAACTAGCTGTTTGTTTGTTTGTTTCTTTGTTGTATGAGGTAGTGCTGGCCTCTGATGTCAGAGTTTGTCAGGCTGACTGTTGGCTTAACGACTGCTATTAATCATTAACAGCCGGGACCGACAGCCGACAGCCTAACGTGCCCTCCGAAGTAAGGAGCAACGGAAAACCGCACATAACTTGAAAAGTCAGTGCTAACTATAGCTGTGACCGCGGCTGTTCCCGCAAGGTCATTTCTCTGGGTTAAATGTAACCTATGTTGTTAATCTAGAATACACCCATAACTTTTATGTAACCTATGTTGTTAATCTAGAACGCACCCATAACTTTTATGTAACCTATCTTGTTAATCTAGAACGCACCCATAACTTTTATGTAACCTATGTTGTTAATCTAGAACGCATCCATAACTTTTATCATTTAGTCGAGGGTACGCTTCTCGATTAAATTTCATTCGGGTGCTATTCCTTCTTTCCAAAACGTCAAACGAAGAGACTGGCAAAATACTACGATTATTAAATCGCGGGAATGTGTGTGTGCCGGCACGCCGGCTTGTGGAGTCTTCGTTATATCTTGGAAGAAAGATCCTCAGGCAGCTCACAGGCTTTGGATTGGTACGTACAACTTTTTACATATATACATAGGAGAAGGACTGTCCCTCTCGACTGGCCGGCTCTCCATGTATCCCGCATTATTTTCAAACCCGCATCGAAACACCGAATTATTGTCGGGACCAACCCGCATTCCTGGAAACTTTTCAAAAGTTTCTATAATTACCGGTTACACCAGTTTTTATGTCATAACCTAAGCTATCCAACTGTGAAACTGCATCACAATTGCAGATCTTTTTGCGTGACAGACACGATTTTAAATAAGTTATTTTCTTGTTCAGTAGCTTATTTTAAGTACCCTAACGCTTTTTTAAAATTATTTTCTTTGTACTGTATGTTTGCTACTTACTGTTTTAATAAAAGTATAGAGTATGGATAATCTTCATTTTATTTACTCTCGTTGGTTCTGTAGCTTACTCGAAAGGTTTCTTCAAAAGAGTATATTTAAGTATTGTTCCGAAATGAGCAATAAGTAATATGAAAGCTCCAAATTCCAAATGTTTTACTCCAAAACACAAAACATCTCATATTAGTTTCTCAAGTAAACTCCCTAGTTAACTTACACAAACGAAATTCAATTACGCGAGCACGCAACTCGTTTCCAAGAACAACATTAATCGAATGCTACCCACATCTGTGCTTCCTTTGAGATTACTTCGTCATACATGAAGTGCTTTACATACCACTGGCTTTGTCTTAATGTAACTTATATTTGCATGTGGTATACTGGAGTTGAGCCTCGGCTTGTTCTAGTCTCTGGTCTGCAGCCTTAGGCGCTGTGAGCAGCAAAAGAACTAGCGACCCGCCCCGGCTTCGCACGGGTAGATAGATAGAACAAGATTTTAAAAAAAACCGTAGCCATGTCATGGTGAAAAATTAGAACGATCTAGAACAATTAAATGTGTATACAACATTTTGTGTCTGTGCTGTTAACCGTTGAGTTCACTATTCATCAGGACCAAACACGGAGTGCAGCAACCATGTCATAGTAAAACTTTAAACCTGCTATCATAAAATGTCGTGTCTGTGCTGTTAATCGTTTTGAGTTCCTTTATCTGGAGCTAATCCTGGAAATCGATTCTGGTCAAGCTTACCATAAAAATGCATTGTTGTAGCGACATGTAAAAATTCAACTCCTTAGGATAAGAGGAAGTAGTTCAAACATACATATACAAACATTGTAAGATAAATAAATAAAAACACGGGACTAGTTTAAAGAAAAATTTTTTTTTGTGTTCTATACCTTGGTTACATTATTGCAATTTTCGTAGGGCCCCCAAACTCAAAAGAGAGGTGTTATAAGTTTATGGTTTGTATGTATGTATCAATGTGTCCGTTTGAGGCATCGTAGCTCCCAAACGAATGGACCAATTTTCATGCGGTGTTTTCTGTTTGAATGCTGTTGTTATCGAGACGGTTCTTAGCTATAAAAGGGGGATGAGGAGGATCGTAACTCCCAAATGAATAGACCGATTTTAATGCGACTTTTTAATGTTTGAAAGCTGATTTGATCGAGATGCTTCAAAACTATAATGTGTGGTGGGGGGTCGGGGGTTATATAGACCGTTCTGTAGATCACTTTTAATCTAAGAGGTCCCCCAACTGCAATTTAAATTTTATTTATCTCTTGTCTTTGACTTTTTAGTTCGTTTTTGGCATTGAAATAAAAAAAAAAGTCGTGGATATTATTTTTTTATTTCATACTTTTTACGAATTTTAGTTTTTATTTCGTTCAAAATCAATGAATTTATCTAAAATTGGCTCCCCGAACAACATCACCTCTGCCGCTCTACCTAGGCGAACAGGACAAAAAATTGTGAGCGTAAAGCACCTTAAAACTCTTACAATCGTTTTATCTCTGCTTGGAAGACATAAGGCTGAGTCACCGCAAAGTGGAACCGTGGTAAGACAATGATAAGTAGTCTTTTGGGGTTTGAGTATACTCTTGACTGAGAACCTCGACGTGGTTCATCTCAAGCTGGGTCCACATGTTAACTAGATTGGGGTTAATTTGTGACTGGGTGCGACGGCCACTTTACTGTACTGATTAAAAAAATCTTTCACTTCTAGAAAGCTACATTATCAGCGAGTAACATGGGCTACTCGCTGATAATGTAGCTTTCTAGAAGTGAAAGATTTTTTTAATCAGTATAGTAATTTTTGAGTTTATTCATTACCAACAAATTAACATACAAACAATCAAAAATTACTTTTTATAGATACCAGATTTTAAGCCAAAATATAAAGTACCCAATAGTGAAAATCGCATTTCAATCGTTTCAGTAGTTTTATGTGAGGCGCGAACAAACAAACAGACAGACAAGATATTAAAAATATATTTTTTTAATATCTTTTTGTACAGGCTTTGCTTATTACTGCTATATTAGAAGTATAAATATATTTAACTAAGTATATAGGGAATAACCCCCCATTTTCATAGTCGGGATTCCGTCACACATAGCAGTTAGCTGAACAAATATTCACAGTTGGCAGTATCGCCTTCCGCTCTAAATACTTCGACCCGTATGACCCGACGATTGGCTCTGTTCCATGCGTTTATATTTAAATGTACCTCTTTTAGCACATGTTATAACTTATTATTTTATTGTATTGTACTAGTTTTACCCGAGTACGGCGAAGCAACGGAAGGGTAATGAGTTTAACAGTCTATGTATGTAAGTGGGTATGTGGAAATTCCACCATGGCGTCGCCCCTGTTGGTCCGATTTTGACAAGCGAGGTTTCAATAAATTCGTCTATAAGTATAGAGTGTCATAGGTTTCTTTTTTCCTTGACTGCGGTGGAGCCAAGGAAGTTATATGTACTTATAACAGTACATATTACTTCCTGGGTGGAGCAAAGGTCATGTGTTCAAACTAAAACTTGGTCCGATTTTGACAAGTGGGGTAGGTATCAATCGATTCGTCTTTAGACATAGAGTGTCATAGGTTTCATTTTTTTTCCTGACTGCGGTGGAGCCAAGGAAGTTATATGTACTTATAACAGTACATATTACTTCCTGGGTGGAGCAAATGTCATGTGTTCAAACTAAAACTTGGTCCGATTTTGATAAGTGAGGTAGGTATCAATCGATTTGTCTTTACACATAGAGTGTCATAGGTTTCATTTTTTTTCCTGACTGCGGTGGAGCCAAGGAAGTTATATGTACTTATAACAGTACATATAACTTCCTTGGGTTGAGCAAAGGAACGGTCATGTGTTCAAACTAAAACTTGGTCCGATTTTGACAAGCGAGGCTATCAGTCGATTCTTCTTCATCGCAAGAGTGTCAGTCATAGTCTATTTTTTACACAATCGTAGGTTTGTTTTAGTTTTGAACTTATTTCTTGTGACAAGCGAGGTACTATCAGTCGATTCTTCTTCATCGCAAGAGTGTCAGTCATAGTCTATTTTTTACACAATCGTAGGTTTGTTTTAGTTTTGAACTTATTTCTTGTGACAAGCGAGGTACTATCAGTCGATTCTTCTTCATCGCAAGAGTGTCATAGGCTATTTTTTACACAATCGTAGGTTTGTTTTAGTTTTGAACTTATTTCTTGTGACAAGCGAGGTACTATCAGTCGATTCTTCTTCATCGCAAGAGTGTCATAGGCTATTTTTTACACAATCGTAGGTTTGTTTTAGTTTTGAACTTATTTCTTGTGACAAGCGAGGTACTATCAGTCGATTCTTCTTCATCGCAAGAGTGTCATAGGCTATTTTTACCTGACCGTAGTCCGTTTAATTAGCCCGTTTAATTTTTGAACTTATGACTTGTTTGTATGTTTTTCGTTTGTCGTATGAGATAGTGCTGCTCTCTGGTGTCAGAGTTTGTCATGCCACCCGAGGGTTTCTGACATGGCTTAACGACTGCTATTAATCAATAACAGTCGGGACCGACAGCTTAACGTGCCCTCCGAAGCACGGAGCGATGGAAAAACGCACATAACTTAGAAAAATCATTGGTGCGGAGTCTAGGATTGAACCCGGTTTCTTTGGATTCTAAGTTGTACTATTGAACCGTTAGGCAACCGTCGCTATATGTCTTGTTACTCCCTGATTTCTTCTTATCATATATAATAGATGGGTAGTGTATATTTTTACTAATGTGCTGTTAGAAGATACGATACCATAAAGTAAGTATAAATTTATAGTACCTAGCTATTTACTTACATGATATTTATTTACATGTCATACAAAATGGCGTTTCAAATTCGGTCACGCTGCAGTTCGTTACCAAAATTGTAATATTTTATGATCCCTGTTTATTGAAAAGAGAGTGACCTAATCAAAAAACCTTTGCCCAGCAGAGGGACACAATAGGGAACAAAAAATAATTAAAACAGAAAGTTAATTTTTATATTTCTGATGTTAAGCTTCACTATCGACACCCCCTATCTATAAATTTTACCTCCGGCTTTCCTCGCACTTGAGAAAGGTGAATTTTAACACATTTTGAAGAACCTAGTTGTATAGAATAATCAATCTTGATGGAGTTATATAATTGTATATAAATATATATTTAATACCTTTTCTTTTCGTCACCAATTCCTAAATGCCTGGAAACTAAAGTTTTCAACCACTGCGTCCTACCTGTTATGACTTACGGAGCTGAGAGGTTGACTCTCACGGTACGACTAGTTCACCAATTCAAAGTCGCTCATCGTGCTGTGGCTTTCCATAGCACGCTGAGTGACTTTAAATTGGTGCTATGCTCGAAGTATCTTTGAGAGATCAAATCCGGAACGAGGTGATCCGATAGAGAACCAAAGTTATTGACATAGCCCAAAGGATTAGCAGACTGAAGTGGCAGTGGGCTGGTCATATGGGCCGAAGAACCGATAACCATTGGGGTAGACGTGTTCTTGAGTGGAGACCGCGACTCGGCAAACGTAGTGTGGGAGGTCCTCTGGCTAGGTGGAGCGACGATATACGCAAGATGGCTGGCGGCGGTTGGAATAGAAGTGCAGAATATCGGACTCAGTGGCGTGCTTTGGACTGCAGTGGACTGATGCGGGCTGATAATGATGATGATGATGATATAGTACCTAATCCTATCCAATCTAAACAAACCAACTATAACATTATAGCACACAAGGGAAGACCTCGCACCCCTGCCCTGCACAAGACGTTCCAAGAGGAAGTACCGCATCGACCCCGTACTACTACAGTATACGGTATATTTTGTATACGTACGTAATTACCTCTGTCAGTCGCAATGTAAGCTTTTCTTGATGCCTGGGGAACGACAGCTCTCAATTATTTATTTAGACTAGTTTTCGCGCGCTTGAAGTGGGGTGGAGTGAAGTGGTGGGTGTCTGATGTAAAATGGAATTCTCTTGTACTGTAAAATGTTGCTCTACTTGAAAGACAATGTCGGCCGAGTTCATTGGAGATAGGCCTTATATACAAACACGGCAAGGAAAGCGAGCTTTGAGTTTGCTTTGTTGTGAAGTGAGATGGTGTACTTGGGATGAGAGACGGTTCGTAATTTTTTTTAAACTTTAATGCTGACGTCATAGAAAGATATATATAGATAACTCTTTATTGCAAACCACTTAAAAGTAAATGTACATTATACACATATAAAAAAAACTTGCTTTAGTACTGAACTAATTTTCATGGTATTTATTTGGTAGGAGATTTTCCAATAAACCAAACATACGCATGGCGTCGACCCAGATATCTCGAAGAAATCGGTATATAGGGTTACATGACAAGTCGACCTAGATATTTAAGAACGTTATTATTTGGGTCGTTTCCGATAGATTTGACCCTATAACCCACTATCCAAAAGTTAACAGTTTTCCAGATATTAGTATTTGATTTTATATAATTGTATTTGCTCTAATTTAACTTTCTTTCAGGTTCAATTTTTTGTTGGTTTTAAGTAGGGGGCCAATATCAATACCAGTTCATAATAAAATATAATAAAACTTAAAACAACTGCTATCCGTTTAAAGTGGCTGCTCGATAACTATTTGAATGTTTTTTTTCTCTTAGTGTTCCCAACTTTGAAGCACGTTAATTAAAAAAATTATATCGAAATTCTCTGCAAATTATTTAAATAATTTCTCTATATCTTTTTACCTAACCCGAACTACCCAGAAAATTTGGCCATATGAACCCAGTATTAATGCGTTAAATACCAGACAGAAGATATATTTACCTTTATAAACATGATAACACTATTACATATCGAACTACCCAGATAACTTGGCCATTTGAATCCAGTATTAATGAGTTAATTACCAGACAGAAGATATATTTACCTTTATAAACATGACAACACTATTACATATCAACTACCCAGATAACTTGGCCATTTGAACCCTGTCTGTATTAATGCATTTATTACCCTCAGGAATAATTAACATAAAAGATAATGCCGCAACAACTTAACCTTTTTCTAGGAACCATAACTGCCTAAAAAAGAAAGGAATGTCCAATATCAAAAGTTTGCTGCCTTTTTAACAAAATTACCGGCCTGAAGGCAAAGAGGGCAAGTTACATGAATATTTATAACTGTTAAGCACTCCATGATGGATTATTTTTGACTCGTTCGTTTTTCTTTTTTTCTCATTTCTTTAAAAGGCAACGGGTAGGCAAAATTTGTGTAATTTAAGGCCTTTTTGAGTGGCACTTGAATGAGAATACTTTTTCAGTTGCTTGAAAGACATTTTGTTTTGCAATACGTATTATTTTTCTCAGCTATAAGGCCACTAGCTTATTGCGGCCCACAGACACAGCCCCAGGCACATGTAAAATTATTAAATTAACTATGTTATTGTGAATTAATCTCCATTACCATTTAATTTACATATATATTTTTTTTAGAAAGTATTAAAGGCTGTTGGTTTTTAACTGACTGAAGTAGTTGAAATTGTATGTACTTACACAGCCCAAGCCGTGCGCTGCAGTACGCTAGCTACCTAACTCTGAGAACTCCTCGTTCCACTCCAGTCTGCACCAACACTTGACTTTTCTGTTCAGCGTGATTTTATTTAGCTGTTGCTTAATGCAGTATGTACAATACTACTTCCTGTATAGCTAGCAAAATATTCGCTAGCGTGTTTTTGTTAGTTTTTACCCGACTGAGGGTTATGTGTTTGGGTTGTATGTATGTTTGTACGTTTCTTAGGCGCATCTTACAGCCTAAACGGCTTGATGTATTTAGATAAATGAGGTATCATTGCATTCGTCTTGATCACGAGAATGCTATAGGATATATAAAGTGTTATGAAAACCAATATGGCGGCTTACGGCTGCCATATTGTATTTCCGACGGAACGAAAAAATACCAAACCTATCGAGTGAGGTAACAAAATACAGGTCTTTAAAAGACCATTTAAAAAATATATAATTCTTATAACTAAACAGTAGCACGTTTCTTTTAAGCTTCTTACAAAATTTTCAAATTATGATCATTCAAGTTAATGTAAATACTATAGTCTATTGTTGCAATTGCAACTATTAAAGTAAAGTAACATATGAAAAAAATAAACATTTAATTTATATAAATACTAGCTGCGCCTCGCAGTTTCACCTGCGTCCCTCAGGAACCACACATTTTTCCGGGATAAAAATAGTATATGTTAATCCAGGTTATAAGCTACCTCCGTACCAAATTTCATCAAAATCCATTCAGCTGTTTAAACGTGAAGAAGTAACAAACACACACAATACAAACTTTCGTCATTATAATATTAGTGTGATTATTTTTGCGGGCCGTCTGCTCGTATTCAATAATTTTGTTCGCAGTCGTTTTATTTTCAATATAATTAATTTACTTGTTGAACACTGTTATCATTAGGGAACACTATAATTGGATGCCACTTTGCTAGATGAATGATTTTTAGGATTCCGTACCAATAAAGGAAAAAAAAGGAACCCTGATAGGATCACTTCGTTGTGCGTCTGTCTGTCTGTCTGTCGGCCAAGACGTTTTTTCTCTGGAATGCGTGGAATTATCAAGTTGAAATTAATATCAAATACTCAAGTCTACAATCCCTTGTAGGTGTAAAAAAAAACTTCTATATCAACGCAATAAAAAAAAAACGGTCGATTATGCCGCATATTTTGACACTAGCAAGGGAACCAAAACCTATAAGGTACTTCCCGTTAATCTAGAATCATGAAATTTGGCAAGAAGCAATGTGTTATAGCACAAGTAAAGGGAAAAACAAAAAACCGTACATTTGTAGTTACATCATTTTTTGTTTGCGTTTATAAACTTATTTGCAGTTGGTAAACTGACCGAGACCTATGTGGATATATGGGACAACAATTTTCCAACGGCAAAGTTAAGTTTCTCTTGTACGGAACCCTCGGACCGCGAGTCTGACTTGCACTTGGCCAGTTTCTTTCTTTGCTTATGTTCACTGATATCTCAGAGATACTTTACTTATTTGAAAGGGTACATTTTATCAAAATTGTTATAGAAGTTATGAAATCCATTTGAAGTATTGTATTCATAGATACATTAACTTTAGTCACATGTGCAGGGTTGGGCCAGCCTATGTTGCAACTGCTGGAAGTCCAAAATGTCCTCACCGATGCACATTGGAGGAAATGTTCTGGAAAATCAGTAGATAGACACATTTATCAAAAAATAAAGGCTTATCAAAAATAATTCATGTCCACTTTGTTCAGCCTTGATCAAGGCGTGCAAATATTAATGTTAACTAGCTGTGCCCGTGGCCTTGCCCGCGTTGTATTTTCTCTGGGTAACCTAACAGGACCAAAAGTACCTTTAAAGAACAAAATACCAGATTTATTTCAGCCTTCATATAGTTTTTTATTGATTGCCCTGCAACTCATCGGATTGAGATTCCAGTATACAAGTTTTTAATTCTTAGAGTTACTAAGCTATCCAACAGTGAAAATCCACATCGCAATCTATCCAGTGGTCTGTCGTGATGCGCGAACAAACTGACAGACAACATTTAAAAAATGTTGTATTCTTGTTCAGTAGCTTATTTTAAGTCCTCTAGACCATTTTTTTTTAATTATCTTCTTTTTACACTTTTTGTTATCTACTGTTATATTATAAGTATAGATCGATGGAGTACTAAGGATTGGTGATGTTCATCGCTATGAAGGTTTAGATCTTTACACCAACCCACTATTATCCCATTCTGTTCTCATACAAATGCCCAAGCCCGCATAGCAACAGACCTCTTACCATGTCTCGCAGAACACAACTTATTAATTTAAACAGAGCTCCTCAAGCTCGGGCTCTTATCTCGCCGCGCGGGACCATTAAAACTTGGACCTCCGCACTAGTGACACAACGCTAATTGGTTCCGCGGACCACTTTGCGATAAATTAAAAATTATTATAGACTTGGTTGAATTAGTTTGGAGTTGTTTGTTGACTTTGGACGGTAACTGCTCTATACATCTATGCGAGAGTATTTTATATTAGAAGAAATTATTGTTTTCTAGCACACTGCAGATATTTCGTTACCGTAATCCTACAATTTTGAGAGTAATCTGTCTATCTAAACTTATAATGAAGCAGTAACAAAAAGTCTGACAATGAAGACAATAAAAAAACCACGGCCAAGTGCGAGTCTGACTAACGCACCGAGGGCTCCGTACAAAACTTGTAGTGTAGGTATGTTAATATTTCGTCCATCACGGGAATCGAGTCACGAAGTTTATAAAAATAATGTTTGTTTATTTTATGATGTAACTACTATTTACGCCGCGGTGTTCGGATTTTTTCATTTACTTGTGCTACAAGACGTTGCTTCTGGCCAAGTTTCATGATTCTTGGTCAAAGCGAAGTATCCTGTAAGTTTTGATTACCTGGCAAGGGTCAAAATATGCGGCAACTTCGTGATTGCGTTGACTTAGAAGTCTGTTTTTCACAGCTCCAAGGTATTGCAGAGTTGAAATTAATATCAAATACTCAAGATTTGATATTAATTTCTACTTGATACCTCCACGCGTTCTTGAGAAAAAGGGTATAAACAGACAGACATAGTGGTGTTGGAACTATTTCAATCCAATGAGTAGAAGCCGAGCAATCGATAAAACTATTTGACGGCGGAACGAAATTTGGTATTTGTACTTTATAGGTACGTACGGTACGGTTAGTATTCATGTATGTTTGTATGTATGCGAGTTTCTATATTCCACCATAACTTTTAAATGCCTGAACAGATTTAGACGAAAGGGGTATCGTTAGAATCCTTACATCCCCCCGAGTAACATGGGTTATATATTTTTTTGAAAACATTCTATATGGCGGTCCATTATGGTGGTGCATTCTCCATTTAAAAAGGCGAAAAAAAACTTCAAATTTTACAATATGGCGAGTATCAAATTGAAGGCCTTGATAAGCACATTCCAACAGTACATAATTTATTGGCATAAGTTCTTTTTTGGCAGGTCAGGCGTGTTTTTTTAGCTTTTAAGCTAGTTATTTTCCGTTCCTTCCTCAATGGCTTGGCGCAATCGTACAAAACTCGGCCTGTGATTGGCTGAATATATGTAGCCACTGTCATACCGAATCAAAGAGATAAGAACTTATTATGTATGGAGAGGGCACCGCGGAAAAATGATGAAGCCAAAAATGGGAGCAGCAGAAAAAAGCTGTATTTTGGAAACGAAAGCGCTGACATACTGTTATTTTGTTTTATAAATACTAGATGAACCTACCTATCTGTTAAAATTAAAACATCTACACAGTTTAGTAGAAAAAGTGACCAGAATATTTTTCTGAAAACCAACAAAAATAGCAAAAATTTACGGATCGCGAAAAAACTCTTTTTTTTTAATGTCATTTTTTGGTGTTTTAACGTATAGTAAATATATCCTTTAGAGGAGGGAAACACACAACGTCGATAATAAATGCGGGATTACATTTAAATCGGTAAAAATGTAAAACTTAAATTCCCTATTCATTTAAGGTCGCTACAGCAACCAAGGGGAATCGGGCGCTTGGGGATCTTATTTTTTTCCATTTGTTTGTGAGCTACCGTGAAGGTTTCAACCAAATAGCTAATCGGGAAGTGCTCGAAATATTAATTGCTAGATTCCACGACAGACAAAATACATACATCGATACATACAACAACACTTACAAGTGAAGTGAAATAAAAGCTTTTAAAATCATTAAACACAAATGCAATAAAAGTGTTCCCACCTATGACTTCCCAGTCCAATCACATAGGCGAGTTTTGCAGACCAGTTGGCAACACGAGACCCTATTCATGAGTTCCCGAGCACGAGGAATAATGAGGAAACTTTGGGGTGCAACAATGTGTACATTAACGGTGTGTTTGGGCGCTTTTGAGTGACGAACAAAACAATAATGAGAAACTCTACTTGCTGTTATTCAAACTTAGTTGCTTTGAGTTTAGTTAATGTTATTTATAGTGCCTTTCATTTTTTGTTTAGCTGTTTCAAATCAATTCAAAAGTTATTCAATTTATCTAAAATCTTGTAAAATTTAGTAAACACGATTTGTATTCAGTATCCTCTCCCACTCAACTTGCGCCGCCAATAACTTCTCAAAACTAATTAAAACGAGACACCTCAACTTTAATTAAAACCATAGAAAACTGAACCAATATTATTAAGATATGAAACGCCTGTAAACTCATGGACAAAAACATTTGAAAAATGCTCCAAACAGGTTTAAATTTACGACTACTTGTGGGAGTTCGAGATCAAACACGGCGATTAGCGCTACGGGCTCCGTACACATTATATTAAGGACTAGCTTTCGCCTGCGACTTCTACCGCACGGACTACAGTATATCGTGAAAAAAAGCATTATATTTTCATCGAGGATATTAAAAACTAATGCCAAAGTAAGCGCTCTTGATGCTTTTTGACAGACTTGTTATTATTTCGTTTCCAAGGCAACACATGGTCATTCCGTTCCTTACAGCGAGTAACCGACATTTTTCATTTTTCCCGTGGCAACTTACCATTTTCCGGGTTAAAAAGTATTCTATGTTGGTCTCTATATTGTACTGTACCTATTTACAAAGATTGATCAAAATTGGAGCAGCCGTTTTGGCGTGAATGCTCCCCAAACAAACAATTAAACAGACGTTTCACTTTTATAAATATACCAGTTTTCCCGCCCGCGACTTCGTATGCGCGGTCTACTGTTTATCGCGAAAAAAAAGGATCCTATTTTCTTCTAGGATATTAAAAACCAATGCAAAAGTAGATATAGTACGCTCTTGATGTTTTTTGACAGATTTGTTATTTTGTTTCCATGGCAACCACATACCATTCTGTGATGGCAACTGTTCCTTACAGTGAGTAATAAACATTTTCTAGTTTTCCCGTGGAAACTTACAATTTTCCGGGATTAAAAGTATCCCATGTTTTATTCCAGGGTATAAGCTATCTCCATACTAAATTTCATCAAAATCCGTACAACCGTTATCGCGTGAAAGCTCCCCAAACAAACAAACAAACAGACAACGTTTCACTTTTATATATTGGTATGGATTGGTGTGGATATAATACGACGATAGGGTAACTTTACTACAGCGGTCAGCGTGTTGGCGGCAGCTGTCGGAATGTCGATGCCTGTCGTCGGGCGTGTCGGCGCCTATCAACGACAAACAAATAAGATCAAGACCCTAAGTAAACTTTCCTGCAGGGCTCTTCCAGATGAACGGCACGTAGCCGACGATATCGATAGGGTAACTTTACTGCAGCCGTCGGGGTGTTGGCGGCAGTCGCTGGGCGTATCGGCGCCTTTCATGTAGAAATAAGATAAGTACCCCTATTATGAGTTCAATCACGCTCAAAACTGTACTCGCTATCGAGTATCGTAACATTTTTGAATGAAATCCAGCGCAGCGCAACTAGCGAAACTGTTTGTCACTATAAATCTTAAGCTCTATTTGGAGTTTGGCTATCTATAGTACATTAGAAATCGACAATACATGAGGAACTGTAGATATTACGCTGTCATGCTGGCGCCTTCTTAGCATGTGTCTAAATATATGAAAAAAAAACTAGCGAACGCATTGTCATTTTGGTTCACTCAAATCCAGCTAGATGGCGTTGTAAAAGTCTTCATCGAGCAAGCGATTGTGTTTTCGATTTTAGATTAATAGATTTGTTTTTTTTGCCTGTTTGAATGTTTGTCAAAAACAAAAATCTAATCTGTTTAAATAAAGTAAAATACAATTATAGTGACAAAAAATGTAATGCGTAAACCCAAAAAATACTGAACCGATTTTAAACATTATTTCACCTATATATTAGCTACATTATCAGTGAGTAACATGGGTGTCTGCAATGATGTTATATTAAAAATTAAACATCATTGGGTGTCTGTTTTTTTTTGTCGTCATTCCCTACGAAAATTGAAATAATGTAACCCATTCCCACCATGATAAATGGCAGTGAGTGACATAACTACTGTAGTAGCGTTGACTGACGATAGCGATTGTCGAAATAGTAACCCGTAATACCAAATACATGCAAACTGAGAATCTGTCTTACGAAAGAAGTAGCGGCGATAAGAGGAATAAACGTCGAACGCTTATAAAATTTTCGCTTTTACAAGGAAACTAGCGCCGCGTCTGTGAGATTTCTTTTTTATGTCGGAGTCTATCCATAGTATTGTAAAACCGGTCGAGTCGCGTAGATACTTTAACTTGAGTTGTAACGTCAAAAGCGTTTACTACGGCAATTCGTATTAAGGGTAAATATCAAGATCCTAAGTAGAGTTTCCTGCAGGGCTCTTCCAGATGAACATCACGTTGCCGACAATAGTGTAACTTTACTGCAGCCGTCGGCGTGTTGGCGGCAGCTGTCGGCGTGTCAACGCCTGCCGTCCGCGTCGGGCGTGTCGGTGCCTGTCAACGAAAAACGTCGTCGGCTGCAGTTACCGTTTCGTCGGAAACGAGCAGTTCGTCTGAAAGAGCCGTTTTACTAGAGCTAAAGACATACGATCAACGAGAAACACTAAAACATATTAAGGCACGAAATAAATATTATTATATTGTTCATCATTATTATATTTGTCCACGCGGACAAAAATGTAAATTATCCTATGTTAACATTGGAAACTTTTCCAGGACCTAAAGTCATACCAGATACATCGTCACTGTTTCAATCTGTTCCTGAATTGCTCAATATTATTTACATATTATTGGCATTGAGGTTAAACTTAAATATTAACTTCCTAACGTATCGATACCAACCTTAAACTCATAAATATAGAATTTAAGCTCGTTCCTTTTTACCTTAATACGCACTTGGGAAATTGTACCTAATTGAATATTGATAGAGTACTTTCAAGTATGCGGTATACATTCGTAATTTATGAATTGGCTACGTTACGAAATACCTGTTACGAAATACCTGTGCGGTAAGCGAGGCTGTGGTAAGTTATGTTTCGGGTATTAGATAGATAGATAAATTATTCATTGTACAAACCACAAAAAAATACAAGAAAAACGAACAATAGTAGAAGAAGTGTAACAATGGGCGGCCTTGTCGCTAGAAGCGATCTCTTCCATGCAACCTTAGGATGGAGCGGATTGATTATACCATATCTAGAATTTTAGCCTACGACCTGTGAAAACTAACCGTTGCATACCTCTGCTAGTGCGTGATCTAGCAAGTGCAAGTCTCGTCTTCTTTTCTAGAGGACCAAATTTATTTTAAAGCTCAAGACTAAAGTATGAAAACTAAAGACCTTCAAAATAGGCTCCGCATCAATAGAAGTTACGTGCGGTTTCTTATCGCTCCATGTTTCGGAGGGCAAGTTAAGCTGTCGGTCCCGGCTGTTATTTATTAGTAGCAGTCGTTAAGCCATGTCAGAGGCCCTTGGGTCGCCTGACCCACACCTGCCACCATTGCACCGGCGCGTGGCGCACACTAGCGTAATATATCACTCTGATAAACCAGATAAACCGCACATAGACTTGTTTCCATTTCTTTATTAATCAGATATATTGTTTTTTACCAGTTCCTAAAAGAGTCCGCCAATCTGTGTCCTCCATAACCTTACTGTGTCGATTTTCAAGGGCGGAATCAATCTCCCCGAAGATGTATTTATCTCTCAACGTATTTACGACACGTAGAATAAATTACAGCGATTTTTTTGCCCTCGTACATGGATTCGGGGAAAGGTATTTCATCACTCTTTCAGTAAGTATATTGAAGGCGTTGCCTGTATGTTCGCGAAAAACTGCTGGTCATTGTTAAATTTTGGAAATGAATTAATCGACCCCCAAAGTAGTACATGCTACCATGGCAAAGCCATTCGATCTAACCAGAAACTCTATTTAAAATCGACTTCACAAAGGAAGAGGTTCCATATCACAGGAATGCTGAGCCGAATTGGATGATTCTCGAGTGAACTCCAGTGTGGTTCCGTGCAATCAATTTGATTCTTTCAGCATTGTTTTAGTAAATCCAACTGTATATTTTTTTATTGAAAGATTTATAACATTTCGAATCCGTAACGATTGATTGCCTAGCATTTCTGCCCAACATTTTCTATGAATATAATTCAAATGAGTTTTTCTTCAAAGTGACAAAAAAATAAGGATATTTGCAGCGAAACGCGAGGGATTGCAATGTGAAAAGACACCCATCAGTTTGATTGTCAGGCAGGAAATAAGGAATATCAAGGAAGAATTTATGGGGAGGGTGAAATGTCACAATATCAGTGTCATTTCTGAGGAGCCTCATTAAGATTGAGATACGGTCGCGAATGTTTACTTTGTTTGCAGAGGCAGTTTCTTTAATTATATCCAAATTTGATCTTTCGCGTCCCATTAATATGGTAAACTGGAATTTAAATATAGCGACAACATAAATATACCCGTTGAAAATCAAGAGAATTTAAAATATGTTCGTATAAATCTTACGATAATACTCATTTGTCTCGTGTTACTCAAACTTATTATCAAAATGTGTGCTTTTTTTATAACACACTAAAATTTGCATAGTCTCGGGTGATCAAATTTGATTAGAATGTATCGGCGCACACGAAATTTCCATAATAATATCCGCATATTCAGCCAAATTATGCGAGCATGTCACGTACGTAACACGAGCAAAGTACAATGGTATCGAGGAAAAACGGTCTCCTGTAAAGTTAGAGGTTCTTGAGTATCAGTTTTGAACTGAAAGAAGCGTTTCAGGTTTCGCGTTATCTTTAAAAGTGTTTAATGGCTAGAGTCGTGACCACCTCCAACTCTTCTGCTTCACGATGGTATGTCACTTGTTCCTCCTCACTTGGACCACTTGAAACCAGTCGGGTGACTTCTGTATGCATATCCATTGTATTTTAACTCATTAATTGATCCGCTGGGGAATAAAGGATCTCGGATGGTGACCACGAATAAGCAATCGAAGTGTATGGACGTGTGACCCCCACACGATGAACCGACGACATTGTAGCCATCGAGGAAGTCGATGGATGGAGGTGGCACAAGATCGCTCATCATGGCGCTCTTTGGGGAGGCCTATGTTCAACAGTGGAATTTTAAAGGCTGACATGATGATGAACTGATCGCTTGATAAGCGAGGGTTAAGTTTTTACTGGAGATAGCTTTGACCTCTTCCCAATTCTCTGCTTCACGATGGTGTGTTACTTTTTCGAATTAACTTAGACCTCTCTGTCAAGAGACCGTCTAGGGAAATGTCACACCTCTGCCAGAGATTCAACCGCCAATTAGTAGTGTGAAAAAAACATTACTATGTTCAGGTTAGTGACGCGCCAAGGTTTTATAATCAAAGCTCTGGGTTGCAATGCATTTTTATAGGCAGGCGTGCAGCGTGACGCTTACACTCAGGCCTGCTCGTCTCGTCATAAACTCTCGTATTTCAATCGATTTATGAACGAGACTACAATAAATCATCGTAAAAAAAGACGCGCGACAGGAGAATGAAAAATAGACCTGCCTATAAAAGGGGGAGTGTGTGAAAAACTTATCCCCGTGATCGTACATAATTATATGATAGGTCGTTACATGAAGTGATGATAATGACGATTATGTACCACGTAAATCTATCATCATTAATGTACCGATTTAAAAATCCTTAGGTAAAGAACAAGAACCCACAAAAAATATAAAATAAATTCTACTAGAACGACAAACTTCCCAAGCTAACAACTACTAAATAAACAAGAGTTAAACCTCAGGATTTCGACTATACCCTATCTGAGTAGTACTAATTCACAAGCACCAGTAAACAAGACGCAAGGGAAGGAGACAAGCGATTATTGCCTCTAACGCTGTGCAGTAAGGAAGTCGGTTGATAAATTTTGGATTGCAGGAATTCGCTGCAGCTTGAGTTGTTAACACTTGGGTTGGGCTAGCAAGCAGAAGAAATTAAAAAAAGTCAAGTTTTAAATTACGATTAATAATAATGTTCATTGTTGTAATGTATTTTTTTAGTGACTTTTATAACTTTCATTTCTAAATCGAAAACTTTGAACATATTATTTCTTTGATTTTAGTGCCATAATTTGATTAATTTGCAAAGTTACCTTATTTTATGATTGTTTTGATATCTATCTACATTGGCCTTCAAAACTTAGTACAGTACGGCCGATAAGTCGTGGTCACTCTGAACTTCGTACAAATGGCTGCGCAATGAACATTTTTAGGAACTGAGTGACAAAATGAGACGAGGTGCGCTGAGCTGTGGTCTAGGCTAGAGATGCACCTCATTCCGCCATTCGGTTCCTAAAAATGTTCATTGCGCAGCCATTTGCACGAAGTTCAGAGTGGCCACGACTCATCGGCCGAACTGTACCAGACTTTGAAAATTAATACAGTACCTACTTATTAAATTGCTTGATACCTAATCATCGGATTGCCCGCGTGGTTATTTCTCTGGGTTTAAAGTAATCTACGTGTTATTCCAAGATCAAAAGTACCCTATACTAAATTTCGTCTAGCGGTCAGTAGCAATTGTTTTTTATCTATTGCTCGGCTTCCAATTTACGTAAACCCTTAAGCTATCCAACAGTGAAAACTGTATTGCAATCGGTCCAGTAGTTTCACGGATTTTCGTGAACAGATAAACAGAAAGACACGATTAAAAAAAAACTTGTTCAGTAGCTTATTTTAAATAACCTAGACCATTTTTTAAATTATATTCCTTGTACAGACTTTTTAGTACCTACTGCTTTATCATAAGTATAGATAGAATATAGATAGGTACTTTGTTCCTGGAATAACACAGTAGATTACTTTTAACCCAGAGAAATTACCTCGCGGGCACAAGTAGTACGGACAGAAACCTCTAATTCCATGGCCGGGAAGTGACGGCGACAACAGCGACCTCTCTTGCAGATTTAACGTTTTTCCATCGTCTTCCTGACTGCAAATGAACTCGTGGAGCTGCGGCAAAACTATGTTTTAGCTACAGACAGACATACCCTATAGTCTAAGGAAATCCCTGAAGTTGGGGGCAGAATTGAAGTTGTGCCTATAGGGAAAAATTCAAGGGATCATAATTTCGCTTGCAAAGGTTTTGTTTCCTGTTGTTTTGTAAAGTTAATAAGCTTAATTTTTCTAATCATCAAATGTTTTGTTTCAGGTATGTACAAAGTCTGAAAGAAAAACGAAGAGGTTTGTCCGACGTCGAACTTGTAATGGAACCCAAACAATGCCATTCATAACCTTGAGAGAATATTACTTTCTTTAATTAAATTTTTTGTACATCTTTTTAAATATTTCTTACTTCTTTTGAGTCTCAGTTTATAGTGTTCATTGGATTTAATGAAATATTGCCAAAACAAAGCATTTGTTTTGTATTGTGTTTAGTTTGGGTAAGCCACTGCTGGACAAAGACCTAATATTTCCACTCTACAGTCGTGTACAATCTGTGCCAAATCGACATCGCCATCCAATCACAAATATCCCAATATCCAGGATTGACAATATTTTAATAGGTAGAAATTCTGCCTCTCAAAGTGGCAGGTTTAGGCGTAGCTAAATACGTATTTCTATTTTATTATATTTTGGTTTAGTTTTCGCAGTCTTAACGAGGCGATGTGGTAGCTCAGCGACAAAAGTTGTAATTAAAAAAACATTGTGGTACGAGATCGTCTCTTCTCTTGCGTGGTCTACCACGACGCGACGTCTTCTGATCTAGCTGTAACTCCACATAATAATCACATTGACCAATTCCCACAGACTAAATAATAGTACAAATTACTTACACCTCGGGCATACGGCTGACGTGGCTCCAGTCCGACTTCAGCTGCTTTTAGAGCTACAACAGCGATTTTATTTCTGGAGTGCTCTGTTTCGGACTCGGTCCATTAATTTTACACTATGAGTGCCGCGTTCCACTGTCCGCTGGCGAATCTTAAATTTACTTCAGATAAATTTAAGTTAGCAAATTTCTATATTTTAAAAAACAATAACAAATATATCACATTACATATTTTCTCTTAATCAACCACCTATTACGTTCCTACCGCTCTGGGTCAAAGGCATTACCTATATCAGACAGTATGGGCTATGGAGGTGCATATATATATATATATTGTGTGTGTTCCTTTGTGGCAACATATATGCCTGATATATGTATGCTGATATGGAGTTGGTAAATTTATAGTTTCGTGATTTTTATAGGTATTTCGACTCCGGTGATAGAGTCATCAGCCCTTTTGAGGACTGATGTTTTGTTTTTAAAAGACCTTTATTTAACATAAATTAGGTATAAATCACAATAATTGTCAAGTAATTATTTAGCTTAATTTCAATGACTGGACAGGCTAATGTCGCCTTTATTAAGTCTTATATCAAAATACATATTTATGATAATTTATACTCGTTGAAACATATTTTTAAACAAATGAAGGTAAGTTAATTATTTTATTCAAACAATACTAGTAATGTGGTCATTATTTCGACAACCTTCTTTGGGCAAAGTCGACCTTGCCGCGCTGCTTGAATAGGCGCCAGCAAAGTTGTATGGAGTTTCATTATTGTCGTGTTTTGCGGCCAGCAATTTCCTTTGAAAATTCATTATTGTCGTCTTTTGTCGTAGCACTATTATTTATTCCGTGGGTTCGTTAACCCCGAACGCGAAAAGAGAGACGTAGCTCCCAGACGAATGGAGCGATTTTGATGTTTTTTAACCTATTTGAAAGCAGATGTGATCGTGATTGTTGTTGTTGTTTCTGTTTCTGTTTCTGTTTTTGTGGTCGTTATTGTTGTCTTTGTCGTTCTCGTTGCTGTTTTCGTTGTTGTTGCAATGTTTGAGTAAATTCTTATTATACTAAGCTGGTTTTATTTAAATTCCTCGCATTGTTTGAGTAAAGCACTATACAAGCCTTGGTCCGCAATGATTGCCCTGCTGGCCACGCATATGATGGCCTCGAGCTTTGCTTAGTTAAGTTCTCGGCCTTCAAGCTTGGCCATCATTGCAGCCCTTGCTGTCCGCGCTATAAAGGCCTCGACCTTCGGTCTCGTCCTTCATTCCAGCCTGGCCATCAAGGGCTGCAATGCTGACCGCGCTGTGATGGCCTCGCACTTAACTTAGCTACGCTCTCGACCATCATCATCGCTGCCAGCAACGTAGTCATTACAGACCGCGGCAGTAATACACTAATGCGCCCTTTGTGCAGTGCATATTTGTAGCATCACTCACTCGTTCTATGAGTAAGAATAACAATAATAATTACACACCACAGAACGTAAAACATAAGGTAATTTTTTTCTTTTCTAACCCGTGGAGCTAGTTATTGTTCTGTAATTGAATATTTATAATTAAAGTCAACATTAGAAACGGGATATTTACATGTATTTCCTTCGTTTTGAGTTTCCGTTATTTCAGCACTGATATTGTGAGCAGTGGTAACAATGTCAATAACAAAAAACGAGCACGCATGAGGGTAGACCGTTTTGTCAGCTCGTACAAAAGAGAAATAACACCCACCCAGTTTTATTTCAGTTTATCCGTGATCATGGCGCTTGCAACTGTGCTGAAATATCGGAAACTCAAAACAAAACAAATACGTGGTAAATATCTCGTTTGTAATGTTAGCCTAGCGGTTTAATAGTGCGCCTTAGAATCCAACGATAATGGGCGCGGTCCAAGGCTTCACACCAATGACTTTTCTTAGTTATGTGCGGTTTTCCATCTTTCCGTGCTGTCGGTCCCGGCTGTCAGAGGCCCTCGGGCGGTCTGACAAACTCTGAAGCCAGCACTACCTCAAACGACACACAAACAAACAAACAATTGTTGTCTTTATAGTGTTAGTAACCATGTCAGTTTAAAAAATTCTATTCTGAATAGTTTCATCCGAACATTCGTCAATTTTGTATCATGTTATTTGCAGTAGCGTACTAATTCATTGCTTAATTAAGTGTTTACTAGTACATAATAAACATTGCCCGGTGGGCAATTTAATCAGCTGGTAATACCTAATTAACTCATCAAGTCCGGTAAGTTAGTGTCTGTTGTTTTAGCTGAAAGGTTGATAAAGGCATATTTAGGTTCTATGTTGATATTATAATATATACTATTTTAGCTGAATCGTTAATATAGGCATATTTGGGTTCTACGTAGCTATTATAATATAATATTTTAGCTGAAAGTTTAACATAGGCATATTTAGGTACTACGAAGCTATTAGAATGTACCATTTTAGCTCAAAGGTTAATAAAAGCATATTTAGGTTCTACGTAGCTATTAAAAAGTAATATTTTAGATGAAAGGTTAACAAAGGGTATATTTAGGTACTACGTAGCTATTATAATGTACTATTTTAGCTAAAAGGTTAATAAAGGCATATTTAGGTTCTACGTAGCTATTAAAATGAAATATTTTAGATGAAAGGTTAATAAAGGCATATTTAGGTACTACGTAGCTATTATAATTTACTATTTTAGCTAAAATGTTAATAAAGGCATATTTAAGTTCCACGTAGCTATTATAATTAATTAATTTAATAAAATTGCACTAAGGTAGTGATGGTATATACTTATGTGCTTGTTTGTCGTATGAGGTAATGCTGCTCTTGTTTCATAATGTTTCAGGCCGCCCGATTGCCACTGACATGGCTTAACGATTGCTATTAAACAATAACAGCCGATTTAATTATTTAGGAATTGTAGTGTTATGTCACAACCACAACTGTAGGACAATTGCTAACTTCACCTCAACGAGCGTGAAGTAAACATAATGACAAGTGACAGTCTCTACAAATTGGAAATATTAAACAATAACAAAGATGCCCAAAGTGAAGAAATCCAGTTAAACAACCTTTCGATAAAAAAACGCATTGAAATTTGTTCATACGTTACAAAGACACAAAATGCCCGTCTCGCGACGAGGCGGGGGATTAGAACAAATAACAGTTACCTATTGTGAATTAGTAAGATAGGTACACAACGCACTTCACAACATCAACATCTACAGATAATGATTCCTCAACATACAATACAATACAAAAACACTTTATTGCACACAAAAAAAAATTACAAATAAGGATTTCCATACCAACACATAAAAGTGAAACGTTGTCTGTTTGTTTGTTGAAAAAGGTGTATTTCAGATGTAATATAAGAGGGTGCGGTCGAAAATATCATTTGCAGTTGTATTACTTCATTCGACCTCGTTGAGATGAGATTTTCCCACGTTGGCCTATCATAAAATCGGATTTGTGTCCAAGTTAGCACATCCCTACCAATATATAAAAGTGAAACGTTGTTTGTTTGTTTGTTTGGGGAGCTTTCACGTGATAACGGCTAAATGGATTTTGATGAAATTTGGAATGGAGATAGCTTATACCCAGGAATATATAACGATATAACTTAGGATACTTTTTATCCCGAAAAATTGTAAGTTTCCATAGGAAATCTAGAAAAATATTGATTACTCGCTGTAAGAAACGGTTGCCATGGAAACGAAATAACAAGTATGTAAAAAACATGAAGAGCATTGGTGCTATACTTCCTTTTGCATTGGTTTTTAATATCCTAGAACATAGGATGCTTTTTTCCGCGATAAACAGTAGTCCGCGCGGACGATGTCGCGAGCGGGAAAGCTAGTAAATTATAAATTAAAGTTTACAATTGGCGGTCTTATCGCTAAAGAGCGATCTCTTCCAGACAACCTTAGTATGGAGAGAACCAGAGATTAAATACCTTTCAGTCATAACATAATTTGTTTTTTAGTTTAACATAATTCGGTTTCATATTCTGATTCGTTCACTGTCTCTGCAACCCGTCTCTGGAACGGTCTACCTTCTCACATTCGTCAGGCATCATCGTGCGGCGTTTTCAAATACACAGTCTACAACCTCTATCTCGGATTACAAAATAAAACAACGAACTGAGCATATTATTGAATATTTTATTTATTACCTGTTTTATTACTGTATGTAGTTACATATTTAAATATATGGATCCTAATTAGGTATACTATGTATACATGTAATTATATTGTTATGTAGTATTATATTATACACGTAGGTATATTATGTAAGTATAGTAATAGTATTGATATTATTGTTACGAATCTATTAGTTTTCCAAATTAAAATAGGCACTATTCCCGCATTAAAAACATAACAATACACGTGGTTAACTAATGCTTGCTAGCATTAAGTTCGCCTATGTACCTATATTTTTTGTGCATTATAGAATTGCCTATCTATAGGTACTTTCATTAATCTACAATAAAATTCACTCACAGAAAAAAACCTGACTGGTGATGGTTACAAACCAACTTTAAATCGTTATTGATCATAAATGGTCATTCAAACTGAAAAATGATATTAGAAACCTTAAGATGATTTTCAAGTACCTATTCAATGATACCCCATCGAACGTTCAGTTTTTTCTTTTTCACTATACCTATGGCGTCTGGTTGTCGCCATATTGAATTTTGATTACTGTCATGTCTTTAGTAGCAATCGCAAGATTGACAAATCGATTGACGTAAGAATCATCTAAATCGGTCCACGTGTTCTGTATATATAGTGCCACAAAGGAACAGACATACATGCATACATACATACACACATCATACAAGCCAAGCCTTTGTGATTCTATATCGCATGATATTGCACAGATATTACGCCCAGGCTCAAACGGAGTATTCTGAAAAACGAGATAGCAGATACGTTCATTAGTACCCCTATCGCGCCACTTTCACCGCCAACGGAAATATCACAAATCAGAGACAAACGTAACAACGGCCATTTTGGTTTTTTGTTTTTTTTTTTACGCGGCTAACCGCATGAATATGCAATGAACGTACAGTGCATTCGGACAAAGATCCCAATGCATTCAGCCAGCTATAAAACCTGTGTTTGTGCTTATCTTGATATGTATTGTGAACGCAAACAAAGTATCAAACTTTTTATTACGATTCACTGATTCACTGGAAGACATGCACAAATTACAAAATGTACATAAATTATAGCTAAGAATCATCTCGATTACATCGGCTTTTAAAATCGGTCCATTCGTTTGGGAGCTACGATTCCCACTTCCCACACCCCTCCCCTTATTATAGCTAAGAATCATCTCGATCGTATCAGTTTACAAACAGAAAAAAACGCATCAAAATAGGTCAATTCGGGGAGCTACGATGCCAAAGACAAACACACAGTGATACATACACACCCTAAACTTATAACAACCCTCTCTTAGAGTTCGGGGGTTAAACATATCATCAATCGTCATATTGTAGCGTTATTGGTGCCGGATTAAATAGCGAGTTTGTTTATTGTGATTACAGCTGCGTTAAATATTAGTCTAATCTAATAGGAAAGTATCTCGCAGACTTTTTCTTCGAAAATCTTATTATTACTCACATAAATTATTTTCCCGTACGTAGCAAATTTTCATAGCAACAACGGACGCTAAACATTAACGTACTTGTTTTCAAGACTTTATTTCTTAGCCTTAATTCTTGCTAAATTAAAAACAACAAACGAAACAATCTAAAAGTATTTAAATTACGTCTCGTAATGTAAAGCAAACATTTTCTGTTTGGGGGAAATAAGCCAAGTTTTATTGACTCGAAACCAACGATTCTGTAACACAAAGTTCGGTTGAAAAGTAAACGCTCTTGCGAATAAACGCTTCGGTTGCGGATTAGTGGTACGACACTATCCTAAATATTATGTTTGTAGTTTAGTAACGGAAAGAGGAAACATATTTTTGGCTTCAAAATTTATAGTATTATTGTACCTTTTTGGCGTTGAAGCGCCTTATACAAAATGATTATAAGTGTGTGTTTGCTTTTTTGCGAGAGATAGGTTATTATGGCTCTTAAAATGTAAAGTTCCTGTGATGTCACTATGTCATTGTATTTCCGACGGAACAAATAATTAACCAACACCTATCGAGTGAGGTATCAAGACCTTCATTTTGGTACCTCACTCCAAAAATATATAACGGAACCAAAAAAAACTAATCTATCTATAAGTACTTATAACTAGCTTAAAAGCTAAATTAACTAGCTTAATAGCTAAGAAAAAACGCCTGCCCTGCCAAAAAATTATAAAATTTATATTGTTGGAATGAGCAGTGTTTTAAAATTATTATTGCTGGAAAGCGCTTATCAAGCCCTTGAATTTGATACCCATATTGTAAATATGGAAGAAAAAAAAGATTTTCGAGTTTGAAAATGGTGCCATACAGCCGCCATATTGAATGTTTTCATAAAAATATATAGCCTATGTTACTCGGCGGGATGTAAGGATTCTAACGATACCCCATACCTCTAAATCTGTTGAGGCATTTAAAAGTTATGGTGGAATAAAGAAACTCACATACATAAAACATACAAACATACATGAATGCTAAAAACAATACACTCCTTTTTTTGGGCAGTCGTGTAATAATAAAGCAAAAGGAACGATATAGTCTGTACAACGAAGATAATTTAAAAAAAAATAGTCTAGGGTACTTAAAATAAGCTGCTGAACAAAAATATAACATTTTTAAAATCGTGTCTGTCTGTCTGTTTGTTAGTTTGTTTGTCTTTATGTTTGTTCGCGCATCACGTAAAAACTACTGCGATCCGATCGCGATGCAGTTTTCACTGTTAGGTAGCTTAGGGTTTGACTTAAAAACTGGCGTACCTACTTGGTATCTCAATCCGATGAGTAGAAGCCGAGCTATCGATAAAAATACTATATAGGTTTTTTATCAAATGTTGGTATATTGGTATTTTCGGTCCTGGAATAGCACATAAAGTACTTTTAACCTAAACAAAAGACCACGCGTGCGAAGCCGCGGACATCAGCCAGTTCTTAATAAAAATAAATTATTACTCCTCAGAGACTATGAGGTTTTTCAAAAATCGTGAATCTAAAGCTTGTTTGTGTCATTTTAGTTTTGATAGTAACCTGGTTTTTTGTTATTCTGTAATAATTTATTTTGATTTCTGCAAAATTACTTGCATTTTGTCTGTAAAATCATTCTACGAGTGCCTTGATGGAAAAAGGTATCTGCTATGTCTATGTTGGACATTTACCGCACCTAAGTGGTTGCGTTGTGGTTGCTTCTTTTGGGTTTCATTTTCGGTACATATATATGTCGGAGCGCCAAGCTGATGATTGCGTTCCTTCGCTTGATAGGTTACAGGACGCTGAATTATTGGCGGCAAAGAGATACATGGATTTGCGAGCGTGCGCACAACGCGGCGACAGAGTCAAGACTTTTTTTTTATATATTTTTTTATATTTTTTTTTGGAATGACTAATGCGGTTGGCCTTATCGGCCTCTACAGCTTGAGCCGGACTTGGGGGCGGGCGCTTACAAGCACTCCGCCGCAATGCGTGACGCAGAAGGCGCACGCCCAAGTTAAAATTTAGACGACCCGCACGAGGGTACCCAGGGGGTACGGCTCTCGGCTTGGACGGCCGTCTGATTACGGGGGTAACGAACTAAACACCCCTGGATCGCTACCGTTAAGTAGTTATCGAGGGGGCCCTAAACAATGGCTAGGTGCCCTTTCATTGATTTTTATAACTGACCGCCGATTCGTAATACACCTTCGAGAAGAATCGGCAAGAAACTCGAAAGCGAATAATATCTGACTATGTGTTATGGGACCTTCGACCTCGCCGGCGAGGTCGGTGTCTGTGTCTAAGTGTGTTGATACCCCCTGGCGGGTTGCCAGAGGTGGTCGGATTGGACGAGGCCATCGCTGCCAGTACTTTGACTGCGATGGCGTCGTCCGGATCGTCCAGGACATCGCGGGGACGTCTACGGAGGGCGAAAACACGTTTTCCGCGCACAAGCGCTTATAAGCAGTCTTGACACCGCCGTTCGTCACTGTTCGGCCGACTTCGGCGCCGCTCGTAAGCCCACTCGGATGATAGTCCTCTCTTTGACAGATAATTCAGCATCTTAAAGCAAACAGCAAAGCGCCACCCTTTCATGGTTGAAATACCTCGCACAAGAACGAAGCGTTACGCTTTTTCATTTATTATAAGAACTGCAAAGGAGTGGAATGCCCTGCCCTCGTCAGTGTTTCCGGTAAATTATAACCCCGGTGTGTTCAAGTCAAGAGTGAATAGGTATCTACTAGGCAAGCGTCCTACACCTTCGACCACATCATCGCTTTCCATCAGGTGAGATCGTCTAAATCAATGGTAAAATTATTTATGAACCATTCAAAATAGTTCCATCTAATTATAATACAATCGCAATCCGTAAATTTAATGAAATAAAGAATCTGAGCATCATAAAATTATAACAATCAAAACCCTTCATATTACAACTTTCACTGATTTGTGATAAATAATTCAATCGAGCCGTCATATACATACAAATATGTATGTATGTAGGTACTGTAAATGATGCTCTCGACTTACGAAAAGCCGCCGGTCAGTCGACAAGGCATTAAAGTTTCAATTAAATTGTTGGAAGCGATCGCAGCGGCAGCGTGAGATGTCTAAACCCGTTTCGCTGAAAATTTTCATTTTAATTAATCCCTCAAAAGCGGGCCTGAAAGGTTTCGCTGATGGATATGTCCGAATATACAACGGGCTCATTGTGTATGTTATTTATTTATGTATTAATGTCCGAAGCTATATGAGTGTGTACAATTGAAATGTCAGGACTCGATTACGGGATTAACTCGGCTCAGTATTTTCAGGCATAATTATCTGTGTTGGCCTATATGCTAGGTGTACGTTTGCCTATTTATACAGGGCGTCCCACGACTTTGCCACATGGAGGGAAAGTACTACAGTCCACTTAGGTGTATCCAAATTTAGTCTGTGAAACTATCATTATAGCAACGTAAAAAAAGTTGGTGTATCCGAACAAAGTTTTTGACATTTCATGTCGACAACATTTTCGAGCGAACATAGTGTAAATTTCTAACCAACTCGAACTTTTCCTTATATTTTAGATGCTATGTTATCTAGAAGAAATAAATGTGTATGATTGAGTCTTCGATCTGTACAGTAAACACATTTAGTGAGTTAGATAGATAGATAGATAGATAAATGATTTATTTGTTTCTATAAAACACGCACGTAGAACATTAAATGCAACAGGCAAGCAGATTTAAATATGGTATAATAGGTACATATCTCTTAACATTATTCATATTTTGTTCGAGATGACGAACGAAGCGAGCGTAATATGTACATCAATCAGTAAAAGTACCCATAATATTGTGTATTCATTTTTAAAATATAAACTAGATGTATAACAAGAAAAAAAATATATATTGTAAGTGTCGCCCCACTGATAGCACCAGTCTCTTAAGAGTCTGGGTACCAGAAGAGGAAAAAGCACATTAGAAGGTGTTCGTATGGTCTCATCAGCCCCACGACTTGCAATCTTATTTAATTAAATAAAAATACTGCAGGGATGTGCAAGTGCGTGTAAGTGAGAAGTTAGTAAAGTGGAGTGAAATGGAGTGAGTTTAGTATTGAGCAAATGTATTGAGCAAATGTACGTGGACGAGTTGCGGTGAGCGTGTGGCGTGGTTTCTTCCGGTAAAACCAACCGGGTTCGATTCCCGGTTCAGACAGGCTGTTCAGTTATTTTCTTATTGTTTGAAGAATTAGTTTCACTTGACAGACGTACATACAGACCTAATTGATTTATATCTGTATAACTACTACTATCGTTAAAATGCATGTTTTCTTAGTGTGAAGCCAGTCTATCAATAAACAGAGTCAAGAGCACACGTTTCTTTACTTCCACTAATACCACACAAGCTGATCTCCACCTTATAACCGCAACACAGGCGATTATTTAAAATTATTTGAATGCAGTTCGTATTGTTTTAAAATAAAAAAGTCTTAATTCAATAAAACAACATTTCTACAGTATTTAAGGTACTTTCCCTCCATGTGGCAAAGTCGCGGGACGCCCTGTATACAATGTAGCTTACCCGCATACAGTTTTTTTTTTATTTTTTTTTATTGACTAATGCTGTTGGCCTTATCGGCCTCTACAGCTTGAACCGGACTTGGGGGCGGGCGCTTACAAGCACTCCGCCGTAATGCGTGACGCAGAAGGCGCACGCCAAAGTTAAAATTCAGACGACCCGCACGAGGGTACCCAGGGGGTACGGCCCTCGCCTTGGACGGCCGTCTGATTACGGGGGTAACGAACTAAACACCCCTGGATCGCTACCGTTAAGTAGTGATCGAGGGGGCCCTGAACAATGGCTAGGTGCCCTTTCATTGATTTTTATAACTGACCGCCGATTCGTAATACACCTTCGAGAAGAATCGGCGGTTCCAGGATTGATGGATCGGCGTGCGCGAATGCTATAGACGCGTAAGTCATGACGGGGCGGATGCAGGCTTTGTAAAGCGTCACCTTATTCCTAAGGGACATTTTACTCCGCTTGCCTAAGAGATGGTAAAGGCGGCCTTGGAAGAAGGACGCCCTGTTGCGGACTACTTTAACGTGTTTGTCGAATCTCAGTCGATAATCAAGGGTAACTCCTAGGTATTTGGTTTGTTTCGTCCACGGGATGGGTTGGTCGAACATCGTAAGACGACCGGATGGAAGGAACCGCTTGGTGTCCTCAGTAAAGCGCATTGCTGCGCTTTTCTCAGGGTTCACCAAGATGCGCCATCTTCGGAACCACTCTCCGAAGGCGACGAGCGCCCGTTGGATGCGTTTCCGAAGATGGGTTGGCTTCCATCCGGTCGCGTAGATCGCGGTATCGTCGGCGAAGAGGGAGATCTCTACGTTTGGGGGGCGCGGAAAATCGCTTGTGAACAGTGAGAACAGAAGCGGGGAGAGCGCGGAGCCCTGAGGGACTCCGGCTCTGATGGGGTGAGGATTGGATTTGACTCCCTCAACACGATAACGAAAGCTGCGGCCTTTGAGGTAGTCTTGTACTATGAGCACAAGACGATCTGGTAATCTGAGCTGGTACGAGCTGCGTTCCTTGCCGTTATCAGCCGCCTCACGCTCGCAGGCAGGTTCCAGAGGAGGTGATCCACCGCTGGGACCTGCCTGGAGCACTCACCTACGACGGAGGTGAGGTGGCTGGTGAGGGCATCGATCGAGCGTGTTACGTCGTCGGTCGTGACAATGTCGTCGGGGATGAGGTCGAGGTCGGGTGAACTGATAGGTTTGAGGGCTTCCCCCAAACGCTTCCAGTCCACTATCGTCTTGGTCGGAGTAGGTGAGAGTCGGTTGACTGGCTCTGGGCCGGTGGTCTGAATCTAATTCCTGATATACTTGAATCAAGCGGAACTTAAGGGAAACGTTCTTTAGTAGTGGTATGTCCAGTGTGTCGGGTCTGCAGTTGACATCATATAGATAATGAGTCGGTTTCAGCGGTGGGATGACTTCGATTCCAAGCGGGTCGACAAGGTCGTAAAGTGCCGTACCCCTAGGGTTGGTGGCTACGCACCCCCACATAACGTGCTTGGAATTGAAGTCACCCGCCAGGATGACCGAGCTACCTAGGGAGAGGAGCGCCTCGAGGTCGCTCCTGAGTAATTCTTTACTGGGGGAGAGGTAACACGAACCTATAACGACCGATTGATGATCGGTCATTGCTAGTCGGCAAACTGAGGCTTCTAAGTTAAGCAGAGGAGGGGTTATTAACGAGACGCAGTGAAGAGACTTCTTATAGTAAATAAGAGTACCTCCGAGAGCGGAGGTGACTCTGTCGTTTCGAATGACCCGGTAGTTCGCCATCCCGGGATTGCGCTTACTCGGTTTAAGAAAGGTCTCTTGCACTAGCATAAAGTCTGTCTGGTAGGTCTTACAGAATTCGTGGACTTGATCGCGTTGGTCTGAGAGGCCGCTAGCATTAAACCATGCTAGCGTAATGCTACGGGGTTTTACGTACGTTTCGTTAGCCATCAGAAAGGTTATTATTTGACGTTACGGAGTGAGTCCATGAGCACTTTGTGCTCGGAAAGTGCTCGTATGATTTGAATGCTGTTCCTACAGGCGCGGAGTTTCGACGCAAGCTCGTCAACTTCGCTCATGTCTATGTTAATGTATTCAAGGACTAGGGACAGATTGTCCTGTTGCCCTTCTTGCTGCTGTTGTTGGGGACGGGGCGCGGGCCCTGGGATCGGTAAAAGAGCACGTGCCTGAGGAGGCCGATATGGTCCGACGGGGGGATAGGGGACTCGCGGTCTAAGGAGGGGTTGGGGCGCGGAAGGTGCCTTGGCCCAGGCGTTCGCCTTGGGTGTGGGAGCCGGATTATATTCGTCATAGTTGGGCATCGAGGGGGGCTAAGTTCACCTTAGGGGTGTAACGTTGCCAGCGTGAGTTGGTGGGAAGGGGAGGGCGCGTTAAGAGACGACGGCCTCGTCCTTTAACGCTCCTAGGACTGACAAAGGACGCAAGCGGGCGGTTCGGGGGTATCGCGGGTGCGTGTGCAATCGCTCGTGCCGTGATCGCCCAGGCATTTCACACAGCGTGGTTTGCAGTGGCAAGACCGCGCAGCGTGGACATAGAACTGGCACTTGTGGCACTGAGAGAGAGAGTGCCTTTCTTGTCGGGGGTCTCGACTGAGAGTCCCGAGAGGTTGATGACCGTCTTCAGATTGAAGATGGCCTTACTCTCGGGGCTCTTATCCGAGATGACGATGACTAGGTCGAGTGGGACCCGGTTGTGATTATGCATCCTGTGGACTGCATGGACGGGGTACCCCTGGGACTTAAGGTCCGCGAGGACGAGAACGGTCTCGACCTCGCTAGGGATTCCCCGTATGACGACGCGGAGCATTTTTTCCTCTTCGAGCACATATGTGAAGAAGTATATGCGCTCATCATCGAGGATATTGGTGAATCGACGGTGGTCGTCCGAGGTCGGAACCTGGACTTTGATTCCTTGAGCGGTGTTTGTCGCGGAGGTGAAGTTAATCCTTTTAGCGGAAAGGATTCGCGAAACCTGGTCCCACTTGGCCTTGTCCTTGATAAAGAACGGGGGCGGGGGTTTAGTAGACATCCAGCCTGGAGCTGCCTGAGGGGCAGCTCTAGTTGGAGGAAACGATATCCGTCATGTAGTACACTACATGACCCGTACAAACCCGTGCGTGTTGTTTTCATTCATTAAATGATCGCTTGATGTGCGAGGGTCTATGCAAATAAAAAGGGCTAGGTCGAGGTACAAATAGCTGGTTGTGAAAAACGGTATTCTCTTTATTGCAGGCAGGGTCTATCTTTATGATGAAAATTAAAAAGAAGTTTTTTTTCTTTATAGTATAGAGGCTATGTTAGAGTTTCGGGCGCGATTGTGTTTCAATGTTGGTACATATCCACGCAAAACGACAAGCGACCGTTCGTAAAGACGCGTAGGGAAATCATATACCTACGGTATATTCTTAAAAAGATACGAATGGCATCAATAGTATTTAAAGTTGTAATAGACGTGACGAATAGAAGAGTTTTATATTTGTGCAAATTGTGCGTCAACTAAGACAATATATCGTTCGAATATGCAACGACACTAGGTTTCATACTAAATTGGGTTCGCAGCCTTAGATCCATTCCCACTTCGGTGTTGGAAATGGACCTGTCACCGAGCCTCACTAAAAAAAATACAGTTATTGTCAGTCATACAGTTTATATTATGCTTTTACATAGATTCAAAAGTATTAAATAAACTGTACGACACCACGATACCACTAGCTCCAAAAACTACTTAAAAATCCGTATTCGTTCTCCTTACTTTCAAACTTAATCAATATCTTTTCATCTTCCCGATCTTACACACTCGTAGTTTGCAAGTTGAAAGTTAAGCGAACGCTGAAGAATCCCCGGTAAAATCCTCCGCCTCCGTTATCTGTGCATTTCATATGACCCTTGCCACGGTTCATTGAAAGCGTTTTTTCGCCATAAAACTTTATCCCATTAAGGAAGGAGCAGGTAAGAATGCCTTGCGCTTCCGGGAAAGTCTGTGGTTAGGAGCGGAGCGAGAGCGGATATTGAGAAGCCTGTCATTATTTCTTTTTTTCAGTTCTCTGGGAACGCGTATAATGCCGCGTTGTATCCACCTGGATCTCTTTCTCTATTATACCCTAGGGACTAACGATGCACGGCGCGGAAATATACGCGCGGGGTTATAAAACTGAGTTCATCAGTGGAAATATTAGATTTGAGATCTATAAACTATAACATTAGAAAAGTGTCTGTAATTTAATATTAGCGGTACAATTGCGTTATGTTATTTTACAGCGTGTTCATATTTTTAAGAAGTCCTCGACCAGTGATGAGCCATTTAAAATTATTATTTCGGGCAAATCATTATGAAAATTATTATTTCGGTCTATGAAAAGCTCGAAAATTAGAATCAGGTTAGGTTAGGAGAAGGTTCCACACGTGATCGAATATTCATGGATATATCAGAAAATCTTAGTTATCGCCTCTCGTTTCCACCACCACTACGAGCCAGTCTCAAAGCGCTTAGCGGGCGACGAGGCTTGCTCTAATTAAAAATACCTACGAAGGAGGTAGCCGAGTTCATTTACAACGCCTCGATTAATTGAACTGGAATAAAGTCCTCCAGGTGTCTTGATAGTTGGAACTTTGGTTCTTTGGAACTCTTTGTGAGGAGACGCGCGGCGGAAACTGACGGGGCGGGAACTGGGGAGTGCGATCTAGATTATCTATTATTGTAAATGTATGAAGTTTTAAACTGAAGTGGTGTACCTATAATTTAAAGATTTGTATTTCGAAATAGTGACTCGCCCCGGCTTCGCACAGGTAGCGCTCACACCTTTTTGAGAGACTTGTTATTATTTCGTATCCACGGCAACCGTTCCTTACATTGGCAAATTTTTGATACCTTGAATAACATTGTAGCAATGTTCATAGGGACCTCTAATTTTATGAAAAATAAAATATGTCCGATTTTACTCGCTGATAATGTAGCTATCTATAGGTGAAATGTTTATTTTTTTAAATCGGTTCGGTATTCTTTGAGCTTATCCATTACAAACAAACGATCAAATCTTTCCTCTTTATAATATTAGTGTAGATGAATTATTCTTTTATAAATAGTTTGGTATTGAATATTAAAAACAGGCACTAAAGAACGGTTTGTTGCTTTTTAAATTGATAAGTTTGATGGTAAACTTCGACTTTTACAGACAAAAACTCTTTTAATCTTTTGTTGCGATCGCGACACAAATATTGCATGTACTTCGTAAGTAAATTACTTGCTTTAAGTGCATCTATCGAATATTTAGAACGGTGGTTGGGCAATGAGTAGTTAACCTGGGAAATGATTTCAATTTTACCAATCAATTAAATCAATCAATTTTATTTAATTTTTCATGTTAACCAACGATCCGTTGTAAGCACATGAACACCATACTAAAATAACAGATTGGTATCTATCGAACACTAAAACACCAGGACAAAAAAAACACGGCTGACAATCCCCAATATTCTATTTCTACAACGGTTCGCGAATGTGGCGCTGTAGCAAATGGATTATTCCAGTCTTTGTTGATTCCTCATAGTTTGTTTAACTTTTGCAGCGTATAGTCGTCGCACAGTCACAGAATAAATAATAGTACAAGTACAGAAGGATAACTGAGTAAAGTCATTTAAGTATATAGCGACTCTCGCTACAACGCAATATAGTGCAATTTAACTCGCACAGCGCTGCGAGCTTTCAATTATATTTACCTAGAAAACGCTCACCCATTGCGTGCAGGCTAGAATGTACCGTATCAAAACGCGTGAGAGCTTCCATTGCTCTAATCGTTTCAGAATCGCTCTGTCACTTTTACGCTCGTTAGGGTTATATCAAGATATGACTAAGTACTTGTATTAGTAATTATTCTGTGATATAATATGACTTAGATGTTGCAACAGAATAAACAATTATGTAATCATGTATTATTTTATTACTTATTGTTATAAATGTTGATAGTTCTATTAACTACATATAATGACATTCTTATCAGAATAGACCTAGTACCTCATTATTTGATTATTTCAAAATAGACACAGTTACACTTTGATGAATAAAAGGTGCCTGTCTGACTTCGATGCTTAATAATGATTGAAAAATAAATGGCTACCTACGTAATAAAATGTCGATATGTAGGTATTTTCGCCCATTGTACACTTCTTCTGCTATTGTTCCTTTATTTTTTGGTGATTTTGTTTGTGGTGTGTGCAATAAAGAATTTATCTATCTATCTATTTTACGAGACTTGTCAGACCGAATGCTATGCAGTACATTCTAGGTTTCTTCTTGGTACTCATAATTAAGAAAAGAATAAATGTTGACAAAAACTTAACGTAAGTAGGTACTTGATCGTAAGCACACGGCGCGCGACTCACCGAGCGCACGCTTGACACTACTGAATTAACCGCAATATTGCGGCCCCGAAGTTTAGGTATAATATTTGTACTTGTTGCGGAGTGCTACATAAAGACCTGGCACAGTTTGAGCTTGTCAGCTGTGTGACTTGTTAGACTGCAGATGACAACTTTGTTCGCGCATAACGTTAAAACTACTGGACCGATTGCAATGCGGTTTTCACAGTTAGGTAGCTTAGGATCCTGGCTAAGGAGCCCTATCTCTATGCGGTACGACACGCCCTGGGCAAGCCTTTAAATTTCAATTTAACTCGTCGCCGCAACAATAATGCCATCTCATCAAATATTTAATTGACTCTTTAGCGGAACTAATTCACTTTATTAATTCCCATGGTGGTCTGTCCTATGTGGGGTTCTAGCACCCTCTAGCCCCTAATGAAGTATTTTTTTAAAAGATTTTTTTAAACTTCACTTGTATGTATCTATGTATTCTGTCCTGGAATCTTGCGATTTAAATTTCGAGTACTTCCCGATTAGCTATCCGGCTGAAACTTTCAGGGTAGCTCACATACCGATAACAACGCAAAAAAAACTTAATGCGAAAAGGAAAAAGAACAAAACAACAAACAAAATGAACCCGTAAAAGCTTTCTTTTTACATTTAATTTTTTAAATTGTACTAGTACTTATTTTATTATGTTTTGCAAAAACCTTTAAAAGTACGGCCGCACCATATTGTTCGAAGGCCGCGCCGCCGTCAAACAAACAAGTGAAGCATAGCAAACTGTGTCTGTGTGAGTGGATAATTTGTTGTATTTTTGTGGTTGGTAGGTAGACAATTTCATCACAAAAGACAGCATTGTTTTTTGTTTTTCGTGAGAACTTGATAGAATAACTATGACTTACTAGCACGAGGTCTCGTTGCGATGTGGCGGCTGATCGTCATAACATGGTGTAAGTGTGTGCAAGAGGCTTGTGCCACAGTACATATATATACTGTGCTCCTGCGTACGAGGCAGCGGATCTGCACATCTTGGGTGCTTCACTCTGTTATTGGCGGTGTGGAATCCGTTTTTTTATAGTTTATAAGCTTATAATAATTGTAATGACTACATCACAAAAGTGGACTCTGCCCGAAATAAACGTTTTTATAAAATTATTATGGAAACACCTGTTCTAATGAAACAAATAATCGTCCAAATCGGTTTAGAAATGCCGGAGATATGAAGTAACATCAACATAACTAATTTTGAAGTCGGATAAAATAAGACGACCGGACCACAGAATATTTATCAGTACTAACCGCACGTTTTTTTCGTCCATCTTATAGCTAACAGAGCTCTTACTATTAATATTTGTATTGTTTTATTCATAAAACGTTCGCTTGTCGCGCGAGAAAACAAACAAAAAAATCTCTAACTTTTTGCATCTAGGTCATTGACTAGTACCAATTCAATGATCTAGGTATTTTATTTTAATCATAAACTGTGATATTGGCGTGGCACCGAACAAGATAGAAAGAAGTCAGGTGTTTTGTGAGTCGTGCGTGGCTCGTCTTCTATATTCTATTGCATTGTAATAAAACAGACAGACAGATAAACGAACTTTTATAAATTATGCTTTTATATAAGTGCCAATGATTTTATCACTTTTTTATTATTATTTTGTTTATAACTACGGACAAAGATAATCGAAAGATAATCTTTGCTACGGATGAAAAAAAAAGTTAATATTCTGAGTGCAAAACGATATGTTTCCGCCCGGGATCGAACCGGGGGCCTTCTGCGTGTTAGGCAGATGTGATAACCGCTACACCACGGAAACGATGACGGCTTAGTGAAATTTGTTAGACATAATAAGATAAAGAAGTTTGATAATTATTAATCTTGATAGCTCTAAAACTGGTACCTCATTATGCGTTCACTTGGTAGTAGGTACCACATAAATTAGAATACGGTATAACAATCAGTTCGTATGAAAAACAACTACATACCTGCTTCACAGTACAGTAGGTAGGTACTGTACTGTGCTTCAAATAAATAATGAGGTCTACGAATAACATTATCCGTAGAATGAGGTACGTACGAGGTGTATCGGACCAATGAGATAAGCACAATTAAATTTATTCTGTCTGTTTGTTACGTCACGACTTGATATAAGTACGGCTGAAATAATCTGTGGGCAAGTAGGTAGGTAGGTAGGTAGGTACCCATTATTTTAATTTAACCTTACGTTTCATAGAATGGAATCTGGATGCCGAATGAGCTCACACTTTTGCCTTCTTCCACGCGGATAATTCCTCGGGCATAGTACAAATAATAGTACAAGTACGCGGGGCAAAGCTAGTAATGAAATCTATACTTAAAATAAAGCAGTAAGTAACAAAAAGTCTGTACAAAAAAAAGTTACTGTAAGTTACTGAAAAGTGTTTTTTAAATACTCTTTGTCTGTTCGCGCATAACGTAAAAACTACTGGACCGATTGCGATGAGGGTTTCACTGGTAGATAGTATAGGACACGACTTGGGATTTCAATCCAATATAAAAAAAGATTTGGAAAATTTGGTATATTGTACCCTAAAGGTACTTTTGGTCCTGGAATAACATATAGGATACGTTTATCACAGAAAAATTACCACGCGGGCAAAGCCAAGGGCACGGCTAGTCTACACTAATATAATAAACAGAAAAGATTTGAATTTTTGTTTGTTTGTAATGGATGAACTCAAAAAACACTTAACCGACTGAAAAAATATATTTTACTCATAGAAAGCTATATTAACAGTGAGTAAAATTTATTTTACAAAAAAAAATGAGATCCTTAAGAAAATTGCAATAATGTAAACCAAGGTATCAAAAATTTGTCTATACAGGCGCGATTCCATTATAAAAGTTACTTGTATGCAAGTTGCAAATTGCATGCAACTTGCACAAACCTGCGTACAATAGGTAGTTTGAACTTGTACAATTTTATTCAAGTGACGCGCAAATTTAACTCGCAAACGTTAGTTGCACGTTTCTAATTGCAGACGAGTGACGTGTACGCGCATGTTGTGAACATCTCCACTTGTATGCAAGTAAAGCCTGACATGCAATTTGCACACTCTCGCAAACATGTTCCCAATGCAACCAACTTGTACGCATATGTGACGTCATACATGCATGCAAGATTTGCATAATGGAATCGCGCCTTATTAAAGTCATTATATGGCGTGCGCTGCGAAAAATATTTATGATAGCTAAAATAATGTACAACATGGTTATAGTACTCACCATTACCCATATAAAAGTCTGCGACGCATGTCTAACTATTATAGTTAAGTCTTGTACTATTATTTATTCTGTGGTTAAGTCAAAATGTGTGGTTAATAACCTTTCTTTGTTCAAATTAGTCAATTATATTTAACCGGGGCGGGTGGCTAGCAATTCATAAATCCGTCATCATTAATACCGAGCAACAACACTGACTAACTCGCAACACGAATAATTAACTGGGTCGTCCAGCATCCTGGTACCCAATAAATCTACCGACCCCACCTCAATCATGTCGGCGTCACGCGCACCTACTCGCCGTCAAAATGGCGGCACTTATCAAAATGGCCGCCGTGATTTGCGATACTGCAACAGATTCAGTGCCTGCGAGCCTTGATAGCAATATTTAGGCTCTGCCCGTGGAGATACGGGCCATTTGTTATGTGCGTGATAAATATCCTGCCAGAATGCAATATACCCGTTTCCGAGGACCTTATGAGTTTGAATGTTTTGTCTTTCATTTGCTTTTAGACTGCTTTGTGATCGAGTGTTAGATATTGTTATGCTTATATATCACGGTTCGTTCAATAATTATCTGAATAAATAACATAAAAAAGAAACGTATTGAGAATATAAGCAAACACCAAAAAATATATTAATAAAAAACCACGGTGGGTTATCCAAACAACAGAGTCCGAGTTGGAAAATAAATAATATGTGGCAACTTGGACAACTATGCGAATTATGAATATAAATAAATATTTGTTACTAGCTTTCCCGCCCGCGCGGACTACAGAATATCGCGAAAAAAGCATCCTATGTTCTTCTAGGATATTAAAAACCAATGCGAAAGTAGGTATAACACCAATGCTCTTGAAGTTTTTTGACAGACTTGTTATTTCATTTCCATGGCAACCGTTCCTTACAACGAGTATTCAACTTTCTATGTTTATACTAGGATCCTATGTTTTATACTAGGGTACAAGCTATCTCTATTCCAAATTTCATCAAAATCCGTCCAGCCGTTATCGCGTGAAAGCTCCCCTAACAAACAAACAGACAACGTTTCACTTTTATATATTGGTAGGGATGTGCTAACTTGGACACAAATCCGATTTTATGATAGGCCAAGGTGGGAAAATCTCATCTCAACGAGGTCGAATGAAGTAATACAACTGCAAATTATATTTTCGACCGGACCCTCTTATATTACATCTGAAATACACCTGCATTGAGTTTCGGTATAGTGCTGCAGGAATTCCTCTATTCCCCACGAGATTAATAAAATTATAATTGTAACAGTTCTAATTTGTACGAGCCTTCAAGCAGATCGCTTTGAAACAATAACAGTAGAGATACCTACTCAACAAGCACGCGAAATAACAGGACTAAACTGATTCCCGCCGGACTGCACCGCTCCCGTTGCTTTCGCATAATTTAATTTCAGGATTGCAGCTTACTGAAATTTAATCTCGACGAGTTCCCACGCTAGGGTTACCAGCTGAGCTATTAATTTACATCCATAAGGAGGAAGCTCTCAATTTCACTATGTTTTTAAGGTTCCGTACGTCCGAATAAAAAAACGGAACCCTTATAGGATCACTCATGTTTCTGTCTGTCCGGCTGTCACAGCCAATTTTCTCTAAATCTAATGGACCGATTAAGTTGAAATTTATATGAATTTCTGTGAACCAAACACACGGACGTGTAACGTAAATAAATGAATTTGGAACATGGGGTCACTTTTAGGGGATAAAAGGGAAAATATAAATAATAATTTGCATACTGTCACAAATGTCATATCAAATGAAAGGGCTTGTAGTGAAGGTCTCATTTTTTTTGTAGTTTTGAATTAAATAGTTTAAGGCTGGATTCGACCAAACGAGAGTAAGTTTAATCTTAGAACCGTCATTTGTCTATGCTACTATTATAGGAATAAAATTTACTCGCGTTTGGTCGAATCCAGCTTTAAATTTACATACGAAAATAGATGAAAATTTACCATTCCCATCCTTTATCTCCGAAACGAATGAACCTAAAATAAAACAGATGTTAGAAATTTACTTAATGATTACAGGAAAACTAAAATTCGGTGGTCTTAAAAAATAAGTGAAATCTCTCAAAATTGTATGATAATATATTCATCGTACGGAATCCTCTCCACGCGAGTTCAACTCACACGTCCAGTTTTTTGTGTTTTTTGTGTGTACTCATATCTCCTGGATTTCTGAAAGCGTTTTGAACGATATTTTTATTCATTTGAAAAGGTAAATTTGTGTGGACCCATCTTATAAAAATAGTTGATTAGTTTTTTTAGTAAACCTATTTCAAGTCTATGTTTTGGTTCAAAGAATTAATTTATATTTAAATCCTTATTTTTTTCTTCATCGTTGTATTATCGTCAACTGGTGAACATGGGCCGCTCATTAAGGTCCTGAGATGTATGCATCAATGTTCGATACTCTAAAGGTCGGTTCCTATATCATAAAATTAACCGTTTTCGCTTACTGTTTGTCAGCTTTTGACATAAACGCCATAAAAAAACGTCAAAAAGTAACGAGACGTTGGAAAACCGGCTCGTTTCATTTTTATAGGAATGGGGGGTTAGTCATTCTTGCAGATTCTCACGTAAGTGCAGGGTACCAGTTGAGAGATAATGAGACTTCTTCGAGCATAGGACGTTTGGTCAGTTGAAGATAAACGCAGTTTGTTTACACTTTATAGTTGATTTATTCTTTACATAGGTATTTCGTAAACAAGGATAGTAAATAGAATTCAGTTTTGTTATCCCGGTGACAGAGTGTGGCTACGGGAGCCTTACTAGTGATATACTTTGGTGCTACTAGTTATTGTTGGTCACTTATAGACCAGAGATAGAGAGATTCTTGTTTCGACGGCTACAGCGAACGGGAACTTTTGCCGAAATGCACCAAGTTTTTTTTTTTTTTTTTTTATAAATGATATGTGCTGTTGGTCTATAACTGACCTCTACAGCGTCAGCGACAGGACGGTGGGACGGTGGGGCGGGCGCAAAACGCTCCGCCGCAATGCGTGACGCATAAGGCGCATGCCAAAGTTAAGTTTTTGGCCACTTGCTCAAGGGCACCCAGGGGGTACGAACCTCGGCTTGGACAGTTGCCATTGATTACTTGGGGAGTATCGAACTAAACTTGGGGAGTATCGAACTAACACACCAAGATTTTTCGAAGTATGCGTATTTATAGTAAACGCAAAACACTCGAAGCTCTCCTATTTGGCGATTTGTTATATTTTATTCATGCCATACGTTAGCCCTATTGTTCTCTGCCCTAACTTTCCCACGCTCGACACAACATTCCTGTGTGACTCATTGCAAGTCAACACACTTGACTGTTTTAGAAAAGCTTCTCCCATTGAGCCTCCTCTCGCTCTTACTATCTGTATTGTTCATTACCTTTAAATACTTGTTGTAAACTAGTACCTTAGTACTAGTACAAAGTGGGGCTTTTCCTGAGCCGACCTGCACCAATATCCATGCAACCACAGAGAGCTTCAGTCTCTCTGTGGCTGAGCTCTCTGTGGCTGCATGTTCCCATTTATGTACCTAAAGAGGTACGCGGCCATCCCGTATGCTATAGACGTCATAAGAGATGGCACGTAGATTCTACACTACGTTTGCTTGTTCCCTAAGCCCATACAAAACAATTAATATCTCGCTTATGCGTTAACCTACCCATATGCCGAATGGCACAAAGTGTTCGTTACACCTAAGCGCATTATTCTGTGTTGCTACTTTCCACCTACCTATTCACATGTATTTGTAGGTTTCAGTGCGCTCTTTTATAATCTTAATTTCTAAGATTCTATACATGACTTCTTATAGCTATACATATACATATCTACTTATAGCTATGGCTAGGTTGTTATTGTGCTTTTTAACATACTTGTTGCGCTCGTCAACAGTCATCGATGCATATCGTCACTGGATGTCCAACACTCCTATGGCTACTTTTCGGTCAGCCAGCACTCATATGTCCTGTCCTGTTCCTATTATCAACGATACGTCAATGTCATAGCAGCCATTCGTAATTAACCTACTCTTAACGAGGCGTCACTTAACGTTCTACAAGTTTTTCGTGGCTGCGAGTTTCCGTAGTTTACGGATGGGAGCATCCGTTAACATACCTTCGTTTTATAGGAACAGTTTCAGCTTACGTCTGGTAGAGAATTTCACTGTTCGTTACTAAAACTGGTCGTTCCATTCCATAGATATAAGAACCCGGCATCAGTCAACTCTTTATTCTAATTGTCTTCACTCAAGGCTGTCTTTGCAATCCGATGTTGTGTGTGGCACTACAACTTATATGTATAGGCAGGTGAACGTAATTCTCATCTTCTGATCTCGTCCGTACAGTGGTTAAATATTTTTCAAATAAGGTGTTGCCTGCCAACCCTACATACTGAGAGTATTTTGCGTACCGTCGTCGTTGTTTTGATGTACAAATAATGTTTAATTTCGGTGCGGCTAATGATCTTAATATTATTAGGAGCTGGAGCCGTGCGGAAATTATTATTTGTATTGTGATTGCGGGAAACTTCAGAGATTGTAAATAGGAGCCAGCGTTTTGTTGTTCGCAGGACAAAGTTGTCAGGAAATCAGTATAAACCGTACCGTAAAGTATTTTAGAAAAAAATATTACACTGCATTAAAAGCTAAAATATCCGGGTATATTTGTAGATGACAAATTCTTTTCGTATAATTAAATTCCTAAATCTTATAGCATTAAAATAATACAAGAAATGTTTGCTTCACCCCTAATTTTTTTGTTTTTTTCTAATAAATCATTTTCTTTATCTACCCATCCATCTAATTCAGCCCACACAATCCCTCTTCTCTTGCAACCGCAAGTAAATATGCCTCCTCGTATGCCATCCTTTACGATCTTGTAGGTATTTAAGATAAGATAAGATAATCATTTATTGAATAGAAAATATTGGACAGAAAACCATTACATCTACAGATTGTGAAATAACAAAAAAAAATACAAAATTAAATCAAATTAAAAATTAAACTATCAAAATACAGAAATATAACAAAACAAATTGAAACAGTAAATTAAAATATTGATCACATTTTAGTACAGTTAGGTATTATGTAGGTAGACAAGTTGTGTTGACTACGGACGATTTAACTTTGGGTCGGCACATGCAAGGAACATTTCCTTATCAAACTCAAAGCATACTTTGTTTAATAGTATTGATTTCATCTATTTATAATAATTTATGTTTTTCTTCTTGTTGTTAAGTTTTGACTTGTAAAAGTGCTATTAGTTTGCCTATTTACAATAAATACCTACTTTGACTTTGCTACGTGTTAATTAAAGTTATAGGTGGAAATAGCTGGCATTTCACAGCTCAGTTCCGTCCCGGAATCCCAAGAGTATTTTGATGACTCAAAGCAAGACCCCGCCAAGACATTTCTACAGGGTATATCTATAAAGTTGGAGAACGGATTCCCAATAAATTGTGCATCGGGCTTGAGCAGGGTTTACGGCTTATTAAATTGCTTTGTTCCTTATTGGGACCTGGATTATGTAATATTCAATTGTCAGTAAGTCTATTAGGTTCTACTCACATTTGTCAGTGATATCGCTCGTTTCTTTGTTGAATAATCGACTCTCAAGGAGTGAACTGAAAATATTTAATAACTAGCTGCACCTCGCAGGTTCGCGTCCAAACTTTGCCACCCTCGTCACCCAAAATTCAAAAACCCCTCCTTACCGCACCAGTACCGAGTTGACACCTGTCACTTTGACATCGAGCAAATTCTGTACCAGTTTTTTTCTCCCTAAATCGTGATCAATGTGTTAATCCAAAATTCATCCTTTGTTCAGCCGTTTGAGCGTGAAGGAGTAACAAACTTACATATACACATACATACAAACTTCCGACTATGTTATATTAGTGTGATATTGCAACTGTCAGCTATAACTCAGAATGTTAAACTCTCATCCAAAAACAAATTGAGTTCCCAGAAACACCGGGGGAAAAGTCCTAAAAACGAGAATCATTCCCCCTAATTATATGCAAGTCCCGTAAGGGGATTAAAATTTATTCTACCCTACTTGCCCTACTTGGTTAAGGTTTATGTTTCGTATCTTTTACTTTGGGGCTCTAAATAAATATTTTATTACAGCAAACATAATAGGCAGAAATTCCGAGAGCGGTATATGGGCGGTTTTTATAGCGCCCGCCCGCAAAACGTAGCAGTTTTAAGCTCTGCTACTTTATTCGTTAGGAAGGAATGTGTGTCGTTTGCATGTGTTTCATCATCGGCCTATATTTGTCCACTGCTGCACGTAGGCCTCTCCTAATGCACGCCACTGAGCTCGGTCTTCAGCTCTCCTCATCAATTTTCTTCCAGCCGCTTTTCGCAGGTCTTCACTCCACCTGGGCACAGGGCGTCCTATACTATAAGTTTGCCTAAATGTGATCTCCACTCGAGAACTCGTCTACCCCAACGGTTATCGGTTCTTCTGGAAATGTGACTAGCCTACTGCCACTTTGCTTGCTTATCCTTTGAGCTATGTCGGTTACCTTGGTAATTTGGTAATGTGCATGTGTTTAGATGAATTGAATAAGGATTAGTCATTTTTCTATTGGTAACTCTAGTTGAGAGGGAAATACTCTACCACCACATCTATCACGGCAACTAAACTAATAACGCAAAAATAGAGCTCATAGTCAATTTAACATTTTGTTAAACTCTCATTAATGACCTTTATTTTCCCCGCAACCAATAAACCTAGTTAAAAAGTTGCACACCATTTCATTTTAATCCAGGTATCGCTCATTGAAATCAACTGACAATAGGATCAAAGCGAAACTTTCCCTTTTGAAAAATCCTCGCGGTAATCCTGCCCAGAGAAACAGTTTCAGATAGAATGGCTTTAGCCTCACTTGACTGCGGATTAAAAGTGAGTTTGTTGGGTGAGAAAGTCTCAAGGATCGTTTGATGGCTGAACGCTCATGAATAGATAGGTTTCTTCTTCGTGTGAAGTTCTGACCGTTGTACCCCGAGATAGCCTGTTTTGATTGAAACACGATACAGGATCGATTTATAAAAATGCCCCTCAGGGTTGACGGGTGGATAAAGCGAGGAGGAAAGCCAACAATAAAATCTAATTTGTAAAGGCTTCCACAACTATCTTCAGAATAATACAGATAAACCAATCTTCCGTGTTTTGGGACAGTTCAGTTCTTTCTTTTAACAACCGCAGGGTCTTTGCTCACTTCTTGGCCTATATTGCCGATCTATTCTACTTCTAGCCTAGTAGCCATACTTTTAGTGCCTCTTATTCTTCCCGCGCGACATTCTTATCCGTCTTTCCTGGAACCACCTTAATCACCAAACTACCGCCAGGCTTCTGGTATACCACTACGTTTCTCTTTCTACACACCATCGCACGACTTAACTCGCGCATGTTTAGCGGTAACCAGGCGCCCATGACTATCCGGCGCGTTCAAACCATGTTCAAACAAGACGGCAAGTTTGCAGCAAACTTGTGCGAATTGAACACAATTAGCTCACAATGGAGTGTACTTGTACACAAACGTGTGTAAACATCTTAGCTTTGATGTTAGTCCACATGGGAATGCAGGTTTAAGTAAAATAATAACATATAGCCATATAAAAGGGCGTCGGCAGGGGAGAGGTTTTTTTCTAGAATCAGTAATCAGCTATTTAGTTTCTTTTCTGCAAGACGTAGAACTATTTTTTTTAAGAACTGTAAACCACTCGACGGTAGGAAACAAACTGAACAGATGGCTCGCAGGTCGTAGCGTCGTAGCGGACTAGACTTTTCGTTTCCCTCCGCTGCACCATTCCAGACAAAAATGGTGCGCTAAGCGGTGATTGGTTGACGCATTTCAATCCGGCTAATCACGAGCGGGCAGTGTTGTCAGAGCAAAATGAAGTAAAACTACTAAGACTGGATTCGACCAAACGAGAGTAAAAGAGATGTTCGGAAAATTTATGAAAGCTAACACTAAAATAATTTAAAATTCTAAACAATATATTAGATATTTGTGAAGAAAGGGAATATATTATTCTGATAATGACTAGCAAATGAAAACAAAAAAATGCCTCCATTTTTTATTTGAGTTTTGTTTTTCGTTTGGTAGAAAGAATAAACTTGCCACACTAGGTACTTTACCTCTGGCAACTCTGATTTGACACTAATAACGACAGTGACATACAACACGGTTCAATGTATGTAGATCTGGCACTGACAGCTGATGGATGACAGATGACAGGACATTTTTTTTTCTACAGGCTGATTTGATTTTTTAATGACATTGCGTTAAGAACGTTTTGTTATTTTATTATTATTTATATTCACGTGGTATAATATAATAATTGAAATAGCAAAACATATAAAATATAGAAATCTGTTTTATTTTATTCCTAGTGCATGAAAAATGCACTAACTCATGGAAAATATTAAAAGAGTTGCGTCAGTTCTAATACTTTCAGGAGTTAATCCTATACTTTCACTGTCACTTGAAGAACTCATTTTTTCAAAACAAAACCATGAATTTCTAACAATCCGTGAAAATTGCGCGTTTTTAATTTGATTTCTTTTTTTTTATTCAGCCGGCGGCGGCGCGGCTATGGGCCGTCGTACAAGCCAGTCTTTATTCAAACAATATTTGTGTTCGATTTCTTTGGCGCTGAACACTAAGACGTTCCAAATTAAAAAAGTGCGCGGCAAAGATAATTGCGGCGCACTTAAAAAAAAAGAAAGAGGATTACAAACTCATTACTGCCCGCTAAAAGTTTCTTATAGAAAACACCACCTTTGGGTGCATTTAAAGGCGAACCAAGTCGTCCTTTTCGAATAGATGGGATGAAAATGAGGTATATATCATAGAACGTTTTGTTATCGGTAATATTAAATTATACATACGGTAAGATCTTTTGTGGCAGGGGAAATGGAGCAGCACGAAATGCTCTCCCAACAAACTAATCCGCCACTTGCAGCCACAATCCGATTTAACAGACCATCGGCCATTCTGATCGATTGTGGTCACTATGTTGTCTCACAAACGTACAATGTCGTGCAATTATGGTTGGAAGTATATCGGGGCAAATGGGACTGTCAGCTCACTGTCAAGGGGACAAACTAGGGTTGTTACGGATAATGGAGTTTCGGTCACGGATACAGATGTAGAAAAAAACGGTTACGGGTAGCTTTACAATCGAGTATTCGAGAATTTCGTATAAAGGATTATGTGTTTTAGAAAGACCTTCTCTTTGGACTTATTTTATGTCTCGTATCACATTAAGTCAAAATTAAAACAAAACGAATTAAAAACAGTAACATGTTTATCTACACTTAAAAATATCGACCACTCTCGTGATCCGGTAAGTGATGAACATGACACATCAAGTAGGCAGCTACGACGGAAATCTGTTCTCATTATCACCGATTACTACATTTTTGATGTCAGTAACAAATTCATATATTTTTTAATTTCGCATATGTGATAGTTACAGTTATGGTTATATCCAATACCATCCATACAAACCACCGAGTCTATTGCGACAACGTGATCGGATTTAAGCCAATATCGGTCGCTGTGAGCGATTGAGGTCAACAAATGATTTGTACTTGGACCAAGATCATACATCTTCTGAAATTTTAGGTGCATACAAGTAATTATGAGTTAAATAAGGGAAGGTACTCAATAGACAATGTTTCGTCTTTAGTAGATAAGCTTTAAACGTTTGCTCACAGGTTCCGCTGAAACTAAATTTAAAACTTCAGTTGTTCAATTTATTTTAGTTTTTTCTTGCATGGTATCAAACGCCTACGCCTAACAAATAGTACGCCTACGTGGTTGTGGTCAGACCATTTTATGAGATTTTAAACTTTAAGCTTTAACTTTAGATTTAATTTTACCATTCCTAATATATCGGCAAGGTTATGCCAACCGGTGTTTTTTTTTTATCCCAACTGCATTATTTATTAATTTATTACTCACATACTTGACAGATTTGTTATTATTTCGTTTCCATGGCAACATGGATGCGATGGTAGCCAATAGTGTAACTTAGAATCCAAAGATACCGGGTTCGGTCGTAGGCTCCGCACCAAAGACTTTTCTAAGTTATGTGCGGTTTTTCATTCCGTACTTCGGATGGCAAGTTAAGCTGTCGGTCCCGGTTGTTATTAATTAATAGCAGTCGTTAAGCCATGTCAGAGGCCCTCGGGCGGCCTGACAAACTCTTCTGACACAAGAGGCCAGCTCTACCTCATACGACAAACAAGCAAATGGCAACATGTCTTTCCTTTCTGTATTTTTGATACCTTGTGTTACAAATTATCGAAGGGATCTCAATTTTTTTGAAAAATAATGTACGTCCCATATTACTCGATGATAATATAGCTTTCTATATGTGAAAGATTTTCTTTTATTTGGTTCTGTATTTTTTGAGTTATCCATTAAAAACAAACATACAAAAATATAAACATACATAAAATCAAATCTTTCTTCATTATAATATGGTGTAGATGCAGATCAGTCATGCTTGACGATCATTGTATTAGAAGTTTTTAAACTGACTTGAATTCACTAAAATCGACATAAGAAAGGGGCTATTTACCAAGTTATATTTATGTTTTGAATTCCCGATATTTCGACACAGTTTCAAGCGCCATGACTACGGACAAACCGTATTTTAACTTCTTCTGAGTGCAAACAAAACGGTCTGAATGGGCTAAGAATTTTGGAGTGGTATTCGAATTGAATTACGCTTACTACGTCAAAACTACTGAATCAGCATTAGTCTTCTAAATCAATCATTTACCAAACTCACGGCCACAACACACGTGGTGCGGGTAAGCTTGCGTTGGTCACTCATAGGCTGACTAAATCTAATAGACTCGCTCAGGTCCTAGGACCGTCTATTTACAATCGCCTGCCGGATCAGGTCAAAGATGCGCCTAGCTTGGGATCCTTTAAAAGCAAAATTAAAGCATGGCTGATTGAGAAGGCGTTCTACGATGTAACGGAATTTATACCAGTATATCGATAATTCAATGTTATTATTATTGGAAAAAATGTTATTATTATAATTTGATATTACTTTTACTTTTTATGTTTATTTTTAATTTACAATATTGACCTGTAATAATTATTACCAATAAATTGATTATTCTGATTATTCAAATTAGTTTATCTGATCTGTGTAAATCAGTTAATTCTTAATGCTAAGGAATAAGGTTGAAACTGCTTTTCACAGGTACCAGTTAACTGACTTCGCTCCCTGAAACGCAGCTTTGAAAAGAGCGGTTTTCTTTAATACTTTCTGAGTAGTTTCCCGGTGCTTAACCGTTATTAACAGTGGAGGCAGAGAAGTTGTGTAACTGAGCTTTATCGCTTCTTTGCAACTTCATTTTAAACTGTTGTTTAGCTTTTATTAAAAGTGGTTGTACTGAGCTTCGCGTCAGTTTTATAATGATCTTAGTTTTTAAACTGCCATGATTACTAACTTTAGAAGCCTTAGTTCTCATAACAAATTACAGTTCTGATCTCCCATTAAGACTGAAGGGCGTGGGTCGCAGCTTCTACAGGTTTTGCCTTACATTTCCGTGAAATTTGCGTTTTGAAAGAAACGTTTCTACCATATTAAACCATAACCAAATTCAGGTCTCTTTTTGTCAATCACAGAATAAACTACGTTTGTAGATTTTATTTTTTCTTAATTTATTATTATTTTTCATTTAAACAGAACACAAACTTGAGAGAAAATATCGGTATTAAATCACTAATATAGTTTATTATGTGATTAATAAAAAGATACCAGAATTATTGGATTTGGTTATGGTTTAGTATGGTAGAAACGTTTTCTCCCAAAACGCAAATGTATGGCAAAACCTGTAGAAGCCGCGTGTGTGCCCTATCCTCTTAATTAGAAAAAAAAGGCAAAAGTTGCTCGAAATGCGAATATTTTAAAAATATTACCGAGATTTGAGCTAAAGATTACCTTCCAACCCTCCCTGATCGTGCAACCTTCGATATGAGGCAGTTTGTGCACCTTTGACATAATTCAGTTGAGTTGGTCTGAGATCAGAGTGGCGGCGTTAAATCAACAACAAATAAAAGGAGTTTGGAAAAGTTCTAGATCTCGCTAGAACCGGCTTTCCGCACATCCAAGGTTGGACGATCAGATGTACGCGTGCAAAAAATTTCTAAATGTATTCCACATTTACGATATGTTATTTGCATCCACCATCTTCGTTCTTGAATGTTTTTTTAATTTATAGTCCTCTGTAGGTTTGAATATAATTTTAGAAGTTGATCAGATACTGCGCGGCCGTACCTATCGCTTCGATGTTTGGCCGAACGTTTGGAGTAGGAGAGTTGGACTATAGTCTGGAGCCAACATAAATTGATTCAGAATGTAAATTTTTATTCAATTCTCAATTCAATCTCGATTCGGTCAACATTTATTAAATAATTAAATTCCAATTTAAACTCGTTACCTTCGTTTCCATTCCTACACGCGATCAACTCGAAACTTCTTAGTAAAAATTCCTTTTAACGACGCGTTCCACTTTGGTTCTATATACGTATCGAAACATACTCTTGTTCCGTTTTGTGCTTCAGTATCTAAGGTTGCAGACCAATAGGTATACAAATAAATGGTAGCTCTTTCCTAGAATAATTTGTATAAAATATTTATAATTTTTGAAAAAGTTTGTCTGTACATCAAACTCAAGAAAGTCCAGAAAGGCCAAAAAAATATATCTCATAATAAATGCTATCGTTGGTCGTTTTAATAATAATTATGAATCAAAAATCAACTCCAAATGAATTTACTACAAAAACTAATGAACATACTATAGTGAACTCTTTCAAATACAAATAAGTATATCATTTAAATGGATACTGAATAATAGTTTGAAAGAATTGTTCAAATGTTTTCGAATCGGTTCAATACTCCCGGAGATATGAGAAAAAAAAACTATCTATACTTATAACAAACGAAATAGGAACGAAAAAGAGAAAGACAAAGAAGGTGATTAAAAAAGAAATGGTCTAGGGTACATAAAATAAGCTACTGAACAAGAATATAACATTTTAAAAATGCGTTTCTGTCTGTTTGTCTGTCTGTATGTCTGTTCGCGCATCACGTAAAAACTACTGGACCGATTGCGATGAGATTTTCACTGCTCGATAGCTTATGTTTTGACTTAAAAAATGGGCTACTTGATATCTCAATCCGATGAATAGAAGCCGAGCAATCGATAAACATATTTTTGACGGCTGAAGGAATTTTGTTCAAATGTTGGTATATTGGTATTTTAGGTCCTGGAATAGCACAAAGAGTACTTTTAACCTACAGAAATGACCACGCGTGCGAAGCCGAGGGCAACAGCTAGTATACAAAAAAAAACAAACAACGAATCTCCTCCTTGGGAACATAGCGTAAAAATCCTCGTCTGACTTAATAACGTCTGTTTGCATGTCTGATTATTAACTTAACCAAAGTGAACAACTTCCCTACGAAGTTGCATCTTCTGAGAACGTAACTTCCCGTAATCCATGTGAATCCGCAAAATAACAAGACGCGACTTGCACAAGTTGCACTCAGACATTCATGAAACTTCAGCCGTTGAGGCGACGAGACCGCGCGCCGCCTATTGGGTGCTAATACTGTCTCGGGTAGCAAGTGGCGGCAGTAACCAGTAACCACATGAGCATGAGCTTTGCGTGCCTGACAACTTTAATATACGCTGCACAGTGGATTAGATGGACAGTGGAGTTTCTTGGGGAAATCCGCGCCTTAGAGTGACGTCACCAAGCGTAATGTCCGTTCTAGGCGGGCGTCTGAAATTGTTTTTAACCCCCGAACTCTAAGAGAGGGGTGTTATAAGTTTACGGTGTGTCTGTATCACTGCGTGTGTCCGTGTGTCTGTCTGTGACTCCCAAATGAATGGACCGATTTTGATGCGTTTTTTTCTGTTTGAAAGCCGATGTGATCGAGATGGTTCTTAGCTATAGTAGGGGTGGAGGGGGGAGGGTGAGGATCGTATTTCCCAAACGAATGGACCTATTTTGATGCGGGGTTTTTTCTGTTTGAAAGCTGATGGGATTGAGATGGTTCTTAGCTATAATGGGGGGTGGGGGGAAGGGATCGGGGGTTGTACAAATTTTTAATTTGTTCTTGCCGCGACGCGCATGCGCAGTATGTGCGTGGTAGTGCGCCATGTTAGATATATCGCCACCCGATGATTGACTGGAAACAATGGTAATTTTTCCACTTGCCGCAACAGAACGGCATAAGTGACGTCCAAGCAATCGCCGAACGGCAGCCGGCCACTGGAAATCCCATCTCTTGTCTACATGTAGAGAAAAGATTCGATTTTTTGGATGTTCGTATGTTTATTAGTAATGGATTAACTCAAAAAATGATAAACTGATTTTAAAAATTCTTTCACATATTGAAAGCTACATTATCAGCAAGTAACATGGGCTGTACCTTATTTTTCAAAAAATAGAGATCCCTACGAAAATTGCAATAAACTTAACCCAAGTTATCAAACATTTGCCTAAAATAGTCATTATTAAACGTGCGCTGCGAAAAATATTGATGATACATAAAATAATTTACTACATGTTTATAGTTCTCATCATTACCCACAAAAAAGTCCGCGAGATTATATGTCTAACTATTATAGTTAAGCCACAATAACCATTATTCGTTCAAATTAGTCAATCAAAACACGGGGCATCAAAAATCATGTACAAATAAAGAGAAACCCTTAGCTACCCGTTCGAAGCCGGGGCGAGGCGCTAGTATTTCATACATTTATACCACCGGCTGTCGAACATACAATACTAGGTTTAACGGCAACTACAAGAGGAGATGGGGTGATAACGCGCACACCTGTGAAGAATTAAAGGAAAGGAAGGTGTTTGTCCTGCAGTGAATAATCATGGCTATAAAGACCACATACGTCCTGATCCTATCTTCCTTAAAAGGGAAGGTATGTTGGTCAGTTAAAAATTCACGTACCAATTAATGTACCCTTCAGTTTCAGTGCGCGTGAAATACGCGCGTCCCAGCTGCGCAACAATAAATTATTCTCTATAGAGGGACGCCGACGTTTCAGTGGATTACACGCTTCAGATGGCTAATAAGCGTACCAGCGCTAAATTCCGAGCAAATAGATGTAGTAAAATTAAAAAAAGATAATAAATTCTAGAGCTCATTCACAATTAGCGGCACCAGCCTGCCATTTTTCTTGCACGACCAGGATGACAAAAGCTACGTAGCATCAAGTCTGCCATGTACAGTTTTTGTTATTAAATTAATAAATAAGGATTAATTGAGTCACTATTAAATTGGTTAGGTACTTTTCCGTACAAACTCCAAAGGTTGATCATGATCACTCATGTGTTTGATGTAGACTTTGTATTTCCATCGCTCCGTGCTTCGGAGGGCACGTTATGCTGTCGGTTCTGTCTGTTATGGATTAATAGCAGTCGTTAAGCCGTGTGAGAGGTCCTCGGGCGGGCTAATAAATTCTAACTCTTATCATCATCATCATCAGCCTATATCTGTCTACTGCTGGACGTAGGCCTCTCCTAATGCACGCTACTGAGCTTGGTCTTCAGCTCGCCTCATCCATTCACTTCCGGCCGCCTTTCGCAGCTCGTCACTCCACCTGGCCACAAGGCGTCCTACACTACGTTTGCCTAAACGTGGTCTCCACTCGAAAACTCGTCTACCCCAACGGGACTGTGGCAGCACTGTCACAGGACAAAAAAAACAATATCGCTTGGTGCTACCTGTGGTGACATTGCAATTGCTATACACTAGGGGAACATTCTTCTTAATTGAACATAAAAACCGAACTAGCAGCACCATTATTTCACGAGTCGACAAAATGTGTTAAAGAAAATACGTAGCTCATCTCCAAACGTTTAGTGAGCCATATCTCGAGGCTCGGAGCAGTGAGCAAGTGCTGAAAATGGGAATTTATGTCGCAGCTGCGAGTGATGACGCACTGAGCACTGCTTTTGTCGCGCTGTGGTCCAAGGGAAATAATAGAATGCTCGTGACAGAGTGATCCAATCGTACGAATAGAGCCTAACTCTACTCTTGAAATAAGCAGGATTGCTTGTAGTCAATACAGGGTACAATATAGGTCAATGAACTCATGGAATAATGTAGCTATCTAAATATAAACTATTTTTTGGAATCGGTTTAGTGGTTTGATCAAATACCCAAGATGAGATTTGTAGCTGTTGGGCATTTGTGTGTGTGTGTGTGTTTGTGTGTGTGCGCGCGCTTGTATGCCAAAAGCTTCAGCTTTCTAGTCCATTTTCGTAGCAGGTTTTCTCCGTTTCGTGCTGTTCGGGTTGTCTCTGATCTTTCTGGCCCTGAGTCTCAACAGTGCAAACTGTAAACATATTAGGATGATGATGATGATGATGATGAATATGAAAAAAAACTAGTGGCTGTGTGAGCTGTAGACCTCGCGCATACAAACTTTTTTACAAACAATCTAGCGGTGCACAGTAGCGCCATCTAGTTTCCTAATTATAAAACTAACATTAATGGACAACATCAATCCCTACCTAGTAGATAAAGGGCTGATTCAACTGGTAGAAACCTAAAAGTGAGAAAATCGCAACATTTTGAGGAGCGATTCTGCTCATCACGCCAAAGATTCTCATCATATCTTCACCAATTTAAAAAAAAAGTAAACATAAAGTTTACTACCTTTCAAATAAAAAAAAACAAACAAAATCGGGTTTAATAAGGCGGAGATATTTTTACCCATAACAAATATTCGCTTAACCTGTATACTAAGTTTCGTCTGTACTAGACGAAATGTGTGTGAAATGTGACCTGTAGAGGAGAACAGCCGGACAGACAACCGGACATACGAAAGAATTTTTGTCCAAGCTTCGCTTGCGCTTTGCGCTCGCTCGGTCAATTATTGTAACAAGACACTATCGAAAGTGTTAAAACCCGACTGCGAACAAAACTAACAAGTAGGTACATCATCAAAGTAAGAGAAACAAGTAAGAGATAAAAAACGACCTTGTCAAAAAAAGTACCGTTCAAAATTTGTTAATAGCCTATGTACTATGTACTCGGGATTATGTAAGGATTCTAATGATACCCCGTACCGTACAGCCAAATCTGTTCAGGCTTTTAAAAGTTATGGTGGAACAAAGAAACTTACATACCTGAATCCTATTATTTTTTTGTTTATTACACTCCTTTTTTTGGCAGTCGTGTAAAAAGAGGCAAAAATTGAAGTGCGAATGGTTGCCAACCAACTTTAAATCGTTATAGATCCTAAATGGTCATTCGAAATAAAAAACTATAAGAGAAACCTAAAGATGATTTTGAAATATCTATATGTTGATACTTACCCCACATAACATAGATCGTAGTTTTTTTCTTTCTTACTATTAGGCATCTCGTTGCCGCCATGTTGAATTTTGTATACTATCTTTAGTGACATTGGCAAGATTGAGACAAATCGATTGACGTAAGAATTAACAAAATCGGCAAATGCGTTCGGCCTCTAGAGCGCCACAAAGGAACAAACAAATATACATACTTAGGTTAATAAACACATTACCCTCCGTGCAGTCGGGTAAAATGGGACACTTTTTTTTACTCTTTTGACATTTCATTGTCCACACATTCGTATGGTTCATGAAATAAATTGAAAATATACAATAAATATAATGAAACATCCGTTTTTTTTTCCACTGTGTTATCCACACAATTGCAATTTGTTCCACCCGCTCGTCGCTTCCTCTCGAGACCAGCATTTTACACAATTTCCGCAATAACGCTTGGTCTAACTAGAAATTAACTGCGAAACAGTCGCGGCAGCGTTTCGCGAAAGCTAACAATGAATAAAACATGCAGTCGCACGTACACATTGTTGTACCGTACCACATTCTACTTACTACAAAATTTTACACCAATAAATTCTAGCTGTGTGTTGGAAAAGTTATTAATAGTCTGTATCGTAATGAGACTGCGAAATGCAGGCTAGGTCCAAATGAATCTCGAACGGCAGATTCCAAACGAGCTATATCTTTCGCAAGTATTCAGGATATCTTCAATATTTTAAAACCCCTACCACACAGGTGCACGAGAGATGCATTTCAAAAAATTTGTATTTTTTTCATATTACATCATTTATTAATTATTATATGAAGAGAACTGAAGACAGAGCTCAGTGGCATACGTCCAGTAGTGGACAGATAGGCTGATGATGAACATTATTATAAAAATACAAAAAACACTTACTGCGAACAAAATTATTGAATACGAGCTGACCGCCCGCAAAAATAATCACACTAATATTACAAAGGCGAAATTATGTATGTATGTAAGTGTGTTTGCGTGTATGTATGTGTGTGTTTGTTACTTATTTTCGCTTAAACGGCTGAACGGATTTGGATGAAATTTGGTATGGAGGTAGCTTTATACCCAGGATTCTACTTTTTATCCCGGAAAAATGCACAGTTCCCGAGGGGCGCAGATGAAACCGCGGGGCGCTGCTTGTATTTATAGAAATTTAATGTTTCTTTTTTACTTATTTATTTTATTTTACTTTAATAGTTGCAATCGCAACTTTAGACTTGAACTTGAATAATCTGAAAATTTTGTAAGAAGCTTACAAGACAAATTGCTACTTTTTAGTTATAAGAATTATATATTTTTGAAATGGACTTTTAAAGACCTGTATTTTGATACCTCACTCGATAGGTTTTGATCGTTTTTTGTTCCGTCGGAAATACAATGTGGCAGCTGTAAGCCTCCAAATTAGTTTTCTTGACACTTCATATATCCTAAAGCACTCTCGTGATCAATAAGAATACAGTAATACCTCATTTATCAAAATTCATCAAGCCATTTAGGCTGTCATACATACAACCTAAACACTTAACCCTCCGTGAAGTCGGGTAAAAAACATTTTTTTATTACCTACTGTTTATTTAGTACGAGTATATATACTAACTAACTTAACTTGCGAGATATATACCTATACACTTTGGTTGTCTATGTAAGGTCTTTGCCTATACATATAAAGTAGAGACTGAAGAGCCAACAGCCAAATTTTCCATCTCGTTTCGTAACATTCCAATATTCAAAATGTTTTGCTCAAATATTGAGCTATTTTTCATGCGACAGTAAAATCGAATGCGCCCCGAATCTCTTGGCCTTTCTCAGCTTCTTGTTTCAAATGCCGTAGACGGTATTTGTTACAGTAACCCCAACCAGTACCCAACCTCTGACGATTTTAGGAAATCTGTTTTTTAGTATTTTGGAGAAGTACAGTAGAGATTTGAGAGGCAAGCAAGTCTGTGTGCTAGTTTGAAGGGCAGTGTAGCTTTTGAAAACCAAGGTTCACAGTACAGATCAGCCCGATATTGCAATACAACGTTCTGGTTCTTTAATAATTATTATTAAGGGCAAGAGAAATATTAGATTCGACTCTTCGACTTCTTGTCATTGAAGGCACGTTGTTATTTTTTCAATGGATATATCAAGGCCATACCAATACAATCTTCCAGGTTTCCAGAGTTATAACAGAAGACTCAATACCTTCTCCAAGTCATACATTAAATATAACTCGAGCTCTGAGCACCACAGCTACTGCACATTACTTCCTCAGTAATATGTGGTCCATAATTGGAACATACTGCCAGAAGATGTTCTTCTGCCACAACAGTGAACAGTTTTAAAAACAGACTCGATAACAGATTAAGAACAAAATAAAAAGTAAAAATGTGTACCTTAATGTAAAGTGACTATCAACACTGTGATCAGCATTCATTCTGCTCGTCTATAAACAAATAAATATATAAAATTGGGGCACGATGGTATAACCGCTAATTTTAAATTGGTCATGGGGTATTTATTGCTTTAGGAAAGCAAAGATCACAGAATAGATCACCAGTCTGCTTATTGGATATTAACATTGTTTTAATCACGATCAGGACAGCACAAAGCTAGCGATACAAAAGTGTGACCTATCCCGAATCCATTAACGGATTTTATTTTACCAAAATCCTTCATCCGAAGAGTTCTGTAACTGTCTCCAGACTGTATCAAAGACGTTCCCAATTTAGGTATATTGGAAACAATAACCCCGCCACGTTGCTTGGTGATTCAATTTTTATAACTTTAAAATCCCGGCTTTCGTTGGGCTAGCCTTTGGTTATTATTGGCAAAATGCTGCTGATGACGGTAGATTCTATAGTTTTATGTGAGTTATGATAATGGTTTTAATTTTTGTCGGTGCATCTCTAAGTTAGCCTACGTCAATTTAAACTGTCGATTGAGTATTACGACTTGATCATCATTCATCACAAAAAAATCGATTCCAAGCCAGGTTTTTTTTTAAACACGGCAACTGCTTTTGTTATGTAAAAACTATAATACAATTGTCGCCCAATGTATTTATTTGCCTAGGTTCCTAACGGTACTCAAGAAAAATAGCGACAAGAACTTTATTTTACTACATACGTAGGTTTACCAGGAAATAAGGCATTTCTAGGCTTATTCCGCCTACCAAAACGTGCACTTCAACATTGTTCCACGTTCTTACTTCGGTTAACTTAGTTTCGGGACTTAAAGTCCCTAAGAAGGACCTCCACACTTCCCTTTAGTCCTACCCATTCCATCACTAGCCTGGCACTTCGAGCTCGTTTCATTCAGATTTCATTCTGTGCCATTTCATTCCTAGTTATTAATTTTATATGCTTTATTCCCTGATTTCCCTATTCTTTCTAGACGTAGGTTTATTACAGTTATTTGAGGGATTTCTATTCTACCCAGTGGCATTACTTCCGTACAGCCATCCGTGCCTCCAAGAATGTTGGTTGGCATTCGCTATTAGTTTAATAGTATAGAACAGACTCACCAAATTCACCGCTGGTTCTCTGCTGAAGAGAAGACTGGTGTGAGACTCTATCGAGTGTGGTGAGGCACACTCGGTAGAGTCTCACACCAGCCTTCTCTTCCTTAAGTCGTCTGTGTGGCGCCAAGGTTATTTCTCCTTGGCACATTTGTTGGTTCCTTCACTTTGACGGCATTTGCACTGCACATACAGACATAGTTCACTAGTTTACACTTTAATCCCTTCGAGGTGTACATTCTACATTCCCGGTCACAACTGCCGGCCATCAGCGCCGCTAAAACGCTTATTATCCCTTTTCCGCGCTTTCAAATACAAATACAAATACAAATTCATTTATTGCCATAGATGTAGGTAAATTGATAGTTGTTACAGTGCTATGAGTCCCGTACAATCTACCTCAACAGAGGTGTGCAATAATTACATGTCTAGCATGCATGTTATAATATATTATAACTATGTTATTGTAATTCTTACATTTATGTTAGTTACACAATTTACCCAATAAAAGTTATATCTCAATTAATTATTCTCATCACAATGTCAAATAGTTGCAATAATAATGGAAATTAAGTCATCATAATAGTAATCGTAAAATATGTCAAAGTTTTAATGAACAAAATAATTATATAAACTTTAATAATATGTCAAATTTAAATACATAGGGATTTTTCATTATTAATCATAATTTAGTATGTAAATAATCCTTTACACTATAGAAACATTTGTCCAATAACCAGACTTTTAGTTTTTGTTTGAATTTATGTATGCACATGGATTTTAAATCTTTTGGCAATTTATTATAAATTTTGATAGCCATCAAAAAAGAGTTTTTCTTAAATATGTCTAACCGACAATTTGGAAAATAAAGTCTATTACAATTTCTAGTGCTTCTTTGTACCATTTTTGAGTGTTCGTCGAACATGTTGGGGTGTTCTTTTACAAACACGCAGACTTCCCTAATATACATACAGGGTAATGGGAGAATTTGAAACTGTTTAAAAAGTGGTCGACAACTGTCGGTAGACCAGGCACCACAAATTGCCCGAACGCATTTTTTTTGTACAACGAACGCCCTATTAATGTCAACAGAGTTGCCCCACAAAAGTAGTCCGTATGACAAAATCGAAGACACGTAGCCATGGTACGCACACAAGGCAGCATCTTTGGAAACTGAGAGTCGCAGTTGTCTTATAGCGTAGACAAAGCGATCGAGTCTGTCACTGACATTTTCTACGTGGCACTTCCAATTGCAGTTCTTGTCAATTGTTATGCCTAAAAATTTACATGTGTCCACTTCCATTAACTGTGTATTTTGGTAGTTGATGTTTAGCTTATCTGGTTTAGATTGATAAGTTTGGAACTGGATAACATTACTTTTACTTAGATTGATTTTCAAATTATTTTGATTTAACCACATTGTTATGTCATTTAATGTATTGTTAATATCCACTTTAAGTTGTTCATTACTTCTCGATTTAACGACTACTGTAGTATCATCGGCATATAAAATACACTGATGTTTTATCACGTTGGGAATATCATTTATATAAGTTAGGAAAATGAAAGGTCCCAGTATACTCCCTTGAGGAACACCGGTTTTGTTTGTTTGAAGCTCCGACCTATAAACTCTTTTGTGCCCATTCATAATTTTATAAACTTCTGTACATTGTGTTCGGTTTTCCAAATAACTTTTGAGCCAATTTTGAGCGTTTCCTCTAATTCCATAAAAATTAAGTTTATTTAGCGCTGTATTATGATTAACTAAATCAAATGCTTTTGTCATATCTAGGAATATGGCTGCTACCTTTAGTTTATTGTTAAGACCGTCTGTTATTGACTTAATTAAATTAAAGCACGCCAAAGTGGTGGAACTGTTTTTCGTAAAACCGAATTGATCAGGACTGAGTATCTTATTTTTTGTCATGAATTCATTCAGTCTTGAAAGCATGGCCTTTTCAAAAATTTTAGACAACACTGGGATGAGAGTTACCGGTCTGTAATTGTTCATGTTGTCTTTTTCACCTTTTTTGTGCAGTGGTTTTACGATAGAAATCTTCAACTTATCGGGAAATGAACCTTCAGCAAATGACAAATTGATAATATGACAAAGATGTTGACACAAGTGAGGGGCACAAATTTTTATAATTTTAGTATTAATATTATCATAACCAACCGAATTAGTATTATTTAGTGATTTAATTATATTTAATATTTCTGATTCATCAGTTGGATTTAAAAATATTGAATGAATTGGATTATTTTTTGAAGAATTGTATAAATTTCTAGATTGTGACGTTAAATTATTGTCATTTGTTGATACATTGATAAAATAATTATTAAACATATTGCATATTTTATTTGAATCATTAAACGTCATATTATCAATTTTAATTGCCTCAATTCCATTAGATTGTACGTTATCATTTTCTATGTTATTGCGTATGACGTTCCAAACGGCTTTTCCTTTGTTTTTATTATGATTTATATATTTAGTGTTCTGTATTTGTTGTGATTTCTTTATACATTTTTGAAGTAATTTACTATATGATTTGTACGTTTGGACGTTAGATTTTTTGTTATCTTTATGATGGATATATTTTAAATAGTGTAATCTTTTTTGTATGCAGGATTTTTTTATTCCTTTTGAAATCCATTTACATTTATAGATATTTTTACGTTTTATTTTCATTCTGATTACCGGAAAACAAAGACCAAAAAACATTAAAAGCATATTGTGAAATGCATCAAATGCTTCGTTAAGTGTTATTTGTTCATATACTTCAGTAAATTTAATGGAAGTAATACATTCACAAAACTTGTTGATATTTTCACTAGAGAAGTCTCTTTTATCCTCTAGGTACTCGGGACAAGCCATTTTCGTTTTTAATTCAATGGTAACTCTTTGTGCAGTTTCATGATCCGATAATGCCAAATAATGGATACCTGAAAGTACGTTTTTTTAAATATTGGTTGCAATTTGATCAATGCACGCAAGCTTTCTCGTTGGAACCTTGATTAGAAAATCATAATTATAATTTTTAAGTACAGTTAATAGCTCTTTACTCGTGTTATTTATTTTGAGTAAATCAATATTCCAATCTCCGCACAGAATTACTTTTTTGTTTTTATATTTATACGTCAAATATTTCAATAAATCTTCCAGTCGTTTCAGAAAAATCTCCACCTCATATTTAGGAACCCTATAAATACAAATTATTATCAGATTATGTGCTAGTATTTCTATTCCGCAAGCTTCAAACACCAAATTTGTCGCTAAAGACTTAATATATGTAATTTCTTTGTATTGAAGTTCATTTTTAATTAATATACAAGTACCTCCTCTTTTACCGCTCCGGGAATAAGAAGAAGCTAAATTGAACTTATGTATTTTTAGTAGGGATTCATTACCTTTCTTTATAAATGTTTCACTCAGACATATTACATTTACATCAAAATTTTCTTTTCGTGATAACTCTTCTAAAGCTACTTCTATATATTCTGCTTTATTAATAGCTCCAGCAATGTTCTGGTGTAGTAATGTAAAATTATGGCTTGAATTATTCACGAAAAAACTGATTCCTATTGTTTCTTTGAGGCTTAGGACAATGAAGGTTTGAAGACCTTCCGGGCCCTGCTTCTTTAGTTGAACTTTCATGCTTTGATTTCGAATCAAAATAAAAAGGAATTGTACCCTTTACCCCACCAGGGTTGTTCTTAGTGTTTGCATTAATTTTGTTTCGCGCTTGATCTTTTAAGTCATTATTTATATCTTCGCAGTCTACTTTTAAATTAATAGCTCCACTCACAGCTAATAAAAATGATTTGTTATGATTTGTAACAAATCATTATTATTATTATTTGCATTTATTTTAACAAATTTACAATTTTTATAAGTCCCAACAAGAGCCGCAATGTGGTTATTCAACGTATTCTCCTGTAAGAAACGGGTTCTTCTGACGCTTAAAACATATACCTTCTTGTTTTTTAGTAGATTTAAGGCAATGCTGAGATCGTTCAATAATTTAAACGGATTTTTGTCATTCGAACCAATAATTAATACAACTCTATCGTTTTCATTAAGAGTGACGTTAAGATCTTTGCAATAGCTTAATGCTTCTGAGCATCGGGCACCTGGTTTAACGACAGCTGTCACCTCATACACATCGTTCCACATCCTTGACTTTCGCTCATTGATAATGAGTTCAGAAAGTCCTGAAGCCTGTTGATCTCCCACGATGAAAATGGTCTTCTTTTTTATTTCAGTTTCCGACTTTATTGATGTATTTAAATCATCAGTGTCTTCCTGAAATGGTTGTACCGGGGCTTCACAGATTGCCGTGGCTGTTATAGTCTCAGGTACCCTGGTTGTCATTTTTAGTGTATCATTCATTGGTGATACGGGCGCCGTTTTATTCTCAAACTGACAAGAAGCTAGTTTTTGCTTGTTTGGGGTAGACGATTTTCTCGTACTGCTTTCGCTAGACCCTATAGATTTTAAAAATTTTATTGTGTTGTCACGGCTTTTTATTACTTTTTTTAAATTCGTATTTTCCATATTTAATCTATCTATTTCTTCAGTAGCTATAATAAGTTTTAGTTTTAATTCTTCAATTTCCTTTTTATTCTCCTCCGTCTCGCTAGTGTTTGAGCAATTTTCAGGTAAGCTAATGGAGCTCATGTCCACTAGAGTAAAATGTGAATCTTCAGCAGGTAAATCGCTGATCGATTTGCATCTATGAAGCTGAACCCCCTTTTTCACAGTGACGTTCTCATTCTGAGGTTCTTGAATATCATCTGAAGGTGTAGCAACCGTTGGTATGGGCGTGAATTTTGACGGCGCAGGATATATTTGCTTTGACGGTGTAGAAACCGTTGGTATAAGTTTGGGTTTCGTCGACACAATACTTATTTTGGGCTTTGTAATGCAATTAGTGCACATCCATTTATCGCGTCTCTCCATAATTCTAATTTTCTTGTCTGTCTACCGCAAGGAAGTTGTATACTACATTAGTATACTACATTAGTATACAACTTTGGAAAGGTAAATGTTGTCAGCACAGGAACTGATTCCAGAATCGATTCAAAAGTGTTACTTTCTAAAATCTCAGTTCGTGACATTCCCGACTCCAGAAGAAAACCCATACCAAGTTCAATGATTTTACTTTATAATATCAAAGTTCGCGACAACTATAAAAATGTTTGGTGACTGATATATTATAATGTTTTCTTTTCAGGTATGTAAAAATGCAATTAAGAGAAAATAATGCTGTTACTTCAAAGGAAAAATAAAAGGTAAAAGAATAGTAATTCATATTTAAGATATGTAGTGATTCAAACCACGCAAAAATGTATTGTACTGAAAAACTGATTTTCTGTACGACTGCCGGGGCTTGCGAACCTACAGCTAGTAAGGCAACGCTGGTATATTATATTCAGGGGTATATATTATGATGTAATGTTACTTACATACTTAGTGCCCAAGCTACAATGCTTCACCGTACGTAGAATTTGATCCACCACAGATACGAGAAAATAAACAGTCATAAAGCCCTCAACAAACAGCTAAACTTTTCGTCGGACGAACAATCCAAAAACGTCGTTTATTTCGCTATTATTTGCGTATTGCGAGTGTTGATTTCATTTTCATTTGTTCGCTGAAAAGTGTTTTTTCCGCATATTTTAAAAGTTAGCGAGCTCGCAGTGAAAGCAACTTGCTTTGAAGTCGCCATGATCTGGAAGGAGGAAAATATTGTATTCATCCGGACTTACCAAAGGCCATGTACAAGCGTCAAAAAATATATCTCAAATACTTTTTTTTAATGACGTGTTTTGATCACTTATTCTATAATAGCTTTACCCGCGGCTTCGCACGCGTGGTCATTTTTCTAGGTTAAAAGTACAATTTGTACTATTCCAAGACCTAAAATACCATTAGGTCAACATTTGATCATAATTCCTACAGCCGTTAAAAGTTTTTATTGATTGCTCGGCTTCTACTGTTCGGATTGATATACCAAGTACACCAGTTTTTAAGCTATCCAACAGTGAAAACCGTATTGCAATCGGTCCAGTAGTTTTTACATGATACGCGAACAAACATACAGACAAACAGACTGACACGAATTTTATATTCTTGAAAATGTTATTTTCTTGTTCAGTAGCTTCTTTTAAGTACCCTTTTAAGGCCATTATTTTTAACTTTTTGGTTCCTATTGCTATAGTATAAGTATAGATAGTTTCTTAAATATAAAACTATTTTAGGTTCGGAGGCCAGACTTCATGTAGGCTGGATAAAAATAACGTCGCCAGTCTATAGTCGGTTTAAATTTAATGTTTGCTTAAATCAAGATTTACACTAATGTCATGCTAGACGTTAAACTAAGTTTAAGCTTAAGCTGAACTTGAATTGTATTAATTCTAGATTTTGTGAGTTGGTGCAAGCCGCCCTTAGAATAATAAAAACATTGAAAAAATTAAAAAGGCCATTACTATGGGCGGGAAAAATTACACTTATTTATTTTTTCTTCTTTAATTAAGAAAACGTTAAATGACATCACCATTTATTTTTATCTGCGAGTTCTTCCTCATTGCGTTCGTTCAGAGTTTACAGCTTGTACTTAATTAATTTCCCGAGTGGCCATATTATTAGGGCAATAAAAATAATAATTCGTCCGGCGCCCGCCCAAGTTCCGCCCTACAATTTACTTGGCTTTGTTAGAAGTTCGTAGCAGTGTTCTTGATATAGCAAAATTTTAATTTCGTCAAACCCGTGTTTAGTTTCTATTGGCTTGTTTTTAAAGTAGATATTAGGCATTAGATAGTAGTATAATTATGTAAATTATATGTGGATGTGTTTAATAACATATCAATGAAAATAACATAAGACTTCCACTTCTGAACATCTCTTCGAGGTTTTTTAAATCATTTTTTAAGTGCTTTTGATCCAAATATTCATGCCAGCCCTATGGAACTTAATATAGGTATATATATCACTAGCTGTGCCCGCGGCTTTGTCCGCGTGGTCACTTCATTTAAAAGTAGTCCATACGTGATATTCCAGGACCAAAAGTACCTATAAAGTACACTACATTTCTTCAAAATTCATTCAGCCGTCAAAAAGTTTTTATCGATTGCTCGGCTTCTACTCTTCAGATTCAGATACAAGACCTAATCTATCCAACTGTAAAAATCGAATCGCAATCGCTCCAGTAGTTTTAAACATACAGACAAACAAACAGACAGATACGTTTTTTTTTAAAAGTTAAAGCTTATTTTAAGTACCTTATACCATTTTTTATAATTGTCTTCTTTGTACAGGCTTTTTCGTTCTTATTGCTTTATTATAAGTATAGATGCACACTGTGATCTCATATGGGGGTTTGCCATAACCACCGCGCTTGGCAGGTGTCTCAGTAATAATAATTGACCGAGCGAGCGCGAAGCGTCTCCGTTTCAGCTAGGGCAAAAATGCTTTCGTATGTTCGGCCGGATGTCAGTCTGGATCTCTGTTCTCTTCTACAGTTCGCATTTCTCATCCGATCTAGACGAAACTTGGTATACAGGGTAAGCGAATTTTTAGAATTTTTTAGTCGTCGAAGATTTTTTATTAGAGGGTCAATTCCCCCAAAAAGGGTAAAATGGAGGCTACTGAATATTTCCACCATATTAAATCCAATTTCTATGGGTTTTTTTTTAATTTAAAAGGTAGAATCTTTAAGTTAGTCTCATAAAAATTTGGTGAAGATCTGATTAGGATCTTCGACGTGATGAGCAGACTAGCTCTTCAAAATACAGCTTATCACATTTAGGTTTCGTACCAGTGGAATCAGCCCTTTACCTAGGTTACTAGGTAGGGATTGATGGAGCACCTTGTTTATTAATGTTAGTTGTACAAGAAGATAACTAGAAGGCGCTACTGTGCACCGCTAGATTAATGACAAAAAAGTTTGTACGCGCGAGGTCTACAACTCGCAGAGCCACTAAAAGATGGAAGTACATTGTCGTGGATAGGCAGCGGCCTCACACTAGACTCTAGGCCCGTGTCATGGAAGCCTGGTCTGAATTTCCTAACACAATTTAATGGAGACATCCCTTCCTGGCAAAAAAACATTACTAACCTAGTCTTGTTTTGTCTTAGTTTGTCTTAATAGTGTTCGTTGTAGTTTGTGAAAATACAGGAAAATGCTACTACCCATTTCCTAAATTCCATTAGCTGGTTTTTACAACACCTACGGTTACATTGGGATTAAATGTAATAGAACTTTACTTACTGATTGGCTCAAAATACAAACAATATTAAACATTTTGTTTTCGACATTCGAAATACAGCAGAAGGAATTTCAATTTGCGATTGTGGCAACCCAGACCACTCCAAAGGAAAGCGCTTTCTGCCCTGTACACAATATTGAGAACATTTTTTCGCGAAACCCAAGTTCATTTTAGTTTTATCTCTGGAATTACCCAATTTGGTCCTCAGGGGCGCTAAACAATTTTGAGCAGATGTAATCGTGGTAACATTGAAAAAGTACGGGGATAAATTAGACTTATCTTGGTGGTTTATGTTCTTGAATAAATTAGGTCTCAGTTTATTTATTTATGTCTTATTTCTATTACATCATTACGAAAGAAAAAATAGGGAATCATAGCACACTGAAATCATACTTAGTAATAACTATGTAGGTACCTATTATTCATCTCAAAAATTAGGTAACTTTTTTCAGACGTCAAATGTTTTTTTATCGATTGCTCGGCTTCTACTGATCGGATTTAGGTACCAAGTACTCTAAGCTAGATAACAGTGAAAACTGCATGGCAATCGATCTAGTAAATTTTACGTACTGCGAACAAACATACAGATAGACACTAGAAAAAAAAAGTTATATTCTTGTTCAGTAACTTATTTTCTGTACCCTGTTTATTTATTTTTTAATATCTTCATTTTACTGACTTTTTGGTACTTACTGCTTTATTATAAGTACTAGCTGTGCTCGCGGCTTTGCCAGCGTGGTACTTTTTCTAGGATATAAGAAACCTATGTGTTATTCCATAACGAAAAGTACCAATATCATCAAACTTCGTTCAGCCGCCATATGTTTTTTAGCGTATTCTAGGTAGGTACCTAAACAAGTATTTTTTTAATTAATGTTTGAATTGGGGAACTCCGTGGTGGGCATTTTTTTAAATGTTAAGATTTTGCGAATATTTGAATCTAATTTCAAGGCACTTGGCAACATTGGAGCGATTTGACTTATATAGATCGGTTATGTGTTTTCAGTAGTAGGATTATAACACAAGCGCATTAACTTACATAGGTAGGTACTACTTGGCGAAAAGACCACCCATTGTTACACTCATTTTAAACTGCATTTTTGTTAATTTGTTTTATTACGGTGATTTTATCTATCATAGTTAAAAATACGTTACATAGTAAAACTAAGTAACGCAAGTTACGAAAACCCGACGCGAATTTACGTTTCGTCAACACAGCTTATTTCCAAGTCAGTTTTAAATCCTCCGTTCTGCATATTACTTGACATGCACACAACAGCCTTCGTTTACCAACCTCGGTTTATTAAAATTCAGATTATTACATCCCTTGCACCAACATTCCTCCGGTCCCTGCATTCACACAGCGTCTCAAACTGTCTGAAATACTGTCTAGACGAGCTAGATTAGTTGACTGAATTGCTTAGTTCTGTTAGGAATGTGTCGTTTGCTAAGTCACGGCTTAGGCTAAATAAATTGCTTAGAAGCAAGGAAATTAGCTAAGGAAGGTAAGCATTACTTAAGTTTGAGAAAAATTTGATTCTCTTGAGCTCTAGAATAAGGTAGATAAGGCACGCTCCAATCAATGCTTATAATAAAACAATAATAACGAAAAAGTCTGAACAACGAAGATAATTAAAAAAAAATGATCTGGGGTACTTAAAATATGTTACTGAACAAAAATTTAACATTTAAAAAAAACATGTCTATCAGTTTCTATTTTTTTTTGTTAGTTTGTCTGTATGTTTGTTTGCGCAAAACGTAAAAACTACTTGACTGATTGCGATGCGGTTTTCACTGTTACATAGGGTTTAACTTAAAAACTGGTGTACTTGGTATCTCAATCCAATCAGTAGAAGACGAGCAATCGATAAAAAATATTGACGGCTGAAGGAATTTTGATCAAATGTTGGTATTGGTATTTTAGGTCTTGGAATAGTAGATAGAGGTACTTTTAACCTAGAGAAATGACCCTGCGTGCGAAACCGCGGTTATACTAATAACATTAACAAAAACTGGACTAGCAAAAATACAACTACAGGCAAAAACACCCACACAGCTAAATTTCCACAGTCACGTCGTGCTTAATGTGCATCAATAAAAACGAATGAGAGTAACTCCGATTGAAACTAAGGCTAAAGAATTCCATTTGTGTGCGTTGTACTTAAAGTTGTGAGCGGTCCACGCCTGAGGATCTGTTATATAATCTCCCCAGTTTTGATTAGATCTATGGCTGAGTTAATATTTTTTAGGGTAAAACCCGGATAGATGCCCCGCTTTTTGAAAGGGTCTTCTATACTTAAATTATTGATTTACCGTGATTAATTCATATGAATATAGCTAGTTTGTTCTCTTACCTTAAATTACTACATATTTTTGTTGAACAATTACAGATTCTGCTGAAATAGAATTTTTGCAGACCTATTTTTAGGATAGATGCGTACCTATGTGGATAGGATAGATGCCTGTGGTGAAGGATAGATGCCCTATAGAATAAAATAAGTAAAAAACATATTAAATTTGTAGTCTTTAAAAGATAATTTTAATAGACAGCTTAATAATAATTAAACTTTATCATTTTTTGAACAAAAAAACTAACAGCATTTAAGTTTTAACGTGCACAATCACAACTAATTTAACATGAGGTAATAACTATATAAACTTTTCAAAAAATCAACTCACTAAATACAAAACCTATCCTACTTAATTTGAGCTGGAAAATGCTTTCTATTGGTCTTCATTTGCGCTTTTCGAACTGTAAATAATTTGTATTTTTCGTGTTCCTCCACCTTCTAATATTTTTAAATAATAATTTTATATTTGGTTCCTTTGTTTGTTTTCTCAAGTGTAAGAAAGTATTCGAGTTCGTATTCCTTCCTTTTTTTTGTATTTTCGTGGCATGGTTCTCCTAAAACAGTATGCATTAATAAAAAATACACATTCAGCACATACATCGGGCTATAGACAACCCAACTTCTTTTTAAAAATATATCTTCGAATATTATAGTTTTTATTGAAAAAGCAATAAAACCTATAACAACAATTAAAAAACATTTCAAAAATACGCTGACATACGTTTGCCGACGGGACACGTCAGCGTATAGTACGCTGACATACGTTTGCCGACGGGACACGTCAGCGTACAATACAAATAATAAACATAATATACAATATAATAGATGTGTGTGTGTGTGTGTGTGTGTGTGTGTGTGTGTGTGTGTGTGTGTGTGCGTGTGTGTTTATATCGACGATTACACTGACTGATTATATCTACACTAACCATTAGATGAATCCAGTGCTAACTGGATTAGCACTGAATTGAAAACAATGAACCTAACCTTGAATGGCGGATAGATAAAAATATTCTACCTTAATTTACATACCATGTGCATAGTCATACAAATCCACAAATATTCACTCACACTTATGTTCCCCCACATACAACTCCCAAAAACATCCCTTCATAATTTCGACTCTATTTCATCCCTCGCTCTCATCAGCTGCATGGAAAACAATAATAACAAGCATAAATAATAGGACATAATAGGACAAGTTCCACAGACATTTGAAGTTATCCCAAACCTGGGAGACTTGTATCTATATGTAGCTATTTTTTTATACATTTTTTGTCCTATATTTGCTTAGATTTTATAAGTGTGGAAGAAACTGATTCCCACAACACAAGTTGTCCTAGTGTGGGGCTCAGGGATCACTGATAATTAATACTAAATTTTCTGAGTCTACTAATTTTAACGCATAAGATCTTCCTTCGTGTCTCTTAGTATTAAAAAACAGTAACATGTATTTTTTGTACGAAATAAACTTTATCGCTTTTGTCTCACTTACACGATATACGATTATATTTATTTACATACTAGACCCAAGTATAAAGTAAAGTGAAATATACAAAGTTGGGTAATTATGTTAGCTTTTGCCGCAGACACAAACACATTCCCAACTAATAAAGCTGGAACAGCTTTCGTTAATTAATTATTTAGTGCCCTAAATAATGTGTCTCCATAGAACCCTGCGTTTGTTACGTGGGCGTTTTCGTAGGCGTTACCAAATAGGTTTTTGAGTTCACTGAACAGTAAATGTCTATGCCAAGACTTGTAGAGAAAAGTTAATCTATACATGCATAATAAGGTTATATGACGTTACTTCAGTTTTGAAATGCATATAAAAGTCATATAGACATGTCTTACTGTCGTTGATGTAAACACCTGTGTTAAGCTTGTTTCAATAGATATGATACAAAACGTGTTGTACCAGTACCTAAGTAAGATATTAAAATAAAGATTAATATGTCACACAAGTGACACGCCCGGCTTCGCATGGGTAGCGCTCACACCGCGGCAATTATCTTACTTTTGGCATTTTTATAACAGTAGTAACTTCTAAAAAAAAAAAACGCCATTAAGCGTAATTCAAAATCTTTGGCAGCAACGATAGTGGTGCTTTTTGACCATAGACAACTGTATTATTACCAAGAAAGTTCTACGTACTTACGTACAACTGGAATGATATTTCTTTAATACAAAAGTGGCCTTACCGAAAACGTTCACGGAAGCGGAAAGTCTTTTTCTCTATCGTACAACGTTTCATATTTTGCGCACAGACTATAAAATAAACTTACTGTCATCTGAGACTGGCACTGTAAGTAAGAAAGAGACAACAGACTAATATGCAGTTGTCTATGGCTTCAGCTTAACTTCCTTGTCTCTTTTTCTTTTTAATTCGTTTTCAAGGTGATATAATCTATACCCCGCTTTTCCTTTGAAGAGATCTTTCTAGTTGTACTAGAATAGTACCTACATACAACTTCCTTGATTATTACTCTTACTTGAAAGACATGGTATCATTTCGTTTTCTCGTGTTCCTTACAGCGAGTAATCGACATTTATACAAATTTTTGATACATTAGTATTGCAATTTTCGTAGGGATCTCTATTTATTTGAAAAATAAAATACTGCCCATGTTACTCGCATAAAATATAGCAGGTGAAATATTTTTTTAATTCAGTACTTTATTTTTTGAGTTTATCCATTACAAAAAAACATTCAAACATACAAAAAACAAATCTTTCCTCATTATAATATTAGTGTATAGTATATAAGTGTAGATAACTATTAAAATTCCTATAAAATATACCATATTTTCTGCGTCTACATTACGATTGGGATGACAAATCTATAAGATTTTTATTTCATCCCAGCAATTAAATGACGCGACGTAGCTGGATCTTTATCATCATTCTGTTTCGATCCCTCGCAAGCTTTGTCTAGGACGAGGATGGGACACAAACCAGTTCATCAAGATGGCCTAGTGTGTCCCTTAATTTAGGAGTTCTGGGACATCCCGGTTTCCTTAACGATGTTTTCCCATGTACCAAAGTTGTCCTTTGTTTTTGGTGTCATTCAATCTTGAGGCCGAGGTTCGGTCAGAATAACGTCAGCTTGTAAAGTCGATAAGTGACTGTTCAGCCGTCACCGTTACGGTTGAAAGCTTTCATTTAACTTGTTTGTATGTATGAATGTATGTTTGTTTACGTCAAATCTTATAAGCTAAATTAGAACCACTTCCTCTTATCCTATACGGAGCTAAATTTTTACATGTTAGTTCAGTTCCGATGACAATGCATTTTTATGGTAAGTATGACCTGAATCAACATCCAGGATTAGCTCTAGATAAAGGAGCTCTTCAACGGTCACACACACACGAAATATTGTGTACGCATTTAATTGTGATAGCCCGTTCTAAATTTCACCATGACATGGCTATTTGAAGATATATTTCTTAATGGTTTTTAAATTAACTTATAAATTTAAAAGGACTATAAGCAAATGATGTAATATATGTTTTTTTTCCCTATATCTTAAAATTGATTTTCCATTTGGGATTTCGCCTGGTTTACTGAAGCTCTGCTTTTTCTGCGGGTGGCGAGCTGTGGGTGCGACCTCGTGTGTACTTGTAAGGACAGCCAGCCCCTGCGGGGCAACGAAACAAGGTGGAGACAGCATCGATGTTTAGTTTCATTTATTTTTAGTATGTTCTTAGAGAATTGATAGAACTGGCTAAAGCCACTTACGTATACAAATGTTTTACCAAACACTACAGTTATTATTTTCTTGAACTTCGCTAAGTAAATACATTTTTGGATGCAAATAACATACGTAGTACTTTTATAATTCGCTATTTGCGGGACCAAGGACACACAAAGTGCGCGCTAAAAGGTCGGCAAGGTCGGTCACGGTACGACGTCGTGTCGTGGAGAACTATAAAAGTTAATCGTCGTTTACGTGTCATTGTTGGGAATCGTCCTGAATATGTATTATATTTATAATTATAACTTTTCGAAGTTAACTATACATGTACTGGAACTGGACTGGTCGTCTTTCTCAGCAGTCTTTGTAGTCATCCACGACAGGACGTCGTATCTTTCTCGTGTGTTCTAGCCCTTAGTGTACCGCCAAGCTTGGTGTTTGGCAGTGGGTGAATCGTTGCAAGACATGAACCTCTTATTTCCAGACAAGAAAGAAATTTATATATTTTTGTAAGAAAGGCAGTTTTTTATTTGTCCTCATATTGCAAGCCAGAAGCCTCCTCGAGTGGCATTATTAAATCAATGCCTGTTTCGATCGAATGCAGCCTGGGCAGCTAGACCGCGTCACCATTTCACCAAGCAGTTTCAAACGAAACATTAGCTTGCCTGGCTGGTTCAAACATCGATACAAACCAGATAAAGATAGTGAACGGTAGAAAGAAAAGAAAACATTGCAAAAAAAAAAAAACGTCCAACTTCGTATATTCTATGGCCATGGCCTGAATGCCTCCCTTTACCTCGCCACCTTTTAGTTAGTAGTTTTAGTTTTTGTGCTACTGATCGAGATTGGGAAAGGTTCACCTAACTTTATTTTTGGGTATTTTTAGTTAGGAATTATATTTTTAGACCTTTATTACACTTTCGTTCATTGTGCTCGTGGCTTAGTGGATTTTTCCCTATTCCTTTTTGTTGACGACAATATCATAGTGTGTGTAATGAATAATACAGGACCTAAATTACACATAATTTATGTAGTTACTTAGATCCCTTTGGCTAGAAGTCATTCTTCATTCTTGACGAAAACCATTCTTGCTTTTCGTAAATATCTCCCAACGCTTTGTCCGCATATGTGGACATACTAGATTTTCTCGTCATTAAAACATTTTTTGTGTGCTCCGGATACAAAACTGTAGGATTTATAATTATATGGTACATATTCGAGTCACCGAGAGAAATGATAAATCTATATCTCGAGCACATTCCTTTGTGCGTGATCCTTGCGAGTAACAATTGGTGCCTGGAAGTCAGGTCCGAGGTTCGCAAAAGGCAGACGAGAATATCTGACAGTAAATTTTAAAGTAATAAAATATTAAAATCTCTGGAGAGAGCTTTGTCAAAGTAAAACGCTTAAACTATTTATTTTGATAGTGTGTGTTTTTTTCATAACATATTGTCATTGTTATTACAGTTGCCTTTATTTCTGTGCCTCGATGTCTTCTCAATACTTATATTTTCTATATTTACCTAAGATCAAGCCACGTTATAAGTCTACTTCGTTTTAATCCGTGCCCATGTATCTTTTAAACTTAAGCTATGTTTGTCATTAGTATTAGGTACATTATCCTTCAGCCTGTGCGTTAGTTCAATACATGGTATACCTAGACAAATTGGACGGAGCCGAGATTTTAATAAAATAAACAACAAATTAAATTTGAAGTTAATTTTATTGGTCTTACTTTTGACCGTACAATTCAAGCGAAGATAAAATAATGACAATTTGTACTTAGTAACTTCCTTATATAATTTTTATAAATGCGTAGGCGATTTCTAGTTCATTCTTCATTTGCAATAACAACTAAGTAGTTACATTTCTCATAATTTATCGAGAAAAACATCTAAGTACATAAATGCTTATTCAGCTATGCGCAATTAAATCAAAACAACATGTAGAGTACCTCTACTGCGCATTACTCATAGAAAAACAACATAAGTACAAAAAGTGCTTAATTGGTACTTTCACAATCTAAGGAAGTACCTACTTGTATGATTAAATATGTCGCAATTGGACTTCGGTAAACAACGGTGGGTTTGTGGTACATATAACTTCTCCACCCTGAGATTGAAAATTATCTGGAAGTTCATTTTCTGAAGTCAGATTATTTTCAATTTTACATAATTTCAAAATCTTATTTTTATATTTTATAATCAAGTATACAATAGTAAAAATCATTATAATATAAAGTATTAATGTCCATAAACTAACACTTTTTATATGCACTTTATTGACCATTTCACTCATTTCACTATATTCACTGTTTTCACTTTTCTTCAAAATATAATTCAGCATTTGTAGATTTTCCATATTTACTCCATCTAAGTTAACAGGTTTCCTTTTGAAATTATTTGTAACTGGAACACTTGGTAAATTTATCAATGGTAGTTTAGGAATATGTAAGTTCATTCCTCTGAACAATTTCTTCCGTAGAGTAATATCTTCAACTTGTATTTTCTCTCGAGTAATCTCATTTTCACAGGTTTTTGTCCAGTACGTTTGGTAACTTGCAAAAATTATCCATATGTTCATTTCAATTTGTTGAACTTTTATCTCTGAAGTTTCGATTAAAATTGGAGAACACGACGTAATATTCAGCGTAAATTTCATTAAATCAGTTATACATTTATCTTGTTCCAATACGACTGCATAACTTTCTTTACAAAGAAATAATTTCTCATCAATCTCGTCGCATGGCTTGGAGAGCAATGTAATAGAGTTCAAATCCTTCACGAGGATAAAAGGATATTTAGGAAGTATCAAGGATATAATATTATTAGAAGTATCAAGGATAGGTAAGGGGAATAACTGGTAATATTTGTAAGTGTTTTTGCGTACAATTGGAATTGCCAGTACATATGTAATTTGCCTACCCTTAATATAAGCTTTTATCTCTATATTTTGCTCTATGTTTACTAAATTTTCATAATTAACAGGGAAAATTAACTTATCTGTTCTCTCAATATTTTTTAACAATTCAAATAATTCATTAGTATCAATTATTGATCTATGTAATATCTTATTTTTACTTAATGCGATTGCTGTATCAATCTCATCTAACTTAGAAAGAATTATTTGAAAATTATGAGTTAACAAACTATAAGAATGAGTAACTTTATTTTCAAAATCATTTATTTCACTTCTATTCAATGCTTTCTCTATATCAATTAAATTATTCTCAAATTGTATAAAATTATAATAAGAAGTATTAGTAAAATTTACAAAACCATCAACCATTTCTGCAACCAAAGTAACTTTCTTTGAAATAGCATCTTGCTTAGTTTTAATTTGATTAATTAATTCATCATATTTGATTGCGTCATCATTATCCATATTTCCAGTTTAATAAATACTTTAGGATCAATAATTAAATTTAATTATTGATCCTAAAGGATTTATAAGTCCTCTTTTAACACGTAAAGTTGGGACTAATTGCTCATACCTCTCTAAAGTTAAGTTTTTAATAAATTCAGTTTGTATTTTATCATCATTAAAATTAATCGTATAATTAACTTTATCTTTTAAATATATGTTTAAATCTTTCAACTTATTTATGTTTAAATATAAATCATCTTTAATTAAGCTTAAGTCTAATACCTTAATTAACTTCCATTTATCATATTCCAAAATTGCATTTCCTTTTTTAACAGGCATTACTCCAGGATTATTTTCAATCCTTTGTAGCTGAATAGCTAGTCCTTGGGTCATCAGTGTCAGGATGACGAATCTGTGGACGTTTAATATCTTTTATTGGAACCTTAGTTTTACGACCATTTATTTTTACAGGGACAGTATTACGTACTATTTCTCCTGTCACTTGTGCTTTTTGATATCTAGGACTATCTTTACTTCGCCTAGTATTAACTCCTTTTATAAAAACTTTATCGCCTACTTTTATATTAAATTTATTTTCTCCGCCTCGTTTTTCTTTAATTCTTTCTTTCTTTTCAACTAACTTTTCCGTTAGATATTTATAAAGATATTTTGTTCTTTGTGCGTGCTCTTTAACTAATTGCTGAGTAAAATATTTATCAAAGTTTACAGCAAACATACTACTTGAATCCGTATGTCCAAATACTACTTCAAATGGTGTTAGATTTGTTGTCGAATGTATCGTTTGATTATATGACAATACTGCATATGTCATTATAGATGCGGCATCAGTAGATTTTTGCTCATATTTAGCAAGTCTATAAATTTCTATAATTGTTGAATGAAACCTTTCAATTAATCCCATTGAATTTGGATTATGTGGCGTTCCTATATGTAAATCTATTTTATAAAAAGATAACATTTCTTTCATTAAAGTATTATTAAATTCAGAACCTGGGTCTGAACTAATTTTACTTGGTATTCCATAATATGAAAAATATTTTATTAATGCTCTTATTATTTCAGGGGTAGACTTTGTATTTATTTCAATTGCTTGACCTAACTTGCTGAATGCATCAATTATGGTCAAAAATGATTTATTTTCAATAGTAAAAGTATCTATAAATATTTCTTGAAAGGGTTTTATTTGGGTTTGCGTTAATTGCAATTCAGGTTTAATTGGTTTACGATCATATTTCATACGTTTACATAATTGACAAGAATTTATAACGCTTGCAACTGTTTGATCCATATTATTCCAATAATATGTTCTTTTTAAATGTGCCAGTGTTTCTTTTATACCTCTATGACTTGTTTTTCCTTCATGATATTTTAAAATTATTTCACGTTGTTCGTTTTCATCTTCAACATATACTACTCTTAATGTGCATTCAAATAATTTTACTGAATCCTTTTTAAATAAAGTAGTGACAACTGATGCAAAATCTTTTCTGTGTGCTTCTTCTTCAAAATATATAAAATATTTAATTTTAGGTCTTATGTAACCTTTTAAAAATTCTTTTACTAAATTTGTATTATTTACTGGCATATGTACTTCTAAAACTTTTTGTTTATTTCTTGAAATATCTTTTACAGACATTTTATTTAAATTCCACGAGTAAATTAATATTTGATTTGGTTTTGTATCAATTGCTTCATGTAAAATAGGTATGCTTTCCATATCCATATTTTCATGAGAATGTGCTGTTTCAGTACTAGAATTTTCAGGAATATCAGATGCCGTAATTGTACTACTATCAAATGAAGGTATTGAATAAGGTGACCTTCTAGAAATACTTAAAGTTTTTTCTGAATCAGAAGATATTGTAATTGGAGAAGTTGATCTTATTTGTTTTCCTTTTTTGGAAATTTTATTTGTTAATTTGTTTTCTTTTTTATCAATATTAACTTTCATTGAGAGATTATCATCATCTCCTAGTGCATTTACTTTTAATCTCGATAAAGCGTCCGCATTTTTATTTTGTTTCCCACTTTTATATGTTATTTCAAAATCAAATTCAGCTAATCGTAATTTCCATCGTGTCAATTTACTATTTGGTTCATTTATTGAATTCAACCATGCTAGTGGTCTATGGTCTGTATAAATATAAAACTTTTTACCATATAAATAAGGTCTAAAATGTTTTGTTGCCCATACAATGGCAAGGAGTTCTTTTTCTATAGTACTATAACGTATTTCTGCACTATTGAGTGTTCTACTTGCATATGCAATAGGTTTATCACTACCAACAGTTCCTTGAGAAAGTACTGCACCGATTGCATAATTTGATGCATCCGTAGTTAAAATAAAAGGTTTTTCAAAATCAGGAAATTGTAAAAGTGGTGCATTGGTTAATAATTCTTTACATTTTTCAAATGACGATACATATTCTTCATTTATTATTACTTTTTGATTTTTCTTTAAACATTTAGTAAGAGGCTTTGTTAAATTCGCAAAGTCTTTTATAAATTTTCTGTAATATCCAACCAATCCTAAAAAGCTTTTAATTTCTGTTTGCGTTTTAGGCAAAGGAAAATTTAATACTGCTTTTATTTTATCATTATTAGGTTTCAAACCATTTTTTGTAATTGAATGTCCAAGATATAAGACTTCTTTTCGCAAAAATTCTGATTTATCAAGTTGAACTTTTAAATTTGTTTTTCTCAACTGTTCAAAAATTTTTTTAAGTTTATTTATATGTTCTTGTAAACTGGATGAGTATATAATTATGTCGTCTAAATAAACAAGACAATGAATACCTTGTAGTCCACGCAGTACATTATCCATTGTTCTTTGGAATGTAGCTGGGGCTGTTTTTAAACCAAAAGGCATTCTTAAAAATTCATAATGTCCAGACTGAGTACTAAAAGCTGTTTTCTGTCTATCATTTTTATCCATTTCGATTTGATGATATCCACTTGCTAAATCTAAAGTTGAAAAATAAGTGGATTTTCCCAATTTATCAAATAAATCTGTTATATTTGGTAGAGGATATTTATCATCCGTAGTTATATCATTTAATCGTCTATAATCAATTACCATTCTATATTTCTTTTTACCAGATGCGTCATCTTTTTTTGGAACTATATGAACTGGAAAATTCCACGGTGAATATGATTCTTGAATTATGTTATCTTTTAATAACTTTTCAACTTGGTTGTTTATTTCATCATTAATTGTTTGAGGTTGCCTATAAGGTCGAATATATATTGGATCCTCATTAGTAGTTCTTATTTTATGTTTAACATCATTTGTAAATGAAAGGGGTAATTTTTCACAATAGAATATATCTTTATATTGATTGCATAAATTAAAAATTGCATTTCTTTCTTCTTCATTCATATGATTTAATCTCAGTTTTGTTAGATTTTCTGACAATATTTCGTCTAATTCACAATCTGTTTCCATTTTTTCAACTATATTATTTACTTGTATTTCATCAAAATTAAATTTTTCAACATTAAGAGGTTCATTAAAAATAATCGTATGTAGAGTATTTGTAGTATTTTGTATTATAGTTTCAGCAAATGAATTTTTACAATTTACTATAGCTGATGGCATTCTAACGCCAGGATAAAATTCATGAAAGTTTAAAATTCCTGAGTCTGATATAAGATTTACTGGAACTTTAACTTTCATTTCACATCTAGGAATAAGTTTTATCTCATATGGTGGATTATAATTAATAGGAATTGCAGTTTCAGGTGTTAGAAGAAGTTGATTTTTCATATCAATACTAGCTCCTAACAAAGATAATAATTCTGTTCCTATTAAACCGTCGTATCTTCCATCGACTTTATAAATATAAAATTTGTACCAATTATCATTTTTAAATTCATCAGGTAATGGTATAAAAATTATTTCATGATGAGTACTTGTGCCATGTGTACTTACGACTTGAAATGTTTCTTGATATTTGAAATCTTCAAAATATTTTTCTGCTAATTCTGGATTAATAAAAGAACGATTACTCCCTGTGTCAATTAAAAATTTGGAGTTCAGATTTTTAAAATTTATACTTGGTAATTTTAAATAAGAGTTACAATTTAAATTTATAGTTTCTATATCGGAGGATGCTCTTTTGAGGCCCTCATATAAAAATTTTCCTTATTTGGAATAGTCATTTTATTTTTATTTTGATTATCTTCGTTTATTACGTGAAGATGGTTTGGCTTTTGTGGTGCCGTTCTCATTGTCACATCTTTATCATTCAAATCAGTTGTTTTATTTTGAGGAATACCAAAATTAAATTTATGATAGGGTTGTCGTTTGAAAAACCCTGAAGCTTTGTAATTATTTACTTGCGGTTTATTCGCATTACCAAATTTAAAATTATTTTGTGGCATAAAATTTTTATTTGGCCTATTTAGAAAAGGCTTGTAACCTTGAGGTTGTATAAATTTATTTGGAGGATTATTATTAAATGTTGGCCTTTGTGGGATGCCAAATTTAAATTGATTTTGTTGAGGAATAAAAGCTGGTTTATTCTCAAATGGTTTTTGAGTAATTATTTTTTTATTTTTCATTTGATATTGTGTTTGGAAATTCACCTCTTCCATCACAACACTTAGAGCTTGTTCTAATGTAACGCAACTTTTCAGACGCACAAATCGAAGTAAATCTTCAGATAAATTGTACATAAATACATTTAATGCAGTGCTATTATAAATTATAGCCTTGGCTGCTCTAACTCCCGAATCTTCAATTAAATTCACTTTTGCAATCAAAGAACTTCTCACATTTTGAATACGGTGGCAGAAATCGATGTAGGATTCGTTAATTTTAAGACTTTCAAGTTCAATAGCAATACATTGTTCTGACCTTGGGTCACCAAAATGTTGAGTAAAAAGATTTTTCAATTGTATCCATGTTGTAATATCGCTACGTTCACTTAATAATGAGGCTGCTCTGCCTATAAGTCTACTTGAAATAACATGAAATAAATATAACTCTTGTGCTGCAGTAATTTCGGTTCCACTTAAGCTACGCACATATTCACATTTTGAAATAAATAAATTTAATAATTTTTCATTCCCATCAAATTTAGGAATTAATTTCACAATTTCATTCGTTATAATCCTCATAGGTTCCATTTTAAATTATTATTTAAAATCAATTCAAAATATTAAAATAAAGTATGCGTTTGTACAATATAACACGTATAACACACAAATTCAAAATATAATTAAACAAAAGCACATAAAAGTTCAATAAAAACACAAAAATCAATAAAGACACATTAAAATCAATAAATTCACATAAAATCAATTATGACGCATAAAAGTCAAGAAATTCACATAAAAATCAATTATGACGCATAAAAATCAAGAAATTCACATAAAATTCAAATAAAAACGCATAAAATGACAATACATTCACATAAAAATCAATAAAGACACATAAATTCACATAAAAATCAATAAAAACGCATAAAACGTCAAAAAAATTCACATAAAAATCAATAAAAACGCATAAAACGTCAAAAAATTCACATAAAAATCAATAAAAACGCATAAAACGTCAAAAAATTCACATAAAAATCAATAAAAACACATAAAATCAATAAGTGCACATAAAAATCATAAATCCGCATACAATAAATCAAAAATAACAAGTGTATTGGCAATTTTGTCCAAAAACACTAAGGGTCGAATAGCAGGGCAAGAATACGGAAAGTGAATGATTTTCGACTCACTTAAAACCGCTCGATCCCATGCCTCGGTGATTATTCCACTCGCTGAATTGTTTCTCAACTCCTTTTTCCAATACAGTCGTATTTGTTTGGTTAGGGTATTTTTTCCGTGGATTTGTCAGGAACACACTGAAGTTATTCAGGACAGCTGCACCAAATATGTAGGTTGCGCCAGACAAATTATATTTCACAATTTTTGAAGTAAGCGCCGGACAAATTAAATTTCCACGACTTTAAAAAAAAATACAACCGGCTGCGCCAGACAAATTGGACGGAGCCGAGATTTTAATAAAATAAACAACAAATTAAATTTGAAGTTAATTTTATTGGTCTTACTTTTGACCGTACAATTCAAGCGAAGATAAAATAATGACAATTTGTACTTAGTAACTTCCTTATATAATTTTTATAAATGCGTAGGCGATTTCTAGTTCATTCTTCATTTGCAATAACAACTAAGTAGTTACATTTCTCATAATTTATCGAGAAAAACATCTAAGTACATAAATGCTTATTCAGCTATGCGCAATTAAATCAAAACAACATGTAGAGTACCTCTACTGCGCATTACTCATAGAAAAACAACATAAGTACAAAAAGTGCTTAATTGGTACTTTCACAATCTAAGGAAGTACCTACTTGTATGATTAAATATGTCGCAATTGGACTTCGGTAAACAACGGTGGGTTTGTGGTACATATAACTACCTAAGAAACGAAACAGAAAATAAACACGCGAGTGAAGCCAAAAGCTAGTATAATAAAGTACCTAATAAGCATTCGTTTGAATGAATGCAAATTAAAAAGCAATAAAATAATAAGAAATTAAAATTGTGTAAGCTAATTGGCCATCGTTGATTTTAATTATAAGGATGGAGTGGCTTACCCGTCTCGCTATCTTTATACTAGTTATTATCTTTATATATTGTTACTATTACACTCCTATACAAATATATTTTCACCTCACAAGCTCGGAAAGATTCTGTTTGTCATTCGAAATCTGAGTGCAAAATTGCATTTTACCCGCTAGCGTGGAAAGAGTTTTTAAAGTTCGATCTGCCTGCTGTTGTTCCTTTCTATTCTATAATTTTCTATACCGCCAATTCACTGAAAATACTTTATTACTAATTTATATTATATTATTATCTGATTCGATTCTACTCTACTTGACTCTATTCGTCTCTACTGGACTCTAATCGGCTCTACTCGACTCTACTCGTCTCTACTCGACTCTAATCGACTCTAATCGACTCTACTCGACTCTATTCGACTCTACTTGACTCTACGCAACTCTACTCGAGTCTACTCGACTCTACTCCACTTTGTTCTACTCTGTTCTACTCTGTTCTACTCCGTTCTACTCCGTTCTACTCCGTCCTACTCCGTCCTACTCCGTCCTACTCCGTCCTACTCCGTCCTACTCCGTCCTACTCCGTCCTACTCCGTCCTACTCCGTCCTACTCCGTCCTACTCCGTCCTACTCCGTCCTACTCCGTCCTACTCCGTCCTACTCCGTCCTACTCCGTCCTACTCCGTCCTACTCCGTCCTACTCCGTCCTACTCCGTCCTACTCCGTCCTACTCCGTCCTACTCCGTCCTACCCCGTCCTACTCCGTCCTACTCCGTCCTACTCCGTCCTATTCCGTCCTAATCCGTTCTACTCCGTTCTACTCCGTTCTACTCCGATCTACTCTGTTCTACTCTTTGCTGCTCGAATCTTTACTGGACTCCATCGACTCTTCTCGACTCTTACCGACTCTTTTCGTTTCAATTTGATTCTATTTAACTCTTATCAACCCTATTCGATTCTATTCGACTCTTTTCGATTCTATTCTATTCGATTCTATTCTATTCGATTCTATTCTATTCGATTCTGTTCGACTCTATTCTATTATGTTTACACATCTGCCAGGCATCCCGCGACGGCCCATTTTTTATTATTATTATAAACACTAATTTAATACATTATTTTAGCTGTTTTTCTTGCACCTATCATTTTCCTCGCTGTAGTGAGGTGAAAAGTTATGTGTTGCGCACGGCAGCAAAGTTATTTGGCGTCTCTTACTTTTGAAACCCTCGCTACGCTCAGGATTCTATATTTGAACCACGAGCAAAGCGAGTGGTTCAAATATAGAATCCTGAATCCTAGAATCCTAGAATCCTTCGTTTGCTCAGGTTTCAATACAAGTACTCTCGCCAAAAATCACTTTGCAGCCTTGCATAACAAATAAGTATTATACCTTTACTCAAACAAGCTTGTAATGTGGTCATTATTTCGATAACCTTCTTTAGGCAAAGTCGACCTTGCCGCGCTGCTAGAATAGATACTATTATTTATTCTGTGGTTTTGTTAACCACCGAACTCGAAAAGAGAGGCGTTGTAGCTCCCAGACGAATGGACCGATTTTGATGGATTTTTCTTTTTGAAAGCTGATGTAATCGTGATTGTTGTTGTTGTTGTTTCTGTTTCTGTTTCTGTTTCTGTTTCTTTTTCTGTTGTTGTACTAGCCACAAGGCCAACGAATCGTCAAAGAATAAACTTAATGTTTGGGCAACGAGCTCTGCAGCATTAGATTTGCCATACAATGGGTTAAGTGATGAGCAAGCTTGACGCTTACCATTAATCATCGCTCGTTTTCTTTGAAACACATTAATCTTGTGTTTCAAAAAAAACGAGCGTGCCTTACAGTAGTCGTATATGATATGACATCTCACCTTGATATTTGGCACCGCGCGCGCTCATTGTTCAACTGTGAATCAGCAACTACTTCATCTGACCTATCACATCTTACTTTTCGTCAGAAATCGTACGTCTTGATAGCTCAGCTGGGAACCATTCGGCTGGTAGTCTGAGGTACCTGAGTTCTATTCCCGACTGAAGTGTTTATTTTGCACTATTTCAAATTATGTGATGGCTTCTAGCTTGATAGCACCGCGCGCGCTCATTGGTCAAATTAAATAGCGCGCGCTTCTCCGGCTTCCTATTACACTTCCGGTTACACATTATCTAACACTTTTCATGAAATCACTTCCATAGATTTTAGGAAAGCTAGTTGAAAGATATTACAAATAAAAATAAACAATATTCTCGTATACGGGCTCGCTTGTTCAGTGGCGTCTTCCTATAACCAATTTATTCTGTGCTATAACATAATGGAGGCGCTAGTAGCACCACCTACAAACAGGTCTCAAGGCACCTGCGCCTCCCTGCAATCAGGAGTCCAATTAATGTGCCGCATGCCGTCTCGAGGGAGTCTGCCTCAGTTGACAAGGCTAAATGGGTGTCAACAGCTACATACACGTACGAGTTTAGATCCAAACCTAGGTGCAGCCTTAACAACTGGAGTGTTACTGAAAACGTGTGATCACGCCATCAGTCACTAAAAACCCTTTTGTATCCTACTGTAGGTACTAGTTAGGAACATTTAGAGTTTGTACTATGTATATATGACATATTCGGAATTTGTAAAATTAATAATTTATAAAATTGTGAATATGTTTATGGAATTTGGAGAATGTATATAGGAAATAGTGAATTTGGACTAAATCGCCGACACCACTGAACTTAACAAACTGTTTAAATCTCCAAGTTTCAATGTTTCACTAATAAAATACGAATTTAAAAGAAAAAAATATGAAAATGCATTTATTTGTGACACCACTCCACATTACATAAAATTACAAATACAAAAAAAAAGATACGAATAAAATGAATGCTGTGTGTTGTCACAATCAGGTCTCGACGCCGCGTAATTAAGCATTCGCACTGATTCACTGATATACGCATAGTTCTGAGCTCAAACTCACACACGTAGGCACTCGGTCTATTTTCAAAGTGTCGGTGATCACTCGCCTGACTAGGTGTGTATGCGGGAGGACGGCAAACATCTGCTGCCTTGTTTACAGACGCTAGACGCTGGGTGATTTGATCGCCGTGAGTGCTTTGGACGCTGTTTGTGGACTGAAGATGACAATTCTACACAAGTAGTCCGTTGTACTTTGTGTGTATACTTAAGTAACAAGCAAAATTAAAAATGTAAATAACCCCCGAAATAAATTATACGATCTACGAACCTGACCTCTGGAAGCTACGATCCCGCCCCCATTATAGCTAACAACCAACTCGATCACATCAACTTTAAAAAGAAAAAACCGCATCAAAACAGGTCCATTCGTTTAGGAGCTACGATGCCACAGTCAGACATACACACAGATACACACCCTAAACTTATAACACCCTTCTCTTTTCGCATCGGGGTTTAAAAAAGTAACTGCCCCATAAATATGCTGAAGTGTCTGAAATATCTTTCAGCTATTTTCAGGCAATCATGATTTTGGAAAGGTAAATATATATATTGATATGTGTTTATACTGTCGCTGGCATTGGATAAAGAAAAAATATTAAGTTAAAAAGAAATTAGTACACGATTTGAATGAAGACAAATCAGCTCACGTTTTTAATTACGTAGACTTTGAAACACGTGACGCGATGTTCGTAGCAAAGTTCGTAGCAACTTTCAAGGAAACTCGTAGAGCGTCACGTAGCTTTCGTAGCTGTTTTGGCGGCAATACCAAAAATGTAAATACAGTAAAACCATAAAAACGAGAAAATCCGTAGAACAACCAAGGTTATCGACATAGCTCTCAGAATTTGCAAGTTGAAGTGGCAATGGGCAGGCCATATAGTTCTCCGAGCCGACAACCGCTGGGGAATAAAGATTCTCGAATGGCGACCACGCACAAGCAAGCCAAGTGTAGGGAGACCCCCCACACGTTGGACGGACGACATTGTAGCCATCGCAGGGAGTCGGTGGATGGAGGCGGCACAAGTCCGTCGTGGCGCTCTTTGGGGGAGGCCTATGTTTGGCAGTGGATTTCTAAAGGCTGAAATGAAGATGATGATGATCACAAAAAGAGAATTTAGCATTGAGGTTGGCTAAGCCCTTGGCTTGGAGGACGTTCATCTAGTTAAAATACTGACTAGAAGCGCCAAGACAATGCGTCATGGCAAATAATACTAGTAAAACTGTACTATAAAAGCTGCAACAACTCTTGAACAAAATTTGTTTACAATTACCCTCCGTGCTACAAAAATGTTGCTATACACTAGTGGTTTCTATTTTGTAAATAATAAACAATAAAGCCGGTTCCCCACTGGTAGCGAACACAATGGCCTGTTCGGGCCTAAAGATTGTTTTCTTCCGAGCCATTGTGTGGCCGATCGCTGGAGATTGGATGGAAATGAGACCTGTAACGGAATACTCGGTTTTGCTGTTTGTACGAAACGGAATGTAGCAGATGGAAAATGTTTCACAAATGCGTATGTATATTTTAGGGATTAACTTAAGGTTTGTTTAACATAATGAGCTTAAAATTGGGGTAATTTTATGAAATATAAGTGAGATTTTATGGGATATAGAAGTATACCTACCGAATCAGGGAGCTCAGAGATACTAAAAACTTCATCAACATCAGCCTATATCTGTCCACTGCTGGACGTAGGCTTCTCCTAATGCACGACACTAAGCTCGGTCTTCAGCGCTCCTCATCAATTTTCTTCCAGTTCGCAGGTCTTCACTCCACCTGGCCACAGGGCGTCTAGGTTTGCCTAAACGTGGTCTCGAGAACTCATCTACCCCAACGGTTATCGGTTCTTCGGGAAATGTGACCAGCCCACTGCCACTTTAGCTTGCTTATCCTTTGAGCTATGTCGGTTACCTTGGTTCTCCATCGGATATCTTTATTACCAATATTGTCCTTCAGATAAACTCCAAGCACAGCTCTCTCCATAGCTCGCTGAGAGACCTTAAATTTGCTGACTAGTTTGACCGTGAGTGTACACGTTTCGTTTCCGCAGTTCATGACTGCACTGATTGAAGACTTTTGTCTCAGGCATTAGTAAAATTAAAAACTTCATGTCAATTCAGAAAAATGTTCATATTTTTTCAAGCATGAAGCTCTTTGAAATTTAAATAATACCGCTTTTACTTGCTTTTCTCAAGTCTGACACACACGTAGCGATCCCATTAATTTAATGTACATTAAAAATTATAATGTATGTCTACAGATATTTCAAAATAATCTGTATGTAGCACACGTTCAAAACTTTATTTAATTTGTCTACTTTAGAACCGAGTTTGCGAGGAAGTTTTCTTTTCATTGTCATTTTTGTACATATCTAATAACTGAATTCAGTGGCGATTATTTTTTCATATAATTTAATATACAGAATAAACGAAACATTGAAAAAGGATTCACGTCTACGTTGTTGTTTGTTTGACAGAATCGAACGATCCAAACTTCAAAATTTAGAAGCTCGTTTTATTTCGGAACCTTAGCAAGCAATAGGATATTTGACTTATTTTAGAAATTCAATTGTTTAGTAATTACAAGTACCTAACATACACATTCTATTTTTATTTTCTCGTAACTGCCATATTTTCAGTAAAAACAAATCATAAAGATTGACTAAAAAATTACTGCCGCCAAAAAACTCTTTCTGTCAAAGCGGCGGTCATGACGTCACATGCAAGTAAAAAACAAGTAAGTTGCTATGGGTTAGTATAGTAAAATAGATTCTGTATTCAGGAAGTGACGCAAAAATTACGTTTCGAGGCCTGCTGTCACTCATGGAGCGTTTGCGATCACGTGACTATGTAATCAAATAATAAAGATGTTTAAGGTAACTTTTTATTAAAATTAATAAATGTTTTTACTCAAAGTAATAATAAACTGATATTTAATTAGACATACTTTTAGAAAGACAGGAATCCAGAATATATTTTCACTACAGCCAAAGTCTTAGCTAGCAATAAACAACACAACAGTACCCCTACTACGAGTTTTTATAGTTACAGGGGCTACAGGGGGGGGGGGGGGCTACGCCAATGCGTATTGAATGAAGCCATGCTAAATCTTAGATTAAATCTGTGTTAAATGGTGCCACGCGCCTACAATACCGCAGACTTTAATCTCAACATATGACCCGGCCTGTTTGATTTAATTTTCGTAATTTTCGTACAAAGTAGACATCCTAACGCCGTAAAATATTTATCAACAAGATTCCGCAAGGTCTGTCGACTTTTTTCTCGGCGGCTATTTTTCTTTGTTAACAAAATTGAATTCGCATTCATTGCTTTATGGAGGTTATTTCTTCTTTTATTTCGGGCTACTGCGTGCCCTTTTGTGTAGGAATTTGAATGGTGACGGGGTATAAAATGGTCGTAACTGGAAAAAAATTTGGAAAAGCGATTGTCTTCGAGCGCGTTGCGATTGTGAGGAACTTTTTAAAATTTGTTTACTGACAGTTTTGCTACTTTTAAAGAAATACCTGGGTACTTCTCACCGAAGCTTAAACTTGATGGTCACACAGTTATATTTCCTAAACGGTATAAGATAAATACAGAATTTGTGAATTGGAGATTAAACATCTATCTCTATCTAAACAAAAATAATACCAAAAATTAACAAGAATGGTCATAAAAATATAAGTTCAAAAACTAAAACCCGACTACGGTCTTAGTCTCTTAGTGTACTAGGCAGGTTTTAGTTTTTGAACATAAATTTTTCTTTTAATTATTTTGGGGCTATAATATATAAATTTTCGAAATGTGCCAACCACCTGCGCATAAAAAAACTACACAAAAGCAACGTAGCTACTACTAGGATACCGGTTAATACCGGTTTTAATTAAGCCCTTTCATCTGATACCAAACACGGCATCAAAGACAAAAAAAATATATAAATCTCGGTTCGGACTGAGCTTAGAAATATACATGTCATAATATGTTTTGTTTGCTACTGTGTTTAGAATTAATAATTCTACATTTAATTGATGATCGTGCGAAATAAGAAATCCGCCACCTGCCCTACAAATATGTAAGCCCCATTATCTCATTTCGGACTGAGTTTAGAGGTATACTTGTCATAGTATGGTTTGTTTGTTATACTGTCTAGAATTGATGATTCCATGTTACATTGATGGCCGTGCAAAAATAGAAACGTTCCGCCTGCCCTACAAATATGTAAATCTCACTATCTCCGTTCGGACTGAGTTTAGAGGTATACTTGTCATTGTATGTTTTGTTCGTTATATTGATAGCGATTTGGACATACCCTGAACAAACTTAATTTCTTCGAATGTAATTTAAACCTTGCGGGCTTCGTAACAAGTTATTTTTTCCCTGGCATCTATTCCTAACTTACTAAAATATCACTAAAGCCTGTCAGCGTAAAATCAACTTTGTTTCCAAGCGGCGAGAGTCACGATTTGTCCAAACGCTGACCCAGAACGTGTCCGATTTTATCAAAGCGCTGTTAGAAACCTGTTTTAATTTCATTATTTTAAGCGGTGCAGGTTAAATTAACGTAAGACAAGAATATATGCCAGGGGCAAAAAGACCTTGTTATGAAGTGGACAAGGTTTGAATTACAATTGAAGAAATTTAGTATTTTTTAGTTTAAGGAGTAAAATGACAGAATTGCTGCCACTGTCTAAAATTGATGATTCTATGTTTCATTGATGGCTGTGCAAAAATAGAAATGCGCGACTGGCCCTACGAATATGTTAACCTCATTATCTCGATTTGGACTGAGTTTAGAAGTATACTTGTCATAGTATGTTTTGTTTGTTACACTGGCTAGAATTGATAATTCCATGTTTCATTGATGGCCGCGTGAAAATTGAAATACGCCACCTGACCTACAAATATTTAAACCTCATTATCTCTGTTCGGACTGAGTTTAAAAATATACTTGTGTTTTTTTTTATCACTATGTAGGCAATCCTTTGACCATGATCTCACCTGATAGAAAGCGATGATGTGGTCGAAGGTGTAGCACGTTTGCCTACACACACCTGGGTTATATTTTACCGGAAACACTGACGAGGGCTGGGCATTCCACTCCTTATACGTTCTTATAATAAATGAAGAAGCGTAACGCTACGTTCTTGTGCGAGGTATTTCAAACATAAAAGGATGGCGCTTTGCCGATCGTCTAGTCGTACGGTAATGGAAAGGTGATGGGGGAATCAGATTGTGCAGTTCTTGTGCACACCTCCATAGTGCAATTTGTAGAATACTGACAGGCTTGCTTGAAATAGTATGTTTCGTTTGTTACACTGTCTAGAATTGATAATTCCATGAGTTTTTTTATTGGTTGTTGGATAGTTTTAAACCACCTGTAAAAACTATCCAACAACCAATAAAAAAAACTCCCAGTAGGTTGTTAACTATTTGTTTCATATAGTGAGAAGGTGCTTGTTGTATTTGTTGAAGTATTTTTTCAAATAAAACATCTTATTACAAATGGTGGTGAATACATAAGTACACGCTGAGCCTAGGATGCATTTTAGGGTTCCGTGCCTCAAAAGGAAAAAGGAATCTATTAGGATCACTTTATTGTCCGTCCGTCCGTCTGTCTGTCTGTCAAGACCCTTATTCTCAGGAACGCGTGGAGGTATCAAGTTGAAATTAAAATAAAATCCTGCAATAAAAACAACTTGGAGCCGTTAATAAAAACAAACTTCGAAGTTAACGCAATGAAAAGATGCGGCTGTTTATGCCGTATATTTTGACCCTAGCAAGGGAGTCCAATGTACAGGGTACTTCCCGTTGACCTAGAATCATTAAATTTGGCAACAAGCAATGTGTCATAGCACAAGTACAGGAAAAAAACTGAAAACCTTAAATTAATAGTTTTTTTTTGAGTTACTTCTGGATTCGTTTCCCGTGATGGACGTACTATTTATATATCTAAAAGTTTGTACGGAACTCTTGGTACACGAGTCCGACTCGCACTTGGCCGTTTTATTTATTTATTTTGTCTCTGCTACAATTTTGTTTTCGACATAATATATTAATAATTATTACTGTGACGATTACAAAACCAACAAAAAATGTTCATTTTATCTATAAGTCTCTGTCTATCTCATTCATTCTAACTCATTCTATAGCTCTATATATGTTTGGTTTAAACCCACCCTAACAAATCGCTTCTCTATCTCCCATAAAACATGTTAAATCCTAAACACCTCGTAGGTACTCTACTTTTCTCGCTTATTTCATTAAAAGACAATAGATTATGTTAAACCCACCCAGTATGAAGTGCACGAGGTCGATAGTTCAGCCTGCTATCAGCCTGTAACTCTATAGAGCTGGCATAAAGCGCTGCATAATTAAACGAGCTCGAAGGCGCTGAAATAGCTTAAAATTCGCTGAGCCCGCTCTTTTTGAAATGTAAATCAAAACCCCGAAAAGCCTTCCAATTTCTCTTTGACGTGTTAATTTTATATTCGCAGACTGTCCCCACCAGAATCTCTTATCGGCTTTACATTCATTAATATATTCGCTCCACTTTACATATTTCAAGGACTTGTTTCAAGATTTAATAGTGTGGAACGAGTTTACATTTTTACACGACAGCCCAAAAAAAGGAGTGTAATGTTTTTAGGATTCATATATGTATATTTGGATGTAACTCACATAGAGTTTCTTTATTCCACCATAACATTTAAATGCCTGAACAGATTTAGACGTATGGAGTATCGTTAGAATCCTTACATCCCCCGAGTAACATATCGGCTAAATATCTTTTTGAAACTATTCAATACTATCTTTCCCGCCCGCGACTGCTATATAGCATATAACACTACTCTTGATGTTTTTTGACATACTTGTTATTTCGTTTCCATTACAACCGTTTCTTACAGCGAGTAATCAATATATTGCCAGTTTTTCCAGTTTTCCCGAGGATTTTTTTAATTTCCCAGGATATAAAGTATCCTATGTTTTATTCTAGGGTATAACCTATCTTCATTCCAAATTTCATCAAAATCCGTCCAACCGTGATCGCGTGAAAGCTCCCCAAACAAGCAAACAAACAGTCAACGTTTCACTTTCATTTATTGGTATGGATTGAGGCAGTGTGGCTCCATTTTCAAATGAGAAAAAAAAGAAGTTTTTTTCGAATTTTACAATATGGGTATCAAATTGAAGGCCTTGATAAGCAAATTCCAATAGTACATAATAATAATATATATTCGGGACAACTCCACACCAATTACCTAGCCCCAAACTAGGATACCCTGTAATATGGGCACTAGATAACGGATAAACATACATAAATACGAATATCAACATCCATGACTCGGAAACAAACATTTCTGCTCATCACACAAATGATTGCACCTTGCAGGATTCGAACTCGCGATCGTTTGATTTCGTTCCCAGGGTAATAATTACAGGGGTATAATTTATTGGTATAAGTTATTTTTTGGCAGGGCAGGCGTGTTTTTTTAGCTTTTAAGCTATTTATTAAATATTTTTATGACACAGAATAACTTGTGGTTCGCCATGAGCAACATCGTACCCTTTTATTTCCATATAGGTATATAAATTAAAAAATACGGGGTCAAAAATTAAACGAAAAATAGTGTTAGGACTTGAAGTCATTAGGTTGTTCGCTTTTCATGTTCGAAAACCGAGGATAAGATGTTTTGTCGAACGTTGATGCTTGCGACCGCCCGTTCCGATTGTTCAATCCGAGCGCCGTTTCCTAATCCGGTTACCATTTTGACAGCTAATACGGATTTTTGTGATCTGGGCACATGGATGTCGAGGTGGGCACATGAGACTACATAAAATAATTGACCGTTAATGCCTTTCATTGATATGGCACTAACATGTGAGTGCGAAATGCGAGTTATATTCCAACGACACCGAGTGCAAAACTCGGCTGCGCTACCAATTACTTTTCAAAGTTGTGTGCGCGCTTCCACCGCTCCGTACTTCGGAGGGTACGTTAAGTCGTCGGTCCCAGCTGTTATAGATTAATAGCAGTCGTTAAGGCCAGGCTCCAAGGTTACATTTTTGCACTCCCCACTCCCCTGCCACCTCCCCTACACTCTGCCACCCGCTACCCGCAATAAGCACCTCCGTAACATGGTTGAATATCGCGAGCGCTGTTTGAACACACAATTTAGCTCCGAACTAAATGACGTATCAAAAGTTTTTTATTTTATTGGCAGGCTAATAATTTAGTTAGGTAAATTTTGTCTAAGCATTAGATAATAAACTATATTTTCTTGATGTGATATTTATTTTAGAGATACAACTTAAGCCGTTGAGTAGAAAAATGTATATATTACCGAAAATAACGTAATTTTTGATAAGAAAATGTATCGAATGAAATTCTATTAATCATGTTTTTGTCTTAGTCTTAGAGAGATAAAAATCTCAAAAACATATACCTATGTTAAGTTTCACATTTATCAGGTTTGTGGTTGACCCAGAATATTTATGGAAAAATCCCTTAAAATGCAGAGACGGGTCTTAAGCCATGTCAGCACTCGGGTAGCCTGATAACTTTGACACCAGAGGCCACCACTACAAACACTAAAATGTAATTTCTGGAAGAAAAATCAATGCTAATTACCAGACTTATTCAGATATTATTCAGACTGTTTAAGGTCTAGGTTGTATGAAAAAAACCTGGTAATATTCTTATTGAGATGAGTAAGCCGCTAAGCTGTGGCGCCTATAAAGACGTAAATTAATATTTTCCTCGTAACATAAATGCTGTGATCAGTGGCTTGGAAAGATTACCATTATCTAAGTAGCCTCAGCTCGGGCCTATCTAACGTGGATAATAAACCGCCTTGCTTGTTAGGGGGTCTCCATTATATCATGTAAGAAAGAAAATTAAGCCAGAGAAGGATTGGGCCCACATACCTAAGCAACACGCGCATCGTGTGATCAAATCTTATGCCAATTTCTAACAATCTACGAAACGCCATTTTAATAATATTCGGTGTTACCAACTTTGACACGAAGTCCAAAATATTTTTGATCGTGCTCCTTTTTTTTCTATTTTGTTTACTAAGCGTTTCTGCTAATCGTTCCATAACTTTTTATCCAGAAATAAAAAACCGTATGCACAACTAAAAAGATGCAAAAATTTCAGTGGGAATGGTTGCTAACAAAATTTAAATCATTATAGATCCCAAATAGTCACTCGAAATGAAAAAATATATTAAGAAAAACCTAACCAAACAACCCATTTTTTATATTCAATGATACTCCACTTACTATAGTTCGTCGCCTTTTTTTCACTGTATGGTAACTGGTTGTCGCCATATTAAATTTTGATTAATGTCTTTAGTGACACTCGCTAAACTAAGATAAATCGATTGACGTAGGTACTCGTAAGCATCATCAAAATCGGCCCAGTCGTTTGGTCTCTAATAGCGCCACAAAGACATGGCATTACAGTGGCCCAATATGTCCCCAATGTGACCCAAGGTCCAAAATACTACAACTAAGTAAAAACATTACACAAACCATATACAAAAAATATAACAACATATACAAATACAAAAAAACCTACGTCTTTTGATAGACTAAAGCTACAACAATAGCCGCACTGTGTAGCTCGTTGGTTGTACACTCGAACAAATCCAGATCTCGAAACTTGTAAATCATGTCCACGTATATAACTAGATATGTTTTGCAAATTATAATTAAACCTTTCTTAATTATTGCTAGCTAACGTGGTAAGATACCCTGTTTGCGGTAACTAGTACTCTTCAAAAGTTACATGACCAACTGACCTTTAATTTTAGTATATAAATATAATCAATTATCTGTCAAGCTTTCGTCGAGAAACAATATTATTTGAAACACGTCTCAAGCCAAAAAACTTAGTAACTTCAGCATAGCAATATACGCATAGAATCCTGCCAAGTTTGTGGCGCCGCAAGCTAAAAACGAACAAAACATGACAGGGAAATACCAGAGAATATACTCAACTCTTCCCCGCACCACACCATATCTATTAATTCTAATGCCTCTCGCACCTCCTTTATGTCTTCGAGAATTCGCTAAAACCTTTTGGACTATCTAGATATTTAATTCACTGCGTTACTTGCGGAAATCTGGGTTCCCTTTTACTCACCTACTTCGCTAGTTTTTGGGACACATGGAGCACGCAAATGGATTTTCGCCTGAAAAAAAGTGTGAGTCTGCTTTTCAACTTAAGCCGTTTCTCACATTATGTATACTGCAGGTATAGACATATTTTCATTGTCAGCTGCCATTTTAGAACATTCTTTCCGTATGGAGGGCCACGAACAGTTACCAACTGTTTTTTTAATGAAGTATTTGTGCTGTTGGTCTACAGCTGACCTCTACAGCTCGGGTGGGGCGGGCGCGATAGCGCTACGCCGCAACAACTGTTTGCATCCACTGCAGTTCCTCGTAACTCCAGGTTATCGGTTTACCTCGTGTGGGCCGTCTTACGCTCTAATTTCCAGTTAGCGGTCTCCACTCAAGAACCCTACATGACTGCCCAAAAAAAAGGAGTGCAATGTTTTTTAGCATTCATGTATGTTTTTTGTTGTTGTATGTATGTATGTGACTTTATTTATTCCACCATAACATTTAAATGCCTGAACAAATTTAGGCGTATGGGGTATAGTTAGAATCCTTACATCTCCCCGAATAACATAGTTTATTTATAGTTTTTAATTTCAAGATGGCGGCAGTATGGCTCCATTTACAAATGCGAAAAAACTTCTAATTTTTACACGACTGCCCCAAAAAAGGAGTGTAATGTTTTTAGGATTCATGTAGGTTTGTATGTATGTTTGTATGTATGTATGTGAGCTTATTTATTACACCATAACTTTTAAATGCCTGTACAAATTTAGACGTATGGGGTATCGTTAGAATTCTTACATCCCCCGAGTAACAATAGGCGCTATAGCCATACTACCGCCATATTGAATTTTTTCAATAAAAATATATTTTTATTGAAAAAAATCAGTATGCCTCCATTTTGAAATGCAAACATTAAAAAAATAATCGAATTTTACGATTTGAGTATCAAATTGAAGGCCTTGATAAGCACATTTCAACATTATATAATTTATTAGCATAAGTTCATTTTTGCCAGGGCAGGCGATAGTGGCCTAACGGTTCTATAGTGCAATTTAGAATCCAACGATACCGGGTTCAAAACCTAGGCTCCGCACCAATGACTTTTCTGAGTTATGTGCGGTTTTCCATCGCTCCGTGCTTCGGAGCCCACGTTAAGCTGTCGGTCCCGGCTGTTAATGATTAATAGCAGTCGTTAAGCCATGTCAGAGGCCATCGGGCGGCTTGACAAACTCTGACATCAGAGGCCAGCACTCCCTCAAACAAACAAACGGGGCAGGCGTGTTTTTTTAGCTTTAAAGCTACAAAAACACGCCTGCATAACATGGGTATCAAATTAAAGGCCTTGATAAGCACATTCCAACAATATATAATTTATTGGCATAAGTTATTTTTTGCCAGGGCAGGCGAGTTTTTTTAGCTTTAAAGCTACAAAAACACGCCTGCACAACATGGGTATCAAATTAAAGGCCTTGTGATAAGCACATTCCAACAATATATAATTTATTGGCATAAGCTATTTTTTGGCAGGGCAGGCGAGTTTTTTTAGCTTTTAAGCTAGTTGTCAGTTCAGCGAGCTATTGTGGCTTGCCCATTGCTACTTCAGTGTATACTAATTCTGAAACCTGAGTACAAGTTGGTAACTTTATTTCGTAGATACGGAACGGACGTTATCACACGCACAAATAAAAAAGCCCTTAAAATGTTCCTTTGCCTTCAATTTTGTATCTTATAACGGTTTAACGCCCCGAGTCTCAAAGTAACCATCTTCAAAGTGCACCCGAGCAAGTAATGGATATGGAACCCTGGGGTGCTCTGATATTAATCCTGGAACTCACTGTACCCTTTATAATTTCACTATATTTATATTCGTTCACGGTTTCCTTCCAAGCAATTTGCTGTCTTAAGTCGGTGACTAGGGAATTTTGGGTTGTTTAGAAATACTTTTTTGTATGTCTGATGTGGTGTCCAATCTTACCGATTATACTGTATAAATTATTAAATGATGCAGAAAAAACATCACATCTTATCTATAAACTGAAGAGTCGAGAGTTTGGACGTGACGAGTTTTGGTGGAATGACGACTTGCGAAAAACGGGTGGCAAGAAATGAATGAAAAAAATGAAGATCGGGTTCACAGGCGTTCAATAAGAGAGGCCTATGTCCGGCAGTGGACGAATAGGAGTGGAGGAATAGGATGATGATGAAAACTTTTCTATTTGAGTGCGGGACTTTATAAACCTTGCACCCGATTTTTAAAAATAATGGCATAATGAACCGATTAGAAAACTGATGGTCCCATGATTTTGAGACTTGCCGTTGGGACATAATATGGATCCGCTATTCCATTTTCTTTTCCATCCGACATACCTCTATAACCTACTGTTTAATATGCCCTCTATGTATTTCTAAATAAAACAGATTCATTGTTATTTTACTACTTTTAAAGCCAAGGGTTAAGTAGAAGCAATAGCCACTTAGGGAATCACGTCGCAGCCATACGTCACAAGTCAGCGCGCCGTAAAATGGAATGGGCCCTAAATAACACCTGAATCTCACACGTGCTCCCAAATTACTGCCATATTTTCATAGGGTTTAATTTAAATTTCTCATTTGTTTATTACAAATGGGCCTAATCTGGCCTTTAAACTCCTACTTTAAATTCAGCAGCTTTTTGTTAACTTTAAAACTTTTATAAGGTAGGTTTTTTAGGAACGAAGTAGGTGCCGCTTTAAACAGGGTTTAGGGAATTGTTTATTACAAAATCAAATGATGAGATAGGGAAGACCTTTGCTCAGCAGTGTAGCCCAAAAACCATACAAAATCGCGGTTCGACCGTCTCTATTGCCAGCCACGCTGACTGTATGTCTGTCTATCAAAGGTTTGTTTCGTATCAAAAAATACATTGGATGTATTTAAAGCGGGAGGATACGGCACGCTTAAATATCATGCAAACAAAAACTGGACTAGATAAAACACCCACATAGCTACATTCCCACCGTCAACAAAGATAGAACTGAACGCGGACTGTAGAGCGGATTAGAGTAAATGCTAACACGCGCTATACAATTGCCACTCCAACCGATCTCCACTCCGATCGTGACTAAGGCCAAATAAGGCCAATTGTGTGCGTTGCACCTAATTTACGCGGTCCACGCCCGAGGAGCTGGTACCTAATTTTCTCACTTTTCATTATATGTACGAGTATGAGTTAGCCTATCCAAAATTTTCATTTATTGAAATATTATGGAACTGTACAACTTAGTAGTTGTACAGTAAGAGAGTCTTATGAAATAAAACAATATTTTATCACCATAGTAACATTTATTTCAATTAATTAAACATAGGTAAAACATGTACTCTGTCAAATAACACTTGATTTCTTGATCTACAATGGAAGTTACATTGCAAATATCCTCCATAAAGTGGTGTGCTTCTTCCACTGACTTTGGTTGATTTAGTTTCAATCTCTTCCGAAAGAAATTAATTCTACTTTCATAATAAATCTTCAAGTTATCCAATTGATTTATACGTACATTAACACAATCTAAAATTTGCTTCAGATACCACCAATCCTCGCTAGTTATGCAGATAGATTTGCCACCGTGGTGAATAACAATAGAGTTGTTGATTCCTCAGGTGTGACGTTTACATAGCTGATTGAGTGGTTTGATGTTTCTGGTGGTGGTGGTGGTATAGAAGGTGAACCGCTTACGAAGAATCCAGATATATCTTGCACATTATCAACAATTATTTTCTTCCAATCGTGTTGTGTCATCAATAATTGACCACCAATATCAACACTTACCTCTAGCCCTTCATCGCTATTACAGTCTAATGTTGATAATTTCAAACATGTGGATATGTATTGAATTGATGGTGTTATATGATATATATTTTTATAAAGTTCGCAATGTACCAGTGGAATTGACGGTGTGTACGTAGGATATTCAAACTGATAATCCATCTTCACACTGGGAAAGCTGATGCTGATGCTGAGCTGCCAAACACCAAATGAATGGATAATTATATGGTATTTTTTGAACAGGTGGTTGAGGGGTATGAAGGGATTGAGTCGGTTATATGCGGTTGAACCGGTTATAAAAACCAGTTGACCCGTTTATAATGACCAGATGAACCGGGTATAATAGGCGGTTAAACAGATACGAACAGGTTTAACCGGTTCAACCGGTTATAATATCCGGTTACCGCTTCAACCGGTTATAATAGGCTGTTGAACAGCAAATGAATTTAGCGGTTCAATTTTCGAACTGTATTAGATAAGATGTTGTAGTCAAAGAGTGAGTCATAGATGATTAGACAATAAGCTGTCGTATTACTTGGTATATTCTTTTTGAATTCCAGCTCCATTTTGATGTCTATTGCACCACCGCTCGAGAAAAACGTGTCATTTTGTCTGGAACAGTTGATAACAATCAATGGTGATTTGGTTTTGAAATGAATAGGGTTGATTTGAGCACACGGATTGTCTAAGCCATAGTATGTTTTTTTAAAGTCAATAAAGGCATCGTATAAGAGGGGGAACATCCCTTTCTCGAAGTCAACCATAAACCCGTCATAAGGGAAGTACTGAGAATTTAAATAAAGGCGGGCATTGTGAAAATTAGTATGATCAAATAAACTAGCATCTTTGTCCAGTTCATTGTGACGTGCATGTTGTAATCCTAGTATGACATAGCGAGGCTTCTCCAACTGAGTAGTTGTCTTTACACTCCACACATGTTTTGTAGAAGTAGGCAGCACCGGATATTCATATAGATCCCAAGAGCGGAATGCAATAGGAATGGCTACATTATTTTCCACATATTTCAGCAAGTTAAGCTTTTCTTTATCAGATACTTTAACCACAGGCAGTCGCCATGCCACACGAGTCAAATCAATGGTAATGGCCTTTTTAGCGGCCTCCTTGGCAATGGCACAGTTCAAATTTGTAGAGCTCCTGTTCAACACCAACTCGTGCTTTGCATTCACAATCACTTTCTTATAATCCTCAATCCAATCAATCAATTTTTTTTTGTATAACTGAATGACAAGCAGGTCGTTAACTGTCATGTGTGTAAAAGTCATGACTGCCAATAAAAGTAGCAATGCCACCCTTGCGCGGCACTGCCCTGCGCTCGTCACCTTACACATTGGTTCCTAAGTCTTATTCGCCCAGTTATTTCACTAGAACTTTTCCTTTGAAACCCAAAAGCCTAATGTTATTTAGGAATCAGTTTTCATATATTTCTCTTACATATCTCTCCTTTCACCCCAGGAGCTCGGATTGGTACTATTAGATTCGATGCGACATCTGAATATATTCCAGCCTTATACTTGGCTACTTACATGCTGGCCACAACACAGCAGCAAACCAAATGGTCATTGCCACAGCCTCTTTGCTAATTCATTGGCGGTCCTCCTTCTTCCAAGCATTTTATATTATTCTACAAAATCAAACCTACGCCTCACAATTCATATAAATATTACATTGAACGACTCTGCAAGCCCTTTCAAGGTCCAGAGTCGGCATCAAAGGGACATTGTAAGTAATGGCCGGACCTTTTTCCGACATTGGGCCACGGAAGGCCCAAGGAGGTCGGGACACGACTCAAACTATTCTATTATTCAAATATCGCCATATTGCGAGATCCCTTTTGTGTTTCGAGATATCTAAGTATTTTTGTAACGGTTATAGGCACGAAATATCATTTCGGGACCGTCTTTTGTTGAATAACTAAAGGTAAGACTCGCAAAAATTAATGATCTATTCAAGGAACTGCACCAGGATTACAATTTCAGAGTAGTTTATTTATTTTCTGTAAGCTGCGCAATTTTATATTAATTTTGACGAGAAAGGAGATAATAATAAGAAGGTACCCACATTATTTCAAAATAAATTAAAACATTGTTTAATATCTTCCCACGTAAAAAAAACATCTTTGCTATAAGAATATACATCAAATCCATGTACAGTAACGCTTTACTTACGTACACTTTTCAGTCTAGTTCTCCAACTGCTGCAGAATAATAAAACCTAATAAAAGAACTGAATTTCCTTGTTAATTATTTTCTCACTTCTTTTCTCTCTCTCTCACAGGGGTTTTAGCCCTAATTCACTGCGATATCACGTAAAACGCCTCGTAAACAATTACCTCCGCGAATTAATTAGCTTACGTCAGTGCCTTGCCCCGCTTACTTGTTTAGCAGTACACAGGTGTGTATCATTTGTTCCCGTGATTACTGACTTGGAGTCAGGCAAGTCAGGTCTAAGCTACAGGCAGGTGACATTCACGGACACATTTTGCTTTTTTGTGTTCCGCCCCAAAAATGGTAAAACGGAACTCTAATGATGTCGCCCTTTTGTTCGTGTATCAATGTCTAACAGAGGCCTCCGGGTGGCACGGCAAACCCTGACTCCAGAATCCAGCACTACCAGGACAAAGAAGCAACTATCTCCCAGACCCAGTGCTAAATGGCACAAGCTTTTAGGAACTAGGAAAATCTTTTCTGTTAAGTATTGCTTTACTGTACTCACTCTATTCAAGGCATTAAGAGGGCCCTTGCTGGTCAATACTCAATACTCAATCTTTCAATACTCAATCTTTTATTGCCATAATATGTTACAAAAGATCTTAAAAATTAATAGGTAGAATGACATATTACCCTCATAGGGTGTAGCAATGTAAAGTAGGAGCAGACCGAACCATTTAAAAACTAATTCCTGTTGGATAATGTATTAGACTAATTTAGTAATTCATAAAATCATTTAAATTATAATAACATTTTTTAATTAAAAGCATTTTAAATTTATTTAAAAACGTTATCTTTTTCTTCGTCTTTTATTTCGTCGGGTATTTTATTATATATTTTTACTGACATAACATTTGGTCCAGAACTGTGCATTTTCAATTTGGAAGAAGGCAGTACTAATTTAAACCGCCGTACTTGATCAGCACGCTTAATAAAAAACTGTGGATATTTCCTAACAAAAATACCTACTTCCATGTTATTTTTTTTTTTTAATTTATATTTTACTGTTATGTTATTTTTTTATTGTAGTGTGTTCAATAAAGAGTTATTGTATTGTATTGTATTGTATAAATTGAAGTACTCAAATTAATAAAGTGCGGCTTACAGCTTTCCGGCTTTTTTATATTGGCAAGTATGCGAATGCATCTTTGTTGGGAAATAAAAACGTCTTGTCCATCTACACTATTCTCCCATAACAGGATACCGTACCGGAGCCAAGCATATGCATAAGCATAATATGCTGATATGGCTGTTTTGAGGTCCGTAACCTTACGTAGTTCTCTAAGTGCATAAGTAAATCGTCATGGTCAAAAGGCTTGTTGTTTCATCCAGCGCAATGTTTGAAAAAGAAGCATAGCAGAAAGAGAGAGATAGTGCCTGAACGATTCGTTGGCATTCGGTAACTTCCGCATTATAACAATAATACAACTATACCAATAACATTGAACGAAAAATAGTGTGCGGAAATTTCATAAAACTTGTTCCACGAAATACGTGTTTTTATTCCCACTAGTTTTTAATGATAACTATGTGGCATTATCCCCCACCACTTAATTCGCCTTTATAATATTGGTGTGATATGTATAGGTGTCAAAGTGACAGGCAATAGGGAACTTGAGGGGAGGGTGGGGTAATTTGGGAAAAAGTGACACTTTTTCCGCTTCGTTTTGTACCTTACACCAGCTATCTCAAGGTATTCAGTAATTTACATCCCGTCATGTGTGAAGGCTCCATTACAGACACTCGCTTCAGACCAACGAAACGCTCAGCTCACTCGTTACGCTTAATTCGCTTGTTTAGACCACTTGGCCAACAATTTCGCTCAACAAGTTAGGTTCACGCTCAATTAGTTCCTGTCAAACGGTGTTACGTCTGAGCTAGCGAAACATTACTTTTGAAGACGTGTTCTCAAGAAATGAAATGTTTTAGTGAAGTCTGCACCTTTTTACTTTTATATTACATGCTAGCCGCTCGTGGTCTACATGCATGTAGTTCTTGCTTCCTTTTGTACTACATGCATGCAGGATTTTACGAATTAGCTGTCGCTACAAGTACGAAGGGCACGTGAAGCCTTCAGTCCTGGTTGATAACAATTGATAACTGTCGCTAAACCAACCCAGAGACCATTGGGTGGCCTGACAAACTGACATCAGTTCCCCAATTCTAATTAATTATTGAATGAGAATTGACCGAATCTAGATTTAATTGCGTATTTCTGCTCTTATTTTAAGAAATGGCATTCTGAATCAATTTATGGTGGCTCCAGACTATCGTCAGACTCACCAACTCCAGATCGAATGGATAGGTGCAACCATACTGTATCTGATCAGCATCTAAAGTTATTATACTCAAGCCAAAAGAAGAAAAAAAGCAAAAAAAAAACAAAAACAAAACATGCGTAAATGAAGATGTCAGATGCTAACAATACATCGTAAATGAAGATGTCGGATGCTAACAATACATCGTAAATGAGGCATACATTTTGAATGAAAAGTGAAACAAAAAACATACAAACGTCCAACTAATCATCCAACCTTCGATGTGTGGAAATCTGGTTCGAGCTATTACAAGAACTTCTTCATACTCCTTTGATCTCGGGCCAACTCGACCTATGTCAAACGTGCACGAACCCCCCTTCCACGTATCGAAAGGTGGAGTACAGGGTTGGAAGCTAGTCTGAAACCACCATAAGCTCAACACTCAGTAACATTACAATAACATTCGCATTACGAGCAACGTTTGACGTTGTTTTTTTATGAGTTTTATGGTAGATCGGAAGTGGAATTTGAATACATTTTATTAGAGAATTCGCATACATCATACAAATAACCGCCAAATGAACTCCATTTCTCATTAAGCCAGATCTAACCAACAAATCCATTTTAAAAGCCATCATCTACCCAAATGTAAGTCCTCCTATTTACTTTCCATTTGCCAAAGTTTATACAGGCCTGATTTCAATGGGCAAAGGGACGAACTAAGAGTGGATATGCCTTTATATGCTCGAGCCCTTTCAAAAGGATAAGCGGTTCCGTGACAATAGACAGAATTTGAATAAAATAATAGTTGGTAGCTGTCCGCCACATGGCTGAAAGGGAGGTATGAAAGGGGGAGGAACAATGGCCCTCGGAAGCGAAGTTTACCTCTAAGGGCTGCGTCCACTCAGCTCGGGACGTAAAATGGCGGAAGTGTAAAGCGACTGTTTAGACTTTTAGGCGTCAAGTATGTTTTAAAAGGGTATTAGAGTTTAACGAGATAAGGTCTTTCACAAAAATACTGCAGTAGTGACGTACAGTATTATCTTTAGAGAACGGATATGAGGAAAAGGGTACAGTTGTATCAACACTCCATGATCCTTAAAACACCATCATACTCAATAATATTCTAGGACCGGCACGTAAAAACAAAACTTCATTCAGTCCCAAATACATTACCCGAATAACAATGAAATTCGATTGCTGGCAATCTGGGGGCATATAATATTCCACTATAATTTTCCTCCCGTATATCTCTGGATCTATTGGCCAGCTCATCATATTGTGCGACCGCCTTTAGGGCACTTTATTTGATGGCCCCTATACATTGTAAGCGTCTTGGAACATTAGGATGGGAGTTAGCAATTACGGGTAGGATGGGACAGTCTCCTAAGGATTTATAGATTGGACTTCCTTGAATGGATGTTTGGAACGGTTCGATGGGCGATTAAAGAAGGTACATTGATTTATTATATAGGTCTCTTTAATGGCAGGTCTATTTAGATTGTATTTCTATGTGTGCTTTGGTTTCACGATGATTTTAAAAGTGTCTTTAGAACTGTGTTGGGTGGTGGTGCGTGAGCTTCTTTCGTGTAGATCTTGAATAATTGTGCCTTGATATCTCGGGCTTTTTGGCTGAAACACCTTGGTGACAAGATTAACCAGACAAACTGCGATGACGAAATGCAACGGACGTTTTCAGATTCGTAGGGACCGATTTACTAAAACACCAAAAGAAGCACCCAAAATCGTGCAATTGCATATTTTTTTGACATGCAGTGTTCACACTTCACTTCAAAAAGGTAGAACGTGTGTATTATTCTTCTTCTGCTTTTTAAGACGAAGAAGAAGTACATTATGTATCCGTTTGCCTAATTTTATGATACTTGTACCTGTGCAACAACCGGTTACTGTTTAGTGAACCAAATTAAGAAAAGTAGTCTGTTTTCGAGCAACGATTTTATTATGTAAGTAATTACATTGGTATTCAATTCTTACATTCCGGATTTTTAAATGTGTTAATGAACAAACTCTGATTGTCGGAGGAGGAAATTATTTACTTGCTTTTGAAAAAAAAACTGATCTCTTGACTCAGTCAAGACATAATAGTCAAAGAGTACATAGAAATGTGTTCACAAGCCGTGCCAACAGGAAAATAGGAAAACGGATGTACAAATTCCCATGAGTAATTCTTTGCAGAAAATGTTTTTGACCTTTGACAGTTAAAGTTTTGGGTTTGACTTAAAAACTGGGCCATTTGGTATCTTACTCCGATGAATATATGCCATGCAATCGATACCAAAATATTTGACGGCTGAACGAGTTGGGCTACTTTTAAATGAAATGACACGCGGGCACAGCTAGACATTATATAGCTGTGAAGACAGATAAATAATCAAAGTGATGTTCAAATATTTGTATGTGAATTGCCTTTTGAGCGTTCCGTACGTCTGAATGAAAAAGAAAACGAAACCCTTGTACGATCACTGGTGTATCTGCTGTCTGTTTGTCTTTCCGTCTGTCACAACCAATTTTCTCCGAATCTACTGGACCGATTAAATTGAAATTTGGTACAGTTATGTTTTTTTTACCCAAACTCGTACGTGTAATGTAAATAAATGAATTTTGATTGTGGGGTCACTTTTGGGGGGCCTATTAGAAAATTATAAAAAAGGTTTGCCAACTGTAGCGTGTGACATATCAAATGAAATGGCTTGCTGCCAGGGACTCATTTATTTTGTCCGAGCGAGCGCGTAGCGCGATTGAACCTGTTCCGTTTCAGCTAGGGCAAAAATGCATACATATATCCGTATGTCCACCTGTCCGGCAGTCCGGATCTCTGTTCTCCTCTACAGATCGCATCTCTCAACCGATCTAGACGAAACTTGGTATACAGGTTAAACGAATTTTTAGTTTTTTGTCGTTGGGGATTTTTGATTGGGGTACTTCCCCCAAAAAAGGGCAAAAAAGAGGCTACGGAATATCTCCGCCTTATTAGATCCGATTTCGTTATTTTTAAGGTGTCAACTTTAAATTGAATTTATAAAAAAATGGTGAAGATCTGATGAGGATCTTCGGCACGATGAGCAGAATAGCTCGTCAAAATGCAGTAAATTGCTCACTTTTAGGTTTCTACCAGTGGAATCAGCCCTTTACCTACTAGGTAGGTATTTATGGAGCACCTTGGTTATTAAAGTTAGTTTTACAATAAGGTAACAAGATGGAGCTACTGTGCACCGCTAGATTGTTTGCAAAAAAACTTTGTACGCGCGAGGTCTATAGCTCACAGAGCCAGTAGTATTAGTGTGATATATACATATCATTAATAGCAGTGGCTGTTGCCCTAGAAACTTCATTATCTAAACCTATATTTATAGAATACTCGCCCACAAGCAATTTCCCGTTTTCCACGATACTATTATCTTAATTACAATCCAACCTCTATACGCAACAACGCGCGAAAATATAATAACCCAGATTAGCCCGTTAATTACCTTCTGGTAATAGAACAGTACAGTAGGTAGGAGTGAAACTAATAAGTTAACCGTTGCGAACAGTGGCCTGAACAAGTCTGCGTTAAACAGGTTCAAAGACAATAAACCTAGCTAAAATAACGATAAATAACTTAAAAGCTAAAAAAAAACTCACTGGCCCTGCCAAAAAATAACTTATGCCAATTACTTATATATTGTTGGAATGTGCTTATCAAGGCCATAAATTTGATATCCATATTGTAAACTTCGAAGTTATTTTATTTTGCCTTACTGCCGACAAAAAAAAAATAACATATGTTCAGGCATTGAAAAGTTATGGTGGAATAAAGAAACTTACATACATACATACATACATACATACAAACAAACAAACATACATGAATCCTAAAAACATTACACTCATTTTTTGGGCAGTCATGTAAAACCGCTTTAAAGTTTTTTTTTTGTTTGTCTGACAAAAACTAAGTATTTTAATTTTAATTATTCCCGAATGCCTGGGCACATAAGCTAGTTTTTCTGGAAAAGAAACATCAAAAAAATATGTAAAAAAATAAAAAAAAATAAAAAAAAACTAAACGGATTCCGTCATGATGGATAACAAATTCAAAAACTTTATAATAACACTAAAAGCTGATGTTAAATATACCACTTTTTAAGACAAACTCTAAGCTATCTACTAACAGTAAAACCCGCATCGCAATCCGTCCAGTAGTTTATACGTGATGCGCGAAGACAGGCAGCAACAAACCATTTTAAAAAAACAGTATCTTATTATTACAAGTTTTCTATTCCTTATCTTCGTTGTACAGACTTTTTGGTACGTACTGCTTTATTATAAGTAGGTATAGATTTCGAAAATATGTAACACATGTGACAACAAAGTTTAATATAATATTTATATTTGTAGAAGTGATCTCGCCCAGATGCTCGCACGTGCTCACGAAACTTGCAATGTTTTTATCGTAGTCTGGTTTTAGTTATTTAAAATTCAAAATTGAGGAATTACTATTTATTGATTAGATTTATTGTCATGCATCCATAGCTAAAAACGGTAAAGCAAAATGTCGCGAGGAAACCGGCACGTCCGAGAATTATATTATATTATTTGCATTGCAATTCCGCGGGGCAATGCCGCCAGCATGTTGGGTACCTACGCTGCCAACTAGTACCTAGTAGGCTAGAACATTTGGACTACTTAGAAGCCTGTAAAAGCATTTGGGTTGCACAACTGTTGCATGTACTAGTTACCTAGTTATATTTTGTAGTATGAAGTTAGTTGTCATATAATAAAAGCATATGAAAGAAAAAAATAACGAAATTTGACTTGAGATACCCACCACCAACACGCAAAGGGCCAATTATAGTTTCTGGGTCGTACTTTTTGAGAGAAGGGTTTTTTTTATAAATAAATAAGTTACGCCGCTTTAGAAATGATTAATTGTAATTGTTCCGACACAGAAAAATATTGAAAGAAACATATTTTCATGGTCTCCAAGCATTAACATTTGTACGTTTTGATAGAAGCCTACACGTGCGTATAAATGGTAATTAAACCTCTCTCCGTTAGCACATATTAGCTGAGTGCGTAACTAGTAATTAGTAATCGTGAATTAGGCAGAGGTTTGAGTGTTGGCAAATAAGGTACCTATGAAAGCTTGAATAGTTAAATGTTATCCCTTGGTATTAGTGCCGCTATCTCTTTTATATTCTTTCGAGAAGCACTTTTTCTATAATTATGCTGCAATAGGTAAGTACCTAAAACTACAACTACTATAACATTACACGTAAGGTCAAGAAGTTTTAAAATAAGTATAATTTAAAAAAAAAACAAACGAATATCTTTTTTGCAGTAGCCATGTAAAAAAGCAAGCCCATCAAGCCCTTTCATTGGATACCCTTATCATAGGGGTTGGATTAGTCGGTTGACCTCTTTGTCGAAGTTGGATCTACCCAGCTGGATCGTCTGACCTAAGTAGACATAGTGATCAACAGCTTCGATAATATGTTCCCAATATAAACCGGCATGGGTACGACATGGGCATTTGACATGATGTTCGTCTTGCCTATGTTCATTTTAAGACCCACCTGTTGGGAAACAATATTCAGGTCATTGAGCATTGTGCTTAGGTCTTCCAGCAATTCTGCCATGATGACTATATCATCAGCAAATCGAAGGTGAGTGATGTATTTGCCAGGAAAAAAGGCATCCGAGCCCCCTAGCTACCGCCCCATCAGTCTCCTTAGCTCTCTGGGGAAGATCTACGAGCGAATCCGTCTGAATCGACTCTGGTCCGTCGTGAAATCCAAAAAACTCATCCCCGATGAGCAGTTTGGCTTTAGAGAAAGACACTGTTGCCCTCAGCAAGTGCACCGCATTACAGAGCACATCCTTAAGGGTTTCAATAGGAAACCAAAACCCTAAACCACGATAGCCGTCTTCCTAGACGTGCCGAAGGCTTTTGACAAGGTCTGGCACGGTGGGCTGATATACAGGCTGTACCAGCTTGGGTTGCCAGATCGTCTTGTGCTTATAGTACAATAATATCTCACCAGCCGGAGCTTCCGCTATCGTGTCGAGTGCGACTGATCCACCCCCCATCCTATCAGAGCCGGAGTCCTTCAGGGCTCCATACAGTGGGAAAGGTCAACTATATACTTAGGAGTCACCCTTGACTATTGACTCAACTTCGACATGCATATCTGCACCGTCTACAAAAAGGCGGCCTTCTACCAATACCGCCTTGCGTTACTCCTAGGCAGGCACAGTAAAATGTCCCTTAGAAATAAAGGTCTTTAAAAAAATAAGTTGACACTTTACAAAACCTGCGTCCGACCGACAATGACATACTTGTCCGTAGTATTTGTTCACGCTTCCCGCATTTCCCTAGAGAAACTTCAGACTTTACAAAATAAATTCGTCCGCTGTGCAGTAGATGCCCCCTGGTATAAGAGGAACATCGACCTGCATAGTGATTTCGAGCTTCCCTCGATCCTTCAATATATGAAGGATGCCTCTAGCCGGTAATTTGACGCGGCACCCCATCACTCCTAACTTCTTGTAGTTCAGGCCTCTGACTACTTGACAGACGCGACAACAGACGTACGACCCCTCCGTAGACGCTCTAGAGACATCTTGAGCGATCCGGAAGATGAAATCGCTGCCGCAGTGCAGGCAGCGATAGATTCGTCCAACCCGTCCTCATTCTATCAACACAATTAGATACAGACACCGACTTCGCCGGCCAGGTCTAAGGTCCCGTAATTAAAGTCGATTTTATTCGTCTTCGAGTTTCTTGCCGATTCTTCTCGAAGGTGTATTCAGAATCGGTGGTCAGTTATGCAAATAATTCAAAAAGCCATTCCATCAGGGCCCCCTCGATCACTACCTAACAGTAGCGGTCCAGGGGTTTTTAGTAATACCCCCGTTTTCAATGGCAACTGTCCAAGCCGAGGTTCGTACCCCCTGAGTGCCCTTGACCAAAACTTAATTTTGGCGTGCGCCTTCTGCGTCACGCATTGCGGCGGAGCGCTTTCGCGCCCGCCCCACCATCCAGTGGCGCTGTAAAGGTAAGTTGTAGACCAACAGCCTATATAATTAAAAAAAAAAACTTTATTACTAAAAAGAACATGCCTGCCCTGCCAAAAACGAACTTAAGCCAATAAATAATATACTGTTGGAATGGGCTAATCCGGGCCTTCAATTTGATACCCATATTGTAAAGTTCGCAGAAAAAATATTTTGTTTTGCCTTTGAAAATGGAGGCATACTAACGTCATATTGAATATTAAAAAAAAAATAGCTTAAATGTTATTCGGAGGGATGCAAGTATTCTTACGATACGTCCCATACGTCTAAGTCTGTTCAGGCATATAGAAGTTATGGTGGAATAAAGAAACTCACATAACTACAAAAACACATAAATACATAAATCCTAAAAACGTTACAATCCTTTTTTGGACAGTCGTGTAAAATGATGGAGTCCGCCAAACCACATAATAAATAATAGTACAAGTACAGAAGGATAACTGAGTGAAGTCATATAAATACATAGCGACTCTCGCTACAACGCAATAAAGTGCAATTTAACTCGCACAGCGCTGCGAACTTTCAATTATATTTACCTAGAAGGCGCTCGCCCATCGCATGCAGGCTAGAATGCACCGTATCACAACGCGCGAGAACTTCCATTGCTCTAACCGTTTCAGAATCACTCTGTCCCTTTTTCGCTCGGTAGGGTTGTATTAAGATATGACTAGGTACTTGTACTACTAATTATTCTGTGATATGTTATGACTTAGATATTATAACAGAATAAATAAGTAATAATGTATAATGTTATTACTTATTATTATAAATTATAATAGTACATACAATGACATTCTTATGAGAATAGACCTATTTTTTACTACCTACCTATCCCGTTTTCAGTACGCCGATAAGTTTAGTGAGATACCTACCTACGTATAAGTGTCGTTGGTTGATTATGATTATATCCTATAGGTATTGCAATTTGATGAATAAAGGTGTCTGAATTCATTGATGTATAATGAGGGAAAGTCGTCATTTCTATTACTATTCAAACAGCCAAATGCTATGCAGTACCTTCTAGGTTACTTCTTGATACTCATAATTAAAACACGAATAAAAATTTCAATAACTTTACGTAAGTAGGTACTTTATCGTAAGCACACGGCGCGCGACTCATTGAGCGCACGCTTGACACTCTACTGAACTGACCCGAATATTGCGCCCTCGAAGTGTCGGTATAATATTTGTACTTGTTGCGGAGTGCGACCGGCCTGGCCAAACAAAGAAAGCATAGCAAAAGCGGCTGCGTATGTATGCGTGAGTGGATAATTTGTGTTGTTTTGTGGTTGATACACAATTTCATCACAAAAGACTGCAGTGTTTTTGCTTTTCCGTAAGAACTTGACAGAATTAACACGAATAACAAGGTTGAGATCTTGCTGCGATGTGGCGACCGATCGGCATAACATGGTGTAAGAGTGTGTGTGAGGCTTGTGCGTACGCGCGGATTGGCATATCTTGATACTTCTGCTTCAATTTCGATTTAGCGGTGTTGATTCCGTATTTTATTAAACATTTTTGCTTTTGAGAAGCACTTTTTCTATAATAATGCTACAATAGGTAAGTACTTAAAACTGTACTACTATAATAGTACGGGTAGAAACAAAGATAGCGCGAGGCGAGGTACAAATTTGTTTTTATCTTTTTTAATAGCTTTGTTAAATGATCGGATTATTTATTATAAACTTACTAAGTAAATATTTATTATAATTTTCCTAATTTATTTATTATTTTGAGGGCTCCGTACCCAAGGGTCCAAACGCAACTTTATTGAAAAACACTCTAATTGTAATTTTCAAGTACCTATCTTATTTCGTTTAGACTCTGCTATCCTGAAGGACGGATGGACAGACATACAGACAGCGTATCTACTACGTTGACATGGAACGTCAAGAGCAAAGATCACACTAGATAATCAAACGGTCACACATTCCTACTAAATGTAAATTAAGTAAAGGTCAGTTTACCTAAATAAAACCTATTCCACTCCATTTTCGCTCCGAAAATTATACAATCCTCAAAGGACTGAAAAGTAAACGATACAAATAAATACAAAAGGTCTTATTTAAAGGCCTGAATTTTTTAAATGGTGGTAGCCAATTCTGTTATCACGAACTTGTTACTAAACTAAAATGTTTAGTTTCTATAGGGCTACGTTCGTAAACGTCTGTCGATGACGCTCAACGACATAATTATGAAGTACATATGCGTATGATGTCATCGAGATCTTAAAGAACGTAGCTCTGTCAAACAATTTTTGACACTTACAGACCTAATGAAAAAGAAAGAGACAGCAAAAGATTTAGAAAAAAGTGTAAAGAATTCATAAATAATTGTTATAGTAAGCGTAATTCAACCTCCTTGTACTTGTACACGACTCATTACACTATTTTCATAATATGGTTCTCACTTCGGCTGTTTTTTTAAGGCGTTTATTTTCTATATATCTTTCGGGTTTTGAACGGTTTTATTTTCATTTGAACGGATAGTCCCCCGTGTGTTCCCATATGAAATACACATGAATTGCATAAAAATTGGTTCTATACTATTATTAGAAATCCATTTGAACTCATGTTTTTATGCAAATAATAATATTTTCAGTAAAGTAAAGTCTGGTCTTAGGTATGTACTGTATTTTCCAAACCGTTATTGACTTCACCCTTAAGGGGTAGGGGGGAGGGGAAGAGCCATAACTTTCCGTCCCTCTCTTCGGCCGGCAGTCTGCTACAAACGTAACATTACTGGGGGATTAACGCCAACGCCCCTTTAGGCACACGCAGATGATTTATCCCCACATTTCTTCTGTTTTAATACTTCGACGCGAAAATGCGCCTTAAAACGCGGCCATTAGCAAAAAACACTGTAATTTGTCAGCCACCAGCTGAATTTCGTCTGAATTCCCCTAAACCCCGACTCCATTATTATTCTACATTTGCCCCACCGCGGGGGAAATTTGCGTAATCCCTAGCGATTTTTTTAACCTTAAACGTGTCTGTGTTATAAGGTCTCTCTATTAATGAGAAACAAATGCAAAAATACAAATGTAGTCGCAGTTTTTTTGGTTGCTTAGTAAAAGAAGGCAGATATTAATTATATGTAATTACAATACAATACAATACAATACAATAACATTTTATTGACACACAGTTAAACAAATTACAAAATAGAAATAACGATAATTAATTATTAGTAATTATTATATACAGGATAGATTTTTGAGACGGGACAGTGAGGGCAGGTACCTTTACCGTTAAAGTTACAGGATAACATTCCTAGGAGTCCATCCATAACTTTTTGAGATATTCTGAACTGCATTCACAGAAAAAAAAACAGTCAGCAAGAAAATGGTGATTTTACACAAAATCTTTTTTGATGACAATAGATCCTGTTTCTTGGATCAAAAGTCTCTACTGACTGAGGTTAGAGTACTAGAACAGTCAGAAATTACGAAAAACTTTTCCATACATTTTGTACGAAATTGCCTTAACCGTTGTAGCTACAGGGAAACGTTCAGTCCAGTCCAGTAGCTTGCTACGCGTGCGCACGCGCAGTATACGCTTGGTACTGCGCGTGGTAGCTTTTTCACGAGAGAGCGGTAGTAGTTAGGAGATTCTCTTTAACTTTTGGAGATATTTTGACCTGCATTCCCAGATTTTGGAAAAAATGTACAGCCATCAAGAAAATAAGCATTACGCAAAAAAAAGAAAGAAAAACAATCGATCTTGTTTCTTAGAAAGCTCAAAAGTATTATTGTGTTGAATAAATGTATTTTCTTTCTTTCTTTGTTTAGATAGTTGATAACTCCAGCATAACTTTGCAGAAATCCTTTATGAAGAGGATCGAAGAGAAAGTAGCTCTTACTTCCGCCAAACAGTTACCTAAGTAACTGAACTAATGATAGATTGATACATTAATTGAATGATGTAATGTAATAAATACCTAAAAACCCTCATCTAACTTACACTAACGTACACCTTATCTAAATATTATTTTTGCTTAAAAAATAGTAGTAAATAAAAAGTCTTGCAAGAATGTTTAAAAAAAGGCTCACTGCCAAACAAATGAGTGAAGTTAGCAAATGGCGGCTGCGAATGTGTGCGTGAGAGGATAATTTGTGGTTGATACACAATTACATAAAAAAATACTACATTGTTTTTTATATTTAGTGAGAACTTGGCAGAATTAACACGACTAACAAGGTCGAGATCTTGGGGCGATGTGGCGGCCGATTAGCATTACGTGGTGTAAGTGTGTGCATGGGGCTTGTGCGTACGAGCGGATCGGCTTGTCTTCACTTTCGATTAAGCGGTGTGGAATCCGTCTTTTTTTAAACAGTCTTGCCTGTCGTGATTAATTAACTTTTGCATAGGAGTTAGGAGTATCATATCATATCATTTGCTTTTGCCTAGTATATAGCAAAACAATCAAAAAATCAAATTAAGTCTGGGCATGAGAGTTTCCATTCGACAATTAGCCTTAGTTCCCAATCCTTAAAAGTCTACTGTGTTCAACTATAAATAAAAAACACAATTAATTCAATCGGTAAACATTACTAATGTCTACCAGTTGCAGTTAGAATTAATTTGTACCTACTGATTAAATGGCTCACAATGTTTTTCTATGGAAACAAACAAGATTGTTTCTCTCTGGAACTACAAAAGGCGTATTAAAAATACCGCTTACTTGAGCAGAATGAACTTAAACACAATGTCAGGCCTGTCTCAATCGATGTACTTGCGCGTGCTAATGTTTGTAACGCCCGCGTTACTCTATCCGTGGCTTGCCGCGAGATAGACACTTTATTGAGTGGCGGCAAGAGTCGCTTTTTATTTATTTGTCTTAGCGGAGTGAGCCTTCTACGTACGTTAGTACTATTAATTCTTCTGTGACAGTATAGGAGTTCTCACTAGGAAGGTCATCATTCCTTACCAGATCATCGGGCCATAGATGACAAACTAATGGGTCTCTATTAAGTGATACGTCTACAAAATTTAATTGGTGATGGGAAATTCTGAAAGATTGGGCTATTTTACTAACATTTAACATGAAGACATAAGTTCAAAAACTAAAACCCGACTAGGGTCGGGTCTATCTATCTATATAATCAGCCCGTATCCACCCCCTGCTGAGTATAGGCCTCCTCTCGTTCACGCTAGTCTTTCCGTTCCTGTGCTAATCTAATCCATTGGACCCCAGCGTACCTCACATTACTATGAACTCTTGCGCTGAAGATGAATCGATTGATACCTCGCTTGTCAAAATCGACCAAGTTTTTTATTCTGAAAACATAACCCTTCCTCTACTTAGCCATAGTCGGGTAAAAACAATTGCTTATACCTAAAGACGAATCTATTGATACCTCGCCTGTTAAAATCGAATAGGGGCGACGCTATGGTGGAACATCCATATATCCCACATACATACATACATAGACTGTTAAACTCATTACCCTTCCCTTGCTTCGCCGTATTCGGTTAATACAACTGATATCTAACACTGATAAATGTTTGGTCACTCTTCCCACTGGCTGGGTAGCATTCTCAGAAATGACTGCTTTCGTAGGAATTATTTCTCGTTAAAAGTTACACGCATAGCTTTTAGTGTTGCCGCAATTCAATTAATCTACGCCATCATTCAATTTGTTATTCGGCACTATAGCTTCATTAACGTAGCGAACAAAGAGAGTAGCTGATACAGAGAGAACAGCAGGATAAGTGATAATAAACCGCGCAAAAAAATAATGAATAACTAGAAAGTAGATAAAATTACGTGTTATGGTAATGTTATTAATACAAGTTGTTCCATTGAGATGCGTCAATATGAAAGATGTGAATCTAACCTTTTTTTTTGTATACTTATTTCGCTTTCACTTACATGTTCAAAATTTCATCAACATAATGTGAGTAAAACTAACCCGATTCCCGTGAAATTAAATTTTTCGGGCTAAATGTACCTATCTTATTTTGACATCTGCATTGTACAGTATTACCTACATATATTTAAAACTTCATCATATCTGTTTTGGTTTGAAAGTGAGTAATCGTCATTTTCCCTCGGCAATTTACCATTTTCCGGTATAAAAAGTACCCCATGTTGGGTGGTTGCAAACAGTATAGTATGGCGCAGCGAAAGTATGTGTCTTGGAAGTTATCTGCTAGTGGCTGCGCAAACTACTATTTTTCAAGCGCAATCCCAATGTTGAAGGTGAAGACAGCATTGTGTAACTGCCTCGCTCACTCGCTTACGTTTTTCGCATATTCTCTCTCGCTTTTACTTTATGTTATTTTATCCCCACAGCAGTACCTGCGCAATCGTCACAAAGCCTAACTTCACAAACATATACATTGGCTGTGACTACTGTATCTACATTATTTTTTTTATCAAAATCGGTCCAGCCGTTTTGGTGTGAAAACGCCCCAAACAAACAGACAACGTTTCACTTTTATTTAGTTTTTTAAACTTTTGTTTATGGGTTGATTTTTATCGTCGTAAATACTAAATACTAATAATTCTGAAGCGAACTGCCATTGTAAAATGGCGTTATTCCTATAAGTAAGTTCCGTAAGTTTTACCATGACAAGGTACTCCTTGACGGTTAACAGCACACACACGAAATGTTGTATATCTGCAAAGGAGTGGAATGCTCTGCCCTCGTCAGTGTTTCCGGTAAATTATAACCCCGGTGTGTTCAAGTCAAGAATGAATAGGTATCTACTAGGCAAGTGGGCTACACCTTCGACCACATCATCGCTTTTTTTACTTTTTGCCCTAAGAATAACTCATTTAGGTACATTTCGGGATACTTCTGAGGAACTTGGGAGTATTCCATATGGTAACACTGCATGTGACCCAGTGACACAGTAGCCCCCGTACTCTCCATGGCCTCCACGTAGCAGGCAGGAATCTTTTTATTGCCGCCAGGAACATTTCGCGCACGTGAGTGCACGAGGGGTAACTCCACGTAAATTCTCTTAGGGTTAGCCAGTCTCCTTTTTAATATCAAAGGAATGCCTGATTAGAGCAATGTCGTGAGCTCTTCTAGTCTTTTATCAGAATTGTGGGCATTGCTAAGTAAGCCCTAGTGCAATAATGTAGTTTTCACATATATTTTTTGTCGAAAGCGAAGTTGTTACCCGACTGAGAATAGAATACACTCCGTATTGTGTTTATCAGGTATTTTTGTATGTTCCTTTGTGGCACTATTAATACCAAACGTGTGGACCTATTTTGATGATTCTTACGTCAATTGATTTGTCTTAATCTTGCGAGTGCTACTAAACAAATGACCGTAATCAAAATTCAATATGGCGACAACCAGACGCCAGATTGTGCAAAAGGAAAAAAAATAAGTCGACAAACTATGTTAAGTGGGGTGGGGTGTCATTGAATAGGTATTTGAAAATCATCTCTAAGTTTCTCATATCGTTATTAATTTCGAATGACCATTTAGGAACAATAACGATTTAAAGTTGGCTAGCAACCATTCTCAGTCGGGTATTTTCTATGTGCGTAAATTTTCTTGTTTTGTTGGGTCAATTAAGGAATTACGGAGCGAGTAAAAACCGGGGATTGCTGACGTGTATGATTTTGCAGCCAAGGTTAAAGCTCATTGCTGTATGGTGCCCGGATTACCTTATGATACCACCCATCCTCATCCCGTGGGTGCTGTTAGAACCAGCAAAGGTAAATCGGATAATGGCCAGCAGTCATTTGCTGTGTATTATCAACAAAATCTGCGATCACCGAGACAATAGACACCGAGTTTAGGTACTTATGTACAGAAATGTACTTGTATACTAAAACTAATCGGTGGGGATAAGTGGAACCATGCTATAATGGAGGGGTCATTATAATAAGAACAATATCGGTCCCGTCAAAGCTGTTTTTTTCTGTTTGAAAGCTCAATGTGTAGGCTATGTTTTTACCCGACAAGCAAAAGAAGGGTTATGTGCTCAAACTAATATCTTGGTTCGATTTTGGTAACCGAGGTATCAATCGATTCGTATTCATCGCAAGAGTGTCATAGGCTATTTTTAACCCCCGAACAAAGAGACGGGTGTTATAAGTTTAGGGTGTCACTGTGTGTGTCTGTGTCTGTCTGTGGCATCGTAGCTCCCAAACGAATGGACCAATTTTGATGCGGTTTTTTTGTCATTGAAACCTGATGTGACGGAGATGGTTCTTAGCTATAATGGAGGAAGGGTGTAAGGCGGGGAAAGGATCGTAGCTCCCAAACGAATGGACCGATTTTGATGCAGTTTTTTAATATTTGAAAACTGATGTGTTTATAGCGATATGGGGATGCGGGTGTGGGTAGTTTTACGTGATGCTCGAACAAACAAACAGACAGACAGACAGACAGACAGACAGACAGACAGACAGACAGACAGACACCATCTTTTTAAATGTTATATTCTTGTTCAGTAGCTTATTTTAAGTTCCCTAGACATATTTTTAAAATAATTCTTCATTGTACAGACTTTTTGGTACATCCTGCTTTATTAGGTATAAGTATAAATTTATTCCAACATTTTTGAAATTATAAGACATCATCTCTATAAAAGTCTGTGAATAAAATCTCGTGGGGATTGTATCCAGAACTTTAACCGTCTCTTTTATTGTTTGCAGAGCTCTAACTTTGAATGGCCCCGAACATTCAAAATAGTTGTGGCGCTCAACGCGGGGCACGCTCTTATAAAGAGATATTATGCTGCTACCATGCTACTTACTAACTTTAGTTATAATATTAAACAATGGATTTGTATTCTAAATCTATGTTAAACTTTATCAAAAAGTTACTTTTTCAGGGAAAATGTTTTAAATAACTAGCTTAAAAGCTAAAAAAACTCGCCTGCCCTGCCAAAAATTAATTTATGCCAATAAATTATACATTGTTGGAATATGCTTATCAAGGCCTTCAATTTGATACCAATATTGTCAAAATAGAAGAAAAAATATATTTTCGCCTTTGAAAATGGCGAGAAAAAGAAACTATACAAAAAAATAAATAAAAAAAAACGTCTTGTTTTTGTTACCTTGCCAAAAAAAGGAACCGTTCAAAATTTGTTAATAGCCTATGTTACTCGGGGGGATGAAAGGATTCTAACGATACTCCATAAGTCTAAAACTGTTCAGGCATTTAAGTTATTGTGGATTAAAGAAACTGATATACATACAAACATACATGAATCCTAAAAACATTACACTCCTTTTACGTTGAACTTTGTTGTATTCGAGCAGTAAGTAATATGAATCAAATTTTATTAGAGGGACAAGTACCCATAAAACTTTGAGTGCAGACTTAAATCAAAACCCTTTTAATAAAGTACCTACAGAAGCTGTTACAAACTGACCCCCAGACTTCACATTCAATTCGCTGCAAGTAAAGAGTAATTGTCATAGCGAAGACAAGATTCGTCCCATTCCTACCATTATTCCGTCCCTTTTACCGCTTCGTTTAACGCAATGGGCGCAAGGATTATTCTCATTAAGCGTAATTTGTTTTCCTTGGTACAGTCAGCAAAATTAAAATCGCGTTTTTAACATTTTCGCCCTTACAGCACGTACGATAGGGTCCAAAGTTGTAAAGAAGCACTAGCTCCCTCTACAGTCGTCGCGCTCTTGACAGATATCACAAACATAAATTCTTACAATTATTACAATTTCTTGCCAATTTATTCTACTCTGCTAAGTTTTTTAAATACTTTTCTTGCCTGAATTAGAAAATCATATGTTTTTCTTTTGTTTTTTCAGGTAAACATCGCCCGTGCCGCGCGGTTCTTCGTGGCGTCGATTATGTTTGTACAGGCTCTCTAAAATGGATTAGGAATAACAATTTTACGCAAACATTATACAAATGTGTGTCGTCAGCGTTGTTTCAAAAAAGCGGGGTTTCCTCGAGTTTTTATTAAAGGTTAGGGTAGGCCGGAAAATTATACTTGGTAAACAGTTACATAGAAACATGTTCAGGGACCTCTTCAGACCAAAAAACATAACATAAGCTGCTTTTTGTAAACATCTAGCCGTTAAGGAAACGTTTTGCATTAAATCAATCGTTCTCAACATACAACGCAAATTCTGGAATCTGCCACTCCAACTGGTTCCCCCCCAATCTCACAATTACGTGATAAAATTGAAGGCTTTTTTACTCAGTGAAATTCGTTTCAGTTAAGCTCCAAAATCTCTTGGGTGATGCTCGCGGCACGAGTCTTCTTTAATAGGTATTAGATATATCTTACGAAATCAGTTGTAGCTCCTCATTATACCTAATTCGATGTGCCATGTAATTTAAAATCTGAAAAAGAAACTCTGTGTACCAGACTCCAGTTTCTTGATCAGGAACCCGATGGTTTTTTTACCGGACTATGGCGAAGAAAGGGAAGGGTAATAAGTAACTGTCTATATATATAAGTAAGTATGTATGTATGTATGTATGTATGTATGTATGTATGTATGTATGTGGATGTTCCACGATAGCGGCGCCCTATTGGTCCGATTTTGACAAGCGAGGTATCAATCGATTCGTCTTCATGTATATAGTGTAATTTTTTCTACCCGACCGTAGTTGGGTTTTAGTTTTTTAACTTATGTCTTGTTTATGTAGATTATATAAATCACACGTTTTCTCTAAACAATAGGGATCGCCTTGAATATAAATTGATTCTCTAAAAAATATGGTATGAAGTTTTTTGCCCAAAAGTATCGATGTTAATTCAATCCCCAATTCTTACGAATTTATTAAAGCGACAGTTAATACGGAGCATTCGCTTATAAATCAAAATCACGAAAGCAAATTTGGAAAAGCGTGGGAGAAAAAAAACAAAAGTGATTGTTTCAGAGTTGCGCTCAGTTCCGAGGTACTGAATGCTGGAGCCAGGGTGTTACACTTTTTGATTAACGACTAAAAGATTGCCTCATAAATCACTTTACACGCCGAGCTCTGACACGAAGAGGCGGAAAAATTATGGAAAAAAATTAAACGGACCCGAGACAGACAAGTATTTACGATGGTCGAAAAGGCAGCTGCCCAAGAGCACGATATTAATTGATCAGTCCATTTAAAATTAATTGTTCCTAATGGAACGAAAAGTGGAAAAAACCTTTGAGGAAAACGAACATCGATTATGACTTGCATTTGGGCTTTTTGTTACGAAATCTCTTTACAACTCAATATTAAGCAGTAGGTTTTTAACTGATCACAATTCTTCCTGTATCGTATACAAACCAAAGGCTTTTATACAAAAGTCTACATGTATAATATACTAGCTGCTCCTGCAGCTTTGCCGCGTGGTCATTTCATTTAAAAGTAGCCCATACGTGTTATTCCAGGACCGTCGTGTCGCCGTGTCGTCTATTGTACCTATAAAGTACAATAGACGACATGTCTACAAAATTCCATTAGCCGTCACATAGTTTTTTATCGATTGCTCGGCATCTAATCATCGGATTAAAATACAAAGTTCCCTACTTTTTAAGACAAACCCTAAGCTATCTAAAAGTGAAAACCGCATCGCAATCGGTCCAGTAGATTTTACGTGATGTGTGAACAAATATACAGACAAACAGTCAGACACGATTTTTAAAAATGTTTTTATATTCTCGTTCAGTAGCCTATTTTAAATACCCTAGAACATTTTTTATTATCATTTTTGTACAGTTTTTTTGGTACTTACTGCTTTATTATAAGTATAGATTTCGCAAATATATTATCCCAAATGGGCCCGGAAGGGCTAAACATGAAGTTTCTATCATATTGCTATAGTAAGCGGGAACTTTTCCCAATGAATACTAAAGGAGGTAATTTCGAGGAAAACTTGCAACCGAACAAAACGAGGTAGGAACGCTTATATCTCAGTTTAAATATATTCAACTGATAATAAAATACTTAAATTATTCTTGGTGAAGTCCTGAGGCTTCAGTAATATAATTTCATCCTTTACTCCTGGATATTTTATTTTACTGCCGTCAATATGGATGCTTTTATTTATTAAATTGCCTTATCTCTATCATATTCTGGAACTTGGCCTACCCGTTATTAAATCAACCGATTCATTTTTTTTTTACGGAAGACGCTTAACAAACTGGATCAAGCGCAACGGAAAAATAATAAAGTTCGTTACGGGTCAAAGGTTATTTCTACAGAAACTTCAAAAAATGTCACGTGTTTTGGCTCGGTTGTATTGAATCGCTACATGAATATTGCAATTGCGAAAGTGCGGAAAATCGAAGCATTTTGGCGTATAATTCTGTAAAAGCCTAGGGTCGGATGCGATAGCGCGTCTTGACCTAATTTTGGGCGTGTTAGCCGGCGGCCGGCCGGCCATTTCCCGGGCTATTTGCCCCAAATGCTGCCCGGACCTCCCAGTACTCTAAAACGGCTTACGATATCTAATTCCGCTGACAAAAAGGGAATTTTATAGCTGCTACCAACTCCGCATTCAAATCTCGAAATGAAAAAGTGATTAAATCTAATTAATTGTGTGGGTGGGTCGGATTGAATTTATTGACCCAGAAACGGACTCCACCGAAGGGTATATGAGATCAAGCACATAACCCGCGTCACTGGAGACCGTCACGTTGTTAAATGAAGCAAGCTCTTTTCTTAGATCTTTTCAGACAGTCCAGCACGTTTGCGAATTTTCAGAGTTCACCGACTCGGGTTGCGCTCTTGACTTTGAAACTTTAAATTGACTTGTGCAAACATAATCGTTCTAACTTAATTAAATTACACCACGTCTGAACAAATACTAACAGAAAACGACGTGTAAATCGTTCTACTCTAAGTAGTAACAGTTTTAATGTCTGTCTGTTCGCGCATCATGTTAAAACTACTATACCGATTGCGATGCGATTTTCACTGTTGGATAGCTTAGGTTTTGACTTAAAAAATGGTGTACTTGGTATCTCAATCCGATGAGTAGGAGCCAAGCAATTTAATAAAAACTATTAATTTTAAAAGTTTGATACTAAGTTTTGAAGTATAGTCAGCCTACCCGCGTGCCTACTTTGTATAGTCAGCCTACAGCCGCGTGCCTACTTTGTATAGTCAGCCTACAGCCGCGTGCCTACTTTGATAGATAGTGTTCTATTGTATTTATTTCGTAACTTGCGGTTTACCTGTAACCTAATAAAGTCTGTTGGTGAGCAAGTTTCCCGCTTTGTACAAAAGTCGGGCCACGTTGAGCACTACCCGGCCGGAACGGATCGGTCCAACTCGGTCCAACACTTTTATTGTTATTGTGGCTCGTCTTTTCTTGGCCTTTTCTATCCCTGACGTCTCGACAGCTAGTTGAATAGGATTGTTTTCATCCACTTTTCTGTCGTCTTTCAAAGAGTCAGCGAACCTTAGAATTTATGAAAGGAGACTTTACTGTTCAAAAGTACATACGAAGTGTTCTTTTCTTTAACTTTGCTTTTTATTTGCAACTGGAATGTTGATATTTGATATTCTTTTAGTGTAGAGAATGAAAATGGTAAGACAAAAAGTTTATATGAAAAATTTAATATTACAAGCTGTCTTTGATATAAGCTGTTTTTGTTTAGTCTTTGACTATATACATCATAGACAACATAGAGTGCGCAGAATAGCCAAAAAACAACATCAACTATCAATATTCAACTCCTCGCTCGTCAGTATCCATAGATAATACACTCAAGTGATATGCTCGTGTAACTTGTCAAAACGTAGTAGAAAATAAGTTAATTAAACAACATTAAAAAAGCTACTTCTTGTAGCCATGTCATGGTGAAACTTAGAATAGGCTATCATAATTAAATGCGTAAACAACATTTCGTGTCTGTGCTGTTAACCGTTGAGGAGTTGTCTAGGCAGGACTCAAGACCCAACCCTGAGTGCAGAAACCAAGTCATAATAGAATGCTTATTTTTTTAATTAAATTATAATGATTGAATACTACTAAATGTGCTGCAACCTGGCCTTCACTGGCAATAATACTGACGCTTACAGTGACCAATATAATGACATGAGTTTATGGCAAAGCTCACAATCACGCACACAAGCTGCCATGAGCTGGCCTGTGTCACAGTACATATATAGACGATTAGCTGCGCCCCGCGGTTTGACCCGCGTGATCGATCATGATGATAATGATGAAAAGTATCCTATGTGTTATTTTAGAGTATTAGAGTTCTCCATTCCAAATTTTATCAAAATCTGTTCAGCCGTTTGAGCATGAAGGATCATGATGATGATGAAAAATATCTTATGTGGTATTCCAGGGTAAAACTATCCCCATTCCAAATTTCATCAAAATCCGTTCAGCCGTTTGAGCTTGAAGGAGTAAACAAACATACACACAAACACACACACTCACAAACATATGTTAAAAAACCCTTTATAATATTAGTATGAAATACTGTGCCTGTGTCTATTGCAGTGATAATAGGATAACGTTCCATCTAGACTGATAACATAATTCAAAGGTAATTACCTCAATTTAGCTCTCATAAAAAGATAATAGGTCAGAAGCAAGGAAGTTATATGTACTCGTACGTACGTACAACTGGAATGATATCTCTAATACAAAAGTGGTCTTACCGAAAACGTTCACAAAAGTGGTAATTGTCTTTCTCTCTCGTACAACGCTTCACATTTTTCGCACAGACTATAAAATAAACTTTCCGTCATCTGAAATTAGCACTCTAAGTAACAAGCAGCAAATGTAAATTAGAAAACTAATTTAAAAACAACGTTTTTTTTATTTGTTATTTTACTATTCATTTTCAAAATGCATTGTCATCGTGTTGTGAGCTACCCTGAAAGTTTCAGCCGGATAGCTAATCGGAAAGTGCTCGAAATTTGAGTTGCAAGATTCCACCCGAAACGACGAACAAGAAAGTGACATAATAAAAACGTGGTAATAAAAAAGAGACAAACGAGTAACAGCTTCAGCTCAACTACCTTTTTTTTTTTTTTTTTAGAAAGGATATGTGCTGTTGGTCTATAACTGACCTCTACAGCGTCACCGGACCACCGGTGGGGCAGGCGCAAAAGCGCTCCGCCGCAATGCGTGACGCAGAAGGCGCACGCCAAAGTTAAGTTTTTGGCCACTTGCTCAAGGGCACCCAGGGGGTACGAACCTCGGCTTGGACAGTTGCCATTGATTACTTGGGGAATATCGAACTAAACACCCCTCGATCTCTACTGTTAGGTAGTGATCGAGGGGGCCCTCATGAAATGGCTGGAGCCCTTTAAATGAATTGCATAACTGACCACCGATTCGGAATACACCTTCGAGAAGAATCGGCAAGAAACTCGAAGGCGAATAAAGTCGACATTAATTACGGGACCTTCGACCTCGCATCCGGCGAGGTCGGTGTCTGTGTCTAATTGTGTTGAAAGATGGTGAAGATGACGGAGTGGGCGAATCAATCGCTGCCTGCACTGCGGCAGCGATTTCATCGTCCGGATCGCTCAAGATGTCTCTAGGGCGTCTACGAAGGGGCCGTGCGTCTGTTGTCGCGTCTGTCGTGTAGTCAGAGGCCTGAACTACTAGAGGGTTGGGGTGATGGAGTGCCGCGTCAAAGTAGCGGCGAGAGGCATTTTTCATATATTGAACTATCGAGGGAAGCTCGAGATCACTGTGCAGGTCGATGTTCCTCTGATACCAGGGGGCATCTAATGCACCGCGAACGAATTTATTTTGTAAAATCTGAAGTTTCTCTAGGGAGATGCGGGAGGCGTGAGCAAATGCTACGGACGAGTATGTCATTGTCGGTCGGACGCAGGTTTTGTAGAGTGTCAACTTATTTCTAAGAGACATTTTACTGCGCCTGCCTAGGAGTAACGCGAGGCGGTATAGGTAGAATGCCGCCCTTTTGTGGACGGCGTGGATGTGATCATTGAAGTTGAGTCGATAGTCAAGGGTGACTCCTAACTATTTAACTGACTTTTCCCACGGTATGGGTCGGTCATTGATCCTGACTTGTTTAATTGGGAAATAGCGTTTAACCCCGTGAGTGAAACGCATCGCTACGCTCTTCTCGGGATTAATCGTTATTCGCCACTTACGAAACCATCCATCGAGCGCTCGGAGCGTTCGTTGGATGTCTCTTTGTAGAATAGTTGGATTCCATCCGGTGGTATAAATCGCTGTGTCGTCCGCAAAGAGAGCGATCTCTACTTTGGGGATGCGGGGGAAATCGCTTGTGTAAAGCGTGAACAGAAGTGGAGACAGCACGGAGCCCTGAGGGACTCCGGCTCTGATGGGGTGGGGGATGATCGGTTGCCCTCGACACGATAGCGGAAGCTCCGGCTGGTGAGGTAGTCTTGTACTATGAGCACAAGACGATCTGGCAACCCGAGCTGATACAGCTTGTATATCAGCCCGGCGTGCCAGACCTTGTCAAAAGCCTTCGCCACGTCTAGGAAGACGGCCATCGTGGTTTGGGGTTTTGGTTTCCTATTGAAACCCTTTAGGATGTGTTCCGTGATGCGGTGCACTTGCTGAGGGCAAGAGTGTCTCGCTCTAAAGCCGAACTGCTCATCCGGTATGAGCTTTTTGATTTGCGCGATGGATCGGAGTCGATTCAGAAGGATTCGCTCGTAGATCTTCCCCAGAGAGCTGAGGAGACTGATAGGACGGTAGCTGGAAGGCTCGGATGCCTTTTTGCCTGGTTTGTGAATGCCGATGACGTCGGCACTCTTCCAAGCGTCGGGGAAGGAACAATTGCTCAAGGCTGCATTGAAGATGCTGACTAAGAGATAAACTAACGGGACAGAAAAGTGCTTGAGGACCCTGTTACTGACGCCGTCAGCACCGGGGGCCTTTCGCACTTGGAGGCTCTTGATGATGGACTCAACCTCTGCGGCTTTAACGGGCTCGAGGGGGGGGGGGGGTCGGTCGGAGGTAGAGAATTCCTACGTTCTATTTCGCGGTCCACCGCGGCGATGTGGACGGGATCAACGTGATCGTTAGCGGGGGTGCACTGGGCTGCGAGGCTCTCCGCCAAGCATTCGGCCTTCTCCTCGTCTTCGAATGCTGGCGGGAGATCGATTCTATTGAGAGGGGGCATTACGGTGATGGTGTCGGATTTAAGCTTTCGCGCCAACCCCCAGTAGGCCTGGTGGGTCGGTGTGATTTCGGATAATAGGTCTTCCCAACGCTGTGCGCGCAGCTCGCTAATGCGCGTCCTGACCAAACGGTGGTAGTAGCTCAAGGTGGCTTTGCGTTCAGCGTTGGGGAAAGCATCGTGGGCTCTAATGGCTGCGTTTCGTGTCGTCATCAGCCTCTTCACGTCCTCAGGTAGGACCCAGTGGCGGATATCCTCCGCTGGGACCTCCCTGGAGCACTCACCGATAACGGTGTTGAGGTGGCTGGTGAGGGCATCGATCGAGCAAGCAACGTCATCGGGGGTGATTATGTCGTCGGGGATACGGTCGAGGTCGGGTGAACTGATAGCTTTTAGGGCTTCCCCCAAACGCTTCCAGTCCACTATCGTCTTTGTCGGTGGATGGGAGGATGGGTCTGTCGGGTCGGGGCCTAGGCGCATAACGACGGGACGGTGGTCGGATTCTAGTTCTTGGAAAACTTCGATTGAGCGGAAACTAAGATTTATATTCTTTAGGAGAGGTATGTCCAGTATGTCGGGTAAGTGGTCGGGATTTTTGGGGTAATGTGTCCACTCCGAGGGTGGGATTATATCAAAGACGAGAGATTCGCTAAAGTCGAATAGTCTAGTGCCGTTTGTGTTGAGTCTTCGGCACCCCCAGATAGGGTTTTTGCTATTGAAGTCGCCAGCCAGAATGACTGCGCTTCCCATGGAGAGGAGTGCCTCTAGATCACTCTTTAGTAAGCTTTTACTGGGGGAGAGGTAGCAGGAGGCTATAACGATTGATTGATGACCGGTCATCGCAAGTTGGCAGCAGGAGGCTTCTAAGTTGGTCAGAGTAGGGGTGTCAATCGGCATACAGTGGAGTGAGTTTTTGTAATAAATTAGAGTACCGCCAAATTTGGTGACTCTATCGTTTCGATGGACGCGGTAATTGGCAATCCCGGGATCGCTGTTACAGGGTTTGAGAAAGGTCTCTTGTATTAACATGATGTCGACCTGATGGGTCTTACAGAACTCGTGCACTGGGGCACGCTGTTCTCTTAGGTCGTCAGCGTTAAAGAACGCTAACACTACGGAGCGGGGTTTAAAACGTTTTGGTGTATTATTCATTTTGGTTCGTTAATTGAGGTTACGGAGGGCAGTAAGGAGCGTACGGTGCTCATATAAAAAGTGAACTTTTTCCAAATCGGATTTACACGAACGAAGTTTGGCAGCGAGTACGTCCACTTCGTTCAAGTCGACCGCATTTACGTAGCCGAGTACATAAGACAGGTTGTCTTGACCTGCCTTAGGAGGGGGAGGAGTGGGCAAGGGCCCGAGGGGGGTTGGGACTTTCACGCGGGCTTGAGGAGGCCGGTACGGACCGGCGGGCGCGGGTTGCGGTTTTGGGGTGGGCTTGGTCATGGCCGGAGCCCAGGCGTTGACCTGCGGCTGAGGTGCCGGCATAAAGAGCGGGGCCTGCATGAGAGGCATGGGGGGGCTAAGGACACCTTAGGGGTGTACCTCTGCAGACGTGCTGAGATTGGAGGCTGACTGAAGGTCGCTCGCCGTCCGGGCCCTTTAACGCTCCTTGGAGCCCTTGGACAGCCGCGATAGTTCGCGGTGTGTCCTTCGGACTTGCAAAGAACGCAACTGGGTGGGTCGGGAGTATCGCGGGGGCGGGTACAATCGGAAGTGCCGTGGTCGCCCAGGCACTTTACGCACCTGGGATGGCCAAAGCAAAAACGCGCGACGTGGCCATAGAGTTGGCATTTATGGCACTGACTGGGTGCTCCGTTACGGTTTGGGGGCTCTACGTAAATCCCGGATAGGTGGCAGACCGTCTTTATGTTAAAGATGGCCTTCCCCTCCGGGGTACGTTCAAGAACGACAAGGACAAGAGGGAGGGGTGTTTTAGGGTTTCCCCTGTATAATCGATGTACCTCCACTACGGGGTATCCCTGAGACTGAAGGTCCTTGAAAATGAGCGTTGTCTCAAGTTCGCTGGGGACACCGCGCAATACTACACGGAGGGGTTTTTGTTCTTCGCGGGCGTACGTGTAGAAACGCACGTCTTCGTCGCGAAGGATCTTGGTTATCTCGCGGTGGTCGTTCGCGGTAGGGACTTGCACTTTGATGCCCAGTTGGGTATTGTGTGCAGATGTGAACGCCGCCCCCTTTGAGGCTAGGAGTCGCGTGACCGCGTCCCACTTCTCTTTTTCAGTAATGAAAAAGGGAGGCGGGAGTTTGGTCCTCGCGGGCTCTTTTGCCACAGAGTTTGCGGCTATCGGAGTGGTAGGAGGCGTCGCCTAGTGTGGCCCTCTGCCGATCTTATTGTGCAGAGGGATGTGTGCTTTCCTAGCGACCGAGAAAAAGTGACCGGCAAGCCGGAGGCACCAGTCCAAACAAATCGCTAGGGGAAGGAGGTAGGGTAAGGGTGGGTGGGAGGTGGGAGATACGTGGGTGCTCTCTAGTGCTCTACACAAGGAGAATGACTACCCACGCCCAGCCAAATTCTTGTTTCCCCCCTGGAAGAGGAGTGAAAACAAGCGCCTTGGGTCAGCGCCCAACCGTTCCTCAGGTTGGACCACGAAACTGTGGATTTAATTTGCGACTAGAAGAGTCCAAAGTGAATTTATAGTTCTGTCCAAAGGAATGAATAAATAGTTTTTGCCACCGAGATGACTCCTCCGACTGCCGAGACACCGTTCTTAAAAGAACGTTTGCCCCAGCAAGCCGTCGGGTACCGTCTGGCTTACCGAGACAAAGAGCGCTCCGTAAGAAGCGATTGCCTCGCTAAACCGTCGGGTGTGATGATAGCGTCCCGCTAGACACGAGTGCCTATGCGGGGAAGCGAGCGCGGACTGGACCGGCGATAGCTGCGGGCGAGCGCAGCTGGGAGACCGGAGACCGAAGACAGAAGGCGACCGCTCAGCTCGGCGGCGCAGGGCGAACTTGCGTCAGCTCAACTTCCTCGTCTATTTTTCTTTTTAAGGTGGGGATATACGCCGTTGACCTTGCTCGATTGGGCGTTACCGATGAAAATGCTTTCGTACATACCTATACCTAAACACATATAAAACACGCATTCTCTTACATTACTGGCAGTGTAATTGACTCAATAAGTTTTTACTATATCTACTACTATTACATTCCACTATTCCTGAGACTTATGGACTTGGATATAAATTATTTTAGTCAACTTGGAATCAGGGTTTGAAATACCGCTATTTTTTTAAACCAGTTCCACTGACTTTGGGACGGTACCGGTACTGTGTTGGCATTTTAACTAACATATAGGTATTACTTAATAAAGTGGTATCTTATATAGATTCTAAAACCGATTCCCGTAGTACCTACTTTTCATAAGTGTGAGCGAAAGAGTACAGTAGGCGAATGATGCCAGTAAAGAGGCGCACAGCGCAAGTGTCTCGCCCCATGTAACACGTGAGCCTTTAAGTCCACGAAATTTTCTTTTTGCATTTCCAGTAAATATGAATAAGTAAATTTTCAATAAAGTTGCTTGAAATGTGTACTGTTAAAGCCTTGTGGTCTTGAAACTTTATCTTACCTTGCTAGTGCGATTTATTTACAGTTTTTTTTATTTCTGCATGTCCAACCAACTTTACTTGCAAGGAGGTTTATATCTATACTTATATTAAAGCAGTGAGTAGGTACTTCACGGGTTGAAATAAGTAGTGAATTCAAAATTAACATCATCCGTAATTTTTAATAAGGGCAATTTTTTTTTCTCTCGCTATACTACGATAATTTTAAATCGTGAAAGAAAGAAGACATTAAAAAACAAGTCGTTCTCGAAGAATATTTTGATGGCTCATTTCCGTGAATGCAGCAACAGTCCTCAATATTCTATCCCGATGCAATAATAAGTGAAATTATAAAACTGAGTTTTTTTTTTCTAAATTTCTAGACACAAATTGCTGAGATTTTTGTTGTAGCACATGATAGGCAATATTATTGCCAACAACAAAAATTCATATCAATACATCTCTCCAACTTATGGCCAGAAATTTTCAAAATACATTTACATATACAGTTGAAAATACCCTTGCACGTTACAACATTCTATGATGCATTGCTGTACAAGCTGTTAGACTATGGAACAGTCTACCAGTTCTGATACGTCAGTCTCCATCATTAAACGTATTTTAGGAACGGATAAAAATATTTTACTTATCGCAAATTAAAATAAATTAAGTTATTGTGTACATTTTCTTTGTTTGTATTATATTAAGTCTATGTAGATGTGTGTATGTATTGTATTTTAATATATTTGTATATGTGTAGTTATTGTTTAAGTTAAAACTAGATTAGTTGTTTAAGTTCATGTACCTTTTAGATTTATTTATTTTTGGTTCTGGATTATTTGCAGCGGTGCAATGATACATCGAAATGCTGTATTACGCCGAAACTATGAGGGTTCAAGTGCAAAACCAGCAGTCTAAGCATATCCAACTGACAGGGGTGTTAGACAGGGGGATGTTATATCCCTAAAACTGTTCACTAATGCCCTGGAAGATATGTTTAAGATGATGGATTGGAATGGAATGCCCATTCCTTTTAATCCAGCATCTTAAACATATCTTATTAATATCAATTGGGAGAATATCTCACACTTTCAATTTGCCGATGATATCGTCCTAATGGCGGAGTCGCTGCAAGACTGGCAAAGTATGCTGTCCAACCCAGTATGTTCGCGACGACACTAAAAACAAATTAAGACCTAGAACATAAGTGAATAGATTAAGCTATAGTTTGTACATACGTTTTACACAATAATAAATGCTGATTTGGGGTTGTTTGATTGGTAGGGTCTATGAGAGCAAAAATAAATAGGTAATACAGACGACAAAAACATTAAGAATTAAAGGCTAAAATAGGATTACAAAGACAGAGAGGGAGCGACGTGCGAGCGAGAGACACTGCTCGCCACTCCCACCGCCCGCGCTGCGGCTGACCGCCGCGAGACAACAGTGCGAATCAACCGCATAAATACAGGAACATTATAGCCCGAAATTCATTCCATCGCCAGCAGCCGTCGAGTAAACATCTCTACTAGAACTCGCTCTCAAGACCTCTCCAGTCAAGAACAACCCAGGGTCGGAACCCTGAACCAAGGCGACTTTTCTTCATCAACCCAGTGCCCGTTCCATCGACCAAACGAGCGCCATCGACCACGGTCGGTCACTTTCCGACTTCCGCCTCAGCTATACAGTCCACTAATCGACTGGTGGCTGGCCGAGCGGTGGCGCTCAGGAACACAGTAGACGCTTCTCGACGCATCGGTCTTTGAATGAACACAGACAAGACCAAGATCATGTTTATCCTATCTTGTTGACCCGAAACCGATTGCAGTCAAGTGGTGTATCTATTGATAATATGTTTACCAAGATAATTGCAATAATTTCCCAAAAAAACAACTTTGAGAAGGAATCCAACAGAAAAACTCAGACAGGTTGGGCAGCTTGCGGCAAGCTCCGTCAAGTCTTCTCGTCGTCTATACCACAGTGCCTGAAGACAAAAGTCTTTAATCAGTGCGTCCTACCAGTCATAACCTACGGAGCCAAAACGTGGACACTCATGGTCAAAATAGTCCACAAATTCAAGGTCGATCAGCAAGCTATGGAGAAAACTATGCTTGGAGATTCTCTGGACAAGATTCGTTATAAAGATATTCGACGGAGAACCAAGGTAACCGACATAGCTCTAAGGGTAAGCAAGCTAAAGTGGCAGTGGGCTGGTCACAATTCCCAAAGAACCAATAACCTTTGGGGTAGACGAGTACTCGAGTGGAGACTACGTTTAGGCAAGCGTAGTGTAGGACGCCCTGTGGTCAGGTGGACTGACGAGCTGCAAAAAGTGTCTGAAAGAAAGCGGATGAGGAGAGCTGAAGACTGAGCTCAGTGGCGTGCATTAGAAGAGGCCTAGGTCTAGCTACAGGCACAGATATAAACTGATGATGATGATGATTATTATTGCATCGGGGTGAATAAAATATTAATAATCGTTGGTAAGCACAAGCTGACTTGCCTTCGGTCAATGAGTTTGTAATAATCTGTTACGCAGACGCATTATACGAAGTTTTTAAATACAAGTGTGAGAAAACCGGAAAATATAAATAATCATTTTTATTTAATCAAATCAATTTTTTGTATAAAATAATAATTATGTTTCCAATAAAAAATACATGTCTCCGATTTACTCTATTAGTGCGCGTTTTTTGTAAATAATGTTTCATCAAAATACAATAAATTACAATCTCTGATGTTTCAAAAGTCTGGAGTTCAGAGTAACAAGGAACCTAATTTAAAAAAAATATGAATTATTATTATTATCCGACCGCGAAACACACCAAACATTGGAATACCTACCTACAATATTTGGGTTTCAAAACAATTTAGAATCTTAACTTATTTAAAAGCAAAATATCGACTAAATTTTAGATCCTAAGAAAGATGAGTCAAGTATTCAAAAAAACAGTACCTACGGTTAACTTTAGAATTTTAGCACTGATAATGAACAATGAGGTTTAAGATGAATAATACAAAGTCCCTACTCCCTAATCATTATCATACACATGATTTGTATTTTCGTCTCATCATTCAAAACAAAAAGTGCTTGTGGTGGTGATTGTCAAATCTGAGGCTGAAATCCCGTGATGTATTATTTTTTTATTACTGTGTTATAACACTGTGTGACTCAAATAGTTCGTGTGAAGGCACAACGTCGCAATCCGTAGACATCCGCTGCGTTAGCACGAGTGTATGGTGGCATTCTAGCATTGTAGCATAATAACCTGAATTATCTACCGGTACCTTGAGGGGAAAATATCGGTTCTTAGGTATTGATATTCAAGCACCGAAATGGAAAATACCGGTATTTACCGCTATGATACTAGTATTGTTCGTACCAATATCAAGCCCTGATTGGGACAATAGAATTGTTACCATATCATACAGAAACCAAAAAGTAGTTATTGAAAAAATATTATTATTTCATAAACTCACGCATAGAACTAAATAATTTAATAAAATAATAATTACTATTATGTGAGTATAATAAAATTAACTATAATAATAAAAATAATATATAAGGAACCAGTACTATTTATTTAGATAATTGATAAACATTATTTGATACTTAATTAAATAATAATTACTATAATCTGACTGTAATTGACTATAATAATTACTATAATATCATCATCGTCATCATGACTATAATACGAATAGGTAAATTAATAACTATAATAAAAGACTATACTATTATGTACAGCCTTATTACAAAAAACTAAAAAATTATCATTATTATTATATTTACACACTCAAATAATCCCGCCTACAACTAAAAATTGACATATTATTTCCAAATTGGTTATGCGCAAGACAAGCCACAGATTAATAATAGGTGCTTTTTGCGGAGAAAAGTGTCGCAGGTCTGTTTAGCACAACGTCTCGTCCCGCACTGATTTACTGGGCGACAGAGGGGTTGCCCATGCGATTAGCGAGTATAGATTACGTAAAAAAATTGTTAAAAATAATTAGGAAAGATATTTGCAAAACTAATTCCAAGGTTCCCTCAGCGTTTCATTATTGAATATGCTAAAGGAAATAAAAAAAAATGTGATTGTTAGTTTAGAAGAAAAACGGTAATAACTACAAAAACAGAGGGTACTTTGCGTATTTATTATTGATATTTAAAATTGTATTTTAGATTTTTTAAGCTGAAGAGGAGCTGCTCTGTATGATGTAAATTAACATATATTTTATTTGAGGTTTTTTCTATAAAGATTACGGAGAAAAAAGGTTTTAATGTCCCCAAATTGAGGCCAATTCACATATATCTCCGCCTTAATTCGTTTTCAAGGTCAAGTCGATACCCCGCTTTTACTTTGAAGAAGTCGTTTCAGTTGTACGTATGCACATAGAACTTCTTTGGTTAGAAGTCACTCAAAAAATAGCTTAATTTCAAACACTATTAATTCAGTGTCTCAAATGCCGTACCATAATAAGTATTTTCTCTCGCACATTGAAATCAAAATTTGGGAGAACGGGGCGCAACGTAAGGTATGCAGTAATAAAAAAAGTAAAAGCTATTCTTGTATTTTAGTAGTTTTCTATCGCTCCGTGCTTTGGAGGGCACGTTAAGCTGTCGGTCCCGGCTGTTATTGATTAATAGCAGTCGTTAGGCCATCTCAGAGGCCCTCAGGCGGCCTTACACTGACACCAGAATCCAGCACTACCTCATACGACAAACAAACAAACAAACAAACAAACCAACAGTAGTTCTCACACAAGGGTTCTCTGTATCGTGGGAAGCAAGCCTTTTTCGGAGGTTACGATTAAACGATAAAAACAATATACAATATAAATTACATTAGAAACTTTCACTACAGATATATACCTAAAAGCAGCGATTTCACCCTCCTAAATCTTTCCTACCACAGTAACAGTTGTCCCGACAACAATACCCAAACTGAATGAAACTATTGTTGTTAATCGGAATACCTGAACATTTAATTGATTACCATCTCCTTGTTTAATTGTTCTGGAGATTAATGCTTTGAAACTGGCGGCGTTGCGTGATTTGAAACTTAAACTCGCCGGGGTGTGTTACTCGAATCTGTACTTGCTTCAAGTAGATCTACTTCTTGAAGGTTTTATTTTGATAGACTTTCAAATGAGGTGATTCGCAATATAATATTTACTCATATCTACAGGATTTCAGTACTTATTTGAAGGATTCTTTCCAAATTGGTACAGGAGTTCATCACGTATAAATTTCATCAAAATTGGGTCAGTAGGTAGCTTTTGTAGTAAATTAATTAGTAGTCGTTTTTTTATTCAAATAATTATATTTAATAATGTTGTATAGGCTACCAAGGTCTCACAACAGTCGTTAAACCATGTCAGATGCCCTCGGGCGGCCTGACAAACTCTGACACCAGAGACCAGCACTGCCTCATAGACAAACAAATAAACCACGGTCTCACCTGCAAAGATTGCTTTTTCCTCTTGTTTGTTCAATTATATTTACTCCATAGTTTTTTCTTTTCTAGATTTGTACTGTCTCGCCTTGTAGTACTGTTAGTCATTCTGTGGCCTACATAAAACATGATGTGTTGTGTTTCGACCTTAATGTTTCTGAAACTGTCGGAACCACGTGCCTTATGGTTTATGGAAGGTCGCAGAGTTAAATTTAATTAACTGCTATAAATAACTTCTATGTTGGAGATAAAATATAGTTAAAGTGTGTTAACAATTTAAGACCGCTTTAATTTTTGGACGGTAACTGAACCGAGATATTTGTTAATGTTTTTTTTAAAATAAGTAGTTGAAAAAGCAGCAAATGCAAGTTAAAAAACAAAACTAAAAACCATTTTTTTTAGAATGCGTTGTCATTAAGCTTTGAGCTACCCTGAAAGTTTCAGCCCGATAGCTAATTGGGAATTGCTCGAAACTTGAGTTGCAAGATTCCACCAGGAACGATAGACAGACAGACAAACAAGACAGTAACTTAATAAAACAGTGGTAAAATGCTGCTGTACTAGTATTTTCTTACTTTTTAAAGTATTACTTATGCTGTGGCCACCCAAAACAAACTAAAGAAGTACCGAAAGCGAGGTCACTATACATTTCAAATTGTAGTTGTGTATTTATTAATTTTGCTGTGTCTAAATTGCGATTTGTATCTATTCAGCCCGCATCCAACCAAGTATGGGCCTCCTCCATTTGTTCCGGACTGTGCATGTCTCATCCAGTCCATTCCTGCGTGCCTAACAATTTCGTCCGATCATAGGCTGGTGGTCAGCTCCATGGACGTTGCACTCCTCTTGGCTATCATTCCGATACCGCTGTGATATCATTGTTCTTCCCACCTTAGGTGCCCTTATCATTATCATCATCAGCCCGTGTCAGTCCACAGCTGTACATAGGCCTCTCACATAGCACGCCAGTGTGCCCGATCTTCGGCTCCCAACTGCTGCCAGACTGTGTGTATATCGTCGCTCCATCTAGCTAATACACTACCCCTTACTCTACGTTTACCGAGTCGCGGTCTCCACTCCAGAACACATCTACCCTTCTTTTTATCGGTCCTTCGACAGATATGACCAGCCCACTGCCACTTCTGCTTACTAATCCCTAGGGATTTACGTGTTCTGCCATTTAAGCTTTGTTATCCATATACCTACATCGTCGAATTTAGATTTCGGTACGAGTACCTATACGGTAGGCGGAAGCCTAGCAAGACGCGCTTCGTTGCTCTTTAAGCAACTTTTTTTATATTTAGACAACACATCCGTCACATTACACCGAGTTTAACTGGAAGATAATGCTTGCTAGCATTAAGTTCGCTTTTGTACCTATCTTATGTGTGCAATAAAGAATCTATCTATCTATCTATATCTTTTCTTGCCAACGGTCTTTAGATTCTGTAACAAAAATTATCGAGGAATATTTAAAAGTGATTTAATTTTAATAATGCAGTGTTTGTCTAATATTAATGATAAAGATGAGAGTGGAGGCAAACTGCTCAAGCACCTTCTTGCGACTACCATAATAATTTTGGGTGCTCTTGAGCAAGTGGCCAACACTTAAATTTGGCGTGCGCCTTCTGCGTCACGCATTGCGGCGGAGGGCTTTTGCGCCCGCCCCACCGTCTGGTGACGCTGTAGAGGTCAGCTATAGACCAACAGCACATATCCTTCCTAAAAAAAAAGAAAAACATAATGATTAGTCGACTGCATATGATTATTGTTTGACCGAGCGAAGCGTTTCACCTTGGGCAAAAATGCTTTCGTACGTCCGGATCTCTGTTCTCCTGTACAGGTCGCATTTCTCAACCGATCTAGACGAAACTTTGTATACAGGTTAAATGAATTTTGTAAATTTTATAGTCGTCGGAGATTTTTGATTGGGGGGGGGGGGGGGGGGGTACTTCCCCCGAAAAGGAAAAAAGGGAGCTACTAAATATCTCCGCCTTATTAGATCCGATTTTTGAAAATAAGTAACTTTAAGTTGGTCTCACAAAAAATTGGTTAAGATCTGATGAGGGGCTTCGGCGTGATGAGCAGAATAGCTCCTCAAAATGCAGTAAATTGCTCACTTTTAGGTTTCTACCAGTGGAATCAGCCCTTTACATACGAGGTAGGGACTGTTGGAGCACCTTGGTTATTTATGTTAGTGTTACAATAAGGTAACTAGATGGCGCTCATGCGCATCGCTAGATTGCTTGTAAAAAAGTTGTTGTGCTCGCGAGGTCTACAGCTCACAGAGCCACTAGTTATATGACTGACCGCTTACCAGGTTTCAATAATTAAGAACAGTGTAAAAAGGCCAAGCGACATCGCTTATAAACGGCACCCTAAAGGGCTGTGCACAATATGGTCCCGATAAGGCCAAAAACCTGTTACAAAAACCGTTTTTGAGTTGGCACGAAGACGTTACGTTGCCTAATTGGCGTGCGGGAGCAATTAGGAGGCCTAACGACCTTCCGCGGCGCCGAAACGGCAATTGCCGTACTGTTTAAACGTCACGGTATTTTTTTCAAACATTACCACTTTGTTTTGTGTGTTTAAGTCGATTCTGGTCACATAATTATTGTTTAGAGTTATTTTAGGCTTTTATTAACTTCAAAGAAAATTGCTTGTTTTTGCAGAACGCGTCAGAGCGTATAAAGTATGTTTCCCTCTCCTTACTGACACTACTTCACTAATCTATCTATCTATTACAGAAAAGATAATTAAGGACTTAGAATAAGCTACCGATTAAGAATATAATATTTTTTAAATAGTGTCTCTCTGTTCGTTTCTCTGTTTGCGCATCACGTGAAAACTACTGCACCGATTGCGATGCGTTCACTGTTGGATAGCTTAGGTTTTGACTTAAAAACTGGTGTACCTGGTATCTCAATCCGATGAGTTTTAGAAAACTATTTGACGGCTGAAATAATTTTGGTGAAATGTAGTATTATTGTACTGCAGGTACTTTTTATTCTGGAATAACACGTAGGCAACCTTACTTTTAACCCAGAGAAATTACAGCGGTAGTGTTTACTTACACCGCCATCCTCTCTCACTCTATTATTTCTTTCCATCCAAAGGTTGACTGGAAGAGATCGCTTTTAGCGATAAGTCCGCCCGTTGTACTTTAGTTATAAGATTGTTTCTATTTGTTGTAAATTTTTGAAAACTGGTGTACAATAAAGTATTATCTATCTATCTATCTAGCGCGGGCAAAGCCGCGGGCACAGCTAGTGCTAAAATAAAGCATCAGTAGCAACCCTTTTAAAAGTTATTGACCGGCTTTTGGGTCCACGAAAACTTAGACTTACTTATAATGAAAATCGGAATAGATTATACATTTATATCTAGCTCGCGTTTTTCCTCTAACCCTTTTCTTATATTATCATCCCTGAATCCAGTTTCCATCTCAAAATGAAGTTTCAGGTCACCCAATACCATCCATAAAAAGAATTGACAAGTTTATGAAACTTTAGGGATGACCCTAAAGTTAGTAAGATCCCTTGGATGTTGTTAGTTCGCTGCTCATTTGCCGATCACGGCACCCGGGAGACGCCCGGCATAATCACCGGTAATCGGATCCGAGCCGGATAATGCCCGGTGTAGAACCGGTAATGTCTAATAACTACATGTAATTACTAGGTGCGGAATTTGCTGACGCTAAGGAGCAATCTCGAGTAATTCCGTGTGATGTCTACGTAGTTTGGTTAATTGAATCACCTTGTTCAGCATAATGAGACATGAAGGAATTCGGAGTTGCTCGGTATGTTGTTAACAGACGTCTTTGCTTGGTGACTGGCCATAACAAAACCCATAAAAATTATGTATTTTTTTCTTGACAGCCAGGTTTTTTTAACCAAAAAGTGTTTAATCTATACTTTTAGATACACCTGGCCACTTATTTATTGTGAAAGTTTCGATATCGAACGATGTATAATGGGTGTATCTAAAAACCATATGTTCTTTTTATTTTAGTACTAGCAACTTCGAGATCTGTGTAGCAACTGTTCCAAAGGAGGTTATCAGATTCAATGGATTGAGACTATCAAAATTATGGACCATGTGGCTCCATACTATCGTCCAACCCTCTTTTCTCATTTTGTAACTTGTTCTCTTCCACAGACGTTCCTTATGAATTCCGAACCATCATTATGGCAGAAGTCGAAGCGAAAGGCGCAGCTGCGCTGTATCCGATCTTAGAGGGTTGGAGATAGTATCGAGCCACCATTAAATTGCCCATTATTTAGATACAAAAAAAACGAGTAGAAATCTGGGATGATGAGTGATGCAATTTTACAAAACTATTGAGTGTTTTCACACTAAAATCATCTCGATATAGAATTAACACAAGCTGAGGTTTTCATTTATTTATTTAAATGAAAAACTACGGTGGGGTAAAAAATTGCCTATGACTCTCTTGCGATGAAAACAGATCTATTGATACCACGCTTGTCAAAATCGAACCAAGTTTTTAGTTTGAACTCATAACCCTTCCTTTGCTTCGCCGTAGTCGGGTAAACAAAAATGCACTATGAGACACTATACCTGAAGACGAATCGGTTGATATGTACCTCGCTTGTCAAAATTGGACCAATAGGGGCGACGCTATGGTGGAACATCCTCATACATACTATAGAGTATGAAACTCATAACCCTTCCCTTGCTTCCCCGTAGCCGGGTAATAAATAAATAGGCTGAGCGAATTGAGCTAACATTCAATAACGCATTCCGTTTCAGTTTACACTTGTATGACATGTAGGTCAGTCCAACTAACGAGGGACTATAATAAAATAGGTGGGAATCTGGACAAGGCATGAGAGGACAGCGGATGTGCAGCTCAACATTTTGATCTGTATTTAGATTAGGACATGAAACCCCAAAGTGCACGTACAAATCGCTTTAGGGATTTTGTAACGAGAAGATTTAGCTAGATGCTTTCGAAGGAAATTGCCTTGCAAAAGAAAGATACATAATTGGGAGAAACCCAGCAGTTGTAAAATAATAGAATAACTATATAATATATACACCTATGTAAACTAAAAAAATATGCTTAGACAACTAATTGTTAACCAAATTCGGGTAGTTGGAGACAACGGTCGCCCTTCTCGACGCTGACACCCGCTACTTCAGTATTCTTATGACCACGATCAATGCAACTTGATTGAAACGTCGGGGCATGCCCCGTGCACCCACTGGCTTCACCCACTGGTGTGTGCACGGGTAATTCGCATTTACCCCTCCACCCACTGCACTAGAGTTGGAAACGAATGAAGAAATAATCGACATATATGAAGAAAAAAAACTACATGTATTGCAATTAGATAGTAAGACATTTTAAAGTGACAGATGTCAAAGTGACAGATGTCAAAATAATCGACATTTATGAAGAAAAAAACAACATGTATTATAATTAGGCAGTAAGACATTTTAAAGTGACAGATGTCAAAGTGACATATCAAACTTTAAAGTCATACGTCAACACCTGACAAGATTTAATCGATGTCTTCGTTTTGGATGACAGCTGTCAAATTTAAAAGGGCTATAACTCTGAAACTAGTGATCCTATACTAGTAGTTTCTTTACAGAAGTGATAGATCTCATTGACATCTTCGTTTTGGATGACAGCTGTCAAACTTCAAAGGGCTGTACCTCTGAAACTATTGATCCTAGACTAATAGTTTCTTTACAAATGTGCTAGATCTCATTAAAATCTTCGTTTTGGATGACAGCTGTCAAACTTCAAAGGGCTGTACCTCTGAAACTATTGATTCTAGACTAATAGTTTCTTTACAAATGTGATAGATCTCATTAAAATCTTAATTTAGGATGAAAGCTGACAAACTTAAAATGGCTATAACTTTGAAACTAACGATCGGTAACGACGGTAGTCTTTTAACATAAATGATAGATCTCATCAATATCTTCGTTTTGGATGACAGCTGTCAAATTGACAGGTGAAAGCTGTCAAACCTCAAAACATCTAGTATTTACAGCTGATGTCAGAAATGACAAGCAATGACAAAATGACATGAAATGAAGATCTCGATGTGATTTAACTTTTGTGTAATGAAACTAGGATCGTTAGTTTCAGAGGTATAGCCCTTTTAAGTTTGACAGCTGTCATCCAAAACAAAGATGTCAATGAGATCTACCACTTTTGTAAAGAAACTACTAGCCTAGGATCGTTAGTTTCAAAGTTATAGCCATTTTAAGTTTGGTAGCTGTCATCCAAAATGAAGATTTCAATGAGATCTATCACTTTTGTAAAGAAACTATTAGTCTAAGATCACTAGTTCCAGAGTTATAGGTCTTTTAAGTTTGACAGCTGTCATCCAAAACGAAGATATCGATTAAATCTTGTCAGATGTTGACGTATGACTTTGAAGTTTGACATGTCACTTTGACATCTGTCACTTTAAAATGTCTTACTACCTAATTTTAACCGCTCGATTGATTCTATGCGCTACAGTCACTTTTTTTGTTTTCATTGATCATCGCAACTAACGCTACAGTCACATTTTTTGTTTTCATCGATCATCGGACCACTCGATAGCGACGTAAATTTTGCCACTCGATTTTGAACATTATTGACCTCAATAATCATTCAAATCTAAGCGTGTTTATATAATTATTTTGCTTCGAAACCCACAACATAAACACTTGAAATATGTGCCGTACCTATTTAGCTCCATAAATCACCAATTTTTTTATCTAAGCGCTCAATGAAGTGGTCATAAAAACTGTTTGTTTACGCAAAGTCGGCGCGGCCAGATGTGTCGCGTAGACCTTCTTTTTTTGTGGGTTGATAATCAGATACCTGTGATCTCGGCTTGTACCCAATAAATCGCCAGTTTGCGGCCAGATGTGTCGCGTCGACCTTCTTTTTTTTGTGGGTTGACCATCAAGTACAGGTACTGATGGTCAACCACAGGTCTCAACGCATATACAATCAATTACCAGTTTGAGGTTAGATGTGTCGCGTCGGGCATATTTTTTTTTTGGGTTATCAGTTTGGTCCTGCGGTCTTCAGCGCGTGGACCTACTATACTATAGAACTCAGCTGCATGAGACAAGAACTCTCATTTATTTTTGATTTGCTGACAAAAGATCTGATACGGGAAGTTAGCAAATCATTTTGCCAATTGACTTTTTTTAGGTAAAAATACCAGAACTATTCATAAAAAGTATCAGGAACTGTAACTCAGCTGCATGCGACAAGAACTCTCATTTATTTTTGATTTGCTGACAAATGATCTGCTACGGGAAGTTAGCAGATCATTTTGACAATTAACTTTTTTTAGGTAAAAATACCAGAACTATTCATAAAAAGTATCAGGAACTGTAGAACTCAGCTGCATGCGACAAGAACTCTCATTTATTTTTGATTTGCTGACAAATGATCTGCTAACTTCCCGTAGACTTTTTTTAGGTAAAAACACCAGAACTATTCCTATAAAGTATCAGAAACTGTAGAACTGAGCTGCATGCGACAAGAACTCTCATTTATTTTTGATTTGCTGACAAATGATCTGCTACGGGAAGTTAGCAGATCATTTTGTCAATTGACTTTTTTTAGGTAAAAACACCAGAACTATTCCTTTAAAGTATCAGGAACTGTAAAACTCAGCTGCATGCGACAAGAACTCTCATTTATTTTTGATTTGCTGACAAATGATCTGCTACGGGAAGTTAGCAGATCATTTTGACAATTAACTTTTTTTAGGTAAAAATACCAGAACTATTCATAAAAAGTATCAGGAACTGTAGAACTCAGCTGCATGCGACAAGAACTCTCATTTATTTTTGATTTGCTGACAAATGATCTCCTATGGGAAGTTAGCAGATCATTTTGTCAATTGACTTTTTTTTAGGTAATAATGCCGGAACTATTCCTAAAAGTATCAGTAAAAAGTATTTTTGATTAGGGGGTTCCTAATCAAAAATACCAGAAAACAACTTCCTTCAAAAAGGGGCAAAAAGCGGGATACTGAATATCTCCGCCTTATTAGATCCGATTTCGATGGTTCTTTTTTATTTGAAAGGTAGTAACATTAAATTGGTCTCATAAAAATTTGGTGCAGATCTGATGTGGATCTTCGGCATGATGGCCTACTAGGTAGAGATTGATAAAGCACCTTGGTTATTAAGGTTTGTATTACAATAAGGTATAATATAAATGCCGCTACTGTGCACCGCTAGATTGTTTGCAAAAAAGTTTGTACGCGCGAGGTCTACAGCTCACAGAGCAACTAGTTAATTTATTAATGTGTGTCAATCAGGGTAATTGGGGTGTAATTGAAAGGGCTTGGTTTTTAATTTAAAACTATTTTAAGATTTGTACTTTTTAGGGATCCGTACGTCAAAAGGAACTATCCTACCACACAGGTCCGCCTAGGGTGGGAGGTAGAATCACATTAAAAACATTTGTAATTATGTTTTGTTAAATAAATGCTTTTTCTATTTCTATTTTCTATCAGCCTGTCGGAAAAGTCTGTGTGTCTGTCAAGCCCCTTTTACTCAGGAACGCGTGGAGATGTGGGCTGGTCACTGTTTATGCATTTTAGTTTCCTAACTTCGTTCTAGATGGCGTTGAACGTGCTTAAAACACGCAAGCGTTTGTCGCACAAGATCGCGGAGGCGAATGTTTCCGAAGCTAAATAAAGGTTTGGTTCTTAGTAGCCGATCGATGGCATTTTCTTTTCGATACCTACCTACTAGTCATGTATCGTTGTGTGATTTTGAGATAACAAAACGAAACGCGTTTTGAGTTATGACAACGTTTTCCAAACCGTCTATTTTATAACGATCTATTTCACAACCGTCTAACTCTCAAATAGGTTTATTCTCAAAAACGTTTTACGATTAAAAAAAAATGATATGATAAAGGTTTACGTTTTTAGCAAACATGTATTCGCAATAACGTTACGTTTTTCGATTGCAATGTTTATGGCGACTGAATCCATACCAATATATAAAAGTGAATCGTTGTTTGTTTGGTGAGTTTTAACGCGATAACGACTAGACAGACGGATTTTGATGAAATTTGGAACGGAGATAGCTTATAGCCTGGAATAAAACATAGGACTTTTTATACCGGAAAGTTGTAAATTTCCACGTAAAATGGAAAATGTTGATTAATCGCTCTAAAGAACGGTTTCCCTGGAAACAAAATAATAACAAGTCTGACAAAAAACATCAAAAGCGTTAATGCTCTACTTTTGCATTGGTTTTTAATATCCTAGAATAACATAGGATGCTCTTTTTTCGCGATGAACTGTAGTCTGCGCGGACCTAGTCTCGGGCGGGAAGAAGCAGTTCAAATTAATAGGTATTATTATGCAGGCATATTTAAAACTTATTTTATATACATTTTCTTAGGTTGGTTTTACCTACATATATCTTTCTATTACAAATTGTACAATTGTTGTTTTTCTAGTAAACAGTATCATCGGTAGCATGTCAAGGTCACTAAAATGCACAATGCAAAAGCAAATCGAAAGCACGAGCACGCTGTAACCATCTCTTTTGCAGCCGCAAGTCTAGCGCGTGAACAAAAGAGATAGTTCTATTTTGAGACGTCAAATTCAACTCGTTCCATTTCACTTCATTTTTCCGTTATGTTGGCTGCGTTGTGATATTCTTGCATCTCGTGCGACCGCTACTCGCAACGCCAGTTTAATGACAACTGTTTAGAAAACTAGGAAATAGACGTTTTGAGAAATAGATCGTTGTGGAAGTCGCCCGTAACGTTTGCGTTTTCGCTCACTGAAAACGTTGGGACAACGAGCTATGCTATATAACGCCCACTCCTACTACCTACCTACCGCTGTGTTAGATAACTAGTCACATTTCCCAAAGAACTGATAACCGTTGGGGTAGAAGAGCTCTCGAGTGGAGACTAGCGATGGGTTCCTCATACGATTTAAACGAGGATGAGGGAAGGCTGCCTCATTGCCATATAGATCCTCGTTTCTCAAACCTCAAATGAGGCGAAGTACAAATCGCGCGTGTTGCGGAACGGCCGCGTCGCGGCGCTACCGCGCTTTTTACCTCGTCTCACTTGAAACTAGAGGAACGAGGCCTCAAGGCCCTCAAGCCTCAATTGAGGCGAGGTGAAAAGCGCGAGTGTTGCGGAACATCGCGGCGTTGCCGCTCTGCTCCTCACTCATAAGCTCGTAACAATCTCCTCTCTCGGTCGATTTGAGCGGTTAGTGAGGGCAGACAGCCTCATTTGTGTAGAGGTGACGAAAAATAATATATATTACATGAGCGATAACGACTCGGCAGCGAGGCGAAAGGCACGAATTATTTGCGCATACGAAATGAGGAACTGAACGAGGTGGTACAACGCCTTAATACGAGGAACTCCCTCATTTCAAATTTCGAGGACCTCGATCGAGGTAACTCACGAGTGAGTAACATCACTAGTGGAGACCACGTCATCGTCAAGGCAATGGTAGCGAAAAAAGTGGCAAAGGCAGTGGTCCCTGTGGCCAGGTGGAGTGACGACCTGCGAAAAGTAGCTGGAAGAAATCGATGAGGAGAGCTGAAGACTGAGCTCAGTGGCGGCGTGCATTAGGAGAGGCCTACTTCCAGCAGTGGACAGATATAGACTGATGATTATGATGATGAATTTTTTATCTTCAGGTGTAAACGATGAAAAAATTATTTTCGAACCCATATATATATCTTCTAGGCAATTCTATAGTGGAACACTTTGTTTCCTATAATTTTTCCTATAAATTTAAATTTAAAGTAAATTTGTAGTTACATAACAAAAAAAAACGACGAAATATTTACATACCAACCAGTTTGTACGGAACCCCCGGTGCGTGAGCCCAACTTGAACATGGCCGTTTTTTTTTATCTTTTCGCCACTGTTGTAAAAAAAGGCCACATCATACTATAGTAGTTTATCAATGCTTTGTTTTTCACTAGCCCGCTAACGCCTATCACCAACACCACCCCAACAGTTACATGCACGGAACAGAGGCTGACCCAATAGCCCTGCCGGTGTAAGTTGACCTTCAAACCCTCCTCTTTGCATGCACAAATAGACCACAGAAGGGAGATCTCACAGGTTCAGGCAGGTCAACCTTCCCTGGTCTAGATACGTAAGGATCCTAACCACGTTCTGCAAGTGCTATTCGCAATCGAGTCACACTAGAATCGGTTTATTTTATCTCGTTTCGGTTTTCGACTGCAAAAGGGAAATATTGATAGTTTGGTTGGAACGGCAATGCGGTGAAATGGAGCGCAATACGAATGATATATTCGCCATTTTAGGAGAGGTGAGGGCGTAAATAGATTCGGATTGAAATATCGAAATCGTGTGGATTCGGTCGCGAAACCTTTGATGCAATACCGGTGAAAATAGTGTGGAGATGTGGTAACACAATAGCATAAAACAAGCCTTTTATCCGCCCGAGCCGAAGGCGAGGGAAGATATTGGAGTCAGTACGAGTACACACTATGCTCTTCATTTCAGTTACGAACAATTGAAACAGTGATGTCTTATCTTATATTATCTTATATATCCTAAATTACATATCTTATTTAAATACTGCTATTATGACAGCTTTTTTCTTGTCACTTTTGTAAATCGTTCTTCATATATCACTAGGCTAGGGTCCAGTAAGCGTTATTCAAACTCTTTGCTCGGGTCGGCTACCATAGAGAATTAGAGAAGAAAATTCTTTTTGCAGTAGAGCATACAATGCAGTTCTACGCTGCCTACACCCAGCATGAACAAGAAACTTTCCGAGCATGAGAAGTGGAAATATAATTAAGTTAACACGAGTTCGAACTAAAGTACAGAAGTCCTTCTTTAGTGTTAGCAGTTCGTGTAGTTAGCTTATAAATTACTGAAAGCTCGTAATCTACCACGCACTGACCTGATTATTCGATTTGTTCATTAATTTCATTTGAGTTTCAACGGATCTCGAAATCCGATGGCAATGCTGAGCGAGACCAGTTAATTAGAATTTCTCATATCGAGATCCGATGGGAAGTATGCGAACCAACTAAAGATTCCTTCTAAGACGGTCTTTCTAGCTGAAACGTACCTATAGTTGTTTCTAAAACGTAGCTAGGTGGCGCGGGCGTTGGCTTTGTCTTCATAACTAATATACTATTTAATATTAATCTTTATTTTATTAGGATTTTATTTTAATCTCTACATAATATTGCGAACTCGCACAGAACTTTTTGTTTTATGATTGGGGTTGCTAAAGTGGCTTACCACCTACTGGTAATCCAACCTTTTCAGCCCACACAACTAAGATAAATCATTATAAACTGGCACAACAGGTGAGCGGAAGCTAACATTTGCTAAAATTACAAATTACATGATGAATATTAATCCTCTCCACACTTAGGTAAATCTCAATTTCCGATCAGTATTACGTTTTTCCCTGGAGGATCCTCAATATTAGATCAACATCGATAGGCTACGCGTGTATACTTTTCTCGACCAATCTAGGCGACCACCCAAGCCGAGGTTCGTACCACCTGGTTGTCCTTGAGCTGGTCGCCAAAATTTAAACTTTGGAACAAATAGTAGAACAGTTTGGACTAACTCTAAATTTAGATTTGATTGATTTGATTGGCTAGTAGGGAGGTCCCGCCTCTTAAAACGTATTATACGTAGTGATTTTTTTCTCTTTGATTATAGGTACAATGCTTTAAGGTAAAATGAGTATTAATAGAATACTGGTAATTATTATTGGTTTATTGGCAAAAGGGTCTTCCGGTACTTTACGTATCAGGTCATTTGCTGATGAAAATATGGTCGTTTGCGTGCATGAGAATTTGCGTTTCTGGTACTATGCGTCGAAAAGGGCGTGCGCCTCCTGCGTCACACATGGCGGCGCCGGCGGACAGCTCTCTCGCCAGCTCCGCAGTCCAGTGAAGCTGTAGAGGTCGGTAGAGTAGAGACCAATACCAATATAAATCCTAAAAAGATCTACTATATTTCTATTTAACACAATTATATGTGTTTTCCCCACTCTATATTGTAGTGTAACCGTAATCGTAAGGTAGGTAATTACCGGACTTTTACTTGGGCGCTCGGACTCACAACTCTCTACCTACGCGTCATTGTCTACTCGCATCGCGATCGTATGTAGCCTGCACAGGTCTGCTCATCAAACTTTGAACTTAAAATACACTGGCCGCAAAGAAAGCGGGTCGTATAAAAAATGGGATAACTATTAAAATATTTGAGCAATCCTTTTAAAATAAAAACTAAACTAAACATTACTTCATAAAAAAAAACCCACTAATTTTCGTATTTTGTATAGCCACCACGAGCAATGAATACATGTGTGAATTTAGCATTTTGATAATGTAGCACATTTTTAGAAATTATAAAAATCGACTTAATTTTTAATAGTTTTTAATGCAATCATCAAAAAGAAATAAAAAGGTTTTACTTCTTCCTATATTTATTATGAAATTAACTTAAATTCCGTTTTTATTTTAAAAGGATTGCTCGAATATTTTTAAAGTAATCGCATTTTTTATAACCGACCCGCTTTCTTTGAGGCCCAGTGTATATTAAAACATTCTTACAACTGGGTTATATCTGTTTGTATTCAATCGAATGACGATTGGAGAGAACAGCACGCCGAAAACAAGTTGTGCAATTCTGAACTTATGTTCAGAGCTGCACAACTTGAGTTTGAGTGATACTTATGTATCACTTGTATATATTCTTTACACATAATATGATATTGCATCGAATTTTAAATGTAAGCGGCTGTAGTAAAAACGCTCTTTTTACTGGGTACTGTGTTTATCAGTCTGTGCAAGTTTATTATTTTGTGGCGCTCTAAGAGACTAAACGCGTGGGCCGATTTTGATGATTCTTACGTCAATCGATTTGTCTTAATCTTGCGAGTGACACTAAAGACATTACAGTATTCTAAATTCAATATGGCAACAATGATAAAAAGAAAAAAAAAACGAACTATGCTAGTGGGGAATCATTGAATAGGTATTTGAAAATCATCTTTATCACATCATTTTTCATTTCGAATGACCACTTAGGACCTATAACGATTTATAGATGGTTAGCAACCATTCTCACGTAAATTTGTCTCTGTTTAGTTTTGATTGCAGTCGTTTTTTTTAAGTCTTTATATAAAACATCATTAATTATAATGGTATTCCATTCCATTCGTATTCCATTTCCATTCCATTTGGGTTAACTTAAAAGCATTTGACAACCCAAGTAAAGTTGTGCTTATGTGCCTTACACGACGTAGCTTCTTATCCCAAGTATGTAATTACCAAAGAGTTGTCACGTAGTCACGCCCATCACCCTTAATATTCCCTTAGCGATACGATTTCCATTAAACTTTGTACATTTAAAACAGTGCCTTTAGAGCCGGTTCAGAATTCATCGCATATTTAGAGGGCCACAAAGAGCTTTGTTTAACTTTTTGGTTTGTTTTCAGCGACGTTGTTGGTAATAGTAATCTCTGTCTTACATAACACCATGTTTGAGAGAATGGAAATGGCCAAGCGTTTCACCTAATGCCTCTTGCAGTATTTTGTTATATCTGCTAGATACAATGCAAGCTTTTTAATGTGCCTTCTGACAGAGCTTCGCACGGTTTGTGCCTTCGCTTTATATCAAGCACCTAAAATTGTAGGTACTATGTGCATTAAATCCTAATTATGCTGTTATGTACTTATGTATATAAAAAAAACATTAAAAACTAACTCGAGCACTAGTCTAGGTACTGGCCTGCTTTATGAAACGAACGAATTCCATAAAATGACAAGCAAATATTGTCTGTTCACTCTCGTTCCACATGCCCCTCTAGAAGCTAGCGACACTTCAGGCCAAGCACCCCGCAATAGCCAGGTGCTTGCTTGGAAAATCGCCAGGGATAACGTTGTATTTATTTATAAAGTGCCTTCCACTTCATATTTATCGTCACCCCGTTATTTTATGCGTACTATAGGTAAAGATATGATAGAAGTTTTTAAAATGACATGGTCACTAATATTTACATTGTCAATTACAAATAAAAATAAATTATTATAAAATAACAAGACTGTGAACAAAATTTAAACTATCTAAACAAGCTTTTCATTGACGGGATCAGCTAGAAACTGGCGATATACCCCTCACTCGCCAGATTCTAGCTGATCCCTTCAAAGGAGAAATTCAGTGCATGATGCCTCCTAGCTCAACCTCCTATGGTTGAGCTTATTCAAAAAGATAATGTCTTAAACGGCTTGACGTGCTATATAAAATAATAAGCTTTTAAAGTAATTATCTACAAAAACTTTATCATTTACTAGATTGCTGTATTCGTGTCAATAGGTTTGTGAACGTGTGAAACTCAAAATCTGCTCGTGTGAGTCTCTTGTTTTGTCTCTTCTGCGTTTCGTGTTTTGTATGAAGGTGCTTCATAGACAACTGCATATTACTTCGTACGTAGATAGGTATGTATTAATATTGTAAAGATGTTAGATTTAAATAGGCATCATTTAAATCTAACATCTTTACAAAAAATTCAAACCAAGGATGAATAAAACCTACATATTATATAACAACTGAATTATTTTTGACCATTTTCCATCATTTTGTTGTTGCGTTCCTGTGACTACCTTCCGGCTCCATCATCAGACCCTGAAAACCACATAACACCAGAAAACTCATCAAGACAAACCAAATGAGCCCAAACACGAATGGGGAACGAATTCTATCATTTTGTTGTTGATTTCCTGTGACTTCCTTCCGGCTCCATCATTAGACCCTGGATACCACATAAAACCTCACCAAGACAAACCAAATGAGCCCAAACTCGAAGGGGTTCCATCATTTTGCTGTTGAGTTCCTGTGACTACCTTCCAGCTCCATCATCAGACCCTTGATACCACATAAAACCAGACATGATTTCATCAAGACAAACCAAATGAGCCCAAACTCGAAGGGATTCCATCATCAAAAAAAAAAAACATACATACAGCCGAACATATAACTGTCTCCTTTTCTGAAGTCGATTATTAATAGCATTGACCCGCATATGCTACAGTTTCCGTGATCATGGGCATTCAAGGCGCTTGCAACGGAACTGAAATATCGGAAACTCAATAGAAAAAAAATATGGTGTGGTGGTTATAAGTATGGTGAATACACCGTTTCTTGCGTTAACTAGATCACACTAATATCACAGTACATATATAGTCGGAAGGACTATAATATATGTACTGTGCTACTTCCATGTTACCTCTATCCTTTGAGCTATGTGGGTCACCTTGGTTCTCCGTCGCATTTCTTCATGACGAATCTTGTCCTTCAGAGAAACTCCAAGCATAGCTCTCTCCATAGCTCGCTGAGCGACCTTAAATTTGTGGACTAGTTTGACCGTGAGTGTCCACGATTCGGCTCCGTAGCTCATGACTGGTAGGACGAACTGTTTGAAGACTTTGTCTTCAGGCACTGTGGCACCGACATAGCTCAAAGGTAAGCTAAAATGGCAGGGGGCTGGTCACGTTTCCCGAAGAACCGATAAACGTTGGGGTAGACGTGTTCTCGAGTGGAGACCACGTTTAGGCAAAGGCCAGGTGGAGTGACCTGCGAAAAGTGGCTGGCAGAAAATGTATGACGAGAGCTGATGACCGAGCTCAGTGGCGTGCATTAGGAGGCCTACGTCCAGCTGTGGACTGATATAGGCTGATGATGATGAGATGTTACCTTTAAACAAAAATTTTTAGTGGACCAAATTTCATCATGTCCACTTCAGGACGCATCTTCCTAACTACCACCTGTTGGTGGTGTTTTACCTTCATAATCTACGGACAAAATTATTTACCTGCTTCAAATAAGCGAGCGAAGCGCGGATTAGCAGATACGGTGATACGGCCGTAATAAACCTCCGTACTCCCAAATGTAGGGTTGTAATGGTTATACACATACGGATAATATTTTTCAATCCGATATCCGAAATTCAAATGGATACGCCATTTTTACACGGCTACCCAAAAAAAGGATGTTTTTAGGATTCATGTATTTTTGTATGTATGTGGGTTTCTTTATTCCACCATAACATTTAATTACCTGAACAGATTTAGACGTTAGAATCCTTACATCCCCCCGAGTAATTCAGTTTTTTTTTTGAAAGAATTCTATTTTGTGGCATTATGGCTCCAAAATGAAATGAGAAAAAAAACACGTATTTTACCATATAGGTATCAAAATGAAGGCCTTGATGAGCACATTCAGACAATATATAATTTATTAGCATAAATGATTTTTAGGCAGGACAAGAGTATTTTTTAGCTTTTAAGCTAGTTTTTACAATACAACAATATGGTACCATTGAGCTGGTTTGATGATGGAGCTGGAAGGTGGGTAAAGGAACACGTTAACAGCTATTTGTAAACCCACCGACTTTGGGCTCATTATAGATTTGTCTTAACGAGTCCTATTCAATTTGTGTTGTTTAGGTTTCTATCTACACTCATATCGTAAAATCCGGATTATGAACTCAAAAATATATATTACGCACGCCACGTCTCTAATAAGAAAATAAAAACACATTATAAAACTGTTTTTTGAACTAAATAATGTTATAAAATATATTTTTTCCCATAAAAGCACTGGTTTGGCTCCGTACAACGAGGGTTTTCGCCATTTATCATGTACGGTGGCGCGTGTGAGACCGTATGCGCGCGAATTCGCTGTGCACTGGATTTTGGCGCCATAGTTTAATTTAATGTTAATTAGTACTTAACCAATTTAATGTGTTATGTGTTTATGTTGATCAAAAGTTTTATCCTGATTATAAATGACCGACAGCAGTTAACACTCCACCTGACATCATGGAAACAGCAATGAACATGACGAACGAGCTTTTACCAGAAAAATCAAGAAAAAATTACGTCAATTTTTTTTTCATTAGAAGTTAAAACTCGGCTACGGCTCGTGTTTAAACTTAAGCTCGTGTTTTAATAACCCTTCCTTAAACTACTATTTTAATTATACTTTTCTTATTAGCAACAGCATTTGGATTTAAATACCTACTACTCTCACACATAAACAGATGACGTTTGTACACGTGCCAAATGTGTGTGTACAAGTACATAGTGCTCATTCACCTACTAGAGCTGCAAAAATATTTATAGTAGGTACTTATGTACCAAACACAAAGGGTTGGGATGCACTGATGGGCTTCATCATCATCATCATCATCATCATGTCAGCCTTTAGAAGTCCACTGCTGAACATAGGCCTCCCCCAAAGAGCGCCATAACGAGCGATCCTGTGCCACCTCCATCCACCGACTTCCTGCGATGGCTACAATGTCGTCGGTCCATCGACTGATGAGAAAAGAAGAAAAGGAGAAGGAGAAATAAATAAGAGCTAGGAGAAAGAAGAAGAATAAAAAGAGAAGGAGAAAAGAATAATAAAAGAATAAAAAAATAGAATTTTAATTATTTTTTTGCTTAGGAGAATTTAATTGCTGAATTCTTACGATAGTGTAATTCCGGCGCACACTCAACCATGAACATCCCACACCCCTCCGCCGAAATGAATCCGATAAATTACCGATAATCCGATAATTATTAATTAATTATTGATCTAACATGCTCACTTATAAAAATCTCGATACCGCTTTGGTTGTTTGTCGTAGAGCAGGCCTCTGGTATCAGAGTTTGTCAGGCCGCCCGAGGGCCTTTGACTTAACGACTGCTATTTGTCAATAACTACCGGGACCGACAGCTTAACGTGTCCTCTGAAACACGGAAAACGCTTTGGTAAGTGGTGACCACTAAACAAACATCAATAATTTAGGTGATAGGTTGTTAGTACTCTCTTGATATCCGAATCTTATCCGAAACTTTATCTCGGTTTCAGTTACGGATATAGGTATCTATAGCGTACCTAGTAATAAACCTGCCTACGTACCTACAGCCAGGCGGGTACCGGGTCAGTTCGACCAGTGTTATCCGGGAACAATAAATAATATTTCTCATTACCCGGGCCTGCCCCGGCCGCGGACCAGACCGGGATTTACGATGCAAGCACGGTAAAACAGTGTTCGGCCTTTCTACGTTTTTACCAGGGATTTTATGGATATCCGTATCAGAAACTACCGAATAATAAGGAATATTCTAATCCGACGTAACTTTAAAGGTAGTTGTGGTCCTAGAATAACAGATAAGATACTTTTATCTCAGAAAAATGACCATGCGGGCAAAGCCTAGTTACTCAATTATATAGAAATGTAAGTAAAACACTCTTACTAAGTCTCTTTGTGTTACCGTCCAGTAAACCGGAACTCTTCTGCCATCGGATCGGCTAATCGCGTCGTCATTTGTTTCCATTAAGATGAATAGGGGTTATTGTTGAGGCTAAAAATGCATTAATGGGGTTAAAAACCGGTGAAAGCTGTATAGAAATATGTGATAGCAAGCAACCGATATTGTATTTGGATAGCTTGATTACCTACCTACTTCTTTTTTTTTTAAACATAGGCTTAAAATCTAAAATCCGACTACGGTCGGGTAAAAAAAATGCCTAAGATGCTCTTATGATGAAGTCGAATCGATAACTTCTAAAACAATTATGTTCTGTTACCAAAATATTCTTTTATATCTTTCCTTATAAATACTGCATTTTTATATATTTCGAAGTGCACCAGTGTTAAGTCAAACCTTAAGCTATCCATCAGTGAAAACCGCATCTTAATCTCTCCAGTAGTTTACACGTGTTATGCGAATAGAAAGAAACGATTTAAAAAAAAACTTGAACAGTAGCTTATTTTAAGTACCCTAGGTAGGGCATTTATTTTTATTATCTTAATTGTACAAACTTTTAGTTACTGCTTTATTATAAACGAGTATAGATTCACACAAAATATAATGTACAAGCACAGAAAATATAATAGTGTTACGTAAAGGACTTAATGCCACGTAGCATTTTGTATCAGTCATACGTGCAAGAAAATTAAAACCTTTATAAATACGAGAAAATATTTTCATTAGGTACCTTCACAAATGTTGATAAATAATAACTTTTACTAAATAACTTATTTTATTAAAATTTTGTCACTAAGTGCTCATGCACTCACACATGATAAATTATATTACTATAGTAGTAGTTAGGATTTCACCACATTCTTGCCTGAAACATTACCAGTAACGCCATCTCGACCCGGAGCCCCGACTTGCTAAATGCAACCTCCGAAGGCGCTCCACCGCGAACCCGCCGAACCTCCGGAGCCTCCGCGTCCCGGCATCTGTCGGTGGCGCCGGAAACATCCCACACCCCTCCCCGCACCCCCACACCCTGCAAAAAGCCTATCGATCCGACACTACAACTTACGCTATCCAAGCAAACCACTGTGCCACGGCTCTAAAAGCTCCAAATTCCAGTAAACCCTCACTAAATCAGGCCTAATCGGAACGTTTGTGATACTGTGATCCCATCAAACTCAGGTGAGTCGAGTAGTTCCCATGTATCCGCCATTCATACTTCACCCATTCATGGTGACGTAGGAGAAAAGCTTGTCCTGATTTATGGTTTTCCCCTTACTTTTATGTGCCCATGATTAAGCTACTTTTGTTTTGTGATAAACTTTGCTTAGTAGGAGGTCTGCGTAAAGGAATTAGGTCGCAGCTGAAAGTTTAATATCCGTGGATGAACTTTCTGGAATTCCTTGTTTGTATCGCCATTATGTCCCATTAATATTAAGCGCGTTTCTCTCGAGAGCTCTGTTATCAATAAATGACCTCATTTTCGAAGACTGCATTTTATGTATAATTTTCGTACGTAATTGCTATGAAATAGTGTGTAGGAATTAGAAACCTATGTAGAAGTTTGTGTATATAATGATGCCCATTAAAAAAGTGGTGTGCACTCTGCACTGACCTTACTCAAGAATTAAACGTAACGTGTATTTAAGAGATTTAGGTGCACCTATTGCTATTCGTGATAGGTTTTATTCTAATTTGACCAAAGCGGACAAATTAGAATAAAACCTACTCGGACAAAAAATTCATGTCACGTACTGTAACAAGACAATCTCGATTCCAGGAGACTGTCGCCGACGCAGCCGCAACAGAGGGGACCAGCTTGGAAGTACAGAGCGATCAGCACGCGATCCCGGTGAAGGATGCGTACGCTGACGACACCGACGACGACGGCTCAGGCCTAGAGCCCGACGAAAGCTCCGGCTCCGGCTGGGGCGCCGGGCCCGGGCCCGACGACGAGGACGGCCGGGGATCAGGTGACGCCTCTCATGAGCTCCCTGAAGATGACGAAGACTTCGTCCCGAGAACCACCTCCACCACTCAGAGCGCTATCGAAGCCGACTACGACAGCCCCAAGTCGGAAGACGGCGAGGAAACTGTCCAAGTGGTGCAGACTCCCGAACCCATCACAGAAGCACCGATCCTTAGATCCAGGACGTTCGATGTAGTCGTTCGTGAGTAGTGGCTGGGCATGCCAGATTTTATTTGCGTTTTTGTTTATTTTGCAAGGCCAAAAGTCAATTTATGATCATAAAATAATTGGAAATGAAAATTGATGTTTTTACACAATCGATTATCAATAATAAACAAGTCCTAGTTCTCACGAACTAATAATGATCAGTACTGTTGACAACGCTAATGAAGTAACGCGAAGGATTCACTTTTGGTCTTCTCTTTAGATGTTATTCATTCATTGAAATAATGATAATTTTTCAGTCTGCAGCATCAACAAACAGATAACTAGATAGTAAAAATGTATCTAAAAGTATATTTCAAACAATGCGTTGAATATGCAAACTAATAATAGCTCGTCAAGTACATATCGTACGTATCGTCATTTTACAGGAAAACTAAGAGATTAAGAGTGATCACAACAAAATGAGCTCATAATAGTGTTTACTCATATACACAGCGTTAACTTTTAAAACTCCAACAGCAAAACTATTTTGTAACTAACATTCCGAGTGTTCAACAGAGCAGCGGACCCATCACTAATGCAGTCACAACACTAACTCTGAAGTAACATTGAATTAACATACTGTTTATTATCAGCATTGTTTTCGCATTTACAAAGCTAATCGCGAATCCACAAGCAATTTTTCCTTTAAAACCGTCAGTCGAATTCGCACCACCATCGCAAACACGTCTGTGCTATTGTATATTTAATTTGTTTATTGCTCTAACAACCTATTTGGGACATCGGTAAGTTCCTCCAAAAACATTTTTATATTGCATGACCTCAATATTCTCATGCGAATAATCATCGACGTCTTTCATTGTATCTTTTCTACCAGTTGTTAGAAGGTTAGCATGTAATCAGGTTATATAGCCCTAGAGTTTTGATCTTCATCTCATGATTCCATTAGCTTAGTTAATCGTATATACTTTCCATATATTTGGTGTTTGTAGTAATACTTCATTGGATGCTTTTGCTAAATAAAGATGTTCCTTCCCCTTCCGAAATAACCTAAACCTTCCCAAGTCTTCGTCATCGGGTTGATAACCTCTAACACAATATTTTTTAGTTTTTCCCTAATACTGTTTACTACTCCTAAATTAATTATCTCCTTAGTACTATTTTATTTTAACTTGATCCAATTCTATCGAAAGTGTGTAGAAATATAAATACACAGAATTAAGCTTAGTCATAAATTAAAGTTACAAATTCTTAACCAAACGTTGTTTACCATAGTGAGACTGACATATTCTGAGATATTTTCGTACTCGTGGATAAACTAAATGACTAATGTATGTTATGACGTGATTTTCCAGCTAACGTGAAGAGCAAATCGAGTGAAGACACAGAAGAGAGGCCTGGCGCGGGGGCAGAGCACCCCTCGCGCCCCGACCAGACGGACCTCAGCATCTCTGGGGAGGACCAGAGTCCAGTGTCACCTGTAAGTGTTACATTCAGAAAAACTTTATTCGTAATTATAGTAGCTATGTGTGACTAATAATTATTAAATAATTAGGTAGAGTATTTGCGAGTGAGTGCAGTAGGTATTTTAGTCTACCAAGTTCACACCTTCAGAATTTGTCAAAGCTTTCATAGCCAGGTCCTCAGAAATTGGATAGATAATTGCCGCAATTGTACACCTAGCCTAAACACTACTGCAATAATAGGAATAATAATGGGGCGCACTCTGCAAAACCCTTTGCGCTGGCTATACAATTGTGGCAAAAAGTGCCGAAAAACTAGCCCGTTTCTGAGAGAGATAACGACTTTCGTATCGTAAGTAGAAAAGCTCTTATTAGAACATGTTAACACAGTTATTAAACAACAGAACGGCAGATGTTCTGTTGTTTAATAACTGTATTACAAAAGTAATAGCTGAATAGAGTATAATCTTAAGGCTATATTTTTTATATTAAGGGACTTTCGTCTGTTTGTGACTATGTCAGCCCTGTATTTGCTGCAATTACACAATATCGAAAATCATCGCTCACACGGTCCTTTCCGCATCGTATATAAGTGCAGCCACGTTGCCCTGGAATATTCCAATATCCTGTGCATTTATTTCAAATTTGTGATCATTACTTACTTGGTACTTGGTTCGCGGGCTCTTTTCCGCAATTAGGCTGGATGTTGGTCCTTGTTGCGTGATGGGTGATGCTGCAATGTCCTCCAAGAAGGCCAGCAGCTGTCGTATTCCGATGTAGACCTCTTGCAGGGTTCCCGGTGCTCTCAGGAAATGCGCCCTTTGATTCACCACGCCGCTGCACTCCAAGAGCACTTGCGTTGCCGTTTCCTCAGCCTCTGCACAGGGGGCTGTCAGTAATTCCTATGATGAATAGGTGTTTATTAAGGGCACAATGACCGGTGATTATTCCGATGACTTGTCAGAGCTTGTTCCGTTTAAAGTCAAAGTATTTTATTGTAAATAGGCAAAATAATAGCACTTTTACAAGACAAAATTAACATCTCCTGAACAAGGAGAAATACATAAAATATTATAAAAAGATCAAATCAATAAAAATTTAGGTAAACTAAGTATTCTTTGAGTTTGAAAAGGAAATTTCCATTTCATGTGCCAACAGAGTTAAATCTCACACTGGAAAAGGAAATAAACACCCTTCTGATTCTACCGGTGCTTTAAGGTTTAGGAGTCTGCGGAAGAATCTCGGATTCAACTCCAGGAATGCCTCCCTCGACTGCCTGCAGTCCTTAATACTTGACGAGTAGTTTTGATGGTGATTGTTTGTTCTCTGTCGGATCCAAGCTCGAATTTGGCTGAAAGGCAAAGGGATAATACGTTCCGGACCTACGGCGCGCAAGTTCAAGCCTCGCCTTGACAGTTCATCAGCCGCATAATTGCCTCTAGATCCACTGTGCCTCTTTATCCATTGGAGAGTGACTTGATTGTTTTTACTAACCTCCTTCAGTAGATTGTGGCTCTGTATAATTAGCCCTGAGGTATATGTTTCGTTGAAGAGCTCTGAGAACTGCAGCACTAGTCACTAATCAGAGAGTATTCTGATATTAAAATAAAAACCTACACATTCCAACTGGAAGATGGATTTGTGTAAGCCCAGGGTTGCTGCTGAATGTATGTTGAGATCGTCCGAGAAGCGCCCGTTCCCGTTCTTGTTTTCATTTTGGTGCCGTCTGTGGAAATCCTTACTTCATGTGATTTGTTGATCATATATTATTATGTTCTTATAGACTCGCTCCGTACACACTTGACCAGAAGTTGGTAAACATCTTCTGGGACCCAGGTATCTAATGTAAACAAGTTAAAGTTTTGCTTGCATTTATTTCATGTGTTCATATTTAGTGTCTTCAAATACAGATTCGTCAAGGGTTTCTTTTCTCGGTCTTCAGCTCTCCTCGACAATTTTTATCCAGCTTTTAAATTATCGCAGGTCGTCACTCCACCGGGCCACAGAGCGTCCTACACTATGTTTGCCTTAACGTGGTCTCCACTCGAGAACTCGTCTACCCAGCGGTTATCGTTTTTTCGGGAAATGTAACCAGCCCACTGCCACTTTAGCTTGCTTATCCTTAGAGCTGTAGGTTATCTTGCTTCTTCATCGGATATCTTCATTATGAATCTTGTCCTTCAGAGAAACTTCAAGGATAGTTTTCTCCATAGCTCATTGAGCGAACTTAAATTTGTGGACTACTATGACCGTGAGTGTCCACATTTCGGCTCCGTATATCAGCTCTTATACATACTGACATTTACTAAAAAAAAACATGTTATTTCAGGACCAGGACCCAGCAGGCAGCAACGTGAACACTGAGTCACGGCCGCCGGACAACGTTGTCTTCATCATGAACGCCAAGGCAGAGGACCGAGCCACCAGCTTCTTCGCACAGCCGGGCATCCTCGCCGGTCAGTATCCTTCCCATGCACTCTGCAGCTTCTCACGATAGACTTTTTATGAAGCTATACTATCATCATGAACGCCAAAGCCAAGAACCGAGTCAATCGATTAGTTGACCCTTCTCGCTGGTCAGTATACTTTTCATACAGTAGCATCTGATGCTAGTCAGTATCGTTAGCAAGATAATGTGGTCTTTATCAGTAATAGACGGCTAAAGCTTCTTTGCACAACCGGATATTCCAGGTCAGTACTTCTTTGTACAGTCTATAATACCCTGGAGTCCAACAGCTTCAGTCTATGTGATCATCTGAAGCAGTTGGACTCTCAGAGCAGTCTCGGATCTGAAAGTGTTGTACGCTAAACATGGTTGTCGTGATATACATTTGATATGGTTCGCAACATCTCTAGCTTGGCAGTATTAGTTAGAATTTTTGTCGCTTAATGGAAGAACTAAAGGAATCAATACATATTTCAGATGACCACAAGTTAGTAGTAGTATAGTTTAAGGCCCTTAAGTTAGAAAAAGTACGTAAAGACCAAAAACCAAACCCTTCTACTAAAGTTCACACACCCACACACCGTCACAGCACTATCACACCCACGTCAAAATGTTTAAAAATATTTATTCGTCACATTGCCTGGATAATCCCAATAAGTCCAATCACTCACTGCATCCGGTCCGGTCAGATAAATCCACACATTTGACAAACGTGGTTCTAGCTGTTGATGAAACATACCAATTTACAAAATTTGGCTAGTCATGATCATGACTTGAAATATTAAAATGTCTGAGATGTGCCGTTAATTTTAATTGCAATGTTTTTATAATTTCAGCCGTGATTGGCGGCGCAGTGGTCGGGCTTCTATGCGCGATCCTCGTGGTGATGTTCATAGTGTACCGCATGCGCAAGAAGGACGAAGGCTCGTACGCACTCGACGAGCCCAAGCGGAGCCCCGCCGCGGCCTCCTACGGCAAGGGACACAACAATCGCGAATTCTACGCGTGAGACGACACAGAACAAACCCTGCCACGTGTTTATTAGCCCACAACCGATGCTGGCCGAAAAGACCAAAAAAAGTAACGCGCGAATGAAACGCACGCCATTTTCAAAACAAGAAAAAAATGCGTTCTGTTTTATACTTTTGAAATACTCGGCGGTAGTTTTGTTTTAATTTTCCGAACGTGGCTAAAATTGTTCTGTGATTAAAAATGTAAGTTAACGAAAAATAGGCTGACGAAATATTTATTTCTTTTTGAATACTTTGACACCGTGTATTGTACTGTAAACTGTACAGACAGTGGACAAAAATATTTATTCGTCTTAACGAAGTAGCGAGGTTGGGAGGAAAAAATTTGGAAATAAATAAAATAAGTAACTTAACCTATCGTCTATGGAGACCAACTTTTGTAACATGCAGTGTGAAGGTGTTGAATAAAATAACCATAAGTAAATATATCAATATGAATGAAAATCTGCGTGAACGGTATTGAGTTTGGATGTTCTTGAAACTATCATTGTTCTGTAGCTTACGATGGATGATTGTTATATATTTAATAATCATAGATCTAGTTTTTTTTGTTCGTTTGTCGTATGAGGTAGTGCTGGCCTCTGGTGTCAGAGTTAGTCAAGCCGCCCGAGGGCCTCTGACATGGCTTAACGACTACTTATCAATAACAGCCGGTACCGACAGATTAACGTGCCCTCCGAAGCATGGAGCGATGGAAAACACCACATAACTTATAAAAGACATTGGTGCGGAGCCTAGGATCGAACCACGTATCATTGGATTCTAAGTTGCACTATTGAACCAAACCTACCATAGGCCTAGTAATACGGCACGCTAACAAAAACTGGACTTGATACATCTACAGGCAAACGCACCCACACAGTTACATTGCCAATTACAATGACACTGCCAATGCTAAAACGTGCTACACAAACGCAACTCTGTGAAAGCCAATTATTTGCGTTGCACCACTTGCACCTAGTTTATGCGGTCTACGCCCGAAGAACTAGTACCTGATCTTCCCATTTTTTATTAGATTTATGTTATGAATGTGCCATTCGCTTTCCTTCTGTACATTGCGTCTCTTCGCCCAGACTGTCCCGATCTATGGACACGCCCATGTGTTAACTATTGTACAATCTAAATCGTGTGTAGATGTATGATACTAAACAATACTTTAAGATTTTTAACTGTACGTCGTAACTCGTATGTTGTAAGGATATCAATAATTCATTAAATTGACAAGAATGTATATTTGAATCTGAAATTAGTACGTTCATTTTTGAATCCAGTTTTATTTTTAGAAGTAGTTTATCGCAATCATGTAATTCTTTGTTTATTGCATTTTTATGTAGTTCTCGTCTTATTGAAAAGGTAACTAATATGTTGATAAGTTTAGGTTGTGCAACGATTCTGTTAAATTTATTAATGTTAACTTTAAACTGTTAGCTTTTTAACTGATTGTGCCATCTATTTTAATATCTCACTTTTATTCTCAATAGCTTAAGCCAGTGCTAATTTGATTAATTTATTGGAATCGCTTTAAGTCAAATACACTGACTGGCCTTCAAAACTTAAACCACTCTTTTAAAATTCATAGTTTTCTTTATTAAATTTCTTAGCTCCTACTCATTTGATTGAGATACCAAGTATACCAGTTTGTAAGTCAAACCCTAAGCTGTCCAATAGGGAAAATAGCAATAGATTCAGTAGTTTGCGTGATGCGCGAACAGACAGAGACCTTTTTTTATTATTTAATATCGTTACTAATGTCTAGTAAACTATAATTTAAAAGAAAGTTGATGTAATTTGCTATAAAAAGTTATATATTTCAAAACTCTGAGTAAATAGGAAAAAATGCTATATTAAAAGTGTGGTAATACTAAGTTTTAAAGGCCAGAGTAGTTTACGGTATGAGAATATAATTATGTTCAGTTATGTTGTAACACATGAAATAAATGCATTAATGTAAAGTAAGAATTTGAGTTATTAAGTGTTAAATAAATACTGTCCTTTCGACGTGCAACACGAAAAATAATAGGAAATTGGTCTAAATATTTTTTACACGTCTATTTTGGCTGCAATAACGAATCTGACGAATGATTTAAAACATATCCATGATATCATCATTCCTGTCATCATTTGTGGATATGTAAACAGAACCTAATTAATATATCGAGTAAGATTTACTAGTATCAAGTTATTTTTTTAAAGTAAAAGTTCACCGAAAGGACGTTTTTTATCTGTGTATAAGCACTTGTAGATAATAAGATATTTGAGGATTATTATATTTATTATATTCTTGTGTAGTCTCAAATCCAAAACGATTACTTTATCATTCTGATATCACGTCTAAGCAGAGACTTCTTTATGTCTGTGGAACAAACACAGTCTTTGGCGCTTGTATTTTTTTTTATTCCAGCCTCCTCTTATAATTTTCAATTATGAGAATTCAATTCAATTATAGAAGACACGTCCATGCCATGGAGCTCATCTCTAGTGTTCATCGAATCAAGCGTCAAAGACTTTGTACCACAGACTTTGTTCGATGTTGGTATGTCGTAAAGTAAGAGCCCCCTGTGTGGCCTAACAAAGTCTGATACCAGAGATCGCCACTATGTCATGTGACATACTGACGTGCCCTCCGAAGTAAATAATACTGATTGATGCGCTATGTCCATGCATTACTAATCTGCGTCGAATCAATTGTCAAAGACTTTGCGTTTAACTAACACAAAGTCTTTAGCGCTTGATGGACTTTAATAGTAATAAATTGATAGATCGTGCATTGACAGGTCGTTTAGAAAAAAATATGGTATTCTGGAGTGTTACAATTCATTATTAATACGTGTAAAGTTAATAAATATCATATAATATGCGTTTGCCAACTGAATTAAAAGATTATTTGAAAAAGTCTATAAATAGTTGAAATAGTTACTTCATACATTTTTAATTTTTAATTTAGCCGTCTTAGCTAAACTTCGGATAATATTTACTGCACAAAGTTGTTCAATCATTCCTATTTGATTAGGTATAATAATAATTATTATTATCAATTATACCTAATAATAGAATAATAATAATATCTTGCAATGAATATACAAAAAAACATTTTAAGATAAATAAATACATTCTAAAGTATAATTGCATGTCAAGATCAAAGAAAAAGCGAAACTCTGGAACTTGTTACATTAATGTAACTTGTTACACTTGCTACATTAATTGTTACACTAAGGTAAAGATAGACTCAACCTTTCACACGTCCTATGTGACCCATGACGCGCTAAGTGTCTTATAGCGGCTACATAGATCACTTTTTACGGACAGTTTTAAATGAACAGATACAACAGATAGTGAAAACTGATATGGCTAACATGAAATTGACAGTTTTTCATATATTATCGTCAGTTATCACCGCCAGTTTTAACTTGAAGTGATCGGATGTAGCCGGTGTTACAACAAGTAATAATGTGCTTTTTCTATAATTTTCCATACAATAGCATAATTATATTTTCTATGTGTCGTCGATAGCGTGAAACCAGTCTGTCTCTACCTTAAAGTATGTGTAAACATAGATTCTGAGGACACTTAGTCATTGACACCATATGAGACCATTTTTTTTTTTGCACCTTGTATAATCTTAAAATATAGTTTATATTAAGGGCTGATAAATCTGCGATCATATAAGTAGCCAGTAGCTACAACTTGGTGTAAGTTTTGTAACTATATAAATGTAAATTATTTAAGGCTAGGGAGTAACATAAGCGTTACGTAAATATAAACCCTTTAACCAAATATAGTTTACTAATAACTTCCGTTTTATTAACAGCTTTATATAATATGTAATGTCGTTATTTTATTTATGATTTATTGTTTTAGATCCTTATCTAAACTTTTGGTGGTAATTTATCTATCACAAAATATATAAAAGAAAAGGAGAAAGAAAGAAATTACATTTATTTATATGTATAATAGATGTTTATAGATTTAATTCGATAGATGGCAGCATTGCAACGCAATTTTGTATGTACCTATAATTAGTTATAACATAGTTTTATAATAGAAATCATGACAAATATGTAACGTTTGAAAACATTAAACTACTGCATTGAAATAAAACCTTTTGGTCACCAATGGCCGGTGGCGATATGTTGATCTTCTTTTTTCTATCTGAAGGAGATAGATAAAATAAGATCAACATATCAAGAAGAAACAAAGAAGATCAAGATCGATTCTTTTATAATGCAGGAACACTAGAAAAATAACAATTTGGAAAATACACAGAGGTTGAATACCTACAATAGCTATTGAAGGTTTGAGGTTGAATACCTAAAATATGACAGAACTACAAACCACAGTACACATGTATGAGGAGGTAACAATCAAAACGTGATATGTCACTTGGATACGGAACTGAGAAAATTCATCAATCATTTCTGATTTTAACAAACTGAGTAAATGTTCATGAATTGTTTAAATCTTAACGGATGAAACTAGTCCTGCCAAATTAAATTATTATACTTGTAAAGATAAATTAAGTCTGTACCTTATTATTTTTTTAATTCAAAAATCTACAAAACACGTAGAAAAAACACGTTAATATATGTTTCAGCCAAAACTTGTTTTGTCCATATGTCTCAGTACATGTTTTGGATCTTAGCTTATTTGGTGTTTTAGATCTCTTTTAACAAAAAATAACTATGAAAATTTATGAAATTACTTTATTTTAGAATTTTTCAGCATATTAATTAGTGCAACTTAAGTTCTCACACAATTTACTCAATAATAAAAACAGCAAAATGCAAGTGCAAAATATAACCTCGTTAATCTACACTGACAATGACAACTATGACAACTGGTTCATTCAAAACTGAAACTTGTCTGTGATTGGTTCATTGGACAAAACATTTTGTGATGGCAACCTGACGAAGGACAGAACTCGTTTTGTTTTTACTACCACTTTTACTCGTTTAAAAAACCTTTGACAAATCACATTTTAATTCAATCCTTTTTTCTACAAATCATGCAGTTCATAGAGAAGTGAAAGATGACATCATTAACTCAATTTTTATATATTGTGACATATCACGTTTTGATTATTTCCTCATCATATAGTGTATAGTGGTGGTCATTAAATTAGAACGATATTTTAGCGAGATCATTTTTCGAAATAAAATATGTTTGGACTGGCTTCTTATTTCTCCTGTTCCAATATGTAGCAGTTGCAAGCGGACTATAGCCGATAGTACGACATTTATTTAATTAGTTGCAATTAGAAGCCAGTACAAAAAAACTGAATTAAAAAAGGCTCTCGGCGTTTTTAATTATATGGTCACCACTGTACAATATACCTACTTCCGAACTTTCCAATCAGCCTTAATTTAGATATTTGGAGTACTGTCTAATTTTCGCGCCAACATTTCTAATTGTCAGTTTTCTTTTACCTGACGTTTCATTTTTTTATGGTTTTGTATCGCAACGTTTTGGAGAGCACATAACTTTGTAGTTTTTAACTAAGGTTTAATGTTAAATGGGGTTCTAATTTTTATTACTTTTGAGCATATTTTTTTGTCTTATTTAAATACTAGTGTATGTTATTTAAGACGGAAATTAATTAGATTAAGGTAGGCATAATTATATTGATGTCCACCTTGTAAATATTTCTCCTTTACACTTAGGTAAATATACAGAATATTATGAAAGATGTTGTTTTATTTTCTACATTAATTGAAGAATTGGGAGCAACAATGGCGTTCGGCACCCAAGGCCCGTTTTGATGTTATTGCATCAAACATGCAAAGCTCCATCTAGTTTCTTATGACAAAAACTCATTTAGATCTGTTGCATACAGATGGCGTGATAGACATTACACATATATTGAGATGGTTGCGCTACGCCCTTGTTGCATGGATTACGAATATGCGTTTGAATTTCAGAAATGTTACGACCTGCAATATGCGGAAAAATGATTTAATGTTAAAAAAACTGATTCACATAAGTTTCTAAAGCCATAAAAAGCAGTGTTTTAAAAAATTACGTTATTTGGAATTTTCTAATTATCTAATAACAATAATACTAGAACCTTGAAACTGAATAATGGTACAAATATAAGTAATAAAGTGCATGAAATTTACTTAAATAATATTAAGAAGTTTTATAATATATAAAAATCTTTAACTTCAATTATCTCGAAACTTCCTTTTTTGATTAACGCCCTTGTTGCACCCAATGCTTCAATTAGTAACATTATACTTCTGCGCCCCGCGGTTAAGTTGCGTGGACAATGATGGGGGATGATGATGGTGATGAAAAGTATCCAATGTACTTTTTATTACTGCGTTGTTACCTAACAGCGCTGAAATTATGAAGTATATGCATACTTTCAGTGCTGATAGGTAACAGTCATAAATACATACAACCTTTTATTTTATTAGATTTTACTCAAACAATGCTAGTAATGTGGTCAATATTTCGACAACTTTCTTTGGGCAAAGTCCTTGCCGCGCTGCTTGAATAGGCGCCAGCAAAGTTGTATGGAATTTCATTATTGTCGTGTTATGCGGCCAGCAATTTCCTTTGAAAATCCATTATTGTCGTCTTTTGGCGTAGTACCATTATTTATTCTGTGGGTTTGTTAACCCCGAACGCGAAAAGAGAGGCGTCGTATCTCCCAGACGAATGGACCGATTTTGATGGGTTTATTCTGTTTAAAAGCTGATGTGATCGAGATTGTGGTTGTTATTTTTATTTATGTTTCTGTTGTTGTGGTCGTTGTTGTTATCTTTGTCGTTGTTGTTGTTGTTGTTGAATTGTTTGAGTAAAGCACTATACAAGCTTTGGTCCGCAATGACTACCGATGATACCAGCAACGCAGTCATTACAGACCGTGGCAGTAACTAACTAACTATAGCTTGGCCCGCGTGATCATTTTTCTGTGACATAAGGATCCTATGTGTTATTCCAAAACCAAGGAGGAGGAAAATGAAAAAAGTATTATACGAAATAAGATTTTGAAAAACCTTGTAGTCGCTTATTTAAACAAAATAAGCCAAGCAAGGCACTAATAAAGGCGATTATAAATTTGAACATTCACTAGTACCTACCTACCTAATGAGCATTCTAGCGAATGTTACATGAAAGGTAGTATTATTAGGTGTTCTGTGATGATGAGTGAAATGACGTTGTTAAATTTGGAAATATTCAAAAACGGCGAAAGCTCAATGTCTTGTTCTACAAGTGAATACTCAGGTTAATCAGCACAATAATGACAAGGAATTCCCATGTGCACTTATGACTATATCATTAGTTCATACAGTGTATTCATAATATAGAGTATATTGCATCGTCATGGTCTCTTATGTTTACATAAATGTGTACAAGCGTACAAAAAATATCTTTGCGACGTACAATCAAATTTAGCTGGTCACGTTGCTTTTGGAGTAGATTTTATTACGACATTTTCACAACAGCTGACATGAGGCAGCGTGGCCGAGTGGTCTAAGGCGCTGGTTTTAGGCACCAGTCCGAAAGGGCGTGGGTTCGAATCCCACCGCTGTCAAACTTTTTTCCTATTTATTAATACCTAATAATTATTAAATATTATAATTATTACTTTTATAAATACTATTTTTTTAGGTAGATCTTACGCACACAGAAACAACTAATCTACACTAATATTATAAAGAGGAAAGTTTTGATCGTTTGTTTGTTTGTAATGGATAAACTCAAAACATACCAAACCGATTTTAAAAATTCTTCCACATAAAGAAAGCTACATTATCAGGGAGTAAAACTAGTAATAATGAAACGAATCGTATGATACCTCGGTTGTCAAAATCGGACCAATAGGGGCGACGCTATGGTGGAACATCCCCACATGGACACATACATAGTCAGTCAAACTTATTATCCTGCCCTTGCTTCGTCAAACTCGGATAAATAGGCAATATTGATTTAAATTTTGCTTAAAATTAAATTACTTGAATACCAGACACAAATAATAGAATGTACACAACATCACAAAGTTATTCCATTTTACCTAGTTTTTATTAAGTCACTTTCTTGTTTGTCTGTCTGTCGTTCCAGGTGGCATCTTGCAACTCAAATTTCGAGCACTTCCCAACTTTCAGGGTAGCTCACAACTCGATGAAAAAGAAAAATAAAAAAAACTTGGTTCTTAGATTAGTTTTTTAATCTACATTTGCTGCTTGTTCCGCTGTTACCGTTATCAGTTCAGTGATGATACAGGAAATTTTAATGAGTTCACGTCTTTATGATTTCCGTCGAAAGCAAGTGTAAGGTAGGTACCTAATAATCGTGATGTAATGGAAGGTGACTCCAGTTTATTTCAGAAATTTCAGTAGTACTCATGTTCCAAAATGAAGATTTTGTGGTAAAATATTTTGTAAAAGACTTTTCTGCTGTCCCAAAATTCACGCTACAAGTAATTTTGATACAAAAGTCAGGTTTATATTTTTTTTTTTTTATTGATTCATAAATATGTATGGAATAGCATAACATATCGGGCATTAGCTTCCACGTCTTTGCTGACACATACGCATTATTTTGTATATATTAAATTTTCTATGACCGTTTTGCAAAAATGTGTCTGAATTTCGTTTATACAGCGTTCAATTTCCTACTTCTAGGCGTTGGAGGTTGTGGACTTCTTGGCATAAACAAGGGCGTCGCCAGCCCATAGTCTAGGGGGGGCAACCTGATATTGTATGGAGGACGGAAAAAGTTTGAATTGAAGGTACACAGTCAATAACAAATGATACTTTACAGTAGCTTAGCGTGAGTTTATGCCGCCCAGAGCCGAACCGGAATTTGCCACCACCTATTTTCTTTAATTCCAAATTTAAAAGGTCGCAAAAATGTTGAGCTAATTCTTTTAGTGTGGAAAATGAAATATTATATTTAATAATACCTATTGGCAAACAAAAAGAAACGATTTTTTTTAGCTATTTCTATCAATACTGAAATTAATTGATAATAATCAGAATCATATAAAATTCATTGTATGGACAAGCACAAAAGGCGCAAAGCGAGCGCGAAATTTGAGTTATTTCTTTCGATAATTGACTTAAAATATAGTTCCGATTCAAAAAAGATATCTATGAACGGGGATAAGTGAAAAAAGCGCGAGCGCAGCGAGCGCAAAAATTTTTGAATTACATTCTTTCGATGTACAAAACGAAACATAATAAATACCTAATCATACGAAAATAATGAAATAAAAACTATAATTGGTGTTGATAGAGATCGCGTAAATGTTGAGCTACTAATATCTGCATATAAATTTAAAAAGTGCTAAAAAGACGAGCTATTTTTAACTGTAAAATAATTCAATATTCCCATTTAGAGCTCTTGAAAACAAAAACTTGTAAACAAAAAGGGGGCTTTTGGCGGGAAGACGATTTCGTTCGTGAGTAGGGTATATTTATAGATAGTTTTATTACTATTTAGATTTTATTCGAGGTTTTTTATTGTTTTTATCCATAATGGTATGTATAATATTGTTATGTCATTATGTCATTATGTCATTTATGTTATATCATTATGTTATATCATTATGTCATTTATTGTACTATGCCATTCACCAAAAATAAGTTTTGATCGGCGATTTCCCGCCAATATCTTGATGGGTGCTGATTTCATCCTGAATTGTCCCACTGCTGGGCAAAGGCCTCCCTTCCCTCTTTCCATGATTTTCTGTTTAATGCTTTTAATGGCCAGTCCTTATCGTACGAGTCTAGTTCGTTTCGCCACTTTCGTCGGGGACGGCCGCGCTGACGTTTTGCTCCAGATGGGGCCCATAATCAGTTGTGATTTTTGCCCACAACTGGTCTGGCAAACGACAGACGTGTCCGGCCCAGTCCCATTTCAGCTGTGTAGCTTTTCGGGTAACGTCTGCGATTTTAGTTTTGGAGCGCAATATCGTATTCCTAATGCGGTCAGTTAGTTTGACGCCCAAGATACTACGCTCTATTGAGCGTTGGCAGACCTCGAGCGTGGACCTTTGCTGAACAGTCAAAGACCAAGTCTGTGCACCGTAAGTGAGGATGGGGAGAATGCACATGTCCACGAGCCTGCGCTTCAGGCATAGAGGAAGGTTGCCCTTCATCAAATCCTTCATAGCCCAATAGCCCTTCCAGGCGTTTTCGGTGCGTCTCGCAACTTCTCTTTCTTGTCTCGCCTGGAAGGAGACTACTTGGCCAAGATACACATACTCGTGAACATACTCAATCTCCTCCCTCTATGTGTATTCTGCGTTGGATGCTGTTGGTCATGATCTTGGTCTTCGACATGTTCATTCTTAGTCCGACCTCGAGGCTTACTTTGCTTAGGTCCTCAAGCATATTTCCCAGTTCGGTATGCTGAGGAAGAGAATAATACAATGTCGTCGGCGAAACGAAGGTTAGTCAACCTTTTTTCGCCGACGTCAATGCCTCCTTCTTCCCATCTTGCTGCCAGCTTTTTAAAAACTTCTGCAAGAGTGGCAGTAAAAAGTTTCGGGGAGAGAGGGGGTCGCCCTGTTTGACTCCTCTTGTAATTCGAAAGGATGGTCCGATCGTGTTTACTTTTATTGCGGCCGTGCTATTTTGATAGATTTTGCGAGGAGGTTGATGTATGTGGTGTTTATACCCTGATTAGTGAGTACATGGAAGAGTGAAGAGTGAGATACTAGATACTATCGAATGCTTTCGAGTAGTCAACAAACGCTAGGTATAGTGGGCGTTTGAATTCGTGGTGTTTTTCGATCATTTGATTTAAGGAGTGCAAGTGGTCAGTCGTAAATAAGCCACGACGAAATCCTGCTTGCTCAGGAGGTTGGTGCAAGTCCTGAAATCCGGTTTTCGATTATTTTAATAAAGGCTTTATAAAGGTGTGAGACAAGGCTGATAGGTCGGTACTTACCTATATCAGCCTTGTCGCCTTTCTTGTGAAGTAAAATTATGGTGGAGTGGCAAAAGTTTAAAGGGAAGTTACCAGTTTGTAGAATTGAGTTGAACAGGTTACCAATATGAGGGAGAAGAGCAGGTTCCCCAATTTTTAGGACTTCGCTAGTAATGCCATCTTCACCGGGAGTTTTACTGTGCTTCATGCCACATAGTGCACGGTGAACCTCATATCCTGTGATAGGCTCGACATCTTCTGCGCATGAGTATTCCTCTGGGTTTTCTTGGGGAACTGCAGTTCTAGAGTAGAGGGCTTTGCAAAACTCTGTGCAAATGTTTAAAAATTTTCTTCGATCAGTTTGCTTTACACCTTTTTCGTCTCTAAGGCTAGTAATAGTTGATTTTCCTGTCTCCATTCCCTGTTTAGCTTTTCTAAGTGATCTGTTAGATTCCATTGCTGTTTGAACAAGATTAACGTTGTAATTTCTAATATCGTTTCGAATGTTCCTCTTAACTAATCTGTCTATTTTTGTGTACTCTGATGATGGATAAGGCGTTTTTTGTCTGTTTTCAATAAGTGTTTTCGTGTGACTGCTGAGTTTTTCAAGTTTCTTCTTTGCTGGTTTAATTTTGCGACTGGCTTTAGATATGCTATTTTTTATATCGTTATATTGGATGTTGACGTCTTCGGTATCTCGGGTGTTTAACAAATTGAAGCTGTTCGTTAATTCAATCACAAACTGATTTTGATTTGCAATGAGTGTAGGCCTATCTAGTCGCTTTATAGTACTTCTAATAATTCTGAGACGTTGTATTTTTGTGTTGAAAGTTGTTGAGATGCGAAGTGGTCGGTGGTTGGAGTGAAACTGAATATTATTTATGGCTTGAACATTTGTTGTAATTTGCTTGCTAGAGGTCAGACAGAAATCTATTTCGTTTTTGGTAACACCATCTGGTGGACACCAGGTCCAACGGCGCTGTATCTTTTTGTAGTAGAAAGTATTACTAATGTGATATTAGATATTAGGTGCTGATATTAGAATAAAAAAAAACAAAGATTGCGTTATTTTTTTTTAAATGAGGAAATGTTATAGAGAAACCGAAGATATAAAAACAAAATAAAACAATGTGTATATTTAAAGTATATGCCAAAAATAACACAGTTAGTTATTCAAGGTTTTTTTCGATTCAAGAAGCTGTACTTATTATTATATTAACTGTACTTATTATATTATTTGTTAAAATGATTATTTATGTGATATTATTTTCCCTTAGGTATCCTGATAGATAATTTCAATGGCTTTCTAGAACCGAAACTCAAAACATTTTAATCGTAAGCATTCAGCAGGAAGAGACATAAATAGAGCATGGGAACCCAGATAACTGCAGGTTACCGCTAACCCGAGGACCTCATATGTTTTAGGCGCGCGTAGGCTTGGACTTGCAAGGGTTTAACAATAGACTGTAGCAGCGCGGATAGCACTTGGAAAATAAATAAAGTCAAATGGAAAATAATCAGTCAAACGACTAGCTTAGGACATACATTGGCTTCTCTGCATTTGGCTACCTTTTTATTTGAATCTCTAGGGCAAAAGAGATAAACCTTCTAGGCGTTGGAGGTTGTGGACTTGTTGGCATAAACCTTCTAGGCGTTGCAGGTTGTGGACTTGTTGGCATAAACCTTCTAGGCGTTGCAGGTTGTGGACTTGTTGGCATAAACCTTCTAGGCGTTGGAGGTTGTGGACTTGTTGGCATAAACCTTCTAGCCGTTGCAGGTTGTGGACTTGTTGGCATAAACCTTCTAGGCGTTGCAGGTTGTGTACTTGTTGGCATAAACCTTCTAGGCGTTTTCTCGAGGAATTATTTACACAAGGAGTTTGTAAATCGAGGATTCTTTGTACAAGGAGTTTGTATCGAATATTTTTTGCGCAAGGAGGTTGTATAGCATTGATATGGAGGTCAAATATATTGGTGTGTTCTAAATTCAAACACCAAAATAGTGATTAAAAGTGAAAAAATAGGTTTTTAGAGTGGGAATGGTATAAAAATATGTTAACCTGAGTTTTTCATCAAAATTACTTCTTGCGTGTATTTTGGACCAAAAATTATTTATCATGTCGATAAACGTCGTAGTTGAAAGGCACCATTCAATTAAAAGTCTAGGCATTTAATTAAACGGCGGATTAAGCCATCTGCCTGCGACATCTATATGTGTGTGCACTTTAATGTTTTACTTCAACAGTGTCAAATTCATACAGCTGAATCTAGTGCGTACAACGCCAAATCGTACCTACCTATATTTGTTTTTGTCACTCTTTTGTAAATAATTAATAGACTGGCAGAAAATGCTGTCATAACATTAAGTCCTCCTCTGTACACTGTTTTTGTGTTTAAAGTATTATATTGATATTAATTAAAAATTAGAACGAAAAGTAATAGCCATAGACAGAAAGCTAAATTAAAAAAATAAACTCCTATTTTCCAGGGCTATCCATGCTCCTCCTCGCATTCTTGGCAGTTAAAGGGCAAAATCGGGACTAGGGGCAGTCGTGGCTGCATCTGCACACTAGAATATAACCCTGTCTGTTCTAATATGGGATGCACTTATTCCAATCCTTGCGCGTAAGTGAAATATTCTTAATTTTGTTGTTTGTTTGTCGTATGAGGTAGTACTGGCCTCTGGTGTCAGTTTGTCAAGCCGCCCAAGGGCCTCTGACATGGCTTAACGACTGCTATTAATCAATAACAGCCGGGACCGAAAATTTTACGTGTCCTCCGCTCCGCGAAGCACGGAGTTACGAAAACCGCACATAACTTAGAAAAGTCTTTGGTGCGGAGCCTAGGACCGCACCTGGTATCGTTGGATTCTATGTTTTACTATTGAACCGTTAGGCTACCATCTCTACCTTATTGTAGTGGCAGGCCTCTTCTGCAAGAGGCCGCCTGGGGAAGTACCACACCTTTGTCAGATATTCAACTGCCAAGCAGTACAATGTTTCGCGGTTTCGTTGGATAGCTTAGATTTTGTCTTAAAAACTGGTGTACTTAGTATATAAATCCTATGAGTAGACGCCGAGCAATCGCTAAAAACTATTTGACAGATGAACACATTTTGATGAAATGTAATACCTACTTGGTGCTGAAATAACACATACATAGGGTACATTTAACCCAGATATATGACCACGCGGGCAAAGCTGCGGGCACAGCTAGTTATAATATATAAGAACAAACTGATGCAGATAACAGGAAATAACTTGATTTATTCCATCATACGAATATACCGTTGTTTAACTATTCTTTTGATATAATAATCTAACGAAAATCGCGGACTAGTGCGATTTATTTATATCTGCTAACGCCCACTTTGTCTAACTGTTGACCCTAAAATAACAAAAAGATCGAAAGATACCACGAAGATTAACAAAGATAAATTACACTCAAATCACAGAGATGAATGGATTCCAATTTTCTTAACTAGTAATCTAACCTATAAAAAATCATTGAGCTCTATTAATAGATCTCTATGATAAAAAAACCGATTTCTAAGCATTTAATAATTTTCTTAACACCGGCGGAGGATGAATTGTTCATACAAACGTAATTCCAAAATCATGTAACTGAAGCATATTTCAACCATATTATGATATAATATAAGCCTACTACCTAGCTTTAGCCTACGACTTCGTCTGCGCGGACTACAGTTTATCGTGCAAAAAAGCATCCTATGTTCTTCTAGGATATTAAAAACCAATGCAAAAGTATAGCACCAACGCTCTTGATGCTTTTTGACAGACTTGTTATTATTTCGTTTCCATGAACCGTTCCTTACAGCGAGTAATCAACATTTTGCAGTTTTCCCGTAGAAATTTACAATTTTCCGGGATAAAAAGTATTCTATGTTTTATTCCAGGGTATGAGCTATCTCCATTCCAAATTTTATCAAAATCCGTCCAGCCATAATCGCGTGAAAGCTTGCCAAACAAACAAACTGACAACGTTTCACTTTTATATATTGGTGTGGATTATTTGAAATCGGATAGTATTTACATAGGTTCCCAACTGGGCGCGTATTCGCTACGCCACACCACATAATCCACACCAATATATAAAAGTGGATCCTTGACAGTTTGTTTGTTTGTTTGAGGAGCTTTCACGCCAAAACGGCTGAACCGATTAAGTTTAAAATTTGTAAATAGGTACTGTACAATACAGATACTAACATAAGATACTTTCTATCCCGGAAAATTGTACGTTGCCACGAGAAAACCGGAAACGATTTTACTCGCTGTTGTCGTGTAACGCAGGATTTAAAGGTAGTATCTACGTGTTACGCCGTTGGGTGACGTAACGATTAGTTAGATAGGAGGTTTTACCTCTTTGCGTTATATTATGACGTAACGCTTGGAGGCAAAATCAAAGCTTATCTAGAGTGAGATAGGTCTTACCTCCTTGCTCTACGCTATGACGTAATGCTCAGAGAAAAGATCTATAACCATAGAAGAACGTTATATCCCTCAAGGAAGAACTGGCTGGTGGGGACAAGATTATGAATTACCTTACTTTCAGTTAAACCTTAGTCTACGACTAATGGACCGTAGAGGTAAGGCGCTATCTTACAGTTTGCAAGATTGTGAATTACGCTTACCTCTATGTTAAGCCCACTAGAGGGTATGAAGTCCTTTCGTCATATATCAATGGTTTTGCCACTCTAGAGGAATAGCCGTAAAATGATGGATGGGGATTTATGCTTTTTAGGGCATAAAACCTCATGAACATGAGACATTAACCTGGCTATTGCATACGTTACGACGAACAAAAATTAAAATTAAAGAATAGATATTATGTATATCAATACTCTTTGATTTTAAATTTAATGACAAGACACGAGGGTCTTCAAGATATGTTGAAGATCTGTTTATTAAAAATGACAGAATTACTCCAAGATATCTTTATAAGATTAACCAGAGGGAAAACGCGAGGTTTACCTCTAGGTACTCTATTAATCAGAGACTATCTTGAATAAGCTATAGATAATTGAGGTAATCCATAGAATTATCCAAATCAGTCATAGGAAATAAATGTTAAGACCAGACTCCTAAAGGGTAAAGAATTTGGACTCTAAAGCCTTCCTATCAGATTTCCCTAAATGTATTAAGTTGAAGGCTTACCTATCCTATAAGGGGAGGCTTCCTATATTTAATTATTTTAAATAGGACAGTATTAATATGTTAGTGAAGTAAATTTTCTATCTTAGTAACTGGAACTGTTCGGGAGGACGGCAACACGGTGAGGAGGACGGCGACTCGGGGAGGAGATCAGCAACCCGGAGAGAAGTTCAGCAACCCGGAGAGGAGATCAGCAACCCGGAGAGGAAGGCAGCGATTCGTTCTCAACTGCCTCGAAGTTGGCTCACGGTCCGATGAGGAGTTTCGGTCTCCAACTTCAATTTTCGGCGATGTGGTAGAATTGGTCCTGGAGTCGTCTTAATTCTCGAAGATCTGTGGGATGAAGCAGGTGCCTAAAGGCAGTTTAACTCCCATACCAGATCAGACTAGCTCCCTTCGAACTGAATCCGTCTGGATGTTCGGTAGACGTCTCTCCTTCGAAGATCTTCAGGGTACGGTGATGTCACCTCCCTGGCGAAGCCGTTATAGCTGGTGGAGTGTGGTTGAGTCGCAGTCTGATAGCTCTTCTAAAATCTATGTGTTTAGGGAGAATAGTTCATTAACTGGAGAATTCTTCACTTTAATAACGAATACTTTTAAAATTTTGACTCTGTTTATTTAATTAAAACACTATATACATGAATTTTAGAAAAGGTCAAAATATTTTAAATGGAATTTCTTTTATATATTATTTTTATAACTTCATTACTAGAAGTCTAGATCTACTCTGACCCCCAATCTGCTTTCATTTAAAAGGAAGACTTTCAAAGGCTTGAAAAAAGAACTTTGTAATAAGAGTCATATTTATCAATGAGCAGTAACTTGATACAGAATTAAATGAGGTCAGTTAAGATTTACATACGAATTATAAAATTTAAGAGAACAAAGTTGACAACAGATGCCTATTTGACGACTTCTGTCAAAATGAAATAAACTAAAAATGCAATTTTGTCAGCCTGTAGCCGTCCTTCAACAATAATATTAAACTCTGAAGAATAAGAAAAATCAAGACTACATTTATGATAAAAAATATCATTTTCAAGAATTTTAACAAATTAACTTGTAAATAAGGATTTATGCAATAAACTAACAAGGTAAGATAAGAATTACAGACAATAATACCTCATATATCAAGTTATCTAAAATCTGACTCTGAAAGTAACCAATTTTGGAAATTATTTTACCTACAAAAACTAATAGTATGAACAGATAATATGTTGTTCTATGAAAATACATAATACCGAGGTACGTAACGTGTTTTAAGAGTATATCTGGAGGTAGTTATATATAATTTCGATAATTCTGATTCAATATTCATACTATTTCTAGTTAAAAATTATACATTACTGAAGTAGGTCAGACTATATTGTGGCAAAATACTTGAGGCCGATTATAGGACATTTACAAGAGTTATAAAGGATTATTCATCAGATAACTACTCCTATCATCACACAATAATTTTTTTACTCTAAAATTATAATATTGTGTAAACATAAATGATATTTTTACAGAGTTGAAGAGAAACCTAAGATTAATCAATCATCGTAACAGATACAGCTTTATAACACTACCATCCCCTCAAAAGGTATAATTGGAGGTCAAGAAGAGTTAGATAGAAGGATAATTGATAAGATTATAGCTCCACCAAAAAAATCGTAAGTACTTAAGCATAAAACGAAATACTACACTGTAAGGAACGGAATGACATGCGTTGCCGTGGAAACGAAATAATAACAAGTCTGTCAAAAAGCATCATAGCGTTGGTGCTATACTTTTGCATTGGTTTTTTATATTCTAGATGAACATGAGATGTTTTTTTTTGCGATAAACTGTAGAACACGCGGACGAAGTTGCTGGCGAAAGCTAGTTAATAAGCAATAGTGGCCACACGAAATTCCTTGCAGAAAAAGTGTGCCGCCATTACGACAATTGACAACATTTCAAATTTTTAACATTACTATTTTAAGTTTTTCTCTGAAAGAATATTGAAAAATAAGATACACGTATTTTTCTTTTTCCAATCTAAGCTATATTTTCCGAGAAATTAATTATTAAAAAGTAACTTATTCTAAAAGGACGTAACGGTAATCTTGTTCATTCCAGAGTTCGGTGGAATGAACAAGATTACCGAAGCCACATTCGAAAAAAAAACATTTATGTATCTGTCAAAGTCAGGCTCTAGAGTAGTTTTTTTTTCTTTACAGGCACTTGTATTTTATTATTCCACCGAACTCTGCTTAATTGAGAGTCATCACTTAAAATCTCTGTAGTTACTGCACTAAAAAATTTGGAAAAATAATACTAATAATCAGCGTCGCAATATCTCGAAATGGTTTTCGAATTTCATTGCCCTATGAAATATGAAAACTTGTCCATTGCCGAAAGCGCCCACGAAGATAACGTAACGCGACGTGTGTGAATGGTCAAAGCGATTAAGGGCTATGTTTTATAAGCGCTTATGGGCCCTGAAATGGGCTTGAAATGAGATTTCAAGTTCGCGCGTTTCTAGCTGTGGACTAACCTGTGCTCTTTTCCCGGGCGCAAGGAATTTATAGTATTTTTATATTTACTTTACGATGTGTTCTTTTATTATTAGTACTTTTATTTCATTTTTTTTTCATAATGGCATAAGTCTAAACTTTAATGTGTTTAACTTTAAATTCTAGTTTAGAAATATTTGCGGGAAAAGTAACTTAGTTTTAGCAAGATTTTGGTTAGAAAATGAGTAAAAAAAATAAAATATGCCTAGAATAATAAGAAAAAAAAAACGCTATTGGCAATACAAATAAGTAAAACACAATTTTAAAATAATGAATTTTATTTTGGTAATATACCTAGTGTAAAACGAACACTAAGTTTTGAACATAGGCGGAATTTTATGCGATAAATCTTGCAGTGTCTTGACATATCATTTCTACAGAACTTCAGTAATTATTTTTTTACGTTTTTTCAACATAGCATGTAAGCTAGAAAAACCCAGGTTAACAAATCAATTTAAAAAATCATGAAATTGTAACTTCCTTTCCTTCCTACAATGTTTAACCGGCCTTGTTGCCTGCCCAACGGGTGAAAAAATATATATAATACAATGACGTTTCCGGTTCGGACGTCAAAATTGTCAACACAGTATACTTCCCACCCAGTTTTTTAAACCAAAGGAGGTTGAATTACGCTTTCTTCCCATCCGGTTTTTTAAACCAAAGGAGGTTGAATTAAGCTTACTGGCGTTAAATCTTTTGATAGTTGAGCGTAATTCAACCTCCTTGCGATAAACATAATAATAATATAGACTGTGCTATAGACAAAATGGTACGTCAATATAAAACCTCTATACAAAACATTATACTCTTAGCAAAGGGATTACAATGCATTAGAGTGGAGCAAGTGGAAAGAAATTTTGTTAAAATGTTAATTTATTTGATTGTTTGCACAAAAATAGTGTAGGTACAAGGAAGAACTTAATGCTAAACAGCATTATCTACCAGTCATCCAGGTCGTGAAAGAAATAATAGTACATAGGGCTTGTTGGTTTCTTTCGTAGTATTGAACAATAAATACGAAAGAAACAAAGGTTTGTGTTAATAAAATATTTAGTGTAAGGAATTGTTGCAAAATATTTGTGCTGATATGGGACAACTGTTTCCCTGCACAGTGAAACAGCAGCAACATATCTAAATATATTGTTTTGTAATCTCACCAGGCAGTAACAGATTGAAAATAATTCTTATTCAAAAGACTAGTCTGTTACACTAGATAGGTAATTGAATAGGTACAATACAAAACCTACAATATCTTGAAACATTATATTTATCACGTATAAGTACTTACTTGCCTGCCTAATTAAGCGGATAAAATAATTAAAATCTCTAAGACTTGTTTCAAAGGTCATTAACAGTAACATAACCTACAAAACTTTGAAGCCTGATAACAATTATTCCTGGCCTCCCCAAAAAAATATCTTAGACTAACAATCTCAGGAAATGATGCTGATTTACTAGCGATATTTTTTGTCTAGAGACGCCGTGAATTTGACTGACATAACAGTATGTATGGGAGTTCGCCATTGTTCTTTCCGTCCGAGCGTTTTACAAAAAACTACTTTTAAAGATTAAATGTAACTAGTTGGCGTGTTGAGTTTTGGCATTAGGTGAAGCCGCTATCTGGAACACAGAAGACCGACTACATCCGCGCGGACTACAGAACGAGATGACAAAGTAAAAGTAAAAGATCTGTTGTACAGATGTTTTGTTACTTACTGCTCTATTATAAGTATAGATTAGTATAGTATGGAAGTATGAATATGCTTTTTGTACTTACTATCCATACCAATATATAAAAGTGAAACATTGTCTGTTTGTTTGTTTGGGGAGCTTTCACGCGATAACGGCTGGGTGGATTTTGATGAAATTTAGAATGGAGATAGCTTATACCCTGGAATAAAACATGGGATACTTTTTATCCCGGAAAATTGTAAGTTTCCACGGGAAAACTGGAAAATGTTGATTACTCACTGTAAAGAACGGTTGCCACCACAGAATGGTTTGTGGTTGCCATGGAAACGAAATAACAAGTCTGTCAAAAAACATCAAGAGTATTAGTGCTATACCTACTTTTTCTTTAGTTTTTATTATCCTAGAAGAACATAGGATGCTTTTTTCGTTATAAACAGTAGTCCGCGCGTACGAAATCGCGGGCGGGAAAACTAGTAGGTATTATATTGCACTTCATTCTTCGGAGTCCTATGGACTCTATGAAAAATCCTCTCCATGAAATTTAGTAGGATCTATCTGGGTAGAATGTTCTTCCATATTATAGTAATACATTGAATTAAAATGTGTCTTTACTGGGAAGCGCCTTTGCCAGATAGTCAACCGACAAGCATTAGTGTCCAATCAAAGTTGTGTTCTGTCATGAAGACTTATTTTTTAAATTACTGCTCATTATAGCATTAAATTAAAATTCTAGCGCAGTGCAGACAGAGCAGTCCCGAGCAAGATTGGAGATTTTGCATTCCAACGTTCTTTCTTCTCTGCAATTACAAATAAATCAATTATAATTTGTTTTGAGCAGATGTGGTTCTTACCATAACTGCAATCTCATATGGATTTCTGCTCTCCTGGTACTTTGAAAGACATCTTGAATGTAATAACTCGCTTATTATCTTAGCGTCGTGCCCAAGTATGTGAGATGCCATTAGATTTGTCCTCTCGCAGTGAAACGCACCTTTTATTCATACCACTTTCCAAAATGTAAAAACTTTGGTACGAACCATTCAAAAATGATATTTTATTTAGATCGGACGAAACGGCAATGAATGTACATATGGAACTTTAAAAGAGCAACAAATAGGCATTCGGACGAAACAGCAATAACCCAGGTAAACGACCGACACATCTCGTTACTCATTTGTATCAAAAAATGAATAAATATACGGGTTGTGAATTGAGATCTCCTTTTTTTAATCCGGTTAAGAAGGATACCCATCATTACAAATTATATACCATCCATTACTTTCGTGACTATCAATTAAAACAGAATACCAATTAGTCATAAATCTGACCGAGCTATTAAAGTGCTTCGTCAAATAAATTAAAAATGTTAGCAAAGAAAGATTACTCGCATATTTGATGGTTCCGTTTATTGTAGGCTGCTTCACGCTACTGTGTACAAATTGTATACCGTTGTATATATAATTTGAAGCAAAATAACGGGGCGTTAAGGGTAGATAGAGGTACCTTTTTTAGTTAGTAACTAATGTTCTAAGGAAAGACCCATATTTCGAAGAAAAAAAAACTGCGATTTTCTGAAAAGTGCGATAATTAACAAATTAAATTCGTAAAAATTTGAAAATCCATACCAATCCATACCAATATATAAAAGTGAAACGTTGTCTGTTTGTTTGTTCGTTTGTTTGTTTGGGGAGCTTTCACGCGATAACGGCTGGACGGATTTTGATGAAACTGGGAATGGAGATAGCTTATACCCTGGATTAAAACATTGGATACTTTTATCCCGGAAAATTGTAAGTTTCCACGGGAAAACAGAAAAAAACTTTTTTTTTTATTATTTGCTGCAAGAAACGTTTGCCATGGAACGATATAACAAGTATGTCAAAAAACATCAAGAGTGGTGCTATTACTACTTTTGCATGGGTTTTTAATATCCTAGAACAAGATAGGATGCTTTTTTTCGCGATGAACAGTAAGTAGTCCGCGCGGACGAAGTCGCGGGCGGTAAAACTAGTACTTAATAAAAAGAAATAACAATACATTTTCAGTACAGTTCAATACAGATCGGGCATAATTTCAACTGTTTCATTTAGTATAGTAGGTACATACTATTCTGTATTCTGTAATAGATTGTTGTATTCTGTAGTAAAGACAAAGCGAACAAATAGATATAGGATCAAAGAGAAGATATAAGGTTTACATCCGCCGAATAGTAATTAGATAAATGATCTCTATAAGTAATACCCCTTTGCTAGTCAATCCAATATAAATGAAAATTGCTCGCTTGCCTGCTTGAGTAGTGCTTGACTCTAGTGACAGAGTGTGTCAGGCCGCTCGAGGGCCTCTGAAATGGCTTAACGACTGCTATTAATGAATAACAGCCTGGACCGACGACAGGTTAACGTGCCCTCCGAAACACGGAGCGATGGAAATCCACTAATAACTTAGTAAAGTCATTGCTGCGGATCCGAGGACCAAGCCCAGGATAAATGAAACTATCTCAAGTACATAGCTAATTATCTGTTTTGTTTTTTGCTAATTATTTTATCTTTCGTTTTGGATTTATCCAAAAATTTAAATCTGTACCCAAGTTTGGGAATTTGGGTAATTATAGTTTTTTATTTTCTGTAAATTTTTGTTGTTAATGTCTACTGTATGTAGACCCATCAATAAAAAATATAAAAAACTATACAGAAATTGAACATGTGCTTCGCCTCTGCACGAGGTACCATCAGGAGCTGTTGCTGTTGCAGACAAAATTTTGACCGTAGGTACCTACTATATTTAAACTGTAATCTTTAGTAATACTATATTATTTTATTTATATTTGGCTACTTATTTTATATTTTTATTGTTTGGAATAGAATTGTATTGATTTTTTGTTGACGCATAGAAGTCTTGTACCAAGTTGTGTACCCACATTAATATTGTATAAATGAATTTAAAAAAACTACACAAATCAATGAATATTTAGTAGGAAGGTACCTTTTTTTATTTATCTTTTTTATTTATAAATAAAGGATGTTTTATGTATGTGCATCAAGAAGACTTGACGAATTCTAGCTTCCTGAGCAGGCTGGGTTTCGCGGAGGATTTGGCACCATAGACCACATACACACAGTAAGGCAGGTTATACAGAAGTCTGAAGAGTATAACCAGCCCTAGGGGCTCTTGCTTTTGTGGACTCCGTTGAAACCTGGTCGGTTCGACAATCTTTGCGGAGTTGTCAAGTGGACTGGCGATACATCGAAGTGCTGAGGTTTCTGTATGACTAACAGATGAAGGGAGCTGAAGACCGAGCTCAGTGGTGTGAATTACGAGAGGCCTACGTCCAGCAGTGAACAGACATAGGCTGATGATGATATATTGTGTCATTTAAGTAAATAAAAACTCCACAAGCTTCATAGTGGAGTTAACTGAGTTCGAAGTTAAGCTACACATATATTTGTTCAATATCGAGAAACAAATTTTACGGATCTCCAAAATATGTATATAAGTATATAGATAATGTAGATCTTTCTTCGAATTCGATTCGCCGTCCTACTGTTGAAGTTTAATAATTAATCGTTATCACGACTGCACTAGATATATTGCGATCATTGACTGTGGCATAGGAACTTTGAGCTCCAGAATAATAAAGGAATATATCATGTAAAATACATATATTTTACCACCGAGACGGGTTTTGTCTGCATGAACTATATTCGCTAAACGTACCACAGTTTAATAACAAGCAGCAACAGTAGATTAAAAAACTAATCTAAAACCTTGATTATTTTTCAAAGTGCATTGTCATCGCATTGTGAGCTACCCTGAAAGTTTGAATCGGAAAGAGCTTGAAATTTGAGTTGCAATATTCTATAAGGGGTGAAAGTTTACACGAGGGCAAAGCTGCGGGGCGAAGCTAGAATAGTACAATTAAATAGTACAATTGAATAGTACAATTTACGAAGAACAAGCCTCGAATAAATGTCTCACAGAAATCAATTGAATAATTTAAATTTCAGCCATATTATGTAGGTAGATTGAAATGGAATAAAAATATCCTTGGATCCACCTGTGGATTTAAGAGGAAAAATAAGTATTCACGGATGCACCTGTGGATTTAAGAGGAAAATGAAGTATCCACGGATCCACCTGTGGATTTAAGAGGAACAAGAAGTATCCTTGGATCCACCTGTGGAATAAGAGGAGAAAAAGGTGACCACGGATCCACATGTGGAGCCGAGCTGTGGATCCAAGTGGACGCAGGGGAATGATTTGTAAAAAAATATTTGTAAGTAGCTGTGCCCGCGGCTTTGCCCGTGTGGTGTTTCTTCTGGAATATAAGGATCCTTTGTGTTATTCCAGAACCAAAAGGACCAATATCTTCTTCTTCCTATGGCGCTACAACCCTTTGGGAGTTTTGGCCTCCTCAACAGTTTTCTTCCACAGAAGCCTATCACTTACTTCTCCAGTTGGTAAACTTTCCCATCGTTTTCAGATATTCCTCGATACATTCCTTCAATCTTTTCTTGGGCCTCCCTTTGGGACTTTTCTGTTGTGGGGTCCACTTGTGATCACTCTCGTCCACCTCCCCTCTTGCATCCCTTCGTCGTGACCCGCCCATCTCAACAGCTGTACTTGCAGTACCGCCCCATAGTTTATTTTTGAATCAATTGCTCCAGCTTGTGATTCATCCTAGATGTGGATATCCTAGAGGTAGCATTGGCCTTTGGTTCTACGCCACGAATTATTGTTTAATAAAGAATTATCTTAAAAGTGAATGTCAGTAATTTTGAGCTGACAAGCTTGTTGCAAGAGTAGAAACACCTGTTTCCTACCAGACCTCGGGCTTTGATTTTCGCGAAATTCATCGATTATTCCCCATAAAATCAAATAGTGTTTTATCGATTGCTCGGCATCTAATCAATGGATTAAGATACCAAGTAGGAACCCCAGTATTTAAGTCAAACCCTAAGCTATCCAACAGTGAAAACCACATCGCAATCGGTTTAGTAGTTTTTACGTGATGCGCGAACAAACATACGGACAAACAGACAGACACGAAGTTTAAAAATGTTATATTTGTGTAGTAGCCTATTTTAAGTACCCTTGACCATTTTATTAAATTATCTTTATTGTGCAGATTTTTTGTACCTACTGCTTTATTATAAGTATAGATAGATTATTCTTATTGGGAATAATTTTTGAAAACAAAATTCAGTTGAAAACCTATTTAAATACTATCCGAATCAGCATAAAATCATAATATGGGGGGCAATATGCTTCAATTACAACTGATTAAAAAGATCAAGGTTTAAAAAAAAACGGCCAAGTGCGAGTCGGACTCGCGCACCGAGGGGTTCCGTACAAACAAGTACAATTGTTTTTTTGTGTTGTAACTACAAACTTTCGATTATCGGATATTTCCCTTTACTTGTACTGTAAAACATTGCTTCTTGCCAAATTGCATGATTCTAGGGAAGTACCCTATAGATTTTGAATCCCTTAGGAGTGTCAATATATGCGGCTTAAAAATCCGTATCTTTTTATTGCGTTGACTCAGAAGTTTGTTTTTTAGAGCTCCAAGGGATTGCAGACCTGAGTATTAGGTTTTATAGCTTCACGTGTTCCTGATAAAAAGGGTTTTGACAGACAGACTGACAAGTGATCCTATGAGGGTTCCTGTTTTTCTTTTGAGGTACGGAACCCTAAAAAACGGAGACCACATCGCCAAATCGAAAGTGAAGCACCCATTATATGCCGATCCGCCCGTACACACTAGCCTCACGCACACACACCATACTACGAGTATGCCGATCGGCCGCCACATCGCAGCAGGATCTCGTTAGTAGTCATGTTAATTCTGATAAGTTCTCATGAAAAATTTACAACTATGCACTCTTTTGTGATGAAATTGTTAATCTATCATAAAACACCACAAATAATCCACTCACGCACATACACGCAGCTGCCATTTGCTATGATTCACGTTTGTTTGGCAATGTGGTCTCGTTTTTAAAACCTTCTGGGCCGCGCAACCTGAATAACAGTTATTTGAATAAAAAAAAACACAATTAGCTATGTATCTACAATATATTATTTAAAGTTTTATTCAGTATTAGCAGCGCCCCGCGGCATTGCCCGAGTGTTTTTTTCTGGGATAAAAGTATCATGATGGTTATAAATTACCATTGGTTTATTATAGGTTGCTTATTTATTTTGTTTGGTAATTATTACTACTAAAAAGTACAAATAACACATGAAAATACGTTCAGCTTTCAATCTGTCGTTTATCGATTGCTCGGTTTCTTCTCATCGCATTGAGATTGAGTTGCAAAGTAGGTACACCAGATTTTAAGCCAAATCCTAAACCACAGTATAAATAATAGTAATTACCTATTCCATAGTGAAAACTGTATTTCAATCGGTCCAGTAGATTTATGTGATGCGACTACAACTAGACAGTCACTATTTTAAAATGTTCAGTATATTCTTGTTCAGTAGCATAATTTTAGTCCCATACATTAGACCGTAGACCATTTGTTAAATTATCTTCTATGTAAAGACTTTTTGTTTCTTACTAGGTACTGCTTTATTAAAAGTATAGATAGATAGATTCTTACCTACACTATTTATTGCCATTTCACAGAATAAATAATAGGCCATATGTCTGATCTGGTGACAGGGATAGTCAACAAGCAAACTAGTTATACGACATGGAACAAAGATTGATTCAAGACTAAACTAAAGTGATTATGTTAAAGTAGGTTTTGAATTGCTTTCTATATTATTTCTTCAGACATGCAGATGAATAGATGCAATATTTGTAGTGATGCACACTATTGCTTTGTTAAGTTTCATCGAGATCGAAGAGATCGAGATTGAAGTACTGAAGTGGCAACACCACTGTCATCATGGAAAAAGGGCCGACATTCGGCCTAATTCTGGAAGCCATCACTCCGTACTTCGAAGGGCACGTTAAGCCATCGGTTCTGTTATTGATTGATAGTAGTCGTTAAGCCATATCAGAGGCTCTCGATTCAGAGGCCAGCACTACCTCATACAAAAAGCAAGCAAGCGAAAAGCAAGCATAGCAGAAAGCAGCCCGTTAGGGAACTAACATTAAGGCTGGGTTGCACCATAATACCAGTTATAGTTAGAATTAACTATTTTATAGTTACAGTTAAAATTAACTATATAACTGAAACCTTAACCATGATCCTTTTTTTACCTTATCTTCTTTATTTTCACCATCGTAGGAACTTTCTCACACAATTTCTCGAAGTAGAGACACAATTGCAATATTTCTAAGAAAATTGTGAGTTGTTAACGTTATTTTGAGATTAGAATTTAACCATAACTTTAACTGGTTAATCTTGCGTGTAGGCAAATGATACAAACGCAAAAACGTGCCATTTCGTGTTCTCTCCGAAAGACCCTCGGAAGTTTCAGCACTCCACCACTTAACTGAATCGTAACTTTGTCTGTGACTTGTTGGCACTAGACATTTTGATTATTTGTTGAAAAGACATACAACTTTAAATATCTCTTTACTAGCTAAATGCACAAATTTTGCGGAACTAAACAAAAATGTAAAAAAAACCGTGCTTTTGCAGCGCCGTCAAATCTCCGACGGTACTCTCCGCACGTTACCAAGTACCACATTCTTATTAGTTTGAGAAAATATTAAAGCTCGATAAGAAATATTCAGTGTTTAATTAGCTACAGAAGGCTGATTTTTGTTTCAGTATTTATGAAACAAACAAGTCCAATAAATAAACAAACAAAAATAAAAATGGGTTCAGTGACCCTAGAGTTAGATCATCGATCCCAGAATGATTTAAAAAAATATAATTATCGTACATAAATGGCAGATAATTAAGATGTCAGCCCGATGCATCCAGATTAAATTAATTGGTACTCCATCTGCTCAATCATCTCCAGACACCAAATACCTGAAATACCAGAAAATAGACTAACACAAAACATACTCGTATTTTAAATCTTCCGTAATGACCTGATCTCTACGTTTTATTACAACGATAAAAACACAGAATTTGTGATAGAATTCCAGGCAATATTAACAGAATATATTGCCAGCGATAATATAAAACAAGTAACAAATTCCTAATTTATACCAAAATCAATTTGTCACTTAATCAATTTGTGAATGCGAAAATTAAGTTGAAAGACCTTTGTGGCAAGTGAAAAACCCGAAAAGTCGCGGTGATAAATCGATAGAGTGAAGTCCTCTATCAATGCTTACAAAAACATTTTTAGAACACTTTGGACCTTAGATAGCGCTTTAGTCATTAAGCTATCTTTTTGAAGTCCAATATCTCAGGAACGTGTCTCTTTAGGACACTAGAGTAGCATTTTTTTGTGTTAAAATTGAAGTCCTCTTACGGCTCCTAGCCATTTTATCAGAGCCCCCTGGATCGCTATATACTAACACTACCGTGCCAAGGGACAGACTTCCCGCAATCAAAGCGAGCCAAGCCGAGGTTCGTACTCCCTGGATGCCCTTGAGCTACTCGCTAAAGTTTTAATTTGGCGTGCGCCTGCTACGTCACACATTGCGGCGGAGTGCTTTTGCACCCGAAGAGTATCCTATGTTTTATTCCAGGGTATAAGCTTTCTCCATTCCAAATTTCATCAAAATCCTTGCAGCTGTTATCGCGTTAAAACTCCCCAAACAAACAAACGTTTTCTCTTTTATATATTGGTGTGAACTAGCAGCGCCCCGCAGCTTTGCCCGCATGCAAACTTTGCCAGCCCGTTCACTCCCTAAGGGTTTGGATTTCGAAAAATCCCTCCATAGTGCACCCCTATAGGTTACTCAAGGGATATTTTCTGCATAATTTTAATCTCTAGGTCCACCGGTTTAGGTTTAGGTTTTGTGCGTAGTCAGTCAGTCAGTCAGGCAGTCAGTCAGTCATGGTACTGTTATAGAGGTAGACGTAGAGCCGGTATACTATCACCGAGAAAGTGACACGAATGACAAGTATCTTAATGTTTCTGACTGAGATAGTAGTCCAACGAACTTTATAATAATTAGGTAGTTTAGAAAATTCGCGAAAACACGACTTGGTTAATTGATTTTAAATCTTTTTATGCAAAATAGCAAAAACTGACACTATTAAGAAGAGATTAATTGCAACATGATATGTTTACTAAGGAATAAATTTAATGAATTATTTACTTATATTACTTACTAGCTTTCGCCCGCGACATCATCCGCACAGACTACAGTTTATCGCGAAAAAACAGGCTATGTTCGTCTAGGATTTTAAAAACCATTGCAAAAGTATAGCACCAACGCTCTTGATGCTTTTTGACAAACTTGTTATTATTTCGTTTCCATGGCAACCGTTCCTTACAGCGAGTAATCGTCATTTTCAGTTTTTCCGTGGAAACTTTCCGGAAACCATTTTCCGGAATAAAAAGTAACCTATGATGGTTTCTATATTGTACAGTACCTATTAACAAAGTTCCACCAAATTCGGATCAGCCGTTTTGGCGTGAAAGGTCCGCAACAAACAAATAGACAACGTTTCACTTTTATATTTTGGTGTGGTGTCATATTTTATATGTCTTGAATGTAAGGCACATTCAATATAATATTGATTATATATAAAAAAGTGATTATTTTGTATTTTTTCCGTTGTACTAGTTATGTAGATTACATGTTAGAGAAATGAAAAATAAATAAAAATGCTCTGGATACTAAAACCACAATCAATTTCACTAATGTCATATCTATTATCCATTATGATGAGCGGTTCTTAATAAATTCTGCCCGAATCGTTCTTCGTACCTAATATTCTTCTTTTATTCTGTGGGGTAAAGACGGGGCTGCAGTCGGGCAGCGTCGTATGGTAAATTATAACGTTTAGTACAAAGAAAATTATACCAATTACCTAGCTCCCAAACTAGGACACCCTGTACTATGTGCACTAGAAAACGAATAAATATACATAGATACGAATATTACATCCATGACTCGGAAACAAACATTTCTGCTCATCACATAAATTATTGCACCTTGTGGGATTCGAACCCGCGAACGTTAGTTGACTTCGCAGTTAACAGTTCTGCCAACTGGTCGTCAATACAAAGATAACTCCTTAGCTACCTATGCGAAGCCGGGGAGGGTCGCTTGTAAATAAATGAGGTACCTACCAAAAGTTTTGTGATAAAGCTCTGTTTTCAGTATACGGATTTTGGATTTCTTAGATACAATTCTACTAGTCTACGTTGGGGTAGACGAGTTTTTGAGTAGAGACCACGTTTAGGCAAACGTAGTGTAGGACGCCCTGCGGCCAGGTGGGAAAGTCCTGCGAAAGGCGGCCGGAAGATATTGTATGAAGAGAGCTGAAGACCGAGTTCAGTAGCGTGCATTGGGAGAGGCCTACGTCCAGCAGTGGAGAAATATAGGCTGATGATGATGATGATGATGATGATGAGATACAATTTCTGCCATTATGCTATCACTATCACAACAACATATTATACAGAAGCGCCTCTCTATAGATACCTACAACCGATTTTGTTTCGGATTTAATCTCGGCAAGTAGGTTGATTCCCGATGAAGGTTTTAATTTAACGTATAATTCATGCTTTATACTAATTTAGTCTACCTAGGACGATTTTCTTTGGATATGGATGATCAAAGGTAAAGGGTTTGCCACGTAGTACACGTAGTACTGTATATACAACCCGTACGACTTAACAAGACACCTCGCTAGAATGCAATCCCACTTACCTCTTACACATGAAAATTACGTCAACACGGGACAATTCCATCCCAATTACCTAGCCCCAAACTAGGATACTCTATACTATGGGCACTAGATAACGGATAAACATACATAGATACCAGTATTACATCCATGTTTCGCAAACAAACATTTCTGCTCATCACACAAAATATGATTGCAGCTAGCAGACTTCGAACACGCGACCGTTTGAATTCGTACCTAGGGTCTCTAGACAAACTGATCGTCGTTTCTAGTTAAGTCGTACGGGTTGTAGGTTTAAACACTATATAGGCTCATTGATTTAAATGCTAAAAATCAACCTCAACTCATTATGCATTCTAAAACACTGAAAAATTAAAATTACGTCATCAGCGCGAGGCTTCTAGGTGGCTTTAAGGTGGAACGTTTCGCACACTAGTACACTAGCTACACTAGTGATATTTATGTGATACTACCATTAAAACATGTTTGTTAGGTCTCCTAGATTGTGCAAAATCTGCTTGCGTTATCTGAAGAAGTGTTGAAGAGCTGTAACGACAAAACAACACAAAAAAAAAACATTTCGCGCCTAAGCGAAACGTTGCACCTTAAATCGCACGGGTTGTAGGCTCAAGCACTATATAGGCTCATTGATTTGAATGCTAAAAATCTACCTCAAAGCATTATGCATTCTAAAACACTGAAGAAATAGAATTACGTCATCAGCACGATGTTTCTAGTTAAGGCGGGGTCAGTCCCGAAATCAGCAAAAAGACGAATAGCAAAACGTCGAGAACGAGGTAGGTAATGAAAAAATTTGATGCGAACCAAAAAATACTGTGGATAGAAAAGAATACTACCCAAACAAATAACCGAATAGAATTATCAGAAATTGCTTGGTATCCTTGGAGAAAAAACACGAACTACCACATGAAAATAACTTAATAGTTTATATTTGTTGACCGAGCGAGCGCGAAGCGTCTCTGTTCGGCGTCTCTGTTCGTCAGCTTCGGCAATATTTTTTACGTATGTCTTGATGTCTGTCCGGCTGTTCTACACTATAGGTCGCATTTCTCAACCGATCTAGACAAAACTTGGTATACAGGTTAAACACATTTTTAGATTTTTTAGTCGTCGGGAATTTTATGATTTGGTACTTCAACCAAAAAAGGGTAAAAAGGGGGGCTACTGAATATCTCCGCCATATTAAATCCGATTTCGATGGTTCTTTGAAAGTAGTACCTTTAAGTTAGTCTCATAAACATTTTGGTGAAGATCTGATGAGGATCCTTTACCTACTAGGCAGGGATTGACTGACACCTTGGTTATTAATGTAGTTTTAGAATGAGTAGATGGGCGCTACTATGCACAGCTAAATTGTTTGCAAAAATGTTTATACGCGCGAGGTCTACAGCTCACAGAGACACTCGTTATACCTATAGGTACTTAGATTAAGTTTCATAGTGCTGACATGAACTTCCTGTTCAAAAGCTCTTAAAAAAAGAATTAAAAAAGAAACGCTGTTCTCGTTATTTTCAGCGACAAAAACAGTTTTTTTTAATAATTGTTTATCTACCATATTAAATGAAACAAATAACCGAAAATATTTTTTTATTGAGTTTTATACGAGTATATTGAGATATCAATAGAAAAGCACAAAAATTATCCAAATCGACTCCTGAGCTGCATCACCTCTCCCGCTCACACTGCACCTGTACGAGCAGGACAAACGTTTGAGAGCCTACCCAGCCTTAAGTCACACGGGTTGTACAAAGGGTAAAAGAAAGCGCGGACCTAATGATAATTCTAATTCTCAGCATATGTATATTCATGAACCGTTAAAATCTAAGCCCATAAAACTTTATTTAAATCATGGGCTAGTCCAAAATGATCTAATTTGACGCGAAATTGTCTCTTAACCAGTTTTCACCGATACCTCGACTCGAGGTATCAAGATCGTTTAACGATATCCGTTAAAGGGTCAACGACTTAAGAAATTTTACTGATAATAAATTTACAATTTGTGTCGTATGAGAAAAAAACTAGATCAGTTCCCGTGTCCACGGCGAATCTTGTAAGTTTCGGAGATGACAGCGAATTACGCTGGCAAAGCATTGTTCCAGAAGTGTAGTTGAAGTTGCAAAATGTGTAGTTGTTTATATTGCTTGCTTTTCGTATTAGGCTTTTCGTGTTAGAGTATGTCAGGCTGCCCGACGGCCTGTGACATGGCTTAACAACAGCTATTAATCAAAGACAACCGGGACCGACAGCTTAACGTGCCCTCCGACCGAAGCATGGAGCGATGGAAATCCGTCCATGACTTAGGAAAGTCATTGGTCCATACCAATGTTTTTTTTAGTTATGAGCTTAAAATTGAACCTGGGTTCAATTGGTTCGCCCTATAATAATTTGTTATTTATTCACTATGACCATTCAGACACGTAACGCGTCGCATTACGGTTTCTTCGTTTAATTGTTCGTGACCGTGATGAATGTTTTTTTTAAATACTTAGTCAAAATGTCGAGTCCCGGTTAGTTAAGTAGTCAAAACTTTAGTCCAGTTTAGTCTATTATTTATTCTGTGGTCCAGTCACAGTTCGAGTTATCTCCGAAATTCCCTAGGAAGGTCGGAGATAACACGAAATTACACGTTTTTTTGCGTTTGTATCGTTTGCCTACACTCGTGCACGTTAACGAACACTCAATGATTAATATTCCACCAATATTACACACTACCTGCGCCCCGCGGGTTTCACCCGCGTGAGGGATGATGACGACGATGATGATGATGATGATGATGAAGATGATGAAGATGATGATCCTGTGTTATTCCAGGGTATAAGCTATCCCCAAACCTAAATTTCATCGATTTTTGTATATAATAATATTTATAATTAAACAACAAATGAATAATTAGGTGGGTATTGTAAACATTTGCACGTCTGCTTGCAGACTGAATACAGTGTTACAACAAAATAATTTATTTAAAATATTTTTATATGACTGTGTTCTGGCAAATAAACAAATTGATTTGATTTGATTTGATATAAAAAAACAATGACTTCCACAGCCATTACACTTTACTAGCACATATAATTAGTATAATTTATGCACATAGCTATTTATTTTAACTTCTCAATGTCATTATCTACTGTCTTGAAGATCTGCTCAAGGAACAGAAGTCTGATAACTTTTCGCTTGAGTAGTGCATGATTTTCGTACTGAACTCGTATCTTAATGTAAATAGCCAATTTGTATTTCTACCTAAATGTGCTAACTAGACGTTAACGTTAACATTAATGGCATTACAATTGACTGAAATACTGCTGCTACCGCATTAAATCACTTTATTAAACTACAGCCATAGAGCAAAGATTATTAAACTATTACCTAAACGTTAATTATATATTACGTCTATTATTATCTTTCTTAATTTATTTATGTATCTAATATGACAAGCTTATGATAAACCTTAACTCCGAGTTTAGTCTATTAAATGTTAATGACCACAATTTGACAAATCGTGCTTTTATTACGAGCACTGCACGCCCGAGGTCACTGCACTTCAGCATCATAAACACGATATCGAACCTACTGTACCTACTAAACGTCAATTAACATTTAAAAAAAACTCGCCAATATTCGCGGCCACATTAATCTACCGTAACCTATCAGTTTAATTTATGAGTGTCCGTCATAGTGGGTGAAGTTCACGGCTTATGGGTCAGTCGAGCGGTGGCGGGGAGAGCAGCAGACGCGCTATAAAAGCTAGGAGAAATGCTCTCACTGCATCCACTCCTCCGTGTGCTCTCCTAGAATACAATCAGACATGGCGTCGAGATTCATTATTGCCGTGGCGTTGTTAGCCGTCTGTCACTCCAGCCCTGCCTCATTTGGTGAGTGTCCGACAAATATTCGATAACGTATTATATTTAAATATAAAATTAAATAAATATTGGTCTCAAAATTCAAGATCCTAAACTGATAGGAGTAGTGTTTGTAATTGTAAAACAAAATAGAAGGAACTCATCCTTTGCCGTCTCAAGTTAGATAATTCGGAACAATAAGCTTGATTGGCAAGTAGAAAAAAAATTAATAAAACTCGTGACCTGGCGACAAACACCACGATTTAAATAAGTTTTATTCCTATTAAAAAGTGTAAATCATAAGCAATAACATCTCAATGCTCCCTTTCAGGCGTTCGTGAACAACGCTCCTATAAGGAAGCAGATGCGATAAGCTACAACTATGGCGGCAGGAATGAGGCCTCTGCCTACATCAAAGGCCAGAACGTGCAGGCGGAAGGCAGGAACGACCAAGGCAACTATGCCCGTGACGGGATTGGCAACGCCTATCGCGGAGAGACGAAAGTCCGCGTCATCGAATCCGACAGCACCCCCTTAGTGGGAGCGAATTTACAGCCTGCCTACTACTCCGCACCAGCGCCTCTCGTCACCTACGAGCAGAACTACGCTGTCCCCAATCAAGGAGCTTATGACGCCCAGTCCTACGCCAGCAACGGCCAGGCCATTTCCAACGCCCAGGCCCAGACCAACGACCCCACCAACATCGCCGCCAAGAACCAAGGCTACAACTCCGTATACACACCAAGCTACGATTCTGCCTCATCCACCGCCAAAGCTAACAGTCAATCTGGCTACGCTGCCTCCTCCGCTAAGGCCGCCCAAGTCCCCGCCCGCAAGAGCATCAGCTGGCGCTTCGGCACCGCGTATGACCACCCCGCCGCCTACATCGGGTCTGTCCCCAGCAACAACTATTTAGCCAGCAGCAAAGCCCAAGCAGTGCAGGACAGCTTCGCCAAGTCCATCGCCGACGCAAATCGCGGTATCGTTACAGCCGAAACCAAAAGCACTGGTGGCCAGGGAGTTGCTGCTGCAAATCTTCGCAACCAGGGCCTCAGGTCTGGTGAGACCTACTCCGGTGACATCATCAGGTCTGTCCCCAGCGACCACTATTCCATCAAAACCGAAGCCCAAACAGTGCAGGACAGCTTCGCCAAGTCCATCGCCGATGCAAATCGCGGTATCGTTACAGCCGAAACCACAAGCACCGGTGGCCAGGGAGTTGCTGCTGCAAATCTTCGCAACCAGGGCTTAATCGGTGGTGCCAGATCCGGTGAGATCTACTACGGACCCGCTGACATCACATCCAACGCTTACTCTAACGGCCAGGGTTATGCGCTCGGTTCTGCCGATGGTAAAATCGCCCTATCTTCTGCTAACTCTTATGGATCTGGATTGTCGAGTTCCAACTCCCAAACGAGAAACTACGGTAGTGCTCCTTTCCAGCCTACTACCATCTACAGAGTGGTGGACCCGAGTGCCAACTCCGCTGCCCAAGCTACCGCATACAGCGGCTGAGCTACTACTCTGGATGTTGGCAAAAGCAATCACATCACGACGACAGTCTGTAAAATCGAATACTTGTCTTGATGTATTTGCCGTGCTCAAATAGTTATATATAATTTATTTATTTAATATTGCATTAATACACATTCTTTTAGGAACCAATTTGTCATTGTAATGCGAAAATTGCCGTCTTTAAATAAAGTTTTTAGAATCTAAAGTGACAGCTTTTTTTCATATTCTGCATAAACTATTATTATTATTATTAAGTACTAGCAGTGCCCGCGGCTTTGCCCGCGTAGACTTTTCTTAGGATACAAGTAAAGTCAACCCTTCCTTTGCCTTGCCGTAGTCGGGTAAAAAAAATAGCCTATGACACTCTATGTACACTTGAACACGAATCGATTGATACCTCGCTTATCAAAATCGGACTAAAAGAGTTCGCCTCTTTTAGTCCTAAGGTGGTCGCTATGGTGGAACACTAACATATTTAATTATACATACATAAATAGATTGTTAAACTCATTACCCCTCCCTTGCCTCGCCATAGTTGGGTAAAAAGTACCTATATGCAAAATAAAAACGTTTCGACAATATTCGTTAATAGTTTTTGCTCGATTGCTCGGTTTCTTCTCATCGCTACTTTTACTATTATTTATCATCGCATCGAGATTGTAAGATTCATCAGATTTTAAGTCAAATCCTAAGCTATCCAACAGTGAAACTCGCATTTCAATCGGTCCAGTAGATTTTAAGTGATGCGCAAACATACATCCAGACAAACAGAAAGACAAAAAAAAAGATAGTGTTCAGTAGCTCATTTTAAGTCACCTGGACCATTTTAAAAAAAATATTATTAGGTGAAATTTTAATATAATTATTTTTTATTTTAAAATATAACAAATTTTAATAATAAACTAGGATTAGATACCCTATTATTTAAAATTAAATTTTTATTACATATATATTTTTTGTTTAATATTATTGTTTTATTAATAATATCATACATACGCACTTATACTTTTGATTACTTACTGCTTTATTTAAAGTATAAATATTTTATATAATAATGGACATATGTACTTATGTACAATGTAATATTTCTATACTTAAAGGTCTAGATCTAGGTAATATACTAGATCTTTTTATCAGCCGCAATGCTCGCAGAGGAAATAAAGTTCAATTACAATTATTTTGGTGTAATTTTAAGAACGTAAGGTAGTTAAATATTTTATCTATCCAATTACTACAAACAATATTGCAAATCAGCTATTACCTTAAACAGATTTCCATTTCGTAAATGTGCGTGAGTTTCTTTGAAAACACCCACACTTGCTCGAATCATGAATTCAGAGTGGCAGTAATCCCGAATCAAATAAAATGAAAAGGTCTATTATTATTATTATTATTCACTTTATTTATCTTTATATCTTAAATTTAATTTTTTTACAATATTTCTTTAAATAAAAGCTAATAAAAATATTATAAAAAACCTAAACCTAGGGTACCAACGGTAGCGGAGCAGGGCCCAAACTACCGGTGGCTAGGGCTGCAGAGTGAGGAACCTCCTGACTATACGCGCCGTGTCAAGGAGTACTGCCTTCTGCATCTGACCCTTAATCCAACCATCTAGCGAGAGCCTCTTAAGATGTTGGTCGAGGCTCTTCGCTATAAGGCCGTTCGCCGAAACAACTATCGGGACAATGATCGTCGAGTCAACATTCCACATGGCGGTCACCTCATGAGCCAAGTCAAGGTACTTGCTGAGCTTGTCCTTTTCGGCCTTCACGAGATTCTTATCGTGTGGAATGGTGATGTCGACGAGCACTGCCCGGCGTTGGGACCGGTCTACCAGCACAATGTCAGGCTTATTGGCAACAATAGTCCTGTCCGTGATGATAGAGCGGTCCCAATAGAGCAATGCACGACCATTTTCGAGAACTGGCGCCGGTACGTACTTATAGTACGGCTCCTCAGATTCGACAAGGTCATACCGAAGGGCAATTTGCTGATGGATGATCCTGGCTACTTGGTTGTGTCTGTGCAAGTACTCTCCGTTAACAAGATGAGAACAGCCGGAAATTATATGCCTGAGGGACTCCCCGGGACGGCGGCATGCCCGACAAATGTCGACCGTACCGTCCTTCATAATATATTTCCGGTAGTTATTCGTCTTGATAACTTCGTCCGCAATTGCACAGACAAAACCCTCAGTGTCACCAAAGCGTAGCCAGTTCACCGACGCGAGCAAGTTCACATCAGGCCCTGTTAAGGCCCGATAGAACCGCCCGTGCAGCTCCTTGCCCTTCCATACGTCCTTGCGGTCATCGGTACTCAACACCGATGGTTTGCGCCAATTCTCGTTTGCCAAGGAGAGCGGTGTGAGAGTCTTATCAACTGCCACATCACGATGCAACCCACACTCGGTGTTTAGGAAGTACTCCCTGAGACTGCACACTTCACGGTTGTGGAGGTTCTTGGCATTTAAAAAGCCACGACCCCCCCACTTACGTGGTATGTACAATCTCATAACAGACGAGCGCGGGTGTAACATACGATGTGACGTAAGCAGTTGACGGACTCTCTTATCCAAGGCGTCAAGCTCAGTTTGAGTCCACTTTAGTATGCCAAAAGAGTATATGAGCAAGGGCATCACCCAACCGTTGAAGGCACGCGCCTTATTGCCACCTGACAAAAGACTGTTAAGTACTTTGGTCAGGCGGCAGAAGAAGCGCTCCTTCACCGACTGCTTAATCTCCCTGTCCATGATACCCAACGATTGTGACATACCAAGGTATTTGTAGGTCTCGGTCTCAGAGAGAGATTTGAGTGTCATTGTCTCAGAAAGCTGCAAATTCATAGAATTTACAACTTTCCCGCGCTGCACATGCATGACCGCACATTTGTCCACACCGAACTCCATGTTGATGGCTTATTATTATTATTATTATTATAGGTAAATTTTTTTTTTTTTTTAACTGTTAAATTATTTTACTCGCGACTTCGTCCGCATTTACATTTTACTATCCACGATGGTCCTATTCTTCTTGTCATTATAGTTGCTTTTGCAGTAAACTGCCTAAACACTAGGTAAAAGAACTACCTAAACGTACTTTATTTTACTTCTCTGCACACTATGCATATAAATGCATCACATTTTACTTCTCTGCACACTATGCATATAAATGCATCACATATTACTCCTCTGCACACTATGCATATAAATGCATCACATTTTACTTCTCTGCACACTATGCATATAAATGCATCACATTTTAATTTGAAAGTAAGCTACAAATCTCCGTTGAAAACCGTATGGAAAAAAAACAAAGAGTAAATAATAATAAAAAAATCTAACTTTGAATATTCATGAAAAACCCGTCACGAAAAGTGGCGCGCGGGCATAACACTCGGTTATACTGTGACGATGTCATCCTCTTTCATCATAATTAAAACCACATTTCAAAGGTTATTCTATAATTCTAATATATATCTGTCATTCTGACATTGTCATTCATTGGATTTGCAAAACTCGATATTTACAAAATAATATGTTATGAAATCTGTGCCTAAATAAGTTTATCACATCTGGCTGGAGTTCTTTAATTATATTATATAGTATTTCAGTTCGTGGTTATTTTGATCCGTATTGCTAAAGTAAGCAAAGTCTGTGATAATAACAGTACTAGAGCCCCAAGGGTACACTGAACAAATATTGGAGAAGACTGAATAACCGAGTGCATGATCTTCAAGCTAGTAGCTGCGAGCCTATTGTCTTCTATGAGAGACACCCAAAGCCAAAAGGATGGCTCGCACCACGAAGTTTCCCTGTTGTACCTACTCTATATAATTGTGCGCTGAGAGATAGATAGATAACTCCTTACTGCACTAAAAACTTAAAAATTAGCACATAAACATAGACCTTAAAATAGTAGAATCGGCGGCCTTATCACTAAGCAGCGATCTCTTCCAGGCAACCTTGGATTAGAAAGGGAGAATAATGAACATTAATGAGCGATAGTGCACATGTCATGCATGAGTTGCTCCTTGAGCTGGTATGCACCCTTGAGGGACCGCCTCAAAACAAAACTAATGTAATCCATACGGTGCATTCATCTGGCGATTTATTTTCGTCCTGGCTGCGCTCCGCAGTGTTGCCCGCTTGGACTTATTTCCGGGAAAAAACGGGAAGACAAGACAACGAAAGTGCTAGAAAACCCAAACCAAACTAAAATGAGACAAACATTTAAGTGAGAATGGAAGCTAACCAACTTTAAATCGTTATAGATCCTAAATAGTCATTCGAAATGCAAAATTATAAGAGAAACCTAAAGATGATTTTCAAATAGTTACCTATTCAATGATACGTTTATTCGTCGACTTTTTTTTCTTTTTCACAATATGGCGTCTATTTGTCGCCATATTGAATTTTGATGATGACATTAATCTCTAGTGACACACGCAAGAGTAAGATAAATAGATGGACGTAAGAATCATCAAAATCGGTCTACGCGTTTGGTCTATATAGTGTCATAAAGGAACAGACATACATACATACATACATACATACATACATACATACATACATACATACATACATACATACATACATACATACATACATACATACATATATATATATGTATACATACGAGTACATAGGCTGTAAAGTCGGGTAGAAATGCCTGTGTCCCTCCTCGGGATGCACACTATTTCCTTGTCAAACATTAAAATCGATTCAGCCGTTTAGTTGTGAAAGGGTAACAAACAGACAGAGAGATAAAGAGCCAAGGCGAGACCTTTAGTTAAGTCATTAGTCAAGAAGTTAAAAAAAAGTCGGAGTCCACACCGCCAAATAAACGAGTGAAGTATAGCAAATAAACGGCGGCTGTGTCATACTTAGGCCTTCATCTATAGTCTTCATTTAAAGTTCATTTAAAGGCTTTTTTTTTACCCGACTACGGCGAAGCAAAGGAAGTGTTATGTTTTCAAACTAAAAACTTGGTCCCATTTTGACAAGCGAGGTATCAATCGATTCGTCTTTATCGCAAGAGTATCATAGGCTATTTTGTACCCGACCGTTGTCGGGTTTTAGTTTTTGAACTTATGTCTTGTTTAACCCGTAATGCCAAGGTAAGGTTTGGTAGTACTGTAGTTTGGTATGGCGAAAGAAGTTCTCTATGGACATAAAACTTCCTTGGGTATGACCAAAGATTTCGAATGAGCAGTTTTCCATTAGGCTTTGTCAGTTTAGTTTTTTCATCGTAACTTTTGGTATTTACTCAACTGAACGTAGTAATCGAAAGCATAACCTGCTTTCGATTACTATAATGACTGGCAGTTTCGACATATTCAGATTTTATTCGTTCGCTCGTAGTTTGTGTATTTTACGGTAAAACGCTGTTTTTACCTGCTTTCGATTACTACTTTCAGTTGAGTAAATACCAAAAGATACGCGAGCGCCATCTCTTGACGATGAAAGAACTAAACTGACAATGCCTAATGGAAAACTGCTCATTGCGATTCTAATTACAAGAAAATGATGAATCCTTTTTTTTATTTTATGCCCTTTTCATATATTTGAAGAATTATCTTTGACATTTGACTGGTTTTGACGTCCGCTATCGACCGTTTCGTTTTCAAATTTGACGCTACTTTTCATACTTGATTTTTGCGATGAAAGTATCTGCGATGTACTCCCAGAAATATGTACTTTTTGGTTTATTACAAATATAATAATTTTGAAACGCGAATTATTGAAACAGGTATATTGTCTTGGTATACTACTAAAAAGTTTTGTTATATCACCATTATGTGCTTTGAAATTCATAACAACATTTGAGTGGGCTATTATCGGCCTCCTGCTCCTGGGCCATCAACGGCTCCAGTAAACTCTAGCGTACCGCTGAGCACCAGAAGGTGTGGTGCCGAGCACATGATGCCCACGAGTCAGAGCCGTAGAAGGTACACTGTATGCAAAAACAAAACTATAAAGAAGTGCAGAAAATGTTGCGAAAACATAATGAAAAATGATTCTCTGGATTCCATACCTCGTAAAATCAATTGTGCTGATTTCTCATGACAAGTTCCTAATTCATAGGTATAATAGATATGAAAAGGCAAATACTATGTACAAAATTATGTTTTTTATTTCATATTATTCATGTAGGAATTTCCTGTATTTTAGTCTCACATTTGCTCACTGGGTCGCTTTTGACCCCTTTAAAAATATACTTCTAGGAACTGAAATTCAAAAAAATATCTTTTTATGTTTTTTGGGATCTATTAAGAGAAACATATACAAATTTTACAAAAAATGTCGATCTAAATAGTTCTGGGTATATATGGGTTAAACATTCTTGTTAGTGTGTTGTTTAGTTTTATCCGAGCGCCTGGTCGATGCGGCGCGTCACCAACATGCTGGTACTCATTCAATTTTATTTTTAAAAGCTTTTATTTAACTTCACTTGTATGTAGGTATCTATGTCTATGTATTTCTGTCTGTCCTGGAATCTTGCAACTCAAATTACGACCACTTCCCGATTAGCTATCCAGCTGAAACTTTCAGGGAAGCACAAATCGAAAACAAAGCATTTTTTTTTATTAAAAGGTGACAAAGCAATAAAAAAGCGATATTTTTTCTCCATTTTTTAGTTATTCTTATTGTCTCATCGAATTAGTATTGCAATTCAACGGGACAAAGCAGCCAGCTTCTTGCGTATATTCTGTGAACTCGTAGTGAGCTAGGCTAGAACACTTAGAAAAGCCTTCGATGGATCAAGGACTACCTATCAGCCTGCACTGGCATGTGGGTTGTCTAGCCGTTTCAAGTTAGCTATATATTTTGTAGTAATTTGTTGTATTCTGTAGTAGTTAGCAGGGACCACAGCAGTATTCCATGACGGTGGGGGCAAACTTCTTTGATTACCAGAAGACGAAAGACGAAAGCGGGAGCGAAGCGTAGCGAGGTCCCGCCTTCGCTTTCTAACCTATGACGGCCAAGTCGGGCTTCCTCCCCTTCTATTTTACGATATGGTCACTAAAGTTTGACCATATCATGAAGTAGTAGGCGTGCGTTTAGCTGTTCATATCTTCAAACGCTGATTATTCATTCATGTGGTCAAACCATTTCATGATGTCGACGATAATTGCATGAAATATAACTTTTTAATGATGTGGCCAACTATTTCATGAAATTATCAAACCACGGCACAAACACCCTCATAAAAAAACAGTTCCTTATTGATTTAAATAAGATTTTGCATTTAGGCAACGGAACTATATATATATATGTATGTATGTATGTACAAGTCCACAAGCTGGTGACAGACGGACGACAGACAACGTTGCCGAAGCAATAGGGTCCCGTTGGGAGCCTTTGGGTTCGGATCCCTAAAAAAACTTAAGATACCAGAAAATCGGCTTCTATTTAACAATTTATCAAATACTTTCTCCTAACTTTTTGTGCTCTACATCACCCCGTAACAACCAGTATTTATACACCGGATATTTTTCACAGTATCTACACGTAAAGTAACAAGCAAGACAGCGCGATATGCGGCGGCGGTGGCGGTGAGGCGAGTAATATTTGACCAACCCGAGCCAATACGATACGATACGAAACTCTTTCATATAATTACTTGTTAAAGAAAAAATATACATTGTAATTTTAATTAAAACTATGGTAGTACAATGGGCGGTCTTATCGGTTAAAGCGATCTCTTCCAGACAACCATTGATGGACAGTACAGAAGTAGAAGAAATAGATGGCGTTGTACAGTTCGGATATCACATTAGTTGGTACACCGCAATGTAGTGCGGAGTGTTGGACAACAGCAAAAAAGCACGAACAGCAATTGCACACAGCTGAAATGAAGATGCTGCGCTGGGCGGGCGGTGTAACATCTGGATAGAATACGCTATGAGCATGTGAGAGGATCGTTCGGAGTGGCTCCAATAACGGATAAACTAAAAGAAAGCAGACTTAGATGTTACGGCCACATAATGAGACGAAATGATAGTTTCTCAGTAAAAACGGCCTAGAATATACCTATGAAACGCATGGGAAGAGGAAGACCCCTCGCTACATAGTGGTCCAGTATCGAGAGGGAGATGAAAGCGCAAACCCTAACTCCTATGACAACCCAGGATACAGCGTCCTGGCGCCGCCATACAAGAAGACCCGACCCCAGATAGAACTGAGATTAAGGGGTGGAAAAAGAAGATATTAGTTGGTAGATTAGTTAAATTATACAATACAAACAATTAAATTCTAACATAAAATAAATACCTACACTTTAATTTATATTATAATCTGTAATTATAATAAAGCAATAAGAACGAAAAACTCTGTACATAGAAAAACAATACATACATGAATGCTAAAAACAAACTACACTCTGTTTTTTGGGCAGTCGTGTAAGAAATGGTCTAGGGTACTTAAAATAAGCTATTGAACAAGAGTTCAGTAGCTTTTGTGCTATTCCAAGACCTTATACTACCAATATACCAACATTTGATCAAAATTCCTTCAGACGTTTAAAAGTTTTTTATCGATTGCTCGGCTTCTACTCAACAGGATTGAGATACCGAGTACCCCAGTTTTTAAGTCAAACTCTAATCTATTCAACAGTGAAAACCGCATGGTTTTCAGTGTTGCAAACCCATGCGGTTTCCAACAGCATGTTTAGCAGCAGTTGCTAAACATCGCGCATTAGTAAAAACTAATGCGCGATGTTTGTTCGCGCATTAGTTTTTACAAAACATACAGACAAACAGACAGACACGATTTAAAAAAATGTTATATTCTTGTTCAGTAGCTTATTTTAATAGCATAGCATAGACCATATTATTTTTTATCTTAACGAATGTCATATTTTGGACATTCGCGGATGCGAATGCGAATGCGAATATCTGCTGCCAACATTCGCGAATGCGAATGCGAATATTCAGTTTTTGTTTAAATTTGGCGCCATTTGTCTATGGCTTGGTGACTTTAGCGGCAGTCCCGTTCGAATGAAGTGCGTTCCGTCTGTTTTTCGTTCCGAAAATAGCCGAGTTAATACGAACGCATCCGATTGAAGTGTCATTCCGCTCGCGCCGGTGTTTTCGTAAACAAAACAAGTGAAGCTTCATTGCCCAAAGTTAAATAATTAAATGATACCAAATCATAAAGAGAAGACTGATAATATGATTACGAGGTTAAGTTACTTTTTATTGCATTAAAAAACATAAGAAATTAATGGAATTGGATTTTGTTATATTATCCAACTATTATTACCTCCTTAAAAAAATTATACACGCAAAAACATTCGCAATAATTTCGCGAATGCGAATACGAATGCGAATATGCAAAAAAATGCGACTATTCGCGAATGCGAATGCGAATATTCGTTACATCACTACTAGGCACCGCGTCACCGCAGCCGCAACAGCCATCGCAGCAGTAAGTTCGGAGCTCAAACCAGTTTTATCGGAGCATACATCTGCATCGATAAGTGATCCATTATTTTTTGCCATCCTTTAGAATGTTGACCCCTATCGATATAACTGTATGGAGACCTCAAGGTTACTGAGGTTTAATTTTGGAGTTTCCTATACATATTATTATAGTAGATATCAATAATTACTAGCTAATGTTTCCCGCGACTTTGTTCGCATATACATCGATACGTACATAATATCAAACGTTTTTTTATTTTTTTTTGTGTATACCAACAGGTTGTTACAATAAACTTAGTCTAATTACATGTTTTTTGTGATAGTAACAATAACAACCCAATAAGAGGCAAACACAGCATGAATTAATAAAATTAAAATGGTATTTTTTACAAACCATTCCAATCTAAAAGAAAAAATATAAAAAAAAATTTAGAAAAATTTGGAAAATTTTGAGATATTAATTTAAAACAAAAATAAAATAACTAGGTTCACTAATGAGACCCTAAAGTAGCATATAGGGTTTCAGCATCCCTGACCACAATTGGTTACATAGTCTTAGCATTATTGTTATTGGACTATGCTTGCCCATTTTGGTTCTATGACATTTGGATGAACATAAATTTAAGTACCAGTACGGTAGCCAGAACGCGGGACAACAAACCCAATCAAAGACAAGATATCTGGTATATTAATGTGACCATTTAAAAGTAAGCCTATCAGCCAAGTTTGTCGACTGATAATATTGTAACCTTTCCCTATAATCAATTAGCTCAGGTCTGCCCAGCGACCGGGTCATGAAACGTATAAACCTTTTTTGGATAAAAATTTGTTAAGAAGTTATTTTTTAGTAAAGCTATTTGAAGACTTTTTCTATTCAAAGAATATGTTATTCAAGCATGATGACAACAAAAATACATGTTGTTTGATTGTAAGTGTAACGTTGTTTACGATATGTTAGAGATTATTATAGGAAGTCAAATGGACGTACGTAGTGCTACCTATTTTAAGTTTTAAAGTTTATTGTTAGAAAGACAGAAATTACCATCTTCAAACATAGAGGTGGATGCAAAGGATCACATGTCAAGATTTTTGAGAGTTGGTACGGAGTTAATAAACCGACCGCGTAGTTTTATGAATCACGCGCGGTTTCAACCACGTGGCTTATAATGATGATGATGAAAAGTAAAATTATTGTTATTCCAGGGCCTATAGTATCTATCTATATACCAAAATTCATCAGAATCCGTTCAGCCCAGGATTGTATCATGGTACAAAGTAGTTGTTAATTGTTATGTGTTTATGAATTGATTACAAACTAGACGAAGCTTTAGCTTATAGTGCTGATGCTATTATTTTTTATATGGAGTTGCAGTGTCTTTTTTTTGTAAAATTATGCACAACTGTGTATAATTATACAAAATATTAAAAATTATGCACAACTGTGTATAATTATACAAAATATTAAAAATTATGCACAACTGTGTATAATTATACAAAATACTAAAAATTATGCACAACTGTGTATAATTATACAAAATACTAAAAATTATGCACAACTGTGTATAATTATACAAAATACTAAAATTATGCACAACTGTGTATAATTATACAAAATACTAAAAATTATGCACAACTATGTATAATTATACAAAATACTAAAAATTATGCACAACTGTGTATAATTATACAAAATACTAAAAATTATGCACAACTGTGTATAATTTTATATTGAGCAGAAACCGAAAAAAAATGTAAAATTGTTTATCACATACGTTAGATACGTTGCTGCTTTAGTTGAATACTAGCTGTACCTGCGGCTTTACCCGCGTTGTATTTTTCTGGGATAATAAGGACCCTAAGAGTTATTCCAGAACCATAAGTACCAACATACCAAATTTCATTTAACTTCTTTCAGACGACAAATCGTTTATTATCGATTGCTCCGCTTCGAATTTAGATACCAAGTACACCAGTTTTTAAGTCAAACCTTAAGCTATCCAACAGTAAAAACCGCACCGCAATCAGTGCAGTAGTGTATACCTACGTGATGAGCGAAAGCCACTCTAAAATAGCCAACCAAATGTAATGATAAACATTTGATACATATTAAAAAACTTAACCGTCTAAAAACGAAGTCATTATCATATTTCACAGTTTATAACCAGTAACTTCATTCAAAACGAGCTTTCACAAATTAAAAAACTAGACTAGATATGCCCAATTCAGTGAATTTTTTAAAAATTAATAATTCATGTTACCTTTCAAGTCATAAATTATTTTTTGATTTGTGAATCATTCCAATATCCTGTTTCTGTACATTTAATCATCTGCATTTATTATTGCTCCAGTAATGTTTTATTGATTCATCGGCAGGACACATAAATTTTATGAGATGCTATGATTCGAAATGGCCAAAAAAGTTTTATGGACTTGAACTTAATTGTATGAGATTGTTTAGACTGCTATACATCAAAATACAGTGGGAGTTAAATTTATCACCACACACACATCGTATCACATTTATTGGATCTAACCAAAAAAAAACTTTTTTTTAAGCTGTTTTTAATGTTTTACCAACATGGTCATTTTTCTGCGTTAAAAGTATCCTGTGTTAATCCAGGATGAAAAAGTATGTAATGCAATATACCAAATTTAATCAAAATTCATTAGGCCGTCAAATGCCAACACTGCATTGAAACCGCATTTCAATCGGTCCAGTAGTTGGAAGTAATGAGTATGCGAGAACATAATATAGACGGACAGACACCCCTTTTTTTGTCATTCTAGTTCAGTAGCTAGTTTTAAGTAATGAGTATACGAGAACATAATATAGACCGCACCACTTTTTTCTGTCATTCTAGTTCAGTAGCTAGTTTTAAGTAATGAATATACGAGAACATAATATAGACAGCATCACTTTTTTCTGTCATTATAGTTCAGTAGCTAGTTTTAAGTAATGAATATACGAGAACATAATATAGACAGCACCACTTTTTTCTGTCATTATAGTTCATTAGCTAGTTTTAAGTAATGAGTATACGAGAACATAATATAGACAGCACCACTTTTTTCTGTCATTATAGTTCAGTAGCTAGTTTTAAGTAATGGGTATACGAGAACATAATATAGACAGCACCACTTTTTTCTGTCATTCTAGTTCAGTAGCTAGTTTTAAGTAATGAATATACGAGAACATAATATAGACAGCACCACTTTTTTCTGTCATTCTAGTTCAGTAGCTAGTTTTAAGTAATGAATATACGAGAACATAATATAGACAGCACCACTTTTTTCTGTCATTATAGTTCATTAGCTAGTTTTAAGTAATGAGTATACGAGAACATAATATAGACAGCACCACTTTTTTCTGTCATTCTAGTTCAGTAGCTAGTTTTAAGCGTTTGCTCGCCGTTGTGCCTAAATGTCATTTCAAATAATCGTTTGGACTAAGTAGCTATTCGTCTATGTCGCTATTAGTCTATATCTTGCATTGCCCATTTCGCGATACGACTATTTCGTTACTGGTATATTTTTTAAATTGTCCATTTTGCGATACGACTATGCCACTATTGGCTTATTTCTTACCAAGGATTTTAGCCTGATTCGCATTATTTCAGACTAATTCATTAAAAACTCCATTAATATCATATTAATTTTGTCTCTTTGATTACTGGCCGCTACAAACTAAAGTGTTCTTATTATAAACTAGTTGCACCCCGCGGCTATGCACGCCGTACAAATTTTGCTCCGCCTCCCCTTACTCTTCCCCACCACACCTCACGTGAAAATGTTTCGAATCTTGATGAAATTTGTTATGCTTATAGCTGAGACCCTGAGGACGGACATAGGCTACTTTTTAACCAACAAAAAGTTGTCATCATGCGAGTAAAACCGCGGGCACAGCTAGTAAAAATAATCGCTCTTGAATTAAAACTCAATGGACCCTACATTATAATATGCCTACCTCGCGTTTGATTAGGCACAACGCGATTAAGGCACGCTGCGTTTTAGGTACGAAGCGAGGAAAGGATTTTAAGTGCACTAGACCATTTTTTTAAATTTTCTTCTTTGTACAGACTTCTTATTGCTTTATTATATAAGTACTAGCTGTACCCGCGGCTTTGCCCGCGTGGTCATTTCATTTAAAAGTAGCCAATACCTGTTATTCCAGGACCAAAAGAACCTATAAAGTACAATTCTTCAAAATTCGGCGACGGACACGTGATCACACCGTTAACATACTGTTGTGATCACGAGGAATTATTTTTACTCGTGTTCAACTGCTTGGTGTGACAAATAGTAAGTTCAGCTATCAAATAGTTTTTTATCGATTGCTCCGCATCTGACCATCGGATTAGGATACCAACTACCCCAGTTTTTAAGTGAAACCCTAAGGTATCAAAATCCGGATCTTTAAAAGACCATTTCAAAAATGTAGAATTCTTATAACTAAACAGTAGCAATTATCTTATAAGCTTCTTTCAACATTTTCAATATTAGATTATTCAAGTTGATGTAAATACTAGTCTAATGTTGCAATTGCAACTATTAAAATAAAGTAAAATAAGATGATAAAAAAGAAACAATAAATTAATATAAATACTAGCTGCGCCCCGTGGTAACACCCGCGTCCCTAAGTACCATACCTTTTACCGGGATAAAAAGTAGCTTATGTGTTAATTCAAAATATAAGCTACCCCCGTATCAAATTTCATTCAAATCCGTTTAGCTGTTTAAGCGGAAGTAACAACCATATACACATAGACACACACACCCTTACTATTAAATTAATGTTATGTCCATGTTAAAAAGACCTTCTAGAGTACCTTGTAGCAAAATATTTATTATGTGCTAGTACCTAGTCCAACGAAAATAATTGTTGGGACATTACCCGTACCATAGACCCGTGGTCCCGAACCGATTTATAGTGATAAAAAAAGTGTTCTAAATAGCAAAAGGAAAACGTTACGGCGCGTTACATTTGGGGGGGGGGGGGGGGGGGTTACACGTTACGGCGCGTTACGTTATACTTGAACGCGGATATACAATAATAATGAACTTTCAGAAATTAATTGTGTATAAAAAAGAGTTATCTATTTTTCTGAGTCATGCGCCTGGCCTACTGGGATTGACAAGTAATTTTTAATAGCAGTACAGTTGCAGATAAATCTACGCCATCGTAATAAGCTCAGATAATAAATATCTCAAGATGATCCTGTTAGTTCAATAAATGTTATCTCAGTGTAACAGTACTTATAGATTGGCATTAAGTATACCGTTCTATGATTAATGATTTAGTACGAATGTTCTTTTGTTTCTATTTATGGTTTAAACTCAAGTCGAAACAAAAAACTGTGTAAGTTATTACCATATCCGCGATACACGATCTATGATTATGGCGTGTACCAAAAACGAGATAACGATTTAGATTGTTATATGCAATAATTTATTAATAAAAAATTGCCGATATAACATCTAGGTACTCACAGATGTTTAATTATTTTTCCATTTATCCAATAAAAACGATTTTGTAACTTTATAATAACTTGTTTTCTGTTTGAATTTAGGATTAAATTCTTCGCTAATTATGTTTAAATTCTTTAGAGATAAGTATAGTGTTAATTTTTAATACAGAGGGATACAGAGAACGCTCTCTCACACTGTTTTTGTTTTGCTCTTTATTTTATTAAGAAATTATAGACAAGTTCGTGACGAGTTTACCACGTTACTTTATCTCAGTGGGAAACTGGCCCATACATTCGGCCCAGCCCACCCCTACTGTGTTCAGAGTGGCCTAAATGGGCCGTGGCCCAGAGGTGAATTTCCCCCTAAACTATTTTTACTACAGTCTAGCCAAAGTGGCAAATTGGTTAATAATAGATTAATTGAATTTTAACTTAATCTTTTAGATTGCTTTTATTAAAAATTAACACTTTACTTATCTCTAAAGAATTTAATCATTATTGACGAATAATTTAATCCTAAATGCAAACAGAAAACAAGTTGTTATAAAGTTAAAAAATCTATAAAGAAGATTATCATGATGTGGGAATAAAAAGTGATCTTCAACAACTTTTTGAGAAAAAAACTTGATTAGCTCTTCAACATATACCTACCTACTGTATATCTCTCTGTTGGCGGTACTTCATGACTGAAGATCATGATCACTTAGGACGTCATTGCTGTACTGGAGTGGACGGCTTGTCCTGTTCGCGGTTCCTGTACAGCGGATCCTGTTAGCGGCCATCTGTACCACATCATAATACGTAATTTTTCCCTCTCGGAGCAGCCCCTTTACTCTCGAACACCATTCCGTTTCAATCATGATCCCATCAGTGCGATTCAGCTAGAAAACCTAACCTGCACTGCAACGTGATCGTTACCTTTCGGTGTGGCAATATGTCCGCCATCTTGGTCTATAAAAATTAGGTCCTTCCTACCCTTCCCTTATTTCTTCCCTACCTTCATCCACTTCCCTTCACTCTTTCCCCACTTCTCCTACCCCTTTTCAATTTCACCCCTTTCTCTGCCCCCACCCTTCTCTTCAGTCTTCCCCCACTTCGCATCACCTGCCCCACTTCCCGCACCCTTCCCCAACATCCCCCACCATTCGTCCACTTCCCCCTACCCTCCCGTCACTTTCCCCTACCTTCTCTCACTTCCCCTAACCTTCCCCCACAAACCCACACGTTGCAGTGCAGTTAGGTGCAGTTAGGTTTTCTAGCTGAATCGCACTGTTGGGATCATGATTGAATCGGAATGGTGTTCGAGAGTAAGCCAGCTGGTCAGTCCATCCACTGTATATAAACACCTGCATATACAGCGCATGTACTCGTATGTACTGATAAAAATCGAAGTAACAACAATTTTGAAAAAACTGAAAAGTAAGTAGTCATGCTAAGAGTTTTATGTTTAAATGCATACTCGTAGATAGTTTAAAAGTTTACTAAATCCTCACAAACATTGAGTAAAATCAAAGTATCAATTTACAGCTGATCAAAAAACTAATTTTAAAACACTAAAAACACGCTATGAAATGAATGAGACCAAACTCTGGGTTTATTCTTACTAGCCATTCAAGGGTTTTGTTACCTACATTAGCTCCATCATCAAACCAGCTCGGTGGTACCATATTTGTATTTTCTTCGGAATTACATACATTTCCAATTTAGCTACTTTTTTTTATACAGATCGATCTTACGTTGTAGCCGTGTTTAAAACTTTCGTTTCACCTCGAGGAATTTCACAGTTCTTATATCAGTTTTATACGTTTATATTTTTAATACTTATTAATGAACTCTAACGCTTATGTGTCATCAATTTTGTTAACATTGAATAATTTATTCCGCTGCTAAAAGGACATTTCCCATTTATATCTCACGCCTTTTAAAAACTACTGTTGTAGCCTTAATATACGGTACTAGTGGTTGTCATCATTTTCGCTCACGTAAATGGTAAGCTATTAATTGTACAGCAAAAATTTGAAACAAAATCTGTCGAGTTTCTGTATTGTGAATGTAGACTTATAATAAAGTGGTAAGTAACAAAAAGTCTGTACAATGAAGATACATTAAATAAAATTGGTTTCATCATCAGCCCGTGCTCGTCCACTGCTGGACAATAGGCCAATGAACGCCACAGAGCCCGATCTTCGGCTCTTCTTATCCAGTTTCTGCCGGCCACCTTTCGCAGGTCGTCACTCCACCTGGCCGGTGGGCGTCCTACACTACGTTTGCCAAGACGCGGTCTCCACTCGAGGACACGTCTACCCTAGCAGTTATCCATATTTCGAGAAATGTGGCCAGCCCATTGCCATTTCGTCCTTCAGAGAAACCCCGAGCATAGTTCTCTCCAAAGCGACTTGTGGACAAGGTCCACTAATAGTGTTAGTGTTAATTAAAATTGGTTTATGGACTTAAAATAAGTTACAAGTATATGTTTTTTAGATTGTATCTGTCTGTCTGTTTGTCTGGATGTCTTTTCGCGCATCCACGTAAAAACAACTGAACCGATTGAAATAAGGTTTTCATTGATGGATAGCTTAGGTTTTGACTTAAAATCTGGTGTACTTCGCATCTCAATCCAATTAGTAGAAGCCGAGCAATCGATAAAAGCTATTTAACTGGCTTAACAAATTTTGATGAAATGTAGTAGTACATATATCGTTTACTAGTTTTCCCGCCCGCGACTTCGTCCGCGCGGACTACTGTTTATCGCGAAAAAAACCATCCTATGTTTGTCTAGGATATTATAAACCAATGCAAAAGTAGGTATAGCACCACTCTTGATGTTTTTTGACATAATATTTATTATTTCGTTTCCATGGCAACCGTTTCTTACAGAGAGTAATCCAAATTTTTAGTTTTTACAGTTTTCCCGTGGAAACTTACAATTTTCCGAGATAAATAGTATCCTATGTTTTATTCCAGGGTATAAGCTATCTCCATTCCAAGTTTCATCAAAATCCGTCCAGCCGTTATCGCGTGAATGCTCCCCAAACAAACAAACAAACAAACAAACAAACAGACAGACAGACAAGGTCTCACTTTTATATATTAGTATGGATTGTACTTTTTGGTACGGGAATAACACATAGGCTTCTTTTAAAACAGTGAAATGATCAAGCGGGCAAAGCCGCGGTCACAGCCAGAAAATAATAAATTTTCAATTTGCATTATATTATACCTTTCGTTTTTGATTAATATCTTCATAATTTAAAATGAATAATTATAACAACTATCGATTTATCAATAAGCTAATTTTCTACAAAGTGAATAAAAAAATAAACACGTTAGTTCATCATCAAGTTAATGACTCCTCCTAAGCAACCAAATATATAATTAATTTTATTAATTCTAGTTCTTGACACGATGTCTGCAAACATTTAGATTAACTTATCTTTAAATAAATTTAATGGATTATGTATGAGTAAGATTATCAGCAGTTGATACAAAATTAGTTGCCTAATAGATATGCAAAAGATACGTCGATTAAATGGAGGAAATTTAAATTTAATGGAGGGGGAAAGGAAAATTAAATTAAAAGTTTTCTTTATTGAATATGTTGTAAGCCATTCTCTATTATAACTGTTTTTTTTAACACATATTTTACATTTCAAATATAAAAAAAGCAAAACCCTAAACCAACATAAACAATACAACAACTACACATAAACCAAAAAACTAAACTAATAATCTAAAAATAATTAATTACATACAAGTTTTTATAAAAATAAGAAAGAAAGGCTTCAACTGGTTTCAATTCATATACAGATCTGCAGAGAGTTTGTAGGTACCTCTTTCTCATATTTCGTGGTTTCAAGCACCCGCGGCCTAGCTGCATTTTTATATGCTGAAAATGTGTGTGTTTCATCAGTAGAAACGACCTCACTAAATTTCTTATAGCGTTGAAATTAGTTCAGCCGTTGTAGAGTAATTGAAGGACTAACATTGAAACACAAACTTTCGCATATAAAATATAATTAGGAATTAATAGGAATACTGTATTCGTAGGTCTTTTACAAATAAGTCGGTATCACAGTTTCCCCTGCATGAACGGCTTGAGGTACTGGTGGAAGCTCCGGTTGACGGGCTCCGCGTTGAGGGGGCTTTTTAGCGCCTCCGCCATCAGCCGCTCGTACACACGACCGTCGTACGCACCCAGGGCCGAGTTCAGGATCTAAAATTCGAATATTTGATGAGGCGCTGGCCAAGCGGTTCTTGATTTTGTTGAGTGAGTATGACCTCTTTTTAATCGACTTCCGAAATGAGTTACCTTTTTCTCAATACGATTGTTTTTTTTTTATACGCTTTATAATAGTTTCACTTGTATGTTTGTAACCGACTCCTTTGGACGCTATTTTGACCCACTTTAAACGGTCAGATTCATCCAAATTTTGCACACCCGTCAAAGACCGATGACAATGCAATAATTCGAAAAAAAAAACTCTCTTATAAATAAACCAAATTAAAAAGTAGAAAATAAATAATAGAATAAAAAAAACTAAAAAACACGCTTTATATAGAAAACCAAACTAAAAAAGGTAAAATATATTTTAATAATTTTGAATTAAGTTTTTTTTTTTATTTACACTATTATTCATTTATATTCATTAGATTTTTTTACACTATTCTTAATTCAAAATTATTCAAATTTATTTTCCCTTTTTTAGTTTGGTTTTCTATAGAAAGCGTGTTTTTTAGTTTTTTTAAACTATTATTTTTTGTGTTAATTTGTATTAATACCTCTCGGAATTCCCAACTGTATTTTTTCATTTGAAACCGTGGACTACCAGAATTGTTCCATCACAGAGGTTGACTAACGTTTACTGTAGCATCCATGAAAAAACATCAAAATTTGTTCAGTAGTTTTAGTAAATCAATTTAAATTACCAATTTTTTTTAAGACCTTCAATCAATATAAATGTACGATACGCGTGGATCGCGGAATGATATTGTTAGTATCCGTGGCCCTAATTTGCGCGGATATATCGAAAAATCTTTTTACATATTTAAGTAAAACTGTTTGATACCCACCTCATTCCTGTAATCGAATGCGTCGACAAGTCCCACTGCATTAGGGCGTATTTTCTCTAAAAGATCCTCGTACGTGCTTTGCAGCTCCATCACATATGATTCCGAAATACCTGTGTACTGAAATCATAATAAAAGCAGTAAGGATGTGCTCCATCAAATCATATGATACTTTTCCTTTTTTTGAGAATGATGATGATTATTCATTTCTCACAGAGGGAAGGCGAGGAGGAGGGAGGGAGCGTGGTGGGGATTCACCACGCTGACCTAGTGCTGATTGGTGGTAGTCCATACATTTTGAGGTTCTGAAGTGCTCATATACCTCACCATTAGGGGAGATACGGATAAGACGGGGGCACGGGGTAAGACGGGCCCCCCCACACATAGACGAACCTAGACATCACACTAACACATCGTAATTGTCAACGGGACGCAGTGTTGCCATGTGCACCGTAATTACGGTAAATGCACCGAAATCAGCACTAATTTACCACCTACCGACGAAGCATGACAACGGTGACAAAAACTACCGTAATTTGCAGAGGTATTAATATTATTTGAAAAAAATATGCTTAGGGCGTACCCTCCATATTTTTTTTAATTAAAATTGCTTATTTACATGAAAAATACAACTTAAATGCTTCGAAACCATAATAAAATTAACAATGATATCTTGGCAACGTTCGTGACATTTATTTGTTAAAAGTATTTTACTGTAAACATATACAAACCGCAGATTACGTTTAGAACGCATCCATTACCTTACGGATGAGTTGATGCTCGGAGCAATACAATGCTACCGATTTGAGTGGGTAATACACCCACTCAAATCGGTAGCATTGTATTGGACATTTTAATTTCAAGTAATTTTACAAGAATTATTTAGTTACATTGGAAGAAAGTTTTAAAAAGACGGATTCCACATCGTCAAATCGAAAGTGAAGCACCCAATATATTATGTCAATCCGCTAGTACTCCCAAGCCTCACGCATTCAATCACATACACCATGTTATTAATATGCCGATCGACCACCAAATCGCAGCAAGATCTTGTCCTTGTTATATAGGCATATTAATTCGGTCAAGTTCACACGGAAAATCAAAATCAATGCTTAAACTCTTACACCATGTTATGCCGATCGGTCGCCACATCGCAGCAAGATCTCAACCTTGTTATTCATGTTAATTCTGTCAAGTTCTTACGGAAAAGCAAAAACACTGCAGTCTTTTGTGATGAAATTGTGTATCAACCACAAAACAGCAGAAATTATCAACTCACGCACACATAAAACCAGCTGCCATTTGCTATGCTTTACTCGTCCATTTGGCGATGTAGACTCCATCTTATCTTTTTTTAAGAAAGAACCAATTTCATATTTTAATGCAATGTAATTGTTTGTTTTTAAATTCATTAAATTTTCTAGTTTTTCCATTAAACAGTGGTTTGTGCTGTAAAATTGTTGTAATGTTAACAATTAGTACACCGTATTTTTCAACGTATTTTTCCTGGTACAGTTACCGTAATTTCTTAGAATCTACCGTATTTTTTAAATGGATTCACCGTCGAACTGATTTTTAACATGGCAACACTGACGGGACGGGACGCCACTCGCTCGCGAGCGGCCATTAGTCCGACGTCGGCAGCGAGTGAGAGCGCATGCGTTTATTCAGTGCAGGTCAAAACTTGTTTACCGATTTCATCGATCTATGATTTAGGTCCCGAATAACTTGTTATTAAACCGTAAGTATTAGTGTCTGATTATCGTTGATTTTGTAACGCATTCGTGATTGTATTAATTATCGTGTGGCGTAATTCTAAATGCTTGAAGTTTGGTGTGTTTTATTTTTCACTAATATTTTTGCTGAATTATGGAGGTGAAGGCAAGACGGGGCAAAGTTTGCGATATAAAATGCTTGTACATGTATTTTCAATGGTCACTTATAAACTACTTTACAGTTGACTTCTCCGTTCCGATGCTCAACAAGAATTGAATAAACTACCTCCTCACAGTCTTTTCCCTGTAAGAAAAAATGGCGCCATCGTCGTGAGACTATGTTTCCGGTAGAATCATGGTAAGGCAAACGATTGCCAGGTGGCGCCACCTTCATCTGACATTCCGGTAGCCATACTTTTTAAATATTCCTGAAGTATTAGTCAAATTGAATTCGAAAACTACTGCAAAAACCCTTAAATTTAAACATAAAATTGGAAATCATGACACGAGGCATGATGGGGCATTACCCCATCATGACACGAGGCATGATGGGGCATTACCCCATCTTGCCTCTTTCAACAGGTTTATGGTATTATGCTTGTCGTGATATTGCAACCACTTTTTGTTTTTCAGGTCACAATGGTATGGTACAACGGTACGAAATTATAAAAAAAAAGACGAAGAGGGGAGAGTGGTCTAAAGAAGCTATGAAAAAAGCAGTAGAAGATGTGTTGGCAAAAAAAACAGGATTTCGAAAAGCAGCTTCAATTTATGGTGTTCTGCAAACCACTTATATGTTATGTCAATAAAGTAAAACAAGGTAAGGAAGTAACGTTCAGCGAGCCATTAGGGCCTATAAAAAAAGTATTTAGCGTTGAAGAATAGGCAGAAATAACGGGATATTTAAAACATATGGAAGAACGTCTATTCAGTTTAACTACTTTTGTAATAAAAAACATAACTTTAACAATGAAAAATGGCAGGTAACGCCTGGCTCAGAGGTTTCTTAGATCGCCAGCCAAATTTATCTTTACGTAAGCCAGAAGCTACGTCCGCAGCTCGTGCAATGGGATTCAATAGAGTTGCTGTTGGAAAGTTTTACCAGTTACTCGGCGACATCTACGACCAACATAAATTAAAACCGGACAATATTCAACTGCGGTGAAACTGGTATATCTGTTGTTTCGAAAACTAAAAGCAAAATAATAGCTGTGAAGGGAAGAAAACAAGTCGGGTCATTTTCATCAGCAGATCGAGGTCAGACTGTCACAGTGGAAATTTGCTTTAATGCAGCTGGAAACTATTTGCCACCACTCATGATATTTCCACGACAGTGCATGAAAGCTGAACTATTAGATCATGCTCCACCGGGAACAACAGCTGCCTGCAATCCACGAGGATGGATAACCACGGAAATATTGACGATCTGGTTCAAGCAATTTATTCAATTTTCAGGAGCTCCTGAGCAAGGAGCACTTTATTGTCAAGAGAAGCTTCTCTTGACAATAAAGTGCTGCTACTTCTTGACGGTCATGTTAGTCATACTAATATAATTTATTTATTTAGTCAATTTAGACATAGCTCGTCAAAAGGGAGTAATTATACATTGCTTTCCTCCACACTGCACCCAAAGAGTGCAACCTGCAGATATTACATTTATGAGGCCTTTGAGTACTTATTACGACCAAGCTGCTACGAACTGGTTACAATCGCACCCAGGCCGAGTGCTGACCATTTTTAAATAAGCGAAATATTTGGACAAGCATATCTTCAGGCAGCCACTATGGACACAGCATTGAATGGTTCAGGTCAATTTTACTGATGTAGATTTTTTGCCTGCTTAAACAACCAACCGTCTAGTTAATGAAGACACTCTGGCTACATCTGATGCCATCAATTTACCATTTTCAGACCTTTCCACAAAGCGACATGCTGTTATTGAGGACAGTCCATCCACAACTAATGGTACTCCTGCAGAACCAGCACAGATTAATGAAAGAAATGCTCAACCTGACAGCAATTCTCGACCTATTCATTTGCAAACACATTCTGAGATCAGTCTAATATCTTCACAAGATTACTGCTCTACCAAGCCTGCAACTCCTAGTTCTTCTATTTCACCTCAAGACCAGCCAAACACCCCTCTTGCTGTTGAACCTGAAACTGAACAAGAGCCTGGACCTTCATCTTTACATGTAGCACAAACTAGATCTCCTGTTCGAGCAGTTTGCCGTGATCTCACGTCTAGTTTTAATAATGTCTCTCCTAGTGATATCATAGCCATACCAGCAGTTCAGTCTAATGAAAAAAGAAAACAATACCGATGGGGTAAAAAACCATCATCACTTCCACTCCGTATAAAAAAGAAAAAGACCTGCGAAACTAGCTGTTGATAATACCACATCTAAAAAGGCCAAAGGTAAAGGTAAAGGCAGAGAAAACAAGAGGGTAACAGGAAAAGATTCACAAGAAGATACAATTTGTTTATATTGCAATGATGAAAACAATTCTTATCTAAAATCGTCGGAAAACTGGGTAGGGTGTCAGAGGTGTGGACGATGGGCCCATACAGCTTGTGCTGGAGTCAACGACGAAGATATGGAGGATGTCTTGATATGTATTTTGTGTGAAGAAAATTAGTCCCCATCTTACCCTCTGTCCCTATCTTGCCCCTTTTTTAGTATCCCGTCTTACCTCATATGTTTGGTAAGATGGTGTATTTTCCATTTTTGATAATTATAATTTTCTAATTTTTGTATGATTAGTTACCAAGTCCAAAGATGTTCCAAATGAAACGATAATAAGTAATTAATGTTTGATTAATAAATAACACTGATATTATTTTAAATACCCAGTTTTTTACTACTTTACCTTAGCGTCCCCCTCTTACCCGCATTTCCCCTTGTAACAAAACATTGAGCATTCGTCGTTTTTTTATTCTGTCAAATTGAACAGTGAATCGTATCGTCGGTACGAATCATTCTAGCGAACGCTCAAATGCTCGTCAAGTAAACTTTTCTTCGGTGGAGAGGGCCGGCGCGCGGTAGAACTGTGAGTATTGCTCGCCTCGGCAAAAATGTCGCAGCAAATTTTTGTTAATACACGAGAATGCTCGTTAGAACGCTCATGTTTATGTGAGTTTTTACCTGTCATGTAATATTCGCTAGAATCCTCATTACAAGCGAATGCTCAAGTTCATCATCGCCTTTAAACATGCCGGTTTCCTCAAGAACGATGCAGGAAACCATCATATCTTATACTCACAATCGTAGTATTAGTTCTAAACTAACCAAACATCTATTAGGTGATTGCGATGGCTTAAATAGCAAAGAGAATGTGCTACGCAGAGGAACAGTCAACTGTTCCTCTGCAATGAAGGTTCAAGTCCCATCCGGTTTTTTATGTGTTTAGAGAATATATTATCATCATATTATTATCTTTTAAGGGCCGCACAAAAAATCCTTAAATTTAATTTCGTAATTTTCTTTGTAACTCTATTAAGGAGGAAACCGCATCAAGAATCTCACTACAATAAAAGACTACTAAAACATCGTAATGAGCTACGAGATGTCCAACATAGAAAATATGTATGTGTCATATCTCTGAGTCACACTTCACTAGGGAATCCTGTATGCAAATTCAAGGCTACAAAACTTATCACGCACTGCATAAAAAAAAGGAGAATATGTACCATTACGAACAATTTAAGTTTGAAGAACATCACATTTAAGGCTACAAAACTTATCACGCATTGCACCCCGATAACACTGCAAGAGGGGTTAGTACCATAATAATAAAGGAGAATATCTACCCTTACAAACAATCAAAGTTTGAAGAACACATTCAGGGCTACAAAACTTATCACGCATTGCACCCCGATAACACTGCAAGAGGGGTTAGTACCATAATAATAAAGGAGAATATCTACCCTTACAAACAATCAAAGTTTGAAGAACACATTCAGGGCTACAAAACTTATCACGCATTGCACCCCGATAACACTGCAAGAGGGGTTAGTACCATAATAATAAAGGAGAATATCTACCTTTACGAACAATTTAAGGTTGAAGAACATCACATTCAAGACTACAAAACTTATCATGCATTGCACCCCGATAACGCTACAAGAGGAGGTACTACCATAATAATAAAGGAGAATATCTACCATTACGAACAATTTAAGGTTGAAGAACATCACATTCAAGACTACAAAACTTATCACGCATTGCACCCCGATAACACTGCAAGAGGGGTTAGTACCATAATAATAAAGGAGAATATCTACCTTTACGAACAATTTAAGGTTGAAGAACATCACATTCAAGACTACAAAACTTATCACGCATTGCACCCCGATAACGCTACAAGAGGAGGTACTACCATAATAATAAAGGAGAATATCTACCTTTACGAACAATTTAAGGTTGAAGAACATCACATTCAAGACTACAAAACTTATCACGCATTGCACCCCGATAACGCTACAAGAGGAGGTACTACCATAATAATAAAGGAGAATATCTACCATTACGAACAATTTAAGGTTGAAGAACATCACATTCAAGACTACAAAACTTATCAAGCATTGCACCCCGATAACGCTACAAGAGGAGGTACTACCATAATAATAAAGGAGAATATCTACCATTACGAACAATTTAAGGTTGAAGAACATCACATTCAAGACTACAAAACTTATCACGCATTGCACCCCGATAACACTGCAAGAGGGGTTAGTACCATAATAATAAAGGAGAATATCTACCTTTACGAACAATTTAAGGTTGAAGAACATCACATTCAAGACTACAAAACTTATCACGCATTGCACCCCGATAACGCTACAAGAGGAGGTACTACCATAATAATAAAGGAGAATATCTACCATTACGAACAATTTAAGGTTGAAGAACATCACATTCAAGACTACAAAACTTATCACGCATTGCACCCCGATAACGCTACAAGAGGAGGTACTACCATAATAATAAAGGAGAATATCTACCTTTACGAACAATTTAAGGTTGAAGAACATCACATTCAAGACTACAAAACTTATCACGCATTGCACCCCGATAACGCTACAAGAGGAGGTACTACCATAATAATAAAGGAGAATATCTACCTTTACGAACAATTTAAGGTTGAAGAACATCACATTCAAGACTACAAAACTTATCACGCATTGCACCCCGATAACGCTACAAGAGGAGGTACTACCATAATAATAAAGGAGAATATCTACCATTACGAACAATTTAAGGTTGAAGAACATCACATTCAAGACTACAAAACTTATCACGCATTGCACCCCGATAACGCTACAAGAGGAGGTACTACCATAATAATAAAGGAGAATATCTACCATTACGAACAATTTAAGGTTGAAGAACATCACATTCAAGACTACAAAACTTATCACGCATTGCACCCCGATAACGCTACAAGAGGAGGTACTACCATAATAATAAAGGAGAATATCTACCATTACGAACAATTTAAGGTTGAAGAACATCACATTCAAGACTACAAAACTTATCACGCATTGCACCCCGATAACGCTACAAGAGGAGGTACTACCATAATAATAAAGGAGAATATCTACCATTACGAACAATTTAAGGTTGAAGAACATCACATTCAAGACTACAAAACTTATCACGCATTGCACCCCGATAACACTGCAAGAGGGGTTAGTACCATAATAATAAAGGAGAATATCTACCTTTACGAACAATTTAAGGTTGAAGAACATCACATTCAAGACTACAAAACTTATCACGCATTGCACCCCGATAACGCTACAAGAGGAGGTACTACCATAATAATAAAGGAGAATATCTACCATTACGAACAATTTAAGGTTGAAGAACATCACATTCAAGACTACAAAACTTATCACGCATTGCACCCCGATAACACTGCAAGAGGGGTTAGTACCATAATAATAAAGGAGAATATCTACCTTTACGAACAATTTAAGGTTGAAGAACATCACATTCAAGACTACAAAACTTATCACGCATTGCACCCCGATAACGCTACAAGAGGAGGTACTACCATAATAATAAAGGAGAATATCTACCATTACGAACAATTTAAGGTTGAAGAACATCACATTCAAGACTACAAAACTTATCACGCATTGCACCCCGATAACGCTACAAGAGGAGGTACTACCATAATAATAAAGGAGAATATCTACCATTACGAACAATTTAAGGTTGAAGAACATCACATTCAAGACTACAAAACTTATCACGCATTGCACCCCGATAACGCTACAAGAGGAGGTACTACCATAATAATAAAGGAGAATATCTACCATTACGAACAATTTAAGGTTGAAGAACATCACATTCAAGACTACAAAACTTATCACGCATTGCACCCCGATAACGCTACAAGAGGAGGTACTACCATAATAATAAAGGAGAATATCTACCTTTACGAACAATTTAAGGTTGAAGAACATCACATTCAAGACTACAAAACTTATCACGCATTGCACCCCGATAACGCTACAAGAGGAGGTACTACCATAATAATAAAGGAGAATATCTACCATTACGAACAATTTAAGGTTGAAGAACATCACATTCAAGACTACAAAACTTATCACGCATTGCACCCCGATAACGCTACAAGAGGAGGTACTACCATAATAATAAAGGAGAATATCTACCATTACGAACAATTTAAGGTTGAAGAACATCACATTCAAGACTACAAAACTTATCACGCATTGCACCCCGATAACGCTACAAGAGGAGGTACTACCATAATAATAAAGGAGAATATCTACCATTACGAACAATTTAAGGTTGAAGAACATCACATTCAAGACTACAAAACTTATCACGCATTGCACCCCGATAACGCTACAAGAGGAGGTACTACCATAATAATAAAGGAGAATATCTACCATTACGAACAATTTAAGGTTGAAGAACATCACATTCAAGACTACAAAACTTATCACGCATTGCACCCCGATAACGCTACAAGAGGAGGTACTACCATAATAATAAAGGAGAATATCTACCATTACGAACAATTTAAGGTTGAAGAACATCACATTCAAGACTACAAAACTTATCACGCATTGCACCCCGATAACGCTACAAGAGGAGGTACTACCATAATAATAAAGGAGAATATCTACCATTACGAACAATTTAAGGTTGAAGAACATCACATTCAAGACTACAAAACTTATCACGCATTGCACCCCGATAACGCTACAAGAGGAGGTACTACCATAATAATAAAGGAGAATATCTACCTTTACGAACAATTTAAGGTTGAAGAACATCACATTCAAGACTACAAAACTTATCACGCATTGCACCCCGATAACGCTACAAGAGGAGGTACTACCATAATAATAAAGGAGAATATCTACCATTACGAACAATTTAAGGTTGAAGAACATCACATTCAAGACTACAAAACTTATCACGCATTGCACCCCGATAACGCTACAAGAGGAGGTACTACCATAATAATAAAGGAGAATATCTACCATTACGAACAATTTAAGGTTGAAGAACATCACATTCAAGACTACAAAACTTATCACGCATTGCACCCCGATAACGCTACAAGAGGAGGTACTACCATAATAATAAAGGAGAATATCTACCATTACGAACAATTTAAGGTTGAAGAACATCACATTCAAGACTACAAAACTTATCACGCATTGCACCCCGATAACGCTACAAGAGGAGGTACTACCATAATAATAAAGGAGAATATCTACCTTTACGAACAATTTAAGGTTGAAGAACATCACATTCAAGACTACAAAACTTATCACGCATTGCACCCCGATAACGCTACAAGAGGAGGTACTACCATAATAATAAAGGAGAATATCTACCATTACGAACAATTTAAGGTTGAAGAACATCACATTCAAGACTACAAAACTTATCACGCATTGCACCCCGATAACGCTACAAGAGGAGGTACTACCATAATAATAAAGGAGAATATCTACCATTACGAACAATTTAAGGTTGAAGAACATCACATTCAAGACTACAAAACTTATCACGCATTGCACCCCGATAACGCTACAAGAGGAGGTACTACCATAATAATAAAGGAGAATATCTACCATTACGAACAATTTAAGGTTGAAGAACATCACATTCAAGACTACAAAACTTATCACGCATTGCACCCCGATAACGCTACAAGAGGAGGTACTACCATAATAATAAAGGAGAATATCTACCATTACGAACAATTTAAGGTTGAAGAACATCACATTCAAGACTACAAAACTTATCACGCATTGCACCCCGATAACGCTACAAGAGGAGGTACTACCATAATAATAAAGGAGAATATCTACCTTTACGAACAATTTAAGGTTGAAGAACATCACATTCAAGACTACAAAACTTATCACGCATTGCACCCCGATAACGCTACAAGAGGAGGTACTACCATAATAATAAAGGAGAATATCTACCTTTACGAACAATTTAAGGTTGAAGAACATCACATTCAAGACTACAAAACTTATCATGCATTGCACCCCGATAACGCTACAAGAGGAGGTACTACCATAATAATAAAGGAGAATATCTACCATTACGAACAATTTAAGGTTGAAGAACATCACATTCAAGACTACAAAACTTATCACGCATTGCACCCCGATAACGCTACAAGAGGAGGTACTACCATAATAATAAAGGAGAATATCTACCATTACGAACAATTTAAGGTTGAAGAACATCACATTCAAGACTACAAAACTTATCACGCATTGCACCCCGATAACGCTACAAGAGGAGGTACTACCATAATAATAAAGGAGAATATCTACCATTACGAACAATTTAAGGTTGAAGAACATCACATTCAAGACTACAAAACTTATCACGCATTGCACCCCGATAACGCTACAAGAGGAGGTACTACCATAATAATAAAGGAGAATATCTACCATTACGAACAATTTAAGGTTGAAGAACATCACATTCAAGACTACAAAACTTATCACGCATTGCACCCCGATAACACTGCAAGAGGGGTTAGTACCATAATAATAAAGGAGAATATCTACCTTTACGAACAATTTAAGGTTGAAGAACATCACATTCAAGACTACAAAACTTATCATGCATTGCACCCCGATAACGCTACAAGAGGAGGTACTACCATAATAATAAAGGAGAATATCTACCATTACGAACAATTTAAGGTTGAAGAACATCACATTCAAGACTACAAAACTTATCACGCATTGCACCCCGATAACGCTACAAGAGGAGGTACTACCATAATAATAAAGGAGAATATCTACCTTTACGAACAATTTAAGGTTGAAGAACATCACATTCAAGACTACAAAACTTATCACGCATTGCACCCCGATAACGCTACAAGAGGAGGTACTACCATAATAATAAAGGAGAATATCTACCATTACGAACAATTTAAGGTTGAAGAACATCACATTCAAGACTACAAAACTTATCACGCATTGCACCCCGATAACGCTACAAGAGGAGGTACTACCATAATAATAAAGGAGAATATCTACCATTACGAACAATTTAAGGTTGAAGAACATCACATTCAAGACTACAAAACTTATCACGCATTGCACCCCGATAACGCTACAAGAGGAGGTACTACCATAATAATAAAGGAGAATATCTACCATTACGAACAATTTAAGTTCGAAAAACATCACATACAAGCTGTCGCTATATGTGTCAGTACTAAGCGCTATCCTGTAACCCTTGCAGAAATATACTGCCCACCAAAGAATGCGCTGAAAGCAGAACAGTATAGAAGTTTTTTTAAATTAGTTGGTAATCGATTCTTTCTGGGGGGTGATGTTAATGCTAAGAATACCTTCTGGGGGTCTCGCCTTACAACTACCAAAGGAAAGGAATTATTATTTGCAATCAAAGAAATACATTGCAATGTTATATCGACAGGAAATCCCACCTATTGGCCTACAGATCCTAATAAAATATTATATTGTACAAAAAGAGAATATTCCGACTCTAGTTAATTACAGACCGGACTGGGAAAGATATAAACTAGATTTAAAATCTAAAATCGATCTGTAATATTTTTTTTGGAAACTGTTCTTGTTTCCAAGAATTACCCAAATGTAAGCAAACTTCACACTTTGGAGGCCAGTACCAATAATGACATTCTAATTGAGATCTACACAACATATATAACACAATATCTGAAGAGACTGTCTGAAGAATATAAACCTAAGAAGTCCAAAGTAAAAATAAATTTTAGCTAAGCTTTATTTTGAGTTGTTATACTTTTAGTCTATTTAATACAATTTTAAATAAATATATGAGTTCTAAAGTGCATACGAGTATTCTAAAAGCGCCTACTATTTATTTTTCTCATAGCACTCTATGACAAAAATTGTGTATCACTTAAGCAAATTTTTTTTTCCTTGGACGACGTTTGTTGAATTCTTCACTACGTTCAGGATTTCTCTCAAAATTTTAAGAAAATACTTCTATTCCAATCAAGTTACACATAATCAAAATTTCAAATAATGATCTTGAAGTCAGTGGGATGATGAATGCTTACCAGCAGCAAGTCACCTAGCTTCTCCAGAGACCAGTAGATGCCGTACAGTTCCACGAGCTGATGAAGGACCCGCTTCAGAGACGCTGACAACGACGCGCCTTTTGTTTCCACTTCGGTTTTGTAAGTCTTCAGAATGAAGGCACGGCAATGGGCCTGGAATAAAAACTACAGTAAATATTTTCTGCCATTATGGTGTTACCCATTATTTCGTTTTTGTACTGTCAATATTCCTTGTCTCCGTGACGATTATATTAACATGAGGAAGTTGTCGCCTCTTTTCACTATTCTCCATCTCATTTCGTCCATTTAGAGAGAGATATGTAATATTTTATACAATATAGTTTACTAAAAAACTGGCTAGGTAGATAGGCCTCTTTAAGACAACTCTAATGAGCCTTACTCGATGGGTTAACTACTAGTGGTAACAGTCGTTATTCAAGGGTTACGTTACCCATCTTCTATTTCCATTATCAGACTAGACCGATGGTACCATAGTGGCCACTAGAAGTGGGTAAAAGGATTCATAGCTTACACTGTACACTTTTTAAAACTCAAGTGTTTGTCTTTACAAACATTTGAGTTTTAAAAAGTGTACCCACATGTGGGAAAGAAAAACACTTTATAAGGTCTTTATAGCACAAATATGTAGTTTTTGTAGTTCTTTGCAATGCAACAATTAAATTGAATAGTACCTCAGATGCAGCTACAAGCTGGACTGAAGTTCGGTTCCATGCATCTTCAGGCGATAGTCCTGATTTGACATACTTCTTCATGCTGCCCACAGCGGATGATACTTTCCTAAAAAAACAGCATGTTTTGATATTAGTCTTAACACCTCAGTGTCGTTGTTTACGGTATTAGATTTTGAAAAAGTTATGTTGTTATTGGGCAACAACAATCGAATGAAAATTAACCAAAGCACTAAATTATTAGTTGATGACATAATTACCCAGCTGCTACCCTTTGGAAACTCTTGATTATGCATTCAACGGATCCGTCCCACTTTAGAACAGAAGTTTTCTCGGCTAGGTATGACATGGTTGGTGCTAAAGGTTTGCCTGCAGCGGCCTGTTCCCAGGCTTTAACTAGAGATCTGGAAATATAAAGTGGAAAAGAAATAAACCAGAAGCAAAATTTAAAAAGGTTTTTGCAGAACGGAGTAGTACAAATTTAAAAACTCGGATCCAAATTAAAGAGAAAGAAAGAATAGTGATATGAGAAGTAATCAAAGTGTGGCCACCTGGAATAGATATGCTCAGTGTTACACCAGTGTATCAAAATGGTTTATTCGCGGGTTTGCAGCTGCACCAATCAATACGGCTTAAAAAATGATAGATTTTTATGCAACATATTATATTTGATTCAAGAGCTGGTTACCTAGCAGTCTGAAGCATCAGCACCGTGTTTTCTCCCTCGTAAGTGCAGGCGGCGGTGGTGTGCCCGTAAGTCTGAGGAAGGTTGGAGGCAGTCATGTACCCATGGCCACCGCACGCTATTCGGCACCGCTCCACGAGGGCTGCCGTGTCGGATGTACTGACTGCCTTGAGGCAGCATGCTACAGCGTGGAGCTAGAAATGTTTTTAGAATATTAATAGGAGAAGGGAGGACCACGGATTGGAATGAGCTGATCTTAACTAGTGGAAGAAATTTCTCCAATAAGAACATACCTGACCCCAGAGATCATGACCGCAAAGTTGTGATAATATCAGCACAAGGCTCTGCTTGCGTGCCTTTCTAGGATGCATGTGAATAAATATATTTGAATTTCAACAACAGCTGTAGGTTAATCGGTTTAGATTGGGGAAGTCACACAACATTTCATAACTTTCAATGTAGGTATTTCTCAGAATAGACATCAAAAAGCTTGCTAAATATACCTGCGTTTGTTAACAAAACCAGGAATATTTAGCAATTCAGCCAAAAAAATTAACTCTCAACTCCTCACTCTAATTTAGAGGATCATGACAAACACCGACCTGTGATCCGTACTCCTATTTTCAAAAAGATTACACGGCATACCTCAGGAAGATCATCCGTCTTGCCAGTCGCTAAGCCACTGTTGACCTTTCCGTACAAGTTCCACAGCCACAGCGCTGACAACGTGAAGGCGTGGCTAGTAGCGATGGCAATGAACAGCTTATGCTGCTGGGTCATGTAGTCCAAGATCTGAGGTTCTGGCTCACTGCAAGCAAGAACGAGGGATTACTAAAACTTTTCTATAACTGCGCTTTAAAGATTGCGGCGAGCTTTGCGGTTGGGTTGGAGACAAGCATTGAGGCTCAAAGCGAGAGCGCGCTCATAAACAGGTTATTTACTGTGTTTGGTAACCACAGTTACCGCTCGTTTTGCCATTAACTTTAAACCGCTTTGTCATTTGAAATATATGCCAATTCCAAAGAGTAAAAGCTTATTCAAATATTAGTAAAAAAATACGGACTAAGTTTGTTCCCAACAAAGGCTAGACTCTAGAGATATAATTTTGAATTGACGGCATTGTAAATAGAAGATAAAAAAACACAATTGATTGTTTTTTGAGATGAGCTACTGAAAGTTTGGAGGGAAATATTAAAACACAATAGTTTCGAAATTATTGCGGAAAAGAAAGAAAAACTTTCAGAGGGAGACGTACTCAGGTTTTGGCTGTGACTGCCGCCTTACGGCCGAATATCTGACCGCCACAGTAGCCACCTTGGCGAGCATGTTGGCCATGTTGTTCACTATCACCACTCGGGCGTACACCATGGTGCCGTAAGTCAGCTTATTGTTCGGTGACGAAATGAACGTGCCATCCTGAAAAAGGATCATGCCAATTAAGTAGCCAATATATAGTGAAAAATAAACGAGAACCGTTAGAATCCTTACATTATCCCGAGTGACTGGTTCTTTAACACGTTGAATGCGAAACCAGATCTGAAACACCTTGTCTATGCCTCGCTTACAGTGCGACTAAGAAAAGTATAGAACTCTTTGTCGTGCGAAAGGCATAAATTCAATTTGGTTCGGTGTAGAAAAGAGATGAATATATATCTAAGATGTGTTATTAAAATAAAGTCCATTGGTGTGGCTACCAGACCAGATTTCTTCGGCCAGGTACCGCACAGAAGAGATACAATTTCAGCACAGTGCGAAAACAGGTTGAATGCTCCTGGTATCCCGCGCACATTGTATCGCACCCCACGCTAGCTTCGCGCGGCTAGTGTTGGATCGCAATCGTGTGAAACGCACGCATCGACATGGCGTCAAGACCGACGAAAAGGTGCCGTAAAATAATAAACTACGATGTTTGTGAAGACAGTGGGGACAATAGATTTTTATTTTTCATCCCTAAAATATGCAGAAAACTTTCCTTATTCAGTGCGGCACAGGGTTCGTAAGACCCTGTATTTTATTATAGCTATAACTTTTAAACAAAACAAGCTATTGACGTACGCCTTCAGGTTCATGTCAATTAATTAATTACTGTTAATATTCAAAGCAACAATTTCTTTTTGCTTTGTATATTAACTATTCAAAGCAAAAAAATCATATATATTTTTACATGAAGCTAAACAAAGGGTTTTAGTTTCTTAAACGTTACAAGTTTTAATAAGCCCTTTATCGCCACAGTGATAGTTTTATGACCAGGTTTACAACGCCTTGTACAGCAGGAATGGAAAGAATAGAAAAATCACTGCCGCTTTGAACGTGTTAAAGTTCGTATTTTAGCAGAGCAGTCGTGTTTTTTCTCTTATCTTGATGATCTTGTTACACTCATTTTTTAGCGAAAATCTTGCCAAAACCATTGCAATTTTCTCTTATATATTCATCGTAAACTAAAATTAAAAATACTACCTCATATAATATTTCCTTAGGCCCTAGTACCACGCGGCACGAACTTGAAATGTGAGAGGGCCATAGTACATTACTGGCTGGTTTGAATCCATTGGTTTTAGTGTCCCCTTCAAATAATAGTACTCCGAATGGGCTTTAGCAATTTCGTTTGTTACAGACTTTTCTCAAGACGACGATTCGAGTGAAGTGCCGCGTAGAGTTTGCATTACAACATTCTGGGAGGCAAGACAACATTATGGACTAGCGTGGTCCATTACACAAACGGCCTGTTTTTCCAATGATTCAAATGTAATTTTAGTAGTGAGTGAATCTGAAAGTCTGTTTAGGGCCATGTCACCACCCTATTGCAATTTAGGTATAACGACTTACTTTCAAAACTTGTGCATTCTTCATCAGCATTCTATCTCTGGCAATTCTGTGGTTTTCGAAACCGAGGAAGCCATTGTTGACAGGATTGATGCCAAGTTTTGCTCCGATTTCTCCCACTCTGATGCCAATTAGGGGCATGTGTGTTTCCTCATCGCGAATTTGGACCATAAATGGATGGATCCCACAGCTCTTGTCCTTGATGTAGAGGTGAGCCATCACCACGCAGTAGTTTGCGGTGTGCCCCACTATAAAGAAGTTCACACCCGTTATGTCGGAAAGCTGATGTTATCGAGATGGTTCTTAGCTATAATGGGGAGGATATATATATGCTTGTTTCACACTTTTTTGCTGAGAAGTACAAGCAATTCCACTTCACATAAAGCTCTTTGCGGTTAGAGTTGATTGGTGTGAGAAACTAACTTCTATAAAGACTTACAGCCGCCAGGCCACCACTTGTAGGAACTGAGTGAGGGGCTGTGCAGAATGAACTCTTCGGTTTGAGAGTCATAAGTGGCTCTAGTCTCCAGGCCACGAATGTACGTGCCATGCCCAAGTTCTGTCTGAAAATAAATACCAAAATTAGAAAATAAACCCTTGGAGTTTGCAGTTTTATTTGTTAAGACTTTAAAAGATCAAAGCAATAGAGTGAGTTATCGATATGCTTGTGATAATTTATGATCGGCAAATAACTCTTGTCGGTGTCAAAAAAATCAATAATACTTTTATTGCTTAACATTCGAATAAGATAATAGTAGATATATATATATAAACATCACGTCACACCCTTTGAAGCTAAGGACAGAATAGATTAAGGCTAAATAAACACACTGAACATTAATCTTCAGGTGATTCAGCTTTCGTATCTCCCTATTGTACAAGATGTAATTCTGTAGCTATCGCTGACTGGTTGCAACTTTGCAACCAATTGACTGATGATATCTTCAATCCCGTCACTGCAATGTGCTTAAAATAAGTCTTAGTTCTCTACCTGCGCGTAAGTTCCAATGATCTCCATATTGCTGGCTCTCTTCAGCCAATAGTCTTTCTGCTCCTTCGTTGCCTGTCCCATGATAGTAGGTATGAACATGACGAAGTGCAAGGAAAACGGTGTGCTGTCTTTGAACACTGCCTTTTCTAGCTGACTGCGGTAGTGGTTCCTAGAACACATAAAAGAGAGGTATTTCAATACAATCTCTCAAGTATTCTCAAGTTTGATGTTGCTAATTATTTACGGGGTTTCAAGTATCCTAACCTACATCAAAATTTTGCTAATAATTTATGGGGTTTCAAGTAGCCAAATGAGCAGCAAAATCTTGCATTTGTGGGGTTTCAAGTAGCCTAATAATCAGCATCAAAATCTTGCTAATTGACCAAGCCAGCGCGAAGCGCGAGCGAAGCGTCTCCGTATCAGCTTGGGCAAAAATGCTTTCGTATGTCCGGTTGTCCGCAGTCGCGATCTCTGTTCTCCTCTACAGGTCGTATTTCTCAACCAGTCTAGAGGAAACTTGGTATACAGGTTAAAGAAATTTTTAGAATATTTTAGTGTTCGGGGATTTTGGATTGGAGGGGTACTTTCCCCAAAAAACGCAAAAAGGGGGCTACTGAATATCTTCGCCTTATTAAATCCTATTTTGATGGTTCTTTTTTTATTTGAAAGGTAGTAACTTTAAATTGGTCTCATAAAAATTTGGTGAAGATCTGATGAGGCTCTTCGGCGTGATGAGCAGAATAGCTCCTCAAAATGCAGTAGGTAAATTTCGCACTTTTAGGTTTTAATCAGTCCTTTACCTACTAGGTAGGGATTAACGGAGCACCTTGGTTATTTACGAGTATGTTAGTTTTACAATAAGGTTACTAGATGGCGCCACTGTACAGCGCTAGATTGTTTGCAAAATAGTTTGTACTCGCGAGGTATACACCTCACAGAGCCACACTAGTTAATTATGGGGTTTCAAGTAGCCAAATGAGCATCAACATTTTACTAATTATTTATAGAGTTTCAAGTAGCCCAATCTGCGTCAAAATCTTGCTAATTATTTAAGAGGTTTCAAGTAGCCTAATCAACATCAAAATCAGTCTAAAGACGTTAACTGCTGGTCATAGGCCTCCCCCTTAGAATGCCACAACCATAAGTTGCTCGCTGTACGTATCCAGCACGACTCCCAACATGTCGTCTTCTACCTTGTGAGGGGCTGTCCTATACATTCCATCATCAAACTATCACTTCAACTTGAGTCTAATCATAGAAATCTATATGATTTATAATAAAGCAGTAGGTAACAAAAAGTCTGTACAAAAGATAATAAAAAAATGCTCTAGCGTACTAAAAATAAGCAGCCCAACAAGAATTAAAAAAATGTGTCTGTATGTATGTTTGTTCACGCGTGACGTAATAACTACTGGACTTTTCAGTGTTGAATAGCTTAGGTTTTGACTTAAAAACTTGTATATTTGGCATCCGATGAGTAGATGCCGAGAAATCAATAAATAACTATTTGACGGCTAAACTACTTTTAATATTTTGATATTTTGTACTTTATAGGTACTTTTGGTCCTGGAATAACACCTTATGTTACCTTTAACCCAGAAAAATGACCACGCGGGCAAAGCCGCGAGCACAGCTAGTACTGAATAAACCAGTATTTCTTCAGCAGTTCTTTAAATCCGTTCTAGAGCCCTAATTCAATAGTTTTCTTACCAGAATTTCTCCATCTCGTTCTGGTTGGGGTCATGCAGCTTTTCCAAAGTTCTATGATAAAGGATTGCTTTGCGGATGGCATTCTCATACTTCTCCTTGTGACTGAGATACTCTTCAGGAACATCGTCTATTAGTCCTTTGACACTGAGGATACTACTCTCTGGAATCCACACCAATATATAAAAGTATAACGTTATCTGTTTGTTTGGTGAGATTTCACACATGTTAATTCCAAATTTCATCAGATTTTGATGAAATTTGGAATGGATATAACTAAAAAAAACATAGGAATAAAACATAAGATACTTTTTATCCCGGAAAAAGGTAAGTTTCCACGGGACAACTGGAAAATATTGATTACTCGCTGTAAGAAACGATTGCCATGGAAACGAAAGAATAACAAGTCTCTCAAAAAACATCATGTGCATTCGAAAGACTAAACTTAGATTAAACCACAGAATAAATAAATTAAACTCAGAACTTCAGATTGTAAAAGAAGTACTCCCCAAATATTTGTATTGTAGTTATCATAATTTGATAATTGAAGAAGACCTAGCTGGTTATAACTTCTTCGATATTCTTCGATGATCCTGTACATAAAAAAAACCTCCCAAAACGAAAATATTAAACTGCCTTTTAAAAAACAAAACGAATGATTGCTAAGACTAATTTAGAATAGAATAGAATGAACATAAAAATTTAAATCTTGGTGTCAAAAATATTTGATAGATCAATGAAGTCTTTGGTCCTTTGTTGCCATTGTAAGTTTGACTATGTAAAAAACTCAAAACATCATGTAAGATAACATACCAATTTGGGGTTCCAGGTTACAGCAAGACAACATGGGTGGTTAAAAACTTCGATGGGGAGAAGGACGTTATTATCACCACAACAACAGAGGGGAGGGGGAACAACAACAAAACACTTGCGGGAGAAACTAGCGCACCGAATAGGAGACCTGGTCAAGACCAAGGTGGTGGTAGTGGTGGTGGTGGTGGTGGTGGTATGGCCTCTGTCCTAGTAAATGGTTTTAGAGCATCAACCAAGTGCAATCAAAAATACTTTTGGTTGACGAGGCGCTCTTGAACCATTTTGGGGCCATAGTAATGAAGTGTAAGCCAAAGTAATTTGAGGTTGTGCCAAGCCATCGAGCTATTTGTATTTGGGTTAACATGGGTAAGTAATCTCTGTAATTGTTCCAATCATCCAATAATTTTCCCGTCATTTCGTCAGTATACCTACATCTTCGACTTTAGTACGACGTCGAATTTCGACGTTCGGTATACGGTCTAGCAGGCGGATGCCTAGCATGGCGCGCTCCATTGCTCTCTGAGCAACTCGTATTTTATACATCTGCTCTTTTGTGAGCGATCATGTTTCGGCACCGTAGGTTAAAATGGGGAGGACACATTGGTTAATTGTCTTGGTCTTCAGGCATTGTGGGATGCTTGATTTGAGAATATCATCAAGTTTTCCAAGGGCGGCCCATCCAAGATGCACGCGCCTAGAGATCTCTTGCATCTGAGAGCCCCCGTCAAAAGATAAACGTTGTCCAAGATACATGTATTAATTGACTACCTTTATAGAGCAGTTATCAACGAATACATTAAGTCTTTGTGACGGTTGGTTTGTCATGACTTTAGTCTTGGACTTATTCATCTTCAGACCGCTCTCATACAGCTCAATGAGCATACGTTGGAGATCCACAGCGGTCTCGACCACCAAGATGAGGTCATCGGCAAAACGCAGGTGCGACATGTATCGGCCGTTAATATTGACACCATTCTCATTCCAATTCAAGGGCTTTATGACATCATAAACATAAAAAAACATACCAATTTTCCTCCTGCCAGAAGTCAAATGAGCACCTCCATCCAAAAAATTCGTCAGTTCCTCCACATCAAAGTCACATCTGTTCCGTTCCTTCTGTAGATCTTCATTCACTTTCGTGGCCACCATTGCAGCAACAATGTCACAGACTGCTAATGCAGATAATAAATATAATTACGTAAATATTTGGCACGATACGCGTACAACTAGTTTTACTGGAATGTGCGTATCGACACTACCTACGCTACTCACTATTTGGTGGGACTTTGACTCTGATAAGAATATTTTTATTTACCTTTGAAGTAGCTGAACTAATCTTATCACTTGTGTTTTGTTTTATGATACGTTTAACAGGTAGATCTTTGTGAAGGATGATCTTTAACCTTACTGTTATGCCTTAGGTAGGAAACAGCGTTTTTCACATTTTACGTAACGTAATTATGCTCTATATTGGTTTGGTCACACATTAGCAAGCGTTTGGACTTTGAACACTATAGATTTGAAGGCCCAAGCTAATAATTCTTAACTTGTTGTATTGTATTGTATTGTATACACATACATCCATAAATCGGAACAAAGATTTGTGCTCATCAAATAAATATTTGCACCTTGCGGGATACGAACACGCGACTATTTAGTCACCAGCCACTGCGCCAACAGTCGTCAAAACTAAAATTAAAAAGATAAAATCAAAATGGTGTTTAAATATATTAAGTACTAGCTGCGCCCCGCGGCTTTGCCGGCGTGTTCAATTTTCCGGGATAAAAAGTATTCTATGTTGGTCTCTATATTACACAGTACCTATTTACAAAGTTTCATCAAAATCGGTTCAGCCGTTTTGACGTGAAAGCTCCCAAAACAACCAAACAGACAACGTTTTAGCCTTGATTTGGGTATTTTTCCCAATGACCTCAAAAGATCTCTCATCCTTCCTATTTATAAAAGTGGTGATAGAGATCATATCATTAACTACAGACCCATTTCCATTCTTCCTTCCATTTCAAAATTATTAGAGCGGATAGTCAATACTAGATTAATTAACTATTTAGAGAAAAACAATATTTTATCGAACCAACAATTTGGTTTTCGAAGAGGTAAGTCCACTGACGATGCTGTCCAGGACCTATCTAGCTTTATATCACAAAGCCTGGACAAAGGAAAAAAATGCCTTTCTATATTTCTAGACTTGGCTAAAGCTTTTGATACGGTCTCTATACCTATTCTAATTAACAAGCTTGAGTAAATGGGAATAAGGGGAATTCAACTTGCTTTATTTTGAAGTTATCTGACAGATAGGTTCCAATCTGTTAAAATTGGAGAACACACAAGTAGTGGACTCCCAGTCACACATGGCGTACCGCAGGGCAGTATTCTGGGCCCCACTCTCTTTTTAATTTATATAAATAATCTGTGTCTACTTAAACCTCAAAAGGGTATACTAATTTCCTATGCGGATGATACTGTGTTAACGTTTGCTGCGGATACATGGAATGAAGTTTATGATGCTGCCCAAACTGGTTTCAACAAAGTAGCGAGATGGCTACATAAAAATATATTGTCATTGAATATAGACAAGACTAAATATGTAACCTTCTCCATTCGTAATATTACTCGAAATAATGATTTGAAGATTTTTGCTCATTCTAATTTATGCTTTTCGACCAATACTCTATGTTGCTCCTGTGATGTCTTAGAATCCACTCTCTCAATTAGATATTTAGGAATAATTATTGATAACAATTTGAATTTCAAACAGCACATTCTGAATGTATGTGGACGAATTCGTAGAATTATTTACATCTTCAAAAAGCTTAGATTCATAGCAAAACCAGACCTGGTACGACAAATATATTTAGCTCTCTGCCAATCCCTTATTACATATTGTATATCAACCTGGGGAGGGGCACCCAAAACAAATTTACTTCCTCTAGAGATCTCCCAGCGCGCTGTGTTGAAAGTTAGTACTGGTCGACCATTTTTGTTCCCTACTTCGCTTTTGTATCAGTCATGTGATGTTCTCTCCGTTCGTCAACTTTCCATTCTCAGCTTGATTTTGAGGCAACACTCAAATCTAATATATGACTCAAAAACTCAAACAAAACGACGAAAGTACAATGTTTGTCCCCAGCCTCAACAAATGCAAACTTCATTCATAAAAAGGTTCATACTTTTTTTGGGTCCATTTCTTTACAATAAAATAAACAAAACTCTGGTTATATATCCATTGACAAAAACTGAGGTCAAATTTAAAGTCACTTCATGGCTGAAATCACTTAATTATGATCAAACTGAGGATCTACTTAAAATAATAAAATAATTTATTTTGTAAACCAATTACTCTAATTTTTAATTGTTATCAATAATTATACTCATTTTTAAATAACTCAAGTTTTGCACACTACTGACACCCTCTCACACTCACACATTCATATACACCATATACATAGAGAGGATCATAAACACATTAAATTTAATTTAATTGTAAGTTTATTAATATTGTTAATTTTAGTAAATTTTAGATATTTTGAATATTAGGTTCCATAATATGGAGGCTAGATTTTAATATAGTAATCTCGGGGGAGGGCGCTGTATGCTGAATCACGGGTGTTAAGCCTAGTTCGGCAGCAGATACCCTGCTGTTTTTAATATACCTTTACCTAGCCCTAATTATTATAAGTTTCAAACTGTTTCACTTTTATATATTAGTGTAGATGGACTTTAAGTACATACCAAAAGCAAAGAAATCTAGAAAATTTGTATGATGCTTGTTTTATTTATTTGAGAGTATAATTTATGGTTTTTATAAGATATAAGATATTGGTTTTTATAAGTTTTTATAGACAAGTAAAAAAAAGTTTTTTTTAAATATGATATTGTTATAATATAAACAGAAATTTAATATGTAGGTACTTAAGTAGCCATCCTTTTCCATCAATATATTATTTATGGTGAGGTTGTACGTGAGTCTTTAAAATAAGAAGTTGGAGCTTTTTTTGTTTTGTAGACGGATAGAAAATTCTTTATTGCACACAAAATATAGGTATATAGGCGAACTTATTGCTAGCAAGCAATATCTTCCAGTTAAACTCGGTGTATTGTGATGCTATTTAATGCGGAATAGTGCCAATTTTAATTTGGAAAGTTTAATAGATTCCCAAACAATAATATCATAATAGTATTGATATTATTGTTGCAACGTGCAACTTAACTTGTTATTAACTTGCAAGTCCAAGATCAAGACATATCGATTCACGTAAAAATCATCAAAATCGGCCTACGCGTTTTGTGTATATAGTGCCACAAAGGAACATACATGCAAAGGCTGATAAACACATTACCCGGCCTTTGCGTTGCGCAGCCTTCAAGTCCCATTATTTTGCAACATCCTTATTATAGATCCCGGGCATTACAATTTTCCGAGTAGAACATATAATTTATGTATTTTTTTGTAATTTCGTCTCACATTTATTTTTTATTTAATTCAAGTACCTAGGTAGTTTTGCTTAGTGAAAAGCTGGTTGGTGCCTTCAAATGCTTGCCTATTATGAAATAAAAAAAAATACAATTTATTGGGGAAAAAAGGAAAATAAAATAATTACCATCATTATGCAATCATTAGCATTATGTTTTATAAAAATAAGAAATAAATAATCTGTCATTAACAGTAATAATAATAAGGCTTTAACTGGTTTATTCCCCCAGTTTATACTCATAACTGGTTTCAACTCACGGTTAAAGTCCAGAGAGTTTTTATGTACCTCTTTCTCCTATTTCGTGGTTTCAAGCACCCACTAGCTGCATTTTTTCATGCTGAAAAGTGTGTGCATTTCATCAGGAGAAATGATCTAACTAAATTTCTGATAGCATTGTAGAGTAATTGGAGAACAAACATTGAAACACAAACATTCACATATAAAATATGATTAGGAATACTGCCTTCGTAGGTCTTTTACAGATAAGAAGGTATCACAGTTTCCCCTGCATGAACGGCTTGAGGTACTGGTGGAAGCTCCGGTTGACGGGCTCCGCGTTGAGGGGGCTCTTTAGCGCCTCCGCCATCAGCCGCTCGTACACACGACCGTCGTACGCACCCAGGGCCGAGTTCAGGATCTATAATTTGGATGTTTAATGAGGCGCTGGCTCTGTCCACACGGTAAGTGATTTTGTTGATTATGCCTAAATAACCTCTTTTTAATCGACTTCCGAAATGAGCCTTTTTCTCAATTCGCCTGTTTTTATGGTCTGTTAACTCTCCGATTATTGGATTGGATTTTTTTATTCAAAGGTTCCATCACAGAGATTGAATTACGCTTACTGGCGTATCCATATAGATTTCATCAATATTATTTCAGTAGTTTTTAACCCCTGACGCGAAAAGAGGGGTGTTATAAGTTTAGGGTGTGCATCTGTGCGTGTGTCTGCGTGGCATCGCAGCTCCCAAACAAATGGAATGGTCGAGTTTCAAAAATCGATTTGAAATCACTAACTTTTTTTTAAGACTATCATTAAAATGTAATGTACGATACACATGGATTGCGTATATGTATCTCATATCGATTAATATCCGTGGCCCTAACTTGCGCGGATATATTTAAAAAATATTTTACATATTTAAGTAAAACAGTTTGATACCCACCTCATCCCTGTAATCGAATGCGTCGACAAGTCCCACTGCATTAGGGCGTATATTCTCTAAGAGATCCTCATACGTGCGTTGCAGCTCCATCACATCGGATTCCGAAATACCTGTGTACTGAAATCATAAACAAAACAGTAAGGATGTGCTCCATCAAATCATATGATCCTTTTCCTTTTTTTGATAATGATGATTATTCAGCCTATAACGTTCATCCTGCTGGGACATAGTTCATTTCTCACAGAGGGAAGGCGAGGAGGAGGGAGGGAGCGTGGTGGGGTTCACCACGCTGACCTAGCGAGGATTGCTGGTAGTGTAATCTGTGGTGGTAGTCTTTACATTTTGAGCTTCTGAAAGTTCTCATACACCTGACCATTAACTTGGAACAAAACATTAAACATTCGTCGTCTTTTAATTCTGTCGAATTAAACAATGAATCGTATCGTTGGTACGAATCATTCTAGCAAACGCTCAAATGCTCGTCAAAAAATTAATTTTTCGATGGAGAGGGGCCGTCGCGCGGTGAAACTATGAGAATGCTCGACTCAGCAAAAAGAACGCAGCAATATTTTTTTGATACACCTGTATGCTCGTTACGTTCTAACGAGAATTCTAGTTTATTAAAACAAAAACTCATGTTTATTTCATGTGAACTTTTACCTGTTATGTAACATTCGCTAGAATCTTCATTACAAGTGAATGCTCAAGTTCATCATCGCCTTTAGACATGCCGCCGGTTTCTTCACGAACGATGCAGGAAACCATCATATCTTATACTCGCCATCGTAATATTACTTCTAAACTAACCAAACATCTATTAGAAGTGGTTGCGATGACTTAAATGGCAAAGAGAATGTGCTACGCAGAGGAACAGTTGATGAGGGTTCAAGTCCCGTCCGCTTTTTTTTTGTATTAGATAATATGTTTTACGGCCCGCACACAAACACCTTGAAATTTAATTTTGTTATTTTCATAATAACACAACGTAAGGTGGAAACCGCATCAAGAATCTCACCTTAATGGAGCAGCGTAGAGGATTGCAAACCCAAACTGTCTCTCTCTGAAAGAAAGCTTATATCCCAGCAGTGGGAAAAGAGAATAAATAAAAATTATTAAAGGTCCTCTCAAAATTTGAAGAAAATACTTCTTTTCCAATTTAGTTATACGTAAACAAAATTTAAAATACTGATCTTGAAATCAGAATGCTTACCAGAAGCAAGTCACCTAGCTTCTCCAGAGACCAGTAGATACCGTAAAGTTCCACGAGCTGATGAAGGACCCGCTTCAGAGACGCTGACAACGACGCGCCTTTCGTGTCCACTTCAGTTTTGTATGTCTTCAGAATAAAGGCACGGCAATGGGCCTGGAAGAACAACTACAGTAAAAACTAAACACACCAAATCTACTTACGGAGTCTACCGTAAATCATCTTCTGGCATTATGGTGTTAAAGTTTATAATTAATTACCAGAGGGACTTGAAGAAAGTTATCGCCTTAAGATTTTGTCTATTCTCCTTCTCATTTCATCCATAAGAGAAATATGTAATATTTTTAGAGCGAGCGTTCAAAAGTATAAAAACCTGCAAGGCGACTACGGTTGAGCGATCGTAATGGAATTGTAATCGTTTATGACGTCAATGCACTGTCCGTCCTTGTCATATAGTGACACAATGACAAGGATGGACTGAGCACTGGTATCGCTATCGCTATAGCTCTGAGTCGGTCGGCGGTCATCGGCCTGGCTAGGTAGATAGGATTAATTAAGAAAACTCTAATGAGCCTTAACCGTAAGATTGGGGATAAAGCAAGCGACTAGTAGCCATTCAAGGGTTCCGTTACCCACCTTCCATTTGCATCATCAGACCAGATCAATGGTACCATTGATTTAATTGTAATCGAAATTATACACACGTTTAGAGTTACAAATGGATACATACGGCCAGTAGAATTAGGCGAAATTTGAAATCCTACATTTTTTACCAACTACTTTAGGTCTACCTAAAATGTTCAAAAGTGTCTGTGAGGGGAAGGCATTAAAGAAAATAGCGGTCAAGTTCGAGTCGGACTCGTGAGCTGAATGTTCCGTACAAATTGTATGTAAATAAATCGTCTAACATGGGAAAATAAGAAAATAAAATTGTGTTGTTACTACTAATGTACAGTTTTCAGAATTTTCCTTTACTTGTGCTATCATACATTGCCTCTTGCCAAATTTCATGATTCTAGTTTAATGGGAAGTACCCTATAGGTTTTGATTCCCTTGCGAGCGTCAAAACATGCAATAAATTGATTTGAAGTTCGTTTTTTTTCACAGCTCCAAGGGATTGCAGACCTGAGAATATGATATTAATCTCAACTTATACATCCACGCGTTCCTGTGAAAAAGGGTCTTGACAGACAGACAGACAGACGGACGGACAACAAAGTGATCCTATGTGGGTTTCTGTTTTCCTTTTGAGATACGGAACCCTAAAAAATTATTTAAAAAATCAGAAGATCTCTTGCCAGTAAGCGTTATACTTATATAATAGACTTATTATTATTTTTCAATGTGTTTTGTTTTCATTTTAGTTTTCAGACAGTAAAATTAAACAGTAGGTACCTCAGACGCAGCTACAAGCTGGACTGAAGTTTTCAGACAGTAAAATTAAACAGTAGGTACCTCAGACGCAGCTACAAGCTGGACTGAAGTTTTCAGACAGTAAAATTAAACAGTAGGTACCTCAGACGCAGCTACAAGCTGGACTGAAGTTTTCAGACAGTAAAATTAAACAGTAGGTACCTCAGACGCAGCTACAAGCTGGACTGAAGTTTTCAGACAGTAAAATTAAACAGTAGGTACCTCAGACGCAGCTACAAGCTGGACTGAAGTTTTCAGACAGTAAAATTAAACAGTAGGTACCTCAGACGCAGCTACAAGCTGGACTGAAGTTCTGTTCCATGCATCTTCAGGCGACAGTCCAGATTTGACATACTTCTTCATGCTGCCCACAGCCGATGATAGTTTTCTAAAAAAAGGCAGCACTTTTTAACCCCCGAACAAAGAGACGGGTGTTATAAGTTTAGGGTGTGTATCCGTGCGAGTGTTTGTCGTAGCTTCTAAACGAATGAACCGATTTTGATGCGGTTTATTCTGTTTAAAGCCGAGGTAATCGAGATGGTTGATAGCTATATTGGGGGGAAGGGGGTGAGGATCGTAGCTCCCAAGCGATTGGACCGATTTGGATATGTTTTTTATGTTTGAAAGCTTATGTGATCGAAAAGCTTCTTAGGTATAATGGGTGGAAGGGGGGAAGAAGGGGGGATAAGAATAGTAGCTTCCACATTAGAAACTAACAGCAACTCAAGTACTAAACTATTCGTTGAAAACATTACTTACCCAGCTGTTACCCGTTCGAAACTCTTCACTATGCATTCAATCGATCCGTCCCACTTTAGAACAGAAGTTTTCTCCGCTAGGTATGACATGGTCGGTGCTAAAGGTTTGCCTGCAGCGGCCTGTTCCCAGGCTTTAACTAGGGACCTTAAAATTTATAGATAACGTCAAGAACGTTTAAAGAAATAGGGCTCGTTACCGCCAAACTCGAGATTAAATCATAGAGTCCATCTTTTTTAAACGTTAAAAGCTAATTAAGAATATTTAAAAATATATAGATCTTTCTTATGAATTATTTCTTTAAAAGGAACTGGATAAGTAAGAAGATTTTTGCAAAACAGAGCAGAACACAGTAAATTAACCCTATAGGTTTAGTTACACTATCTAAACTTTAAACTCAAATCAATATCAAATAGAATAAAAGAAAATGATTTGAAATTAGGTTAAAAAATATAATTAACCTCATCAGTAGGAAAAGCGAAACCTGTCCTACAATACACTCATGTGCTGCTCACCTAGCGGTCTGAAGCATTAGCACCGTGTTCTCTCCCTCGTAGGTGCAGGCGGCGGTGGCGAGCCCGTAAGTCTGAGGAAGGTTGGAGGCAGTCATGTACCCATGGCCACCGCAGGCCATTCGGCACCGCTCCACGAGGGCTGCGGTGTCGGATGTACTGACTGCCTTGAGGCAGCATGCTAGAGCGTGGAGCTAGAAACGTTTTTGGAAGATTAATGGGAGAAGGGAGTACTACAGATTGGCTAAGGAGCTGATCTTATCTTATGGTGGAAGAAAATTCTTCAAAAATAACCTGCCTCACCCCCTTCTTTGAAAATATCAGCAGAAGGCTCAGTCTGCCTGCGTGCCTTTCTAGGATGCATGTGAATAAATATATTTCAATTTCAACAACAGCTGTAGTTAATCGGTTTAAATTGGGGAAGGTACACTACATTTCATAACTTTCACAAACAGTAATGTAGGTATTTCTCAGAAAAGACGTCCTAAAGCATATACCTGCCTTCGTTAACAAATCCAGGTATATTTAGCAAGCCAAACAAAAAAAAATAAGCCCTCTACTCCTCACTCTAATTTAGAGGATTATGACGACCTCTGGCCACCTATTTTCATAAAGACAACAAGGCATACCTCAGGAAGATCATCCGTCTTGCCATTCGCTAAGCCACTGTTGACCTTTCCGTACAAGTCCCACAGCCACAGCGCTGACAACGTGAAGGCGTGGCTAGTAGCGATGGCAATGAACAGCTTATGCTGCTGGGTCACGTAGTCCAAGATCTGAGGTTCTGGCTCACTGCAAGCAAGCACGAGGGATTTCTAAAACATTTCTCATAAACTTAGTTTTGGTAACGTTTTTATTTAGTTTTGGTAACCACAAATACCACTCGTTTTGCTATTTTTGTTATTCCGCTTTGTCATTTGTAATATATGCCAATCCCAAAGCACAAGCATATTAATTATCGCAAAAATAAATAATACGGTCTAAGTTTGTTCGCAACAAAGGCTAGGCTCCAGCGATATAATTTTGAAATGATAGCATTGTAAATAGAAGATAAATAACATAATTGATTTTGTTTTGAGATGAGCTGCTGAAAACTTGGAGGGAAATAGTAAAACAGGCAATAGTTTCTATATTATTACGGAAATGAAAGAAAACCAGGTAAAAAAAACAGGTAACCTAAAGGTACTCAGGTTTTGGCTGTGATTGCCGCCTCACGGCCAAGTATCTGACGGCCACAGTGGCCACCTTGGCCACACTCTAATGGCCACTCTTAGAGGGATAACTAAACGTACTCAGGTTTTGACTGTACTGCCGCCTCACGGTCCAGTATCTGACCGCCACAGTGGCCATCACCTTGGCCACTTTTAGAGGGATTACTATACGTACTCAGGTTTTGGCTGTGACTGCCGCCTCACGGCCGAGTATCTGACCGCCACGGTGGCCACCTTGGCGAGCATGTTGGCCATGCTGTTGACTATCACCACACGAACGTAGACCATGGTGCCGTAAGTCAGCTTATTGTTCGGTGACGAGATGAACGTGCCATCCTGAAAAGGGATCAAGCCAAATAAGTGGCTCATTAAATTGTTTGAAAGCAACGAGAAGCAGATTTTTTGGCGGTCTAAGAAACAGAAAGATATCTTGTTTAAATTACTGAATTACATAGATCGATCATTTGTATTCTAGACTAACTGTACCCGCGGCTTTGACTACGTGGTGATTTCATTTAAAAGTAGCCCATACGTTTTATTCCAGGACCAAAAGTACCTATAAAGTATAATATAGGTACTACATTTCTTCAAAATTCATTCAGCCATCAAATAGTTTTTTATTGATTACTCGGCTTCTAATTATCTGATTAAGATACCAAGTACACCAGTTGTTAGGTCAAACCCTAAGCAACAGTGAAAACCGCACCGCAATCGGTAATTTTTTACGTGATGCGCGATCAAACATACATACAAATAGCCAGACACGATTAAAATAAAGATATATTATTGTTCAGTAGCTTATTTTAAGTACTCTAGACCATTTTTTTTATTATTTTCTTTGTAGGGACGGACTTTTTCGTTCGTTGCTTTATTATAAGTATAGATAGATAGCGGCTTCAAATAATGGCAAAGCTCAAAATGCCAACTAATTACATTCAATGTTCAAGTAATTTTACGTAAATCGCTCGGACGAAAAACTTTGAGCTCGTTTTACCTTACATAACTAACATAACTAAATATACTACAGTAATTAATGTATATTTTGTATTGTAGATAGCTGCTTTAATTTTAACTTTTTTCGTACTATTCCAGAATAATTTCACTTTTTTACACGACTGTCCAAAAAATGGAGTGAGGTTTGGTGAGTGAGGAGTGTTTTTCGGGTTTATGTATGTATGTATGTATGTATGTATGTATGTATGTATGTATGTATGTGAGTTTCTCTATTCAACCACAACCTTAACTGCCTGAACAGGTATCAGGGCTATATTAGAAACCTTACATTTTCCCGAGAACCACAGGATATTTTTTTAAGTTCGTTTTTTGGCAGAGCAGTCGTGTTTTTGGCAGAGCAGTCGTGTTTTTTCTCTTACCTCGATGATTTACTTGTTACACTCGTATACTAATGAAAATCTTCTCAAAACCATGGCAATTTTCTCCTCAATAAAACAAAATTTCTAAATCAGAATTATACAGCATTAAATTCAGACTGCCGATATTTCAAGAGCATTATGTGTATACAACATTTCGTGTCTGTGCTATTGACCATTGAAGAATTCCTTTATCCATGATAACCATAAAAATGCATTGTCATCGGAACTGAACCAACATGCAAAAATTGATCTCCGTAGGATAAGAGGTAGTGGTTATAATTCAGCTTGCAAGATTTCACCTAAACAAACATACCTACATACATACAAGATACAAACATTGCAAGTTAAATAATAGTAGTTTATGAAACGGTTGCATAATAAGGGGTATTAACACACGAGAGTGAATTTATAGTATCACTTGTACTATTATTTATTCTGTGGTATCACTCGAGTGTTTTAAAAACTAGTTATGAAACGGCACATAACTAGGTATTAATAAGACACTCGAGTGATACTATTAGAAAACTCGCCTACGGCTCCTTTTTTAAACTTACTCTAGTGTTTTAATTCCCCTCATTATGCAACCGTTTCATAAACTACTATTAAATTCTACATATTTCCTTGCTCCTAGCCTGCAAAATGAGCACTTGTAGCTAGAGTTGCCGCGAATACTCGCTATTATTCGGTATTCGGCATTACTCGTTTTTTTTTTGATATTCGTCGAATACCGAATAATAGCTAGTATTATTCGGCATTCGGCGAATAGTCTAAAATAAACTTTTAACGAACAAAAAAACGAATGAGTTAAAAATAATCAATTTTTATTATTTTCCTTAATAAAACAATACACAGTATCAATTATTATCTGTAATAATATGTGCCTGTGCCTATCATATTAATGAAATTAAATTAGTATTGGCTTTTAAATTAATATTTAAAATCCAACAGAGGCAGATTGTGGTGCAAAAAAACTATTTTTTCTGCAGCAAGTCAGTTTCGCTTTTCCTCATAAACTAAACCTGCCTCGGAAAATAGTCTTTCTGAATAAACAGAGCTTGCTGGTGTGATTAAGTATTGTTTAGCAAGCTTACTTAAAGTAGGAAATCTATTCTTATTGGTACTCAAAGCCCACCATTCATATGGGTTTATTTTTCTGTCAGCCTTTGCTAATGCGATGTAGTGATTTATTCAGCAGTGGCATTCTTGGGTTGCTCTTCAGTAGGCTGCTCTATAGATGATTCTTCAAAACATGCCCAATATAGTTTATGAGTTTCTGAATCGACATGCTCACTTTCATTGTCTAAACGAGACCTTTTAGAAAAAAAAAATTACCATACTCATCTGGGTGTTTAAATTTCAAATGATTCTGCAAACCCGTCGTTCCTGCTTTTTTTGCTGCTCTACTTATTTTTACACCACATAAATTATATTTTGCACTGTTTTCTTCCTCTTCAAAATGTAGCCAAACATGAGTTTTTTTTCCTGGGTTTGGCATGATTGTTCTTCTTGTTAAGTAACACTTTAACTAATTAAGTATTCAAGTCTTTAATTCAATAGCAATTTTCAAATAAGTATAGAAAGAAAAAATAAAAAACGTCAACCGATGTCGAAAATCAACTTATAAATGCGTGCCGCCTACCCTAAACACAAGCGTATTGATTGAGCGGGAAATCCCCTACAATAGTAAACGCTGGGTAATACAAAACGGGGTATTCCCCGTAAAATATGTACAAGAAAAGGATTGCCAGCATTTAAAAATTAAAATACTACATATACATATATGTACTTAGATATGTATAACATGAAACAGATTTCTTTAACTTTATTGTTTTCTTTTCTCACAACCTTACAAGAAATTAGAAATATTTTTAATGTGCCTTATTTATGTCGAATAGTAATGTCAAGTTATTCGACTATTCGCCAAAGTGAATGGCGATTAATCGGTATTCGACTATTCGCTATAACAACTATTCGCGGCAACTCTACTTAGTACCGCGCGGCGCGAGCTTTAAATGTAAGAGGGCCCTTTACATTACTGGCCCAGTTTGTAGGGAATGCCACAACCAATGGGCCACAGAATAAATAATAGTACTACGAATGGGTTTTAACAATTAAGTTTGCTACAGTCATTTTTCAAGGCGACCGCGACGATTCGAGTGAAGTGCCACGTAGACTTTGCAATACAACATTCTAGGAGGCATGGTCTGGAAGTTATGGACAAGGGTGGTCCGTACCATTACGCAAACGGCCTGTTTTTCCATTGCTTCAAATGTAATTTTAGTAGTGAGACTAGTCTGAAAGTCTGTTTAGCTAGGGCCATACCACCACCGACTGACTGACAGACTGTGTAGCTAGAACGACTTACTTTCAATACTTGTGCATTCTTCATCAGCATTCTATCTCTGGCTATTCTGTGGTTTTCAAAACCGAGGAAGCCATTGTTGACAGGATTGAAGCCGAGTTTTGCCCCAATTTCTCCCACTCTGATGCCAGTTAGGGGCATGTGTGTTTCCTCATCGCGAATTTGGACCATAAATGGATGGATCCCACAGCTCTTGTCTTTGATATAGAGGTGAGCCATCACCACGCAGTAGTTTGCGGTGTGCCCCACTGTAAAGAAGTCCACATCGTTATGTCGTCAAGATAATATGCCATGCCATTACTCATTTTTCAACACACTTGCTCGTAAAGCGACTCTTATGGCAACGCCTTTAGGTTCATAACTCATCTTATTGCACACTAGTGCTTTTTACTTTAAAACTCTTTTTCAATCTCTGCAAAGTGTATTTATGTCTAAAAACAATGAAAAAAAAAACAATTTGAGGTTACATTTGATAAATCAATCATCAACATTATCATAATTTCATCAAATGATATATTTTTCACTACATATTAACCTTAATTTGCGTATTCAAAACATTATTTTGTGTTTATTATGTTTTTTAGATAGGCTGTATAGCGGTTTTGCCAGTGCCTTTATTTACATCTGCGCGCGCATAACTAGCGCGGCGTGCGGGAAATACAAAACCAGCGCGCCATTTTCATAAAAATATTAGTTAATCATAAATATTTGTTAATATTTGTTTTCATTGTGTGGTTAATTATGTTAATGTTGACTTCATGTCTCTAGGGACGTGAATAAAAAGCGACCTTTTAAGTCGGGGGGTCGGGATCAAAGGTCCCAATCGGATGGACCGATTTTGATGGGTTTTTTTAACTGTTTGAAAGCTGATGTGATCGAGATGGTTTTTACCAGACTGTGCTACGCAAAGGCCGGCAAATGTTTATCAGCCTATGTATGTATGTCTGTTCCGTTGTGGCACTATACAGAACAAACGCGAGGATCGATTTTAATGGTTTCTACGTCAATCTATGTGTCTTAATCTTGCGAGTTCTACTAAAGACTTAAAACTAAAGACAGTAATCAAAATTTAATATGGCGACAACCAGACGCCATTTTGTAAAAAATAAAAAATGAAAGTCGACAAATTATGTTAAATAGGGTATCTTTGAATCGGTATTTAAAAATCATCTTTAGGTTTCTCGTATGTTTTATTTTATTTCGAATGACCTTTTGGGATCTATAACGATATAAAGTTGGTTAAGAACCATTCTCACTTAAATTTTTACCTCTATTTAGTTTTGTTCTTAGTCGGGTTATTTGTGAAGGTGCTTGACCGTGCTTGTTAGCTGTAATGGGGAGGAGTCTCACTTTTTTTTGCTGAGGCGTACAAGCATTTCGACTTCACGTCAAGCTGAAGCTGAATTTTGGGTCTTACATTGAATCCAAAGCAAAGGTAGCTGCAATAAATATGGTATTTTGTCTAAGGTTAGGCGATACTTCACGCCGGGACAGCTTTTGAATCTTTATCAAGCGCAGGTCCGATCTTGTGTAGAGTACTGCTGCCACCTCTGTGACGGTTGTGCCAAGTATCAGCTCGAGACTTTGGATTCAATTGAAAGACGTGCTATGACGTTTATTGAGGATGACTCTGGTAAGGATAAAGCTTCAAAGTCTGGCGCATCGACATGAGGTCGCAAGCCTGTCGGTATTCTACAGATTGCACTATTGGAGAGTGTGCAAAGGAACTGCACAACCTGATTCCCCCATCAACTTTCCATCACCGTACGACTAGACGATCGGCAAAGCGACCTTTTATTATGGTTGAAATACCTCGCACAACAACGAAGCTTTACGGTTTTTCATTTATTAACTGAAAAAAAAAAAAGGAAAAGGAGTGGAATGCCCTGCCCTCGTCAGTGTTTCCGGTAAAATACAACCCGGGTGTGTTCAAGTCAATAGTGAATAGGTATCTACTAGGCAAGCGTGCTACTCCTTCGAACACATCATCGCTTTCCATCAGATGAGATTGTGGTCAAACGATTGCCTAGTCCGCAATAAAAATAAATTTAAAAAACACCTCTTTGCGATTATTGTTGATTGGTGTGAGAAGCTAACTTCTACAAAGACTTACAGCCGCCAGGCCACCACTTGTAGGCACTGAGTGAGGGGCTGTGCAGAATGAACTCTTCGGTTTGAAAGTCATAAGTGGCTATGGTCTCCAAGCCACGAATGAACGTGCCATGCCCAAGTTCTGTCTGAAAATAGATACAAACATTAGAAAATAAACCGTTGGAGTTTGCAGTTTTATTTGTTAGGACTTTGAAAGGTCAAAGCAATAGGGTTACTTATCGATATACTTGTGATAATTTATGATTAGCAAATAACTCTTGTCGATTCTTTTTTTAATAAATAATACTTGCTTAAATTTCGAATAAGATAATAGTAGATATAAAAATTGACATCGCGTCACACCCTTTGAAGCTAAGGATAGAATAGATAACGGCAAAAATAAAGATACTGAACATTAATCTTCAGGTGTTTTATAGCATTCGTATCTCCCTATTGTAAAAGATGGAATGCACAGTACCTATCACTGACTGGTTACAAAATGTCGTATGACTGACTGATGATATCTTCATCCCGTCACTGCTATGTGCTTAAAATAAGAATTAGTTCTCTACCTGCGCGTAAGTTCCAATGATATCCATATTGCTGGCTCTTTTCAGCCAATAGGCTTTCTGCTCCTCCGTTGCCTGTCCCATGATAGCTGGTATAAACATGACGAAGTGCAAGGAAAACGGTGTGTTGTCTTTGAACACTGCCGTACCTAGCTGACTGCGGTAGTGCTTCCTAGAACATAAACAAGAGACTTATTTCAATGCCATCTCTCAAGTATTCTCAAGTTTGGACTTGCTACTTATCTTATTTACGAGGTTTCAAGTATCCTAATCGGTATCAAAAGCTTGCTAATAATTTATGAGGTTCCAAGTAGCCAAATGAGCATCAAAATCTTGCTAATTATTCAAGGGGTTTCAAATAGCCTAATCAGTATCAAAATCTTGCTAATTATTTATGGAGTTTCAAGTAGCTTTCATCATCAGCCCACATCTGTCCAATGCTGGACGTAGGCCACTCCTTATGCATGCAACTAAGCTCGGTCTTCAGCTCTCCTCTTCTATTTTCTTCCAGCCGCTTTTCGCAGGTCGTCACCTGGCCACAGGGCGTCAGGGGGACACTACGTTTGCCTAAACGTAATATACACTCGAGAATTCGTTTACCCCAACGGTTATCGGTTCTTCGGGAAATGTGACCAGCCCAATGCAACTTTAGCTTGCTTATCCATAGAGCTATGTCGGTTACCTTGGTTCTCTGTCGGATATCTTCATTACAAAATTTTGTCCTTCAGAGAAACTTCAAGCATATAGCTCTCTCCATAGCTCGCTGAGCGATCCTAAATTTGTGGACTAGTTTGACCGTGAGTGTCCAGGTTTTGGCTCCGTAGGCCATGACTGGTAGGAGGCACTGACTGAAGACTTTTGTATTCAGGCACTATGGTGTGTCAAGTAGCCTAATGAGCATAATTACTACTAATTGAAGCCCTATAAATCATACAAATTGTTTATAGGTCTTCAAGTAGTCTAATAATCAGCATCGAAATCTTGCTAATTAATTATGCGGTTTCAAGTAGACAAATGAGCATCAAAATTTTGCTAATTAATTATGGGGTTTCAAGTAGCCAAATGAGCATCAAAAGCTTGCTAATTAATTATGGGGTTTCAAGTAGCCTAATCAGCATAAAAATCAGTTGAAAGACGTTCACTTCTGGACATAGGCCTCCCCCTTAGAATGCCACAGCGATAGGTTGCTCGCTGTACTGTACGTATCCAGCGCGACTGGTACCATGTCGTCTTCTACCTTGTGAGGGACTGTCCCATACGTTCCATCATAAAACGATCACTTCAACTTGAGCCTAATCATACAAATCTATTACATAAAATAAAGCAGTAGGTAACAAAAAGTTTGTACAAAAGATATTTAAAAAAAATTGTCTAGCGTACTTAAAATAAGCTGCTGAACAAGAACATTCTTGTTGTTTTTTGTTCTGTATGTTTGTTTGTTCACGCGTGACGTAAAAATTACTGATCGAATTGCAATGCGGTTTTCACTGTGGAATAGCTTAGGTTTTGACTTAAAAACTTGGCAATCCAAGAAGTAGATGCCGCAAAATCGATAAAAATGTATTTGTATTTAAATGATTAGATATTTTGTACTTTATAGGAGCTTTAGGTCCTGGAATAACACCTATGTTACTTTTAACCCAGAGAAATGACCACGCGGGCATAGCCTTGAGCACATCATCATCATCATCATCATCATTATCAGCCCGCATCATTCCACTATTGGACATAGGCCTCTTCCAAAGCACGCCACTGAGCCCGATCTTCGGCTCTTCCTTTCCTATCGCCGCCAGCCATCTTGCATATGTTGTCACTCCACTTAGATGGAGGGCCTCCTTCATTACATTTTTCGAGTCACGGTCTTCACTCAAGAACACGTCTACCCCAACGGTTATCGGTCCTTCGGCAAATATGACCAGCCCACTGCCACTTCAGCCTGCTAATCTTATGGGCCATGTCGATAACTTTGGTTCTCTGTCGGATCACCCCGTTCCGGATTCGATCTCTCAAAGAAACTCCGAGCATAGCCTTTTCCATAGCCCGCTGAGCGTCTTTGAAATGGTGAACTAGTCGTACCGTGAAAGTCCACATCTCAGCTCCGTAAGTCATAACAGGTAGGACGCACTGGTTGCCACTGGTTGGGTAAAGCCGCGAGCACAGCTAGTAATAATGAATAAACCAGTCTTTCTTCAGCAGTTCTCTAAATCCGTTCATGAGCCCTAATTCAATAGTTTTCTTACCATAATTTCTCCATCTCGTTCTGGTTGGGGTCATGCAGCTTTTCCATGGTTCTATGATAAAGGATTGCTTTGCGGATGGAATTCTCATACTTCTCCTTGTGACTGAGATACTCTTCAGGAACGTCGTCTATTAGTCCTTTGACACTGAGGACACTACTCTCTGGAATCCACACCAATATATAAAAGTATAACGTTATCTGTTTGTTTGGTGAGATTTCACACATGTTAATTCCAAATTTCATCAGATATTGATGAAATTTGGAATAGATATAACTAAAAAAAACATAGGAATAAAACATAAGATACTTTTTATCCCGGAAAAAGGTAAGTTTCCACGGGACAACTGGAAAATGTTGATTACTCGCTGTAAGAAATGGTTGCCATGGAAACGAAATAATAACAAGTTTCTCAAAAAACATGTTTACTTTTGCATTGGTTTATATCCTAGGACAACATAGGATGCTTTTTTCGAGATAAACTGTAGTCCACGCGCACGAAGTCAAGGGCGAAAGCTAGTGTAGAATAAAATTAACGTTACATAGTTCTTAACAATAAAAATTCTGGAGCCTACTTCTACATATCTAGGTACTATTATTAAAACGCCTGATTAAAGTTTGTAACTATGCGCATTTGAAAGAATAAACTCAAAACTTCAGGTTGTAAAAGTAGTATCAGATTCTCTAAATATTTTTATTGTAGCTATCGTAATTTGAAAATCGATTTTCTTCCATGATCCTGTACATGAAAAATCCTCCCAAAACCAAAAGATTAAACTGCCTTTTAAAAAACAAAACCAAAGATTGCTAAGGCTAATTTAGAATATAATAGAATGCACATAAACATTGAAATGTTGGGGTCTAAAATCTATGATAGATCACTGAAGTATTTGGTCTCCTTGTCTCCTTGCTATCACTGTAAGTTTGAATATGTAATAAACTCAAATAAAACATCGTGTTAGGCAACATACCAATTTTCCTCCTACCAGCAGTTAAATGAGCACCTCCGTCCAAAAAAATCGTCAGCTCCTCCACATCAAAGTCACATCTGTTCCGTTCCTTCTGTAAATCTTCATTCACTTTCGTGGCCACCATTGCAGCAACAATGTCACAGACTGCTAATGCAGTTACAAAATATAATTACGTAAATATTTAGCACGATACGCACTGCGTACCTACAACTAGTTTCACTGATATGTGCGAATCGACACTCGCTACTTAGTGGGAGTTTGACTCTGATAAGAATATTATTTATTTACCTTTGACGTAGCTGAACTAATATTATCACTTGTGTTTTGTTTTATAATACGTTTAACAGGGAGATCTTTGTGAATGGATGATTTAACCTTTAACTATGGTTTTGTATTAGCACAGAATAAATAATAGTACAAGCATTAGGTAGGAAACATCGTTTTTTGCACGTTACGTAACGTTCCTTGATGCTTTGTTTGCTTGGTCGCACATTAGCAAGCGTTTCGACTTTGAACACTTTAGATTTGAAGACCCAAGCTAATAATTCTTAACTTGTAAGTATGATATTCATTAGTTAAATAAATAACTATTCAGTTCAATTCACACCCACCCACTACCTAGCCCAAAACTAGGATATCTTGTACTGTACTATGGGCACTACGCCTTGTATCTACTATTATTTATTCTGTGACTACGCAAAGGAGAAACATACCTACATAACTACATATATACGAATTTATGTTTTTTGTTTGCACCTTGTGGGATTCAAAACCGCGTTCGATGGCTTTGTAGTCAGAGCAAAACCGAAAAAAAACATCCTCTGGGCCAATTGGTTGTCAAAACTAAAATTAATAATATAAAATCAAAGTGCGGTTCAAAAATATTAAGTATGGAGTTAAAGGAATTAGGATGATGCTTGTTTTATTTCTTCGAAAGCATCATTTAGGGTTTTTATAAGATATATGTCAAGTAAAAAAAAAAAAACTATTATATTATATTATTAAATAAAAAAACTTAATACCTACTTAAATAACTTTCCTTTTCCATCAATTTATTACAAATTTGGTATTTTGTTCCTAGTTTTAAAAGTATGGTGATCTGCTGGTCAGTCGAGAGAGTATTTAACAGTCGAGAGAGTCACCCACAGTGATATTTAACAGTCGAGAATGTTACAGTCATATTTAACAGTCATCCTACTCATATTTAACAGTTGAGAGTGTCACGGTCATTTTTAACAGTCGAGAGTGTCACAATCATATTTAACAGTCGAGAGTGTCACAGTCATATTTAACAGTCGAGAGTGTCACAGTCATATTTAACAGCCGAGAGTGTCACAATAGTATTTAAGAGTCGAGAGTGTCACAGTAGTATTTAACAATCGTGAGAGTCCTATTAGTATTTAACAGTCGAGAGTGTCACAGTAGTATTTAACAGTCGAGAGTGTCACAGTTTTCCTTGCATCATCGGCTTGAGGTACAGGTGGAAACTCTGGTTGACGGGCTCCGCGTTGAGAGGGGACTTCAAGGCCTCTTCCATGAGACGCTCGTACACGCGACCATCGTACGCTCCCAGGGTCGAGTTGAGGACCTGTGGGAAGGAAGTTTAATATTAACTACAGTTAATATTAAACTTCAATGTGTGTAACAACAATGTGTATGTATACATGGAAAGATGATTTTAACTACGTATACATGAATTTGGCAAGGTCTGCAGAGTTATTAGGCAGGCCAAACCTCTTATATGACAAGAGGTCTCTACCTGCTTCAAATCTCATCTCTCCTGGTTCTAACCCCCGACGAAAGAGTTGTTATAAGTTTAGGGTATTGTGCATATCTGTGGCATCGTAGCCCCCAAATGAATGGGCCGATTTAGAAGCGTTTTTTTCTGTTTGAAAGCTGATGTGAGAAGGTTCTTATCTCTAATTGTCGGGATCGTAGCTCCCAAACGAATGGACCGATTTTTATGCGGTTTTTTCTGTTTGAAAGCTGATGTGTTCGAGATGTTTTTAGCTATAATGGGGGGTCGAGGTTATATAAATGTTGAATTTGTGTTTGTACGATTTTAGTAGTACCGCCTGCTTTTTTTATTGTCAAAGAGCATGTGCAGCCGAGGCACGGATATTGCGGGTCCGTCCGTAAACCAAATTTTTCCTTCAGAAAAAATATAAGATTCTATCTTTCCTGCTGGCAGCGAGTACAAGTGTATGTCAGAGACATGCATAGATAACTCCTTATTGCAACATATCACGATAACTAACGTGACTCGCGACAACCAGCCTAATGACGTAAGCATAAAGTGAACCGCAAATCTTGTGTGTTTTTCAACTATTCTCTCAGAAATGCATGTAAGGAGGCACTTTATAAATATTACTACTAGTATGCTAATTTTGCATTTTCTTTTTGTTATTTGAGCTTAAAAACTAATTCACCAATAATGATTGTAGCTGTTTGAAATTGTTATTGAACCATTGCTTATCTTGCTGCCCCCACATAAAGCAGCTTTATCAAGTTAGGTATAATGCTCCGTTATCATTGATTACAATTTATCTGGATAGTATAATATGTATGAAATATGGACATAATTATGCGAAGATAAAAGGCGAACTGATAAGTCCTACTTAACACTAACTACGAAAGGGTAAAGTACATTATTATTTTTATCACGACCCGATTACTATAAAGGTTTTAAGTTCGTCGTCTTTCGGCTGGTGATGTGATATGATCGTTGATATGTAGCCTCACCTCGTCTCGAAGGTCGAAGGCATCCACGAGTCCCACTGCGTTGGGCCGGATCAGCGCCAGCAGTTCCTCATACCGATGCTGCAGATTGATGATGTCATCTCTAGATATCGAAGAGAACTGGAATGTAGGAATATAAATATATGTGAAAAAACACTGAATGAAGGAATGAGTAAACCATCCTGCATATAGTAAGGAAGAGATTTCCATGAAAATAAACATCAACACGGTAGTACATACAACACTGTATCCACCTTTTTAATACCACCTTCAAGAAGAAAATATCTCGCCATACACTTTTTGGAGTTTTCCAGCAGAAATTCTTGACAGCCAGTCCTATTCTAGACTAACACTTTCAACCGACACTTAACCAGTGAGAAAAAAAAACGAGGATTTTAAAGTTCCTATTATGGGATTGAAACGCATAGTGCAATCACAGTAGCAGGGCTTGTTAACGTTACCAAATCCCACTAAAAGTAGCGTTAACTTTTATTTAGATACCAATTTAACGGTAGGACGAATTATCGTTACCTAGTTACCGTAACTATAAAAAACGTTATTAATTAGTGGTAATTACCAATATAATAACGTTATCAGGTAAAAAGTATCGTTAATAACGATACCTCATCCAACGCGTGCGACGTTGCCGCTCTTCTAAACGCGCAGCGGCGCGTAGCTCGATTTACTGATAAAAACTTAAGTGATATGGTTGCACTATGAATAGTAAATAAATTTAAGTAAAAAGAGTGATAATAAAACCACTAGACTATATTAAATACTTTGTTTTTTTTTCTGTTAAAAACTTAAGTGATATGGCGGCCTACTGACAAATTAATAAAAAAATAGTAAATCATTTTCAGTGTTTTTTTATGACTTTCAAAATTCTTCCTTGAAGGGCCCCATCATCTTCAGGGATAGTATTTTACGAACTCTGAGAGCTACTGCTTTGATGTTGTGAGGACAGTCACAGTTGCACACACCCGTATTTTCTCCTCCTAGAGTTATATCCTTTTTTGTTGTATTTTTTTTCTGAAAACATTTTATATACACAGGTTTTTTTAAATTAAAAAAACCTGCCAGGATTCTTTATAATACAAATTAAAAGTAAGAAAATTTTCTTTCGGACCCCTGATGGTAGACCTATATACTTTGATATGAACTTGCTGACACCGTCACCACAGCCAGATAAAACACGGCCTTATTAAAAATCATAGCTTCATATTATAAGGCTGTACAACAATATCAGACCGTGTTTTATCTGGTTGTGCAATATCAACACGTGACGAGCTTTCACGGCCTAATATTACAAGACACATTTTTTTCTTTTTTTTTTTTGTTGGTAGGATACATGCTATTGGTCTATAACTGACCTCTACAGTATCACTGGTGGGGCGGGCACGAAAGTGTTCCGCCGCGTGACGCAAAAAGCGCACGCCAATGTTAAAGTTTTGGCGACTTGCTCAAGGGCACCCAGGGGGTACCGACCTCGGCTTAGACAGTTGCCATTGATAACGGGGGTCTGGTTAAACACACCTGGATCGCTAGTTTTAGTAGCGATCGAGGGGGCCCTTAAGAAGTGGCTGGAGCCCTTTGAATTATTTGGATAACTGACCGCCGATTCGGAATACACCTTCGAGAAGAATCGGCAAGAAACTCGAAGGCGACTAAAATCGAATTAATTACGGCATAATAATCTTTGGGTGTCTGTGTCTAAGTGTGTTGACAGATGGTGACGAAGGGTTGGACGAATCTATCGATGCCTGCTCTGCGGCAGCGATTTCATCGTCCGGTTCGCTCAAGGCAGGTGTCTCTAGGGCATCTATGAAGGGGCTGTGTGTCTGTCGCGTCTGTAGATTAGTCAGATGCCTGGACTACAAGAGGGTTGGAGTGATGGGGTGCCGCGTCGAAGTAGCAGCGAGAAGCATCCTTCATGTATTGAAGGATCGAGGGAAGCTCGAGATCACAATGCAGATCGATGTTCCTCTGATACCAGAGGGCATCTAATACATTGTGTATCAATCTATTTTGTAAAATCTTAAATTTCTCTAGGGAGAGGCGGGAGGCGTGAGCGAATACTACAAACGAGTATGTCATTGTCGGTCGGACGCAGGTGTTGAAAATGTCATCTTATTTCTATGGGACAGTTTTACTACTGCCTAGGAGTAACGCGAGGCGGGCATGGAAGAAGGCCGCCCATTTGTGGACGGTACTGATATGCTCGAAGAGTCGATAGTCAAGGGTGACTCCTAAGTATTTAGTTAACCTTTCCCACGGTATGGATCGGTCGTTAATCGTGAAGTTGTCGGGTAGAAAATAGCGGCGAACCCCGTGAATGAAACGTATTGCTACGTTCTTCTCGGGATTCATCATAATTCGCGCTCGTTGGATGCTTATTTGAAGTTAGTTTGGTTTCCATCCGGTGGAATTTATTGCGGTGTTATCCGCAAAGAGAGTGATCTCTACTTTGGTGTGCGTGGGAAGTCGCTTGTGTAAAGCGAGAACAGGAGTGGAGACAGCGTGGAGACAATCGGGCACTGCGAGCTGGTACAGCTTGTAAATCAGCCTGGCATACCACACGTCATCAAAAGCCTTCGCCACGTCTAGGAAGACGGCTATCGTGGTTTGGGGGAGTGGTTTCCTATGAAACCCGCAAGAATGTGCTCCGTTATGCTGTGCACTTGCTGAGGGCAAGAGTGTCTTGCTCTAAAGCCGAACTGCTTATCAGGAATCAGCCTTTTGGATTTCACTATGGATCAGAGTCTATTCAAAATAAGTCACTCATAGATCTTCCAGAGACCTGAAGAGACTGATGGGGCGGTAGCTAGAAAACTCCGATGCCCTTTTTCCTGGTTTGTGAATGCCGATGACGTAGACACTCCTTCCGTCACTTCCGGAAAGGAGAAATTTCTCATAGCTGCATTGAAGATGCTAACTAAGAGATAAACTAGCGGGACAGTAAGGTGTTGAGAACCCTGTTGCTGACGCCCTCAGCGTCAGGGGCCTTTCACACTTTGAGTGCCTTGATGATCGACTCAACCTTCTGCGGCTTTTAAGGGCTCGAGGAGAGGGTCGGTCAGGGGTAGCGTGTTCCTACATTCTAGTTCGCGGTCCACCGTGGCGATGTGGACAAGATCAACGTGATCGTTGGTGGGGGTGCACTGGGCTTAGAGGCTCTCCGTCAAGCATTCGGCCTTCTCCTCGTCTTCGAATGCTGGCGGGAGATCGATTCTATTGAAAGGGGGAATTACAGTAATGGTATAGGATTTAAGCTATCTCACCAACCCCCAGTAGGCCTGGTAGGTTGGCGAGATTTCGGATATTAAGTCTTCCCAACGTTGTTTGCGCAGCTCGATTATGCGCGTTCTGACTGTACGGTGATAGTAGCTCAAGGTGGCTTTGCGTTCAGCTTTGATCGTAAGCTGTAATGGCTGCGTTCCTTGCTGTCACCAACCTCCTCAGTCTTCAGGCAGAGCCCAGCGCCGGAGACCCTCCGCTGGGATCTGTTTAGAGGCCTCACCGATGACGGTGTTGAGGTGGCTGGTGAAGGCATCGATCGAGCGAGAAACTCAGAACATATTATGTCGTCGATCGAGATCGGGTGAACTGATAGTTTTTAGGGTTTCCTCCAAACCCTTCCAGTCCACTACCGTCTTGGTCGGTGGAAGGGAGGACGAGTCTGTCGGGTCGGGGCCTAGGCGCATAATAACAGGACGGTGGTCGGAATCTAACTCTTTGAACACTTCGATTGAGCGGAAACTAAGTTTTATTTTCTTTAGAAGCGGAATGTCTAGTATTTCAGGTTTGTGGTTGGGACAACGGGGGTAGTGAGTCGCCTCTAAGTGTAGAATTACATCGAAAACAAGAATTTTGCTAAGGTCGAAAAGTTTAGTACCGTTGGGGGTGGTTTTGCGGAACCCCCATTATGATGTTTTTGCTATTGAAGTCGCCAGCCAGAATTACTGCGCTTCCCATGGAGAGGTTACACGACTCATGATTACACAGCATTTTATAACAAATCCAATGGGCGTTTTTCCACTCGCCTGTACAGCACCGGCCCGGCAGCCGGGGAAGCAAAAATGTATGAAATATATGGCATGTTTTTCACTTACGGCACCGGCACCGTGCCGGCGAGTGGGAAAATGCCCAATGGCTTCTTATATTTCGTATTATTAGGTCGTGCAATTTCGGGTCGTTCAAGTTCAAGGTCATGCTATGCATGTAGTAAAGACTTAACAAAAAAAACTACCCATCACATTGAAATACATAGGTATTTTAACAACAATATCTACTGACGTTAGAATGCACAGCGCCCATTTTCAAAACAGTAAGTAGATACGAAGTTGGTCAATGGAGGTGGCACAAGATCGTCATGGCGCTCTTTGGGGAAGGCCTATGTTCAATAGTGGACTTCTAAAGAAAGGCTGACATGATGATGATGATGATGATGATGATGATGAAGTAGGTTAGTGAGGTAGGTATGATACTGGTAGGTATGTTAAAGTAGATAATATTGATACCTTGAATGCTTCTATATTTCTTAGTAGGTAGGTACTTATATAAGGTACCATTGCAAATCAAAAGTGTAGATAACTTACCTGTGCCTAAGTCATGTTCATTATTTCAATTTAATTTAAGTTTTGGTGCCAATTGTTTAATTGGTTTAATTGATTGGGAAGTCTCAGAATCCATAGCTTTTTCTGCTTTTCTTAATATTTTACGTTTTGGTGCCAAAATCGATTGTGATAAGTCGGAATGATCGGACTCCATGTCGTTTTCTGTCTCTAACATTAGAGTCATCAACCAAATTACAAAAAAAAACACAAATTAAAAATGTATATAACCCCCGATTCCCCACCCACCATTATAGTTAAGAAGCATCTCGATCACATTAGTTTTCAAACAAAAAACCTACAATCCGTTTGGGAGCTACGATAGTTACTTCCATTCCCCCAATTATAGCTAAGAACCATCTCGTTTACCTCTGCTATAAAACATAAGAAACCGCAGCTAAATTGGTTCATTCGTTTGGAAAGTACGATATTACCCCCCCGCCCCTCGTTTCTCAACTAATATAGCTAAGAACCATCTCAATCACATCAGTTTTCAAACATAAAAAAAACAACAATATCGATCCATTCATTTGGAAGCTACGATCATTACCCCCAGGTACTTATCAAAATCGGTTCATTCGTTCGAAAGCTACCAATACCACCGTTACCACCATTTTACCGGTATTTCAAGCCCTGCACAGTAGATTTTATCGTGGTCGATATTTTAAAATAGGATTGCGAATTCTCTTTTTTACCCGATTCCAGCAAATCAAAGGTAATGAAAAAAAACAGTCCATGAATGTATGTATCTATGTATGTGGATATGCGTATGTTCCACCATAGCGTCACCCCTATTGTTTCGATTTTGACAAGCGAGGTGTCTATCGATTCGTCGTCATCGCAAGAGTATCATAGGTAATTTTTTACCCGACCGTAGTCGGGTTTTATTTTTTGAACATAAGTCTTATTATGAAAACGCAGGAGTTTCGTGAAAACTTGTCACGTTCCGCGATCTCACGTTTTATTTTGCGAAAGTACTGTTTACGGGATCTTAAGCTACAATATGAGAATATTGTATCCGACTGCGCCAAAGCATCAGTAAATCAGACTGTAACAGTAGTGTAGGACAAAAACAAGTAAATTACACCACCAGTGTCATACCCTCAAGAGATCGCCAGTCTTCTCCAAAGCCCAGTACAGCAGGTATAGGTTTGACAGCTGCTCCGTGACAGTTTTGACATTAGGTGACGAGGTGGCGGTCAGTCGATCTGTTTCTTTTCTATATGTACTGCAGATAACGGCTCGGCAGTGTGCCTGCGAAAAACATGTTTAATTTGTGTTGCGCCAAAACAACAAGTGGCTCTGTGAGCTGTAGACCTCGCGCTTACAAACTTTTTTGCAAAGAATCTAGCGGTGCACAGTAGCGCCATCTAGTTATAGATAGATAAATAAATAACTCTTTATTGTACACCACATAGAACAAAAATAACTAAAACATTAATACAAAATATATCTTATTGTAAAACTAATATAAATGAACAAGGTGCTCCATCAATCCCTACCTAGTGGGTTAGTTACCCTGGTGGTTGATTTCACTGGTAGAAACCTAATAGTGAGAAATTTACTGCATTTTGAGGAGCTAATATGCTCATCACGCCGAAGATCCTCATCAGATCTTCATCAAGTTTTTATGAGACTCAAATAAAAAAGAACAATTGAAATCGGATCTAATAAAGCGGAGATATTCATTAGCCCCTTTTTTGCCCCTTTTTGGGGGAAGTACCGCCCGAATCAAAAATTCTCGATGATTAAAAAATTCTGAAAATTCGTTTAGCCTGTATTCCAAGTTACAGTTGTCTAGATCGGTTGAGAAATGCGACCTATAGAGGAGAACAGAGATCCAACCGGACAGACGTCCTGACATATAAAAGCATTTTTGGCCAAGCTGAAACGGAGACGCTTCACTCGCGCGTTCAACAATTTATCTTTGAAACGTTCATGTTTCCTGATACATTTCTAATTGAAACGGGTCTTAATCTGACTTCAAGCGAGGTTTAACCTCCCGTTTAAATTAGACAGTGGTTTCTTTGTCAAAAACGGACAAGCGCCTCCAAAAAAAACCTGTGACGTAGGTACATATCTACTGTATGATGAACACTGGGGTTAATAAACCACGAAACTACTCTGCAAATGTACACTATTCCCTATGCATTTTACTGAATTTATAAAGTGTTTGAGCTTTATCATCATAGATGAAAAGGTCCGCTGGGCAATAGCCTCTCCCCCCAATTTTGCCATTCTTCACAGTCAAAGGTCAAGATGTAAAGCTTGTCCCACCATCATTGTCGTGGTTTGCCGCGTCGTTTTCTTTCTGTGCTACTTAATGGTTACTTTGGCCCATAGCATCTCGGGCTGACGTGGCTGGTCTTGTTGCACTTTAAAATTCATTTTTATCACGTTTTTTCTTGTTTGTCTGTCTGTCTGTCTGTCCTTCCGGGTAGAATCTTGCAACTCAAATTTTGAGCACTTCCCAATTAGCTACATCCGGCTGTAACTTTCAGGGTAGCTCACAACTCGAAGAAAAAAACATTTAAAAAAGTCTTTGTTTTTAGATTCGTTTTTTAATGTACATTTGCTGCTTGTTAATATTCTAACTAATACAACTTCATGACTCACCTCAGCAGCATCAACAAGTTGTACCGTCGTTAACTCCCACGCATCTTCGAAGGTCATGCCGGTTTTCACTCGTTGCCTTATGCTTTTCACGCATGTTGCTATTTTTCTAAAAGCATAACGAGCATTTAATATAAGAATGCTTGAAATTATTGATAATCATTCCTGATGATTAATAAAAACCCCATTAATCTGCCTATCTATCTATCTATACTTATAATAAAGCAATAGGATTGAAAAAGTCTATACTAAGAAGATATTTAAAAAAGGTATGATCTAGGGTACATAAAATAAGCTACTGAACAAGAATATAACATTTTAAAAATTCGTCACTGTCTGTTTGTCTGTCTGTATGTTTGTTCGCGCGTAACGTAAAAACTACTGCACCGATTGCGATGCGGCCACTGTTGGATAGCTTATGTTTTGACTTAAAAACTGGGGTACTTTTTATCTCAATCCGATGAGTAGAAGCCGACTAATCAATAAAAATATTTTGACGGCTGAAGAAATTTTGATCAAATGTTGGTATATTGGTATTTTAGGTCCTTGAATAGCACAATGAGTACTTTTAACCTACAGAAATGACCACGCGTGCGAAGCCGCGAATATAGCTAGTGTTATTAGATTTGTCATTCTGATACAATTGTATGGGTCTCAATTTACTTAATCAAACTGAATCAACCCACATAATATGTTAGTAAATGAATTTATAGATTTAAAATATCAAACAAAAGAGAGAAACTTTGTACTGCCAAAGCTACGAGTAAGACCAAACCAAAGCGTTCAATCTGTGTATATTTGGAATCGCACGACTAATTGCACACCAAATATCTTTCAAAAAATAACATAGGTGCTCTATCTTGAAGGTACTTGAAAAAACGGTTGTGGTTTGCTCTTAGCAATGAATCAATTTTTACCCTGCTGCAACGGAGTGGAAAACTCTGACGATTCCGTCAGGACTGCCGTCCCAAGATGATCGAGTTGGTTTGAAAGTATCTGATAGGTATGACACTGTCGGCGTCACGGGGTTTCCTTCTTCTGCCTGTTCCCAAGCTTTTATTAGGAACCTGAATATAACAACGATGTAAGTCCCGCGAAGGTTAATACTTTCATACACAGCGTGTTTGGTGCATCGTTTCCCAAAACAAAATGGCCGATAGGAAGGATCTTTTGCTATCTCCTCAATCTCCGTAGAGCATTCTTGGTAGAGCTAAAGCTTTATATGCCTATATTTCATTTTTATGTGATAAATCCCAAACTCAGCACCTCAAACAAAAAATTGGCATAGACTTCAATTTTTATTTTTTATTTATTGAGGAAATTGTAGGTACGGATCTATCAAAATCAAAACAATTTGTAGTTAGACCCGTGTCCAGACAAGACATGTTTTATAATAGAATTCGAAGATCATGATCGCATTTTGTTATTTTGTAATTGCAATTCAAAGTTGAGCTTTAGATTTTGTTTTACTTGTTTCAAAAACTTTGTGAGTCAATAAAATAAAATCTAGATGTTATTTGCAAGTATATTTGATTTAGATAGAACTCTACAAGAATACTCATTAAAATAATAAGTAAATTTGGCGGATAAACCTTTTTTTTATATTCATGTTAAATTAAATTCTGACTTTTGTGTCTTTTCAAATAAAATTTAAAAAACAGATATAATAAAACTTGTAGGGCTAAGAATCGTTTATAGAGGCTGAGGAGATAGAAAAGGGCCCCTCCTAATGGCAATTTTGAATGGCAAACGATGCACCGAACACCTTTATAGTGTAGAAAAGCTGACAGTACCTTTTTTTTCTATGAATGAATTGAATCTATGACGAAAAATATTACTTCGATGAATTTTTAATGACACATTTATTTAGGGCGTCATCAGTTCACTGCTTAGATCCAGCATTGAATGTTGGCTCAATATTCAAGATAGGTATCAAATAACCAGACTTAAAACTTAAACTATAGCGCCACAACGAGAATAGGATGATAACAATGAGGACAAGTTTAGTTCACGGTGATCATGTTCGCATTCTGAGTTGTTATAAAGAATTGTGACCCAAATAGTTCATACATGTACTTTACATCAAAATTACGTTTAACGTCATATCATTGAAAGAGGACGATATTCTAGACATCAGGATTACTTGATCTTGTAATCCTAATCCCAATCCAGATAACTGTGTAGCCTTCCGTTAAGCCACGTTCGTACCTAGCCGTCTGCAACAGCAGCACTGTATAGTCTCCCTCGTAAGTCCTGGTGGCCGTGACGAAGGCGTACAGGAAGGGAAGGTTGGAGGACAGCATGTAGCCGTGGCCGCCGCAGGCCAGCCGGCACTGCTCTATGAACGCCGCCGAGTCTGACGTGCTGATCGCTTTGAGACAGCTCGCTAGTGCGTGAAGCTGTAACAGAAGTATTTTTTAACTATTAGCCTGGACATGAAGAGAGCCCGCCTTCCTCAGGGACAGGGGACATGGGCCTCCTACATTCACGCTTGGCAGGTTACTACGCACCAATGACTTTTCCAAGTTAACGGTTAAGCGGTTTTCCATCTTCGTAAGGCACGCTAGCTCTCGGTCCCATATGGATACTTATGCATGAAAATGCTTCTGTCCATTTCCTGGATACCTTTCCTAGCTGCCCCCGCAGGATGTGAAGGAGTAAATCTATTACTAAGCCGGGCCACACAGTGACAGACACAGGACAGCTCGGCTGACAAGGATAATTAGTGAAAACTATTAATGCACCGTATAGCATAGTGAACCGTTCGGTCCAATGTCCACCGCTACTTGCACCGATCTTTCCTCTTGTTCAGTTGCGAGTCGAACGTAGTCCATGCGGAGCCCACAGTTTTAGTTTCAGTACATAATCTAGATCTAGCTAGATTTATCAAATTCATGTTCGTACCTCCGCCTATATCTGATGGAACTCCATGCGGAAGTTTGTGTTTTGCTATTATTGAGTATTTAAGTTGTGAATGAATGGGTACAGGCACGCATTCGTCGTCTAACAATATATTTTATTATAATCTGTCTCAACACTACATTACAATTGTTTTTTTTAATTATAGATTTTAATTTACCTAGCTATACGTGTAGAATTATACTGATCATTAAGATAGTGTGTAGTGACTTCTTTACCCTTAACGCCACCCAAAACAAAACGCAATGATATTGAAGGAGAGGTATATTAGGTAGATTCTCTTAGATAACAAGGATATGATTATCTGTGATAGCAACAATGCCAAATTGCAATAACTTTCACTTCATTGCTCATATCTTATCGAAGGACGTTTTATTTAATAGCTTTCGAAAAATGCATTAAATTAAAATATATACCTACGCTGATAAGGGTAAAGGCATTACAAGGTCAAGAACAGAATTTAAAGTAGGTAGAGCTGCGATTGGGCTCAGGGCGGTTACGTCTAGCAGTAGACAATTTAGTCTGACGATGATAACTAAACGGAGAGTGCTAATGTACTAACTACGCTAGTTAAGCGACCCGAAGTGTATCTTGGCCTTCTACAAAAACAAGCACTGTTTCTCTCAACCTTGCTGATTTTCCGTCAACCCTCAACTCAGTGAAAACCGCAGGTCTTTAGTACTTCTTCCCCCCCATCTGTAACTGGATTTCTCACCAGCTTTTTACCCCTTCAAGCAAGCCCTATTCATCCCTTGTGCTTCTCTCATCTATAGATAATACTTTATTGCACCAAAGATACACTAACAAATGCAGCCTTATCGCTAAGCAGCGATCTCTTCCAGGTCACCGTAGGCTGGATACATGACATGAGCCAGCGAGGTCTGTGAGTTAGATCTCACCTCTGGTAAACTATCAGTGTTCCCTTTCCGCATGTCTTCCAGCATAGAAGAGAAGGTCCTCCACAACCAGTCGGCACTCAGCTGCAGCGCATGCGCAGTTGCGATGCAAATGAACAGCTTGTGCTGCTGCGTCATGTAGTCCAAGATCTGAGGCTCTGGCTGCCTGAAATGAAACGAAGATATTACAGAGACAAAAAATAAGTTTGTTTATCGTATGAGGTAGTGCTGGCCTCTGGTGTCAGAATTTGTCAGGCCGCCCGAGGGCCTCTGACATGACATAACGACTGCTATTAATCAATAACAGCCGACAGCTGGATCGACAGCTTAACTTGCCCTCCGAGGCACAGGGCGATGAAAAACCACATTACTTAGAAAAGTAATTGGTGCGGAGCCTAGGACCGAACCGGTATCGTTGGATTTTAAGTTGCTGTTATTGAACCGTGAGGCTACCATCGCTCTGTAAGTAAAGAGAAGTGTAGTATATTCAATCACACGAATTTAAATTCAAATTTCAATTCAGCCTTGCGAATTTAAATTCAAATTTCAATTCAGCCTTGCGAATTTAAATTCAAATTTCAATTCAGCCTTGCGAATTTAAATTCAAATTTCAATTCAGCCTTGCACTCTGCATTAGACTTTTCAAACCGTATTTTTTTATTGGGAGTTGCATGCGTTCTATTAAATAATAGTGGTGTTAAGCATGGGCGTCGCTAGAGATTCAAAAAAATGTAGCCAAATGCAGAGAAACCAATGTCCTAAGCAAGTCGTTTGACCGATTATTTTCCATTTGACTTATTCCATTCCAAGTATGCCATCCGTGCTACTACAATCTATTGATAAACCCTTGCAAGTCCAAGCCTACGCGCGCCTTACGTGTGAGATCCACAGGTTAGCGGTAACCTGCAGTTATCCGGGTTGAACCGGGTCTCCATGCTCTATTTACGTATAATACGCGCCACAAAAGATGAGACTTGAGATGCCACGTGGTTTGACTTGCACAGTAGACGATTTATAGGTCGGAAAGGGTGCGGGAGGACAGCGGGGGGCCGTAGTATGGCGCTGCGCATGCGCGTTAGTTGCCTCTCGTTCTCCTCACCCCGTGCACGCACCGCTTGACTCCGAAGTACAGACGAGTGCAACGTGCGTTTATAAATTTCTACGTAGTTTATAGTTGTGTTATATACGAGTGTAAATTTGTGAAATATTGACTATGCCTCGAGGTAAAACATTAAGAAGACAAAGTAGGAAGATGGTTTACGATGTTTATACCTATATGTTAAAAGAAGCAAAGGAAGGCGTACAAAATTTGAAGCAAGTACAAATGCGTACTGCGGCTGCAACTAAAACATCATTAATTACAGTAAAAAGAATTGTGAAGGAAGCAAATAGTTCCGATTTACTAACAATTTTATGCACTCCTGGAAAAATAAAGTCAAGGCCCAAACTTTTAACCGATATAGACGAATTTGACAAAGGAGTGATAAAAAGATGTATTCACAACTTCCATGTTACGAACAAGGAACTGCTGACTCTTAATAAAATTTTAGCGAAGTTGCGCGATGATATTGCCTTTCCAGGTTTTAATACAAGTCTACGCCGCATTTTGAAAGACCTTGGTTTTCGATATACTTAGCTACATATTATAGCTATATCATTTTCCACACTACCAAAAATAGCTCAACATTTTTTTGCGATCACTCTGCTGGCGTCTTTTAATCATTTCAATGTATAAATAAATTTGGAATAAAAGAAAATAGGGGGTGGAAAATTCCGGTTCTACCCCGGGAGGCAGAAACTCACGCTACGCCACTGTAAAGCTTCATATGTTCTTGAATGTACCTACAATTCATACATTTCCCATCCTCCATACGATATCAACTTGCCCCCCCCCCCCCCCACTCCCCCTAGGTCATGGGCTGGCGACGCCCTTGGTGTTAAGTGTTAAAGTTGTTGAGTGGTGGTGCATAGGGGTGGTTGGTGGTGATTTGGTGGCTAGAATGAGACTGGTTCTCAAGAACTACTGCTGAAAAACCATGACAGAGATTTAGTGCGAGACATTCTTTAGATTAAAAACAAAATACAATCAGGGTTTTGTATGGTTTTCTATAAATAGCTTATTACAAAGGCATATCTTTCAATTTGTTGCAAGCAAGAAAGCAAGATGGTAACTAATTGATAAGTAATTTAAATAAATATATCGACTGTCACTCACGAGTTATTTCGCCGAACAATTCGACCGGTTTACGGTCGTTAGACGTCAGGAGTTTGCGCAGCGAGGGCTCGACGCGAACAAATTAATTGATAAGTGTTAGAAATCTGTTGATGAGAGATTAATAAGTAAAGCTACACACCCTGCCCGAATCTCCGACTGCCTCCTCACGGCAGAGTAGCGCACTGCTATCGTGACAGCCTTGGCCAGGTTGAAAGCCACTTCGTTGACCAACATGACGCGGACAAACACCATGGTTCCGTATGTCAGCTTACCATGCTTACCAGTCTTTACGTAGGTGCCATCCTGAAAACGTGAGACCACACAAGTGTTATTTGACCACAAAACGGTTCTGTGTATTTGGAAATAGAACAATCTTTAATGTCAACACTTACCGACACAAGTGGAAGTGTCGATTCATACAAATTCAAAACTGCTGGCATTTAATTTTCGACCTAATTTTATGGTTCGTCTCTGTCACCACGCTATGGTGTCGGTATGGTTTTGCCTTTATTTTACTGAAGGAAGAAGAAAAAATGGGATGTAGAAGTAAGCAAGGAACGAGGATAGTAATCCATTGGGCACCACGCGTTCTAGAACGTAAGGTGCTCGAAGGTTTAAGAATTCCTAAGCCGTGCAGGAAAGAGGAGGTAACCATTAAAAATGAAGTTTTATTCAGGGCATTAGGAGATAGCCTGAGAGCAATAGTAAAATTGTTGATCACGTCTAAATGATATGTTCTCGCTAAGCATGCGTTAATGCTAAAATCATATAAACTTTTGATCACGTTATAATATTTTGTAAAAAGTAAAAAGTGGAGTAACATTAATCCGCGCCCTGCTCGCGGTCCACCTAGATAGTGGAAATGGTGTGGAAATGTCCCAAATATATTTATTTTATTTTATTTATTTATTGTTCTGGCTCTACCAGGGGCATTTTTTTCTTCTCGTGGTCCACCTCAAGTTAAAGGTGTACCAGGGTTTTGCATTTGCCCCTGGTCCGTCTTAGTTCACCAGGAGCAATTTTTTCATTCCGTGGTCTACCTGTATTAAGGTTCAAGCAATCCAATCCAATCTCTGAACACTGAAAATGTAATGTGGGGTGACACTTGCACTGCGTTTGGCGTCCACGAGAATGACCATAAGTAAATACCATTACTTTTCAAAATAACAAGTTTCTCATTTGCAAATTGTTCATGATACTTTCAAAATTTACACTCCCTGTATACCAAGATATCCGCAAAGAAAACTTACAAAGTACTTCTCGTGTAACTACTATTTTGCCCTGACCAATCAGAAAAGAAATAATATCGCAAATAACGAGAAACCCCGAGCATAGCCTGTTCCACAGTTCGCTGAGGGACCTTAAATTTGTGAACCAATCTCACAGTCATTTCGGTTTCGTATGTCATTATGGCCCATGTCGTTTCTGAGCCACGTCTACAAGCTAATTTCGAAGGTAGTCTTGAATCGTCTAGCAAGAAGACTTCATGAATTTTCGGGGGGATCATTTCAATCTTTAATCCTAATGGATTGAATGATAATTTTAACCTTCAATGATCAAATCTTGATGCTGTAGAGAAATTATCTACCTGAGCCTAGAGACTTGAGAATCCATCCATTAGGATGAACCGTAAGGACCTTCTTCCTAGATAACGACAGATGCCTCTGATAGAAATCTGAAATTGAGACTATATTTTATTGTTATTTCATTTGCAAATGAATTATCTCAGTATCACATATTAGCAAATGCATCTGTCGGCATCTACGAAAAAGGTCAAGATAATAATTATGCAATGACCATCTGTCTGTCTATTTGCACATTTCAATACCTATAGATAGTATTTATCACACATAATATGCCTGTACTATATGATATTATGTCTATGGCTTGGTACAATCTAGATACGCAATGGTCATTCAACTCGCCAGCACTCTAGTACATTATTATGTACATTATAGGCACTCGGTCCCTACTTAGTTCTAGGCTATAATGTGTGTTGATTCCTTGATAGAGTTGTCACGGTCCTAGGGTTTGTTCCACTAGCCCAGGGACCAAACCTCAGTGGACAACATAAAAGTACAGGAACAATAGGAGCACTCAGTGATGTTAATAAACATGGGAATGACAGGTTATTTGAATTTAGAATTAATAATGACAAACTAACAAATGGAATGAAATGGATTATGAAAGAATTAAGAATTTATGAAAGAGGTTTCACATCGTCACAGAGTTCTTTCTCACCTTTAAAACTTGAGCATTTTTCATCATCAAATGTTCTCTAGGTATCCTATAGTGATTGAAGCCAAGGAACCCGTTATTGGCCGTGTTGAACCCCATCTTGGTACCAATGTCTCCCACTTTGATACCAGGCATAGGCATGTGTGTCTCCTCGTCTCGAACTTGGACTATGAAGGGGTGCACCCCGTGGCATTTTCCTTTCGTGTGCAGCTGAGCTACCACTATACAGTAGTTTACTGTGTGGCCCACTGAAAACCGAGGTTTATTTAATCATTAATTAAAATATATATTTAGGCCAATTCACATCAATTACCTAGACCCAAACTGGGATACGCTGTACTATGGGTACTAGACAACGGATAAACAGATATAGATACGAATATATACCATCCGTTGGAAACAAACTTTTCTGCTCGTCACACAAATGTTTGCATATTATGGATTCGAACCCGCGACTATTACCTTCGCAGTCAGGGTCATTAGGGGGCTACACAGGAGGCCTACCCTTACCTACACTTACCCCTAACCTACCCTTTCAAATAATAAATGAATCCGGTTCAGAAATCCCTTAGGTGTGAGTGTGCATAAACACAAAAAATAAACAGTCAAGTCGCTTATTTTGAAAGTCGATTATAATGTCAAAATATGATGCACTAAAAAACAGTTCCTGGTAAGACCACAAAATGACGCTATACATCCCTTACAACTATAATCGTTAAAATTGGGTCAAAGATTTGTTGACTGAACTAAGTATAAAGGGAAAACGATGTACTTACATCCACCTGCCCACCATTTGTAAGAGGTAAGCGTGGGGCTGTGCAGCACAAACTCTTCAGTTTGAGGGTCATACGTGGCCGTCGTCTCCAGGCCTCTGATGAACGTCCCGTGGCCAAGCTCGGTCTAGTAGAAAATATTTAGAGGTTACAGTATACAGACAGAATGGAAGGAATAACGCAGTCTTGTGTCGGAGGCCAAGCAAGATTGTCATTGTCAGACAGAATGGAAGGAATAACGCAGTCTTGTGTCGGAGGCCAAGCAAGATTGTCATTGTCAGACAGAATGGAAGGAATAACGCAGTCTTGTGTCGGAGGCCAAGCAAGATTGTCATTGTCAGACAGAATGGAAGGAATAACGCAGTCTTGTGTCGGAGGCCAAGCAAGATTGTCATTGTCAGAGAAAACTTTATCCAAAAACTGTGGTTTTTGGATAAAGTTTTCTCGCATTTTTCACTGAGACAAAAATGTTTAAAAAGCTGTTGTATGCCACTATCTATAACAAGATACCATTTCCCCTATAAGACCTACCTTATGAAATGTTCCGTAGAAAGCTAAAAGTGTGGGTAATGGTGTGGTTAATGGTGTACCTCACCATTACCCACACTTTTAGCTTTTTATATTTTTTTTTTTTTAACAGTTTTGTCTCAGTAAAAAATGCAAGAAATCTTTCTCCATTTCTTGTGTTCATCGCAGAAGTCTGTGTAGATTAGAGGATAGGAAATAAAAGTCCTACTGCACTGAATCGAAGATAGTTTTATCCAATGATTTACATTTGTCAAGTTGATTAAAATTATTATGCTCAACAATCAAGAGGTACAGAAAAACTACTATTCCAAAAATGATTAACCCCAAACAACAATTTACGTAGGTACCACAGCGTCAAAAAAACACTTATTCATTCCGTCGTTTCATTAAAATGTATAATGAAGCTGATTCAATGCCAGCTTCATTATAAAGTTTAATGAGTCGATGGACTGATTAAGTGAAGGAAGTTCCAATTAAATGCAGATGTACCTGGGCATAGGTCCCGATGATTTGCATCTCCAAGGCGCGCGGGAGCCAGTACGCCTGCTGTTCGAGGGTGCATTGACCCACGATGGTGGGGACAAACATGCCCATGTGCAGGAGGAAAGGGGATATGTCCTTGAAGAAGGCATCAGCCGTTCGGCGGAGAGCTGGTGAGTTCACTCTGGAAATAGAACATGAAAATTACTATCTCTGAAGGTGCTGCTCTAGATTGTTAAATTGGAAAAGAAGAGCCGAAGATCTGGCTGCTATCTCCAGCAGTGGAATAACAAGGGCTGATGATGCTAATGTTGATGATGATAAAAATAAGGAAGTCTGAGTTTTACTATTGTTGTTTTTCAACATTGAAACCTGTCCAGCGAATGTTTTTTTTCGAAAAGGAACTTTAGTAGGTATCTACTTACTACGGACGGAATTAGAATTCGCGGCCCTATGCCTTAGTCCAGCATGTTTTATTGTCTTAATAGAAAGTCATAATTTGACTACTGAAATAAAGAGCTACAAAAAAAGTTACTTTCTTCTTACCCAATTGATTCCAATCCAGTGAAATCTAGCAGTTTCTCTTTGACAATATTGCTGTAGAGGACAGATTTCCTCACAGCATTCTCGTATCTTTCAGTAGGAGTCATACATTCATCTGGAATTTTGTCTAGAGACGCACCGTCGTTCAGAGCTATATCCTCTGAAAATAAGTATAATGAGAGTTAAGTTTAGATTATAAACCTTTAAAAAACGCTTTCTTACAAAACTTAAAGTTAGATAATAAACCTGCAAAGAACGCTTCTTATTCGTTTAAATTCAGAAGAATTTACAGTGGTTTCATTTGTTTTTTATATTGTCTAGCTAGTGTACGTAAAAACAAGGATATATAATTTTTTTTAATGGTGTTGTCTGTTTGTGCGTGCATTACGTAAAAACTACCGAGTTGATTGCGATGCGGTTTTCAAAGTTGGATAGCTTAGGGTTTGACTTCAAAACTGGTGCATGACTGGTATCTCAATTCGATGAGTAGAAGCCGAGTAATCAATAAAAACCTTCGTGACGTCTGAACAAAGTTTTATGAAATTTGGTATACCTAGCGGCAAGTAAGCAAGATCTTGGCACAGTCAAAGTTTATATAATGTGTTAAAATGTTGAATACTTTTTATCCCGAAAACTGACTGTGCCAAGATCCCCGCCACGTTTCGTTCACCGCTAGACTTACGTGCCGCTAGCTATATATTGTAGTTTTTGGTCCTAGAATAACATTATCCCAGAGAAGTGATCACAGGGGCAAAGCCGCGCACAGCTAGTTAATAATAAACACTTCTTGCATATATCTACCTACTAAACCATGATACTATATTCAACTAAAGATCTTTTCGAAGCCTTGAACTTTACTACCTATTGAAACTGACGTAGATGTTATTACTGACGTACTAGTTGATAGTTTCAGTATGTTCAGCAAACAGAATGTTTGATTCGCTATTTTTCATTAAACATACAACTGCTTTTATTACACTACTGCCCAAAAAAAGAGTGTTATGTTTTTAGCATTCATGTATGTATATATGTTTGTATGTATGTGAGTTTCTTTATTCCACCATAACTTTTAAATGCCTAGAACCTTATTCTCTATTGCCACTCGGCCACGTAACGCGCCGGGTTAAGATATCTGCGTGGAATTGTTTGTGCATGTTCGAGAATTGCCGTACTTTTCCGAACGATTCCACAGCGAGACGCGTTACGCGTGCGACTGTTCATAGAGAATAATGGCCCTGAACAGATTTAGAAGTATGGGGTATCGTTAGAATCCTTAAATCCCCCCGAGTAACTTTTTGGAGTGGCTTTTTGTTTGAAAACAGTCAATATGACGGCATTATGGCTACATTCTCAAATTCGAAAAAAAAAACGCGTATTTTATAATATGGGTATCAAATTGAAGGCCTTGATAAGCACATGCCAACATTATATAATTTATAATGCAAAAACTCTTTTTGGCAGGGCAGGCGTGTTTTCAGCCTATACTTGTCCTCTGCTGGACGTAGGCCACTCCTAATAGACGCCACTGAGCTCTGTCTTCATTTATGGTCGCTCAGCGAGCTATGGAGAGAGCTATGTTTGGAGTTTCTCGAGATGAAGATATCTGACAGAGAACCAAGGTGGCCGACATAAGGATAAAGAATCTAAGGATAAGCTAACTAAAGTGGCAGTGGGCTGGTCACATTTCCTGAAGAACCGATAACTGTTGGGGTAGACGAGTTCTCGAGTGGAGACCACGATTTTCAAACGTAGGATGCCCTGTGGCCAAGTAGAATGATGACCTGCAAAAAGCGTCAGGAAGAAAATGGATGAGGAGAGCTGATGACCGAGCTCAGTGGCGTACATTAGGAATAGGCCTACGTCCAGCAGTGGACAGATATAGGCTGATGATGATGATGATGATGAGCTCGGTCTTCAGCTCTCCTCGTCTATTTTCCGCGTTTCAGCCGCGTTTTTAAATAGGTTTATAAACATACCGATTTTTCTTCTCTGTATCGTGTTTTTTTCTCCTCCGTCTAGTATAAAAGTCACCTCTTCGATTTTAAAATTGCAATTTGCTCTCTCCCTCGCCAAATCTGCATTCACTGCCATTTTATTTTTAATTTCACTCATATTCACGTTTTGAATGGATAAAGTTTTAAGCGCAAAAATATGTACCTGTATTGTACTGGCCCGAGTGAGCGCTCGCGTCGACTGAGTTAAATATTTATTTATACGTAAAACGGTAGCTTATGTTCATTGCCGGAAGTTTAGTTTATCAATAATATAGGTATGTTAATAATTGAAGCATGGGTGCAATGATGCTTCAACGAAATCTTGCTATGCACTGAGGATCACTGTACAAATTGCATGTATGCAGCGATAGGTATATTATGCACCGATACCGATACAAAATATTAAGTACGCAATCTTTGCAGACACGATAGCAACAGTTTGAGTACTATTATTTATTCTGTGGCATTTTCGTCCTATTAGACCACCGATGCCATTATATGATCCTGCAATGGAAAATTGCATAGTTATGATTTTTATTAAGCGACTTCACAAAAGGAGACGGTTATTATATATGTTCGATCGTATGATTTTATTTTTTATCTTTTAGCTATACATAGCACTAGCACTTTTAGAAGTAAAAACTTAACATCTCACGAACAAGGAGAAAAACATTAAATTTTATAAAGTAGTGACTCGCCCCGGCTTCGCACGCGGGTAGCGCTCACACCGCGGCATTTTTCATACGTTTATCATTTATAAAGGCGTCGTAACTTTTTAAAAAAAATACACCAGTAAGCATAATTCAAAATCGTTGACAGTAACGCTCGTAGCGTGGTGCTTTTTAACAGACTTGTTATTAATTGGTTTCCACGGCAACAAATCATTCCGTTCCTTACAGTGTGTAATTGTCATTTTCATAGACAAATTATTTATAACTTGGGTTACATTATTGCAATTTTCGAAGGGAACTCTAATGTTTTGAAAAATAAAACACAGCCTATGCTAGCATATAATTTAGCTATCTATAGATAAAATAAATATTAAAATCAGCTCAGTGTTTTTTGAGTTTATCCACTACAAACAAACATACAAAAAATCAATTCTTCTTCTTTACAATATTACTATCATACATATGTTACTATCGCTCAATGGATCAAAGTAAACTAAATATGCTTTGAATTTGAAAAGAAAATTTTCCTCAGAGTTGAATCTCGCACAGAAAAAGGAAATACTCTTGTGATACTACCGAGTACCGGTGCTTCGGAAATACGCCCGTTAGAGAAGAGACCAAGAAACTCTACGAAAATTTCATATTATCCATCCAATTTCATATTGTCAATTCCATATTCATTATTTTATGCCAAAAATTATAATAATATTCATGTAAATGTCAAAAACAAAAGATATAAGTGCATGTACCTAACATCGCACCGATAAAGGAAGGTCAAATAAATGATACTTATTTCTACAATCTACAGTGTGCGTAGTGTATTTTTTAGGGTTCCGTACCACAAAAGGAAAAAAGGAACCCTTATAGGATCACTTCGTTGTACGTCTGTCTGTCTATCTGTCTGTCAAGACCCATTTTCTCAGGACCGCGTGGAGGTATGAAGTTGAAATTAATATCAAATACTCAAGTCTGCAATCTCTCGGAGCTGTGAAACAAATACTTCTAAGTCATCGCTATCAAAAGATATGGCCGTTTATGTCACATATTTTGACACTCGCAATGGAATCAAAACCTATAAGGTACTTCCGTTGACCTAGAATCATGAAATTTTGCAAGTCTTATAGCACAAGTAAACGGAAAACTTAAAAAAACTTTTTCAAATATTTTGACTGGATTCCGTGATGGACGACTATTTAGATACCTACAAGCTTGTACGGAACTGTTACGATGCCCCACACATAGCAAGCGCATGAGGGTGGAAATGCTGATGCTCGCACTTTTGGCATTGTCGGTGTTTCCGCCTAACGGCGACTTTTTGGTAATTAGATATTCTAAGGCATTCAGACTTGAATTCCGGGCGCGGTTAGTCGTTAATATTACTTTTATGTTTTTTCTATTTCTTTTATTTTAATACATTTCATTCTAGCCATCTTAATTTGTTTTTTTTAAAACTCGATTCCTGACTCACCCCGTAACAGTGGTGTCAGAAGTGGGATAGTTAGCAAAATATAGCTAACTATTTCATACGGGTCAATAAAATAATAAGGGATTTGCTCCATATGGTGCAATATCCTGTGAAGTTGTGTCACCGCTCACGTTTCTCCGCCATCGACGCCGTGTCCCTGCGCTGACTTTGAGTCGCGTGGGCGCTGAATCTACCGCCGTGCCCGCACCTCATCTGCGCAGGTTTTGAACCGCGTAGACCCTGAATCTATCACCGAGCCTGAACCTCATCTGCGCTGGCTGTAAGCCGCGTAGACATCGCCAAATCACTGTATCCTGCCACCATCACAGGCTGTGTGAGCCTGTAGTCATCATCCTCTGCTTCTCATCGCCACTGCTCCTGAGTACCTGAGACCGGTACTTACTTGAAGTCTCCACCTCCACAGACGCCGTGCTACCCTGTATTCGCCCAAGTATTCGCGACGCAAGATGTTCATCACTATACTCCAAGTAGTAGTTATTCTGTGAGTAGAACTTATTATTTAGATCTGTTGTTGTCACAATCCACTGTTTAAGTTAATACTCGTATATCTATCCTAAATCTATTCGATTTCCTATTCATATTGAATTGTTTAATATATATAGATAGCTATTTCTTTTCTACCTCAAAAACTTTCCATCCATTTCCATTTGGACATCCAAATGAATTATCTCCTCGTGTGAAATCTACTGAAACATTATCAGTTCCAAGTGTTCCAACTCTACCACCTAGTGAATTTCCGATTAGTGTTTTATGTAATTTTATAAACACTTACAAAGGAGACAGAAAAACATTACAAGCATTCTTGACAAATTGTAAAAACGCATTAGAGTTAACTTCACAAAATCAAAAAGAACTGCTGTTTAAGTACATCATTTCAAAGTTAGAAGGCAAAGCCCAAGTAGCATGTGCCACCAAACTTTTCGATAATTTTGAAGAATTGAAACAAAACTTTGGCAGTGTTACTCCAACAAAATTTTGGTGAAAGGAAACACTACTCTCACTTATTATTAAAGCTGCAGTCCTGTAAACAGTCACCGAATGAAACAGTAGCTCAGTTCGCCCTTAAGGTCGAGACCTATTCGACCGACCTCCAGACAGAAATCCATAACTCAAATACATTCAAAAAGGATCTGTCAGGAAGGATCGCAATGACCGAAGACCTAGGCTTGCACACTTTCTGTTTAGGTCTTAATCCACGAATTAGTGCTATTGTCCGTGCACGATATGTCAAAACTCTTAATGTAGCAATAAATATTGCTATCAGTGAAGAGAAAATTCAAAATGTACTTTCTAAAAGTAGTACAAACAGTACGTCGTTCACAAGTCCTATGAATTGTCGGTTTTGTCACAAAACAGGACATTTCGAACGAGACTGTCGTATAAAAAGGCTACCCCTGGTTCCAAATCAGTCTCAGAGGCCTCCCATGCAGCAATACCAAGCCCAGAGACCTCCTATGCAACAGTACCAGGCCCAAAGGGCTCCTGTACAACCAGTGTGTAGGTATTGTAAAAATGTTGGACATGATATTTCACAATGTATAAAACGAAGAATTAATAACTCGAAACAAGGTATGTTTCAACGTAATTTTCCGCAATTTCTTTAGAGTCACCGCCGTTCTTTGAAAACAATGACGAGGATTTAAACTAAAGTATCAGGTATCGAACACGTGCCGTCGCGTACCTGATACCAAGACAGGCACACCTGTAATTACTAATCTTAATGAATTAATTAATAATTTTAATGTAAAAATCGACCCCGTCTCCTGCAGGAGGCGATATAGTGACGTTGTAGCAGGACATCCTGTAACTCTGCCCTCTGTTCCGCATGGTCCCACTGTGTCTGCCGACTGTTATTATACTAAATCGAAGTCCTCTGTTTCGTATGGTCCCTCTGTTTCTACCGACCGTCAACAGACTAAATTGACATTCTCTGTTTCGTATGGTCCCTCTGTTTCTACCGACCGTCAACAGGCTAAATTGACATCCTCTGTTCCATATGGTCCCTCTGTTTCTACCGACCGTCAACATGCTAAATCGACATCCTCTGTTTCGTATGGCCCTCTGTTCCTGCTGACCGTCAATATGCTAAATCGACATCCTCTGTTTCGTATGGTTCCTCTGTTTCTGCTGACCGTCAACATGCTAAACCGATGTCCTCTGTTTCTTATGGTCCGACCGACCGTCAATGTGCTAAATCAACATCCTCTGTTTTGTATGGTCCCACTGTTCCCACTGACCGTCAACATGCCAAACTGGTTTCCTCTGTTTTGCAAAGACACTCTGTTTCCGTAGACCGTCGTTATTTTACCAAACCAACATCCTCTGCACCCTAAGATCCCTCAGTTTCTATTGGTCGCTATCCTCCTAAGTCGACACACACTGTTCCCGCATTCCCACAACTCCTGTGAACATTAACGAACATTTTAATAAGAAATCTACAAGTCTTTCTACGTCAGAAAAGCCCACTGATTCTTCCCTCGCTGTCCCTGTAAACACCACTTTCAAATCTGTAAAAGACAACGGACAAAATAAAATCAAAGAATATATACAGACCCCTGAGTCCAGAAGTTATGATAACGATCAAAGTTCAAGAATAAAGTTAGATGAAGAAATCATAGTATATATATAATATCTTGGCAGATAAATCTTCTCTTCCATATATAGAAGTTTATACCTCACATTCTAGAACTCCTCTTCGTCTCTTGATCGATTCTGGAAGTTATATTTGCCTCATTAGAGAATCCAGTCTCTCACCAATGCCAGAACTAGAAAAACATACACTGAAGTTTAAAGGCATTAACGATGTAAACTCCTGCGCTGAAACAAAAGGAAAGTTTGTTTTACATTTAAAACGAAACAAAACTGATTCCTTACCCTTTTATTTCCATGTCGTAGGTAGAGATATAAATTTAGATTATGATGGAATTATTGGTACTAGTTTCATGAAAGCTTACAATGCTAACGTTCGATATGCTAAATCAAGGTTAGAAATATCCGATAACCCGAACAAATATTTTAATATAAAAATGACCAAAACAGTTTTAAATGTCCCAGCGCGAAGCGAAATGTTTATCGAATGTCTTGTCACAAACCCTGAGGTAAAAGAGGGGTTGATCTTAAAAAATACCTTACCACAGTATCCAGACTTATATTTTGCCAGATGTCTCGTTAATGTAAACTCTAGAGACAAAGTCGTAATCTCTGTATTAAACACGCCCGAAAAAAATGTTCCCTTACAAGATCTTATGTTTACTTTAGAACCTGTTACTAAAGTTCTAGAAATCGTAGATTCATCTCTGATATCAAATGATGAAGATATGTCTGAAGACCCATCACAGATTCCTCGCGTCCTCACTGTATCACACTCTCAACGCGACTTAAAAGTTCAAAGTTCACTCCGCTGCGATCAATGAATGCGGAAGAAGAAACTTTGCTACGTGACCTCTGTTCCAGATATTCAGATATTTTTCATCTTGAAGGTGATCCATTAAGTCATACTAGTTCTATTCAACATGAGATCCGTACTACTTCTGAAACTCCAATTAATGTAAAGAGTTATAGATTCCCCGAATGTCATAAACAGGAAGTGAACAGACAAATTGAAGACATGCTTGACCAAAAGATAATTCGTCCTTCTAGTTCTCCTTGGACCGCTCCTATTTGGGTTGTCCCTAAAAAACCAGACGCGTCAGGAAAAATGAAGTGGCGCATTTTCATCGATTATCGAAGGTTAAATGAAATATCAATTGGCGATGCTTATCCCATTCCAAATATAACCGACATCCTAGACCAGCTAGGTCATAGTAAATATTTTACGACGCTTGACTTTGCCTCTAGCTTCCATCAAATCTGTGTCAAGGAGACCGAAAAAACAGCTTTCAGTGTCCCGTCCGGACACTATGAATTTACTCGAATGCCTTTCGGACTTCGTAACGCGCCGTCCACCTTCCAAAGGCTTATGAATATTGTGCTGTCTGGTCTTCAAGGTCTCCACTGTTATACGTACATGGATGATGTCATAATTCATAATTCCACGTTAAAACTACATGTAGAAAGCCTAGAGCTCGTATTTAAAAGACTACGAGAACACAATCTCAAACTTCAGCCCGATAAAAGCGAATTCCTACGAAAAGAGGTTCAGTACTTGGGACACATCTAAGGCATGCAAAACTCGGGTAGTTTAAAAACCCGGGTTTTTCCAGTTTTCAATTTTAAAAACCGGGTTTTTCGATTTTTACGGTTTTGTCGAGTTTTTCTTTATTTAGGCCTTGAAATAACTATTATTAGTGTGTGTAAGTAAAGAACAGGCTGAAATGTAATTAAAATATGTTTTACTTTCGTGTTCTTATTTTTTAGCTTTACCAAGAGATCAATCAAGTAACATTTGGTATATGTACTACAAGTAGTAATAACAATAATAAAAAACTGTCTGTCCGTCTCCAAAATCGGAACACGAATTCTATCGAATTGCAAAAAGGGGTGAGACAGGGAGACGTCATTTATCCGAACTGTTCACCTCTGCTCTGGAAGATGTATTCAAGCTTCTGAACTGTAAAAGGTATCGTGTTAACTTCAATGGCGAATGCATCACTCACCTTCGATTTGCTGATGATATAGTCATCATGGCAGAAACCCTGGAAGACCCAAGCACAATGCTCAGTTACCTCAATATTGTTTCCCAACAGGTGGGTCTTACGTACTCGCAAGAACGTAGGTAAGTTGAACATCAGTTCAAATGCCCATGTCGAACCCATGCCGGTTTATTTTGGGAACGGTATTATCGAAGCTGTTGATCACTACACTACACCTCATCGCGTAGTCCACCTAGCATGGCTAGCGATGCAAGAGCCTGTTTGACCCGACATCCTTCAGAAGCTGTTTAACTCCGTCATCTTCGAAGGTACAACGCCAGAGGCATGGTACAGGAGCGTAGTGGTGTTATTCTTTAAGAAAGGTGATAACACCCTCTGGAAGAATTAATAGTTTGTTTTTGTCTGTCTGTCTGTATGTCTATCTTTATCTTGGCTAGGCATCACGCCTCACGCCAAAACTACTGAATGAATTTAAATGAAACTTGGTATGATTTGAGTGTATACTATGAGGTAGGACATAGGATACTTTTCATCCCGAAAAATAGTGGTTGAAATTTGTTGATGAAGGTGGCACAAGATTGTTCGTCATGGCGCTCTTTGGGGGAGGCCTATGTTCAGCAGTGGACTTCTAAAGGCCGACATGATTATGACGATGATATAAAAACAATTTTCTTCCCCTTTCATAGATAACACATTTAGATAAAGAGAAGGTACATATCACACACACACACACACACGAGATAATCTAAGCAACACCTTATCTATAATTAACTATTAAGTAGCATTTCAAAACAAAATCAACAAAATAAAATGTTTTCAAATAATTATGTGTTTTCTAACTGGTAATTACAATAAAGTGTATCAGAAATCACATATCGGAAATCACATAAAATAAGTCTTATTTATTGTTTATGTAGTAAATTAAAATAAAAAATAATTCTTTATCAAAAACAATCTTTAAAAAAAATTATTAGACTAAGACGATTCCTAATCAAATCAAAGTAGAAATGGTGCAAATTTATTATTAAGGTCCTCTGTCAAGGTGTAAAGAGACCGTTATAATAAACTACTACTTCTACTATTTATTTTTAACATTTTGTGACCCTAGTCAAGTTTTAACTTTGCCAGTAAAAACTAACTAGGGTTACAAAATATTCAATAAAATCTGCCGTTACAAGATGACTCTCGTAGTCTCGTAGCGCTGGCTCGCAGCGCCTCACTCATTCAACGTCAGATCAAAGCCTAAAAAGTAACAATATATTACTCCCTAATACCTAATAATTATTATATATTGTAGTCAGCCTGTCCAATTTATTCGCTCAATAGAGTAGAAATAGGGAAACGGTAAGTTTTTTAGAAGATTGATTCTTTATTAATATTCTGGTGGTAGTATTTTACATAAACCATCAAGAATTAAAAAAAAACTTAAAACCCGAAAAACCCGGGTTTTCAATCTTAAAAAGCTGAGTTTCAAATCAGTCGGTTATTCGGGTTTTTTGGTTAATCGGGTATCCGGTTTGCATGCCCTAGACACATCATCTCCGACCAAGGTGTGAAACCTGACCCAAAGAAAATAGAATGTGTCAAACAATTTCCAATTCCGAAAAATCCTAAAGACGTTAAATCCTTCCTCGGTTTAATCGGCTATTACAGACGCTTCATACTAGATTTCTCTAATATTTCAAAACCATTGACCAGTCTCCTAAAGAAGGATGCTAAGTTCTTCTAGACCCCAGAACAACAGAAAGCTTTCGACCTTCTAAAAATAAAAATTACCTCTGCCTAATACCTAATAATTATTATAGATTGTAGTCAGCCTGTCCAATTTATTCGCTCAATAGAGTAGAAAGAGGGAATCAGTAAGTTTTTGAGAAGATTGATTCTTTATTAATATTCTGGGGGTAGTATTTTACATAAACCATCAAGAATGAAAAAACTCTTAAAAACCCGAAAAACCCGGGTTTTCAATCTTAAAAATCTGAGTTTCAAATCAGTCGGTTATTCGGGTTTTTCGGTTAATCGGGTATTCGGTTTGCATGCCCTAGACACATCATCTCCGACCAAAATGTGAAACCTGACCCAAAGAAAATATAATGTGTCAAACAATTTCCAATTCCGAAAAATCCTAAAGACATAAAATCCTTCCTCGGTTTAATCGGCTATTACAGACGCTTCATACAAGATTTCTCTAATATTTCATAACCATTGACCAGTCTACTAAAGAAGGATGCTAAGTTCTTCTGGACCCCAGAACAACAGAAAGCTTTCGACCTTCTAAAAATAAAAATAACCACTGCTCCTATATTACAATATCCAAACTTTACCAAGCCATTTATTCTTACCACTGATGCCTCTAATTTCGCTGTTTCTGCAATTCTATCTCAGGGTGAAGTAGGGAAAGACTTACCTATCGCGTTTGCATCAAGAACGCTCAATAAAGCCGAAGGTAACTATTCAACAACTGAAAAAGAATGTTTAGCAATTACATTCGGAACGAAAGTGTTTCGTCCTTACCTTTTCGGTCATAAATTCAAAATCGGCACTGACCATAAGCCGTTACAATGGTGTAGGCGATGGTTCGCCAGATCTACACGATGTACTGGAGAGTTTAGTTCCTAGCTCCTAGTAGTTCAGGTTCCTGGTTCGATGTGGACTGTAGTTCAATTAAACACTGTTGCTTGTTCAAGTTCCGTTGACTGAATGGTCGGATCCCATATTTATTTCAGAAACTTATCACTATATATATATATTTATACGCTATCACAATTAGTGCGGTATATACGCCGCAGTTAAAAGGGGCGTGGCTTCACTTTTCTTGTTCTCGGTGTTCATGCTGTCGCAGGCAGGCTCGGCGTCCAGAACATCTCTCCCCCCGGCGCAGATCGCGTAGCCTCTTCTTCCCTTACCAGGTCGGCGAGCTTGCTGGTAGGGCGTCGGAAGGTACCGCTCTTGGTTTTCACGTCAGCGACTCGAACGCCGCCATCTGGGCCGGGATAGGTGCGCTCAATAATCCCGATTGGCCAGACGTTCCGGGGCAGCGTGTGTGTGGTCGACCACGACCACGATGTCGGCGGCTTGCAGTTGTCGTCGGCGGTCAGCTGGCTCACCCCGTGGTACAAGCGTGGGGAGGTATTCCCGCAGCCAGCGCTTCCAGAAATGGTCAGCGAGCGAACTTGCTCGCCAAATTCGTCGGTCAGCTTCATCGCAGGGGCCTGTGGTAGGTAGGCCGATCGATGACCCCAGCAGGAAATGGTTCGGTGTGAGCGCTTCTGGGTCGAGTGCACTCACGCTGACGTAGGTGAGGGGGCGAGCATTGATAGAGTGCTCGGCCTCGATCAGGAGGGTCTGCAGAACCTCCTTGGAAGGTGCCTTCTCTCTTAGCGTCGTGTGCAGAGCGGTCTTCACGGAGCGTACTAAGCGCTCCCACGCTCCACCCTGGTTGGGCGCGCCTGGTGGGATGAAATGCCACTTCATCCGGTGTAATAGCCCTTCGTCACTTAGGGCGGGTGCCCATTCCGCGTATGCCTTCTTCAGCGCCACGTCAGAGCCCCGGAAGGCCGTTCCGTTGTCCGAGACCATAAGACGTGGCCAGCCTCGACGTGCAGCCATCCGTCGCAGCGCCATCAGAGCTGAGTCAGTGGACAACGAAGCTACGAGTTCTAGGTGCACGGCACGCGTCGTGAGACATGTGAATAGGGCACCCCATCCTTTTTCTCGGCGGCGCCCCACCTTGACCTGCATTGGCCCGAAGTAGTCCACCCCGCAGTTAGTGAACGGGTGGTGAAACGGGTCAAGGCGGGCGCGTGGCAGGTCCCCCGTGGCTGGCGGCCGCGGCCTTGCTCGTCGTACTCGGCAGAGGGTGCATTTGTTTTCTACGGCGCGTACGGTAGGTCACAGGTGAATGACCCAGTACCGCTGCCATAGGTCGTTCGTCAAGCGCTCTCTGTTAGCGTGATCGGCGGCGCAGCGCTCCCTTAGCACGATGAGCTTTGTCACGTGGTGACAGCCGTCAAGGATAACCGGTCGCTTGGTTTCCAGGGGCGCGCTGGATGCGTCGATGCGCCCCCGCACCCACTTCTGTGGTTGAAGCCCGTCTTCGAGCACCGGGTCTAGCTTGAATATTCAGCTTGCCCTAGGGACGGGGCGAGCAGACTCGATCCTCCTCAGTTCGGCCCCGAAGTTGTCTTCTTGGGCGCGTCGTATGAGCGCTTTCTCAGCGCGTTCGATGTGATCTGCTTCCATGCGCGTCGTGCGGCGCCGGCATATGTCGATGAATGCCAGCACACGCGCGGATGCCCGCGCCAGCGTCTCGTATTTAGAGAAGCGAGTGGGTTCAGGCAGCCATCGGTCACTATGTTCATCCCGCTCGTTCGTGTGCGGGATATCTATATGTTCGTCCTGCTCGCTCGTGTGCATGACCTCTTGTTGGTCAGTGAACGCTTGGTGTGTGGGCCATTCTTCCTCGGGCTCGCGAAGGAAGCTGGGCCCCTGGAACCAGCGATCGCTAGCGGCTATGGGCGTGCGGCTCAGTCTCGTCGCGTCGTCGGCTACGTTATTTTCGGTAGGCAGCCATCTCCACTCACGTCAGTGAGTTAACTCCGCTATCTCGCCCAGCCGGTGCGCTACAAAGGGCGTGTAGCGCTTTGCGTCGTTGTGCACCCAATGGACTACGGTCGCAGAGTCGGTCCAGTACGTGGTTTTCGTTACTTCAACGCGATGCTCCTTTTTGATAACGTCCGCGAGCCTCGCGCCGATGACCGCTGCCTGAAGTTCTAGGCACGGTATGCTCTGCGCTCGTCGCGGCGCTACCTTGGCTTTGACAGCCACCAAGGCAATGGGTCACGCTGCCATCGTGGTGGATGGCCCTCCAAAAGGCCACCGTAGAAAATGCCTGCTCGCTCGCATCGCATAGTATGTGCAGGTCTACGCGCTTGTGTCCCTCTAGCGCGTAGGTACGGCGTAGGCGCAAGCGAGTTATCTCGCTCAGCTGGCGTAGCCATTCCGCGAAATGTTTCTTCTTCTTCTGCAGGTATCGGCTCGTCCCATGGCATTTGGAGAAGCCACAGGCTCTGCAGGATGATCTTCGCTCGAATGGTATACTGACTGAGGAGACCAAGCGGGTCATAAATGGTCATGATCGCGCTGAGGGCCTCTCTCTCCGTGGGCGCGCGAATCTGCGCGCGCACCTCAGCCGGTACGCGGTGCATTGCAGTGTTGAACCCCAGCTCGTCTCTGTTGGAGTCCCAGCAGAGTCCGAGTATCTTTATCTCAGGGCTCCCTGCTCCCAACTGAGTGGGCGTAGTCGCTCGTAGCTCTGGCGGTACGTCTCGTAGCACGTTCGTGTTGCTAGCACTCCAACTGCGCAGCGTGAAGCCGGTGGCCGCGTGCACCTCGCGTAGTTCTTGGATGGTGCTACGGGCCTCTTCTTCATTGGCGTAGCTGTCTACGAGAACATCCATATAGTGGCTGTTCGTGATGGCCACTAGAGCGCGTGGGTGAGTCTGCGCAAGTGCGCGCGCATTGTGATTGCGCACGCTGTGCGCCATAAACGGTGAGCTGACTGCACCGAAGATCATGCTCGTCATCTTGAAGTGGCGGGGCGGGTTAGTTCGGTCCCGGCCTCGCCATTGGAACTGCTGGGCGGGTTGGTCCTCTGGTCGAATCTTAACTTGCAAAAACATCTCCTGTATGTCAGCGGTGACGGCGATCTGCCGTTCCCTGAATCGGAAGACGATTCCCGGAAGAGAGAGCAGCAGGTCCGGCCCCTCTAGCAGCTGGTCGTTCAGGTTCACGCCTCGGTATTGGTGAGCCGCGTCGAAAACAAGCCGTTGTTTTCCGGGCTTGTTTGGGTTATGCACAGCGAAGTGCGGGAGTTACCAGCAGACGGCACTTTGTCGTTCAGTGCCGTCACATGGCACCGCATAGCCTTTGTTCAGCAGATTTTCTATCTGTACGGTGTATTGGTTCGCGAAGTCTGGGCTGGCGTCTATTTTTCTCTCGATGCTCTGTAGACGTCGTTGAGCAGCGCCATAGTTCGATGTCATGGTGATGTCATTGCGCCGCCAAGGTAAACCCACTTCGTACCCGCTGTTCGTTTTCTTGATCGTTTTTTCAAAGATCTCTGTCGCTCGTAGGTCCGCGTCGCTCACCCTCGGTCGGAGAGTGACGTCAAGCGCATCGATGCGGAAGTGCGCCTCTACCAGTTCGTGCAGGCGATGGTCGTACTCATGTGTACGTTGATCGGGCGCGTACACGTGTAGCACACTGTCATGGTCGTATATCAGACTGCGGGGTGCGGTTCCGTGCACCACCCAGCCAAGTCGGTTCCTCGACGCGGCCGGTTCATGGGATACGATGAGTTCCCAGTGGTCTGCTCCCACCAGGACGAGAGGGTGTGCCAGGTCGTAGCACACCTCTGCCTCCATCAAGTCCCATAGAAGTCGGTGTTGTAGAAGCGAGCTCGGGACGGTCTGCCGATGTAGCTTCAGGTCGCGTACCGTGCGCGCTTTGACTTTGTATAGTGTGAGACGGTTTGGCTATCTTCCTCTTGCTGCAACATGTTAACGCCATTCAGATGTAGGGGCTGCGTAGGGCCTTCTGCGCCGATCCGTTAAGGCTCTGGTCTTCTTAAATATTCGCGATCTGAGCCGCCAATCGCTTCTTCACTAAGTCCGCTTCCATTTCCAACTTCTTTCTCTTCAATTCAGCAAGTTTCTCGGCCGCCTCTAACTCCGCCAGCCGCAGCCTTAGGGTGGAGTTCGCAGTTCGTTGCGAGTGCGCCGGTGACTTGCTTCATTCGATGTTGCCGGACGGGCCGGCGGTCGTGCCAGCAGCCGTGCCAGCGGCCGGCACAGATGGTGATGCCAGCGGCTCTAAGGATAGCCTTCGAAGGCGCTCTTCGTCCAACCGCTTCCGCTCTTCCAGCTCTGCCAGGTCGCTTTGGCTCCTCGTGACCACCATGTACCACGTTCACTGGATAAGCTGTTGGTCGCTTAAGTTTTTTTGGTTCTATCCGGCTCCGATGGACAAAGATGTAGGCGATGGTTCGCAAGGTCTACACGATATACTGGAGAGTTCGGTTCCTAGCTCCTAGTAGTTCAGGTTCCTGGTTCGATGTGGACTGTAGTTCAATTAAACACTGTTGCTTGGTTCAAGTTCCGTTGACTGAATGGTCGGATCCAATTTTTTTTTTTTTTTTTAGAAAGTATATGTTCTGTTGGTCTATAACTGACCTCTACAGCGTGGACGGTGGGGCGGGCGCAGAAGCGCTCCGCCGCAATGCGTGACGCAGAAGGCGCACGCCAAGGTTAAGTTTTTGGCCACTTGCTCAAGGGCACCCAGGGGGTACGAACCTCGGCTTGGACAGTTGCCATTGATTACTTGGGGAGTATCGAACTAAACACAGGGCCCCCTCGATCACTACCTAACAGTAGAGATCGAGGGGGCCCTGATGAAATGGCTGGAGCCCTTTAAATGAATTGCATAACTGACCACCGATTCGGAATACACCTTCGAGAAGAATCGGCAAGAAACTCGAAGGCGAATAAAGTCGACATTAATTACGGGACCTTCGACCTCGCATCCGGCGCGGTCGGTGTCTGTGTCTAATTGTGTTGAAAGATGGTGAAGATGACGGAGTGGGCGAATAAACCGCTGCCTGCACTGCGGCAGCGATTTCATCGTCCGGATCACTCAAGATGTCTCTAGGGCATCTACGAAGGGGCCGTGCGTCTGTTGTCGCGTCTGTCGTGTAGTCAGAGGCCTGAACTACTAGAGGGTTGGGGTGATGGAGTGCCGCGTCAAAGTAGCGGCGAGAGGCATTTTTCATATATTGAACTATCGAGGAAAGCTCGAGATCACTGTGCAGGTCGATGTTCCTCTGATACCAGGGGGCATCTAATGCACCGCGAACGAATTCATTTTGTAAAATCTGAAGTTTCTCTAGGGAAATGCGGGAGGCGTGAGCAAATGCTACGGACGAGTATGTCATTGTCGGTCGGACGCAGGTTTTGTAGAGTGTCAACTTATTTCTAAGAGACATTTTACTGCGCCTGCCTAGGAGTAACGCGAGGCGGTATAGGTAGAATGCCGCCCTTTTGTGGACGGCGTGGATATGATCATTGAAGTTGAGTCGATAGTCAAGGGTGACTCCTAAGTATTGAACTGACTTTTCCCACTGTATGGGTCGGTCATTGATCCTGACTTGTTTAATTGGGAAATAGCGTGACCCCGTAACCCCGTGAGTGAAACGCATCGCTACGCTCTTCTTGGGATTAATCGTTATTCGCCACTTACGGAACCATCCATCGAGCACTCGGAGCGTTCGTTGGATGTCAATTTGTAGAATAGTTGGATTCCATCCGGTGGTATAAAGCGCGGTGTCGTCCGCAAAGAGAGCGATCTCTACTTTGGGGATGCGGGGGAAATCGCTTGTGTAAAGCGTGAACAGAAGTGGAGACAGCACGGAGCCCTGAGGGACTCCGGCTCTGATGGGGTCGGGGGATGATCGGTTGCCCTCGACACGATAGCGGAAGCTCCGGCTGGTGAGGTAGTCTTGTACTATGAGCACAAGACGATCTGGCAACCCGAGTTGATACAGCTTGTACCTTGCTTGTCTTTTGTTTGACCTTGTCAAAAGCCTTCGCTACGTCTAGGAAGACGGCCATCGTGGTTTGGGGTTTTGGTTTCCTATTGAAACCCTTAAGGATGTGTTCCGTGATGCGGTGCACTTGCTGAGGGCAAGTCTCGCTCTAAAGCCGAACTGCTCATCCGGTATGAGCTTTTTGATTTTCGCGATGGATCGGAGTCGATTCAGAAGGATTCGCTCGTAGATCTTCCCCAGAGAGCTGAGGAGACTGATAGGACGGTAGCTGGAAGGCTCGGATGCCTTTTTGCCTGGTTTGTGAATGCCGATGACGTCGGCACTCTTCCAAGCGTCGGGGAAGGAACAATTGCTCAAGGCTGCATTGAAGATGCTGACAAAGAGGTAAACTAACGGGACAGAAAAGTGCTTGAGGACCCTGTTACTGACGCCGTCAGCACCGGGGGCCTTTCGCACTTGGAGGCCCTTGATGATCGACTCAACCTCTGCGGCTTTAACGGGCTCGAGGGGGGGGGGGGGGTGGGGGGTCGGTCGGAGGTAGAGAATTCCTACGTTCTATTTCGCGGTCCACCGCGGCGATGTGGTCAGGATCAACGTGATCGTTAGTGCACTGGGCTGCGAGGCTCTCCGCCAAGCATTCGGCCTTCTCCTCGTCTTCGAATGCTGGCGGGAGATCAATTCTATTGAGAGGGGACATTACGGTGATGGTGTCGGATTTAAGCTTTCCCGCCAACCCCCAGTAGGCCTGGTGGGTCGGTGTGATTTTGGATAATAGGTCTTCCCAACGCTGTGCGCGCAGCTCGCTAATGCGCGTCCTGACCAAACGGTGGTAGTAGCTCAAGGTGGCTTTGCGTTCAGCGTTGGGGAATGCATCGTGGGCTCTAATGGCTGCGTTTCGTGTCGTCATCAGCCTCTTCACGTCCTCAGGTAGGACCCAGCGGCGGATATCCTCCGCTGGGACCTCCCTAGAGCACTCACCGATAACGGTGTTGAGGTGGCTGGTGAGGGCATCGATCGAGCGATCAACGTCATCGGGGGTGATTATGTCGTCAGGGATACGGTCGAGGTCGGGTGAACTGATAGCTTTTAGGGCTTCCCCCAAACGCTTCCAGTCTACTATCGTCTTTGTCGGTGGATGGGAGGATGGGTCTGTCGGGTCGGGGCCCAGGCGCATAACGACGGGACGGTGGTCGGATTCTAGTTCTTGGAAAACTTCGATTGAGCGGAAACTAAGATTTATATTCTTTAGGAGAGGTATGTCTAGTATGTCAGGTAAATGGTCGGGATTTTTGGGGTAATGTGTCCACTCCGAGGGTGGGATTATATCAAAAACGAGAGATTCGCTAAAGTCGAATAGCCTAGTGCCGTTTGTGTTGAGTCTTCGGCACCCCCAGATAGAGTTTTTGCTATTGAAGTCGCCAGCCAGAATGACTGCACTTCCCATGGAGAGGAGTGCCTCTAGATCACTCTTTAGTAAGCTTTTACTGGGGGAGAGGTAGCAGGAGGCTATAACGATTGATTGATGACCGGTCATCGCAAGTTGGCAGCAGGAGGCTTCTAAATTGGTCAGAGTAGGGGTGTCAATCGGCATACAGTGGAGTGAGTTTTTGTAATAAATTAGAGTACCGCCAAATTTGGTGACTCTATCGTTTCGATGGACGCGGTAATTGGCAATCCCGGGATCGCTGTTACAGGGTTTGAGAAAGGTCTCTTGTATTAACATGATGTCGACCTGATGGGTCTTACAGAAATCGTGCACTGGGACACGCTGTTCTCTTAGGTCGTCAGCGTTAAAGAACGCTAACACTACGGAGCGGGGTTTAAAACGTTTTGGTGTAATATTCATTTTGGTTCGTTAATTGAGGTTACGGAGGGCAGTAAGGAGCGTACGGTGCTCATTTAAAAAGTGGACTTTTTCCAAATCGGATTTACACGAACGAAGTTTGGCAGCGAGTACGTCCACTCTCATACAAGGACATATTTAACCTGTTACGCGACTATCGGGATATGATTAAATATTGTTGGTCAGAAGAAAAGGAAGTTGCTATCTCAGATTTTTCCAATCCATTTACTAAGTTATCTGTCACGAAAATTTACAATATCGTCGCAATCATTTTCCATGATACGAACATCAAAGTCCATATTTATCACAACAATATACTATTCCCAACGCCAGACGAAATTAAAAGCATCCTTAAAGAAAGCATCCTTAAAGAAAACCATGACTCACCTTCCGCGGGTCACCCCGGTACTGCACGAATGTTTGAACGCATCAAGTCAATGTACTGGTGGAAGAATATGCGTACCGATATAGAGGATTATGTTAAAGCTTGCAAATCCTGCCAAGTCAACAAACCTCTGCGTCAAACAAACCGTGCGTCCATGATAATTACATCCACTGCAACCAGACCCACGGAAGAAGTATATCTTGACATTGTCGGTTCTCTTCCAGAAACCTATGAGTTCGCTTATAAGTTTATTCTCACTCTTCAAGACGACCTGACAAAGTACTCCCAAGCCTACCTTCTGCAAACCTGTTCCGCCGAAGAAACCGCTAAGAAATTCGTACACTTCATCTCCCACGTAGGCATACCAAAATTCATTGTAAGTGACCAGGGTGCAAACTTCTGTTCAGAGGTCTTCCGACAGTTAGAACGTCTTTTCGGGATCAAACATATTTTTGCAAGTCCTTACCATCCACAAACAAGCGGAGCTCTTGAGAGAAGCCATTCCACTCTCAAAGAATATTTACGTCCCTTCGTAAATGAAAGTCTTAATGCTTGGGATTTATACCTAAATACTGCTATGTTAGCATACAATACAAATGTTCATTCTACCACTGGATTCACTCCGTTTTAGTTATTATTCGGTTTTAAACCTTATGTCCCAAAGTCCATCGATGTAATCGAGAACAATACTTACACTGACTATATTCGTGCGTTAAATCATAGATTATTTTATAGTAGGCAGAAAGCGATCCAAAACATACAGAACTCAAAATAAAGGTCGAAAAAGTACTATGATTCACATACAAAGCCAAAGACGTATAATGTTGGTGATATGATTTACCTGAAATGTCATCATAAACAAAATAAGTCCTTTTTACCAGTTTGGGAAGGCCTTTTCAAAATAATTAAAATAAATGGAAATCACACAGTTACTCTGCTCATAAATAGGCGCCATGTGCGTCATCATTACGATGAAATTAAGCTAGCTGCTGACAATCCTTCACAATGACCCATATTTTCCAAGCAAACTCTTCTCCCTACAAGTTCGGGTCATCCATTCTCAGTTTCTATAGTAGATAGTTCTGGCTTATATTATCATAAGTTACTCGATGTTAAGTTCACTAACGATAATCGGGACGTTGTGACCTTCGCTGATATTCTTAACATACAACCGTTAAAGACCGTAGAAAATTTATCTAGTTAAATCGAATAGTTTTGTAAGTCTACGTCCTCGAAAATTCAGGTAGAATGTACTAACTCTTTGTCGTCCTTAAAAAATCAATATGTCAATAATCTAAAAAAGTTCTCTGTTTCATACTTAATCTTTGCCCATCAACCTACACGATCAAACGAGGTTCGATGTTGGTAAAACTTATTTAAAACGCTGTTCGGAACATTGGATAGTGTCGATGCTTTAAAATACTCAGAAACCTTTGATAAAGTACAATCAGATGAAAAACAATTGGTTCTACATTCATATCATTACTTTTTCAACCACCAATAAATTCATTTCTTAACTCGAAGATAGCGAAAAGTGTCTAAACAAAAACTTGGAACTAATCAGGGACTCTTTTGTACAACTTTCGAATTTAAATGATAAATTATAAATAAGATCGCAGTAGAACTTTTTACTAAGTTCATTAGAAGGTAATCATTATTTCTATTTCTTTTCATATGGAAGACATCAACAATGCTATTATTTTGAGTAAACAAAATATTTTACACTCGACTGTACTTAGCCCGCAACAATACACCGAGCTCAAGTTGCACAGCTTACCTACATAGACACTGCAATCTACCTACAGCACTATCATTACACAATGTGTATAAGCTAATCGATATTTCTAAAATCATATGTTATTATCATAATCAGAAAACTGAAATCATTGTTAGAATCCCACTCGTACTTCCCCAGACTTACAAACTCTACCATGTCATTCCTATGCCAGTTCCCTATAATATAGTGAAACCTGAGACATACGCCATAATCATTCCCAATCGACCATAGGTGACTATAACGGTTGATAATTTGTTCTATTCACTGTTTGACACTGTTGATAACTGCAAAATTATGGTAAGGAAATGCTATGTGTGTGAACTATCTAGTGCAAATGTGTTGTCAACTATAGTTAGTCCCACATGCGAAACAATTCTCAGTGCTGAAACTACCAATTCAGTGTGAAGTTAAGTTATTCAAAGGTATCATGGACGCGTTTCATAAGATTAGTAATAACCGATGGATTTATGCTCAGTCGGAGCCGGGAAAACGCCATATAGCATGTGAAAGTGACACTCATGACAAAATCCTATTCGGCATCAAAAAGTGTAAACGTTCATCAAAAGTACAATTTACGCCAAGTGATGTTTTTACAACCAACACTAGTGTGAACTCTATTTCGAACTTTAAGTTAGTCGAAGATTATTATTATACTTTCTTAATCGTATACTTAGTTACTTATTATATAACGGTAAGAAATTATTATGTAATACTGACGCTGTAATCCTATCCTATGTAGTATTTTAGGTACTTGATCTTAGTATTAATGTAGAATTCTTAACTATGTATCATTCTATACTATATCGTTCTAAATCCTTTGAAACTTTAGTTACTACATTCGCAATAAATAATTATAGGTATTTGTAACTCTTATAACTCGCTGCTTCGTTTGATTTTTAATATCCTATTTCATTCTATGTAGCTCTTGTTATTATGTTACGTTAATTCAAGTTCTTATTTAAGTTTTGCTATTTCATTCCAGCTCATAATACTATGTCATGTTAAATTTAAGTTCTAATGTAAGTTTTGTTTAATTCCAGATCCGTAACGAAATTCAAGTCAGTTGCTCTCGATTCCTCATCACTTCTCCGTGATGATGCATCTTATCGGGGGGGTTGTTACGATGCCCCACACATAGCAGGCGCATGAGGCTGGAAATGCTGATGCTCGCACTTTTGGCAATGTCGGTGATTCCGCCTAACGGCGACTTTTTGGTAATTAGATATTCTAAAGCATTCAGACATGAATTCCGGGCGCGGCTAGTCGTTAATATTAATTTTATGTTTTTTCTATTTCTTTTATTTTAATACATTTCATTCTAGCCATCTTAATTTGGTTTTTTTAAACTCGATTCCTGACCCCGTAACAGAACCCTTGGTGCACGAGTCTGACTTGCACTTGGCCGTTTTTCTTTGACAGTGTGACATAGATTGCGCGTAAGCGCGGTCTGCATCCTTGTCAGGTCAATCAAGCCCCACTTGCACAAATTGCTTTTACAAGGTATAGTGCATAGAATATATAGTGATAAACTTGGGTTCCAAGTCTATTTAAGGTTTTCCACACTAGCTATGGTTGTTTATCGAGGTAGATAAAGTGCGTTATTAGGTTTTAGGATGACCTCGCAGTCCAAATATGTATTATATACGGAATCATTGCAGACGCGATAGCAACAGTACGTAGTGCTATTATTTATTCTGTGGCAACAGTTTCGAATTTGATACGAATGATTTCGTCCTAATTAAACCACCGCAGCGCCGCAAATTAATGATCTTGCAGTGGAAAATGGCATAGTTATGATCAAGGGCGTCGGCAAGATGGGGCAGATGGGCTAGAGACTCAAAAATGCAGAGAAACCTGTCTTTAGCAAGTCGTTTGACCGATTATTTTCCATATAACTTATTCCATTATTATAATGATAATCGTTTATTGTTTCCAAATTGCAGTGCATTCCGCGCTGCTACAGTATATTGTTAAACCCACAGAAATAGATCTAGATAGAAGCAACGAGTGTATGTACATCGCGTGGCAAAAAGTCGCCTCGACGGCTCCATTGCTCGCCGTGAACTTCATTCTGCTCCCGACCGAGGTCCGCGTGCGACGTCAGGTTTTAACAACAAAATGACTCGTTGTTCGATAATTAACTGTTCTAACACCACCAATAAATTGGGAGCTGTTAATCGAGGTATTTCTTTTCCTAAAATATCTGTTATAAATTAAAAAACAATTTATTTTATTATTTTCATCAAAACAGTAGCGGACGATTGAGTGTCCAACGCTAGTTTTCCATTGCGGCTTTAATTGGCGTGCCAGACTTGGCATGCGTTCAAAACCAGCGATATAAAAATATGCTATTCGAACTGTCGAGTCGCGTTCAAGGTCGATTTCTCATTTTTTCTGTCAAAAGTAAGAATAGTGCTGTGTACACTGCGATTTTTTTACTCGATTAAAATCGATTTTGAAGGCAGAGGAAATGATAATTACTTTTTTAAATTATTACTAGCTGTGCCCGCGGCTTTGCGCGCGTGGTCATTTCATTTAAAAGTAGCCCACACGTTTTATTCCAGGACCAAAAGCCAAACCACCACCAGACCAGTTGTAGGTTTGGTCCAGGTCCAGAGGACCAGGAGGACCAGGACCAAACCTACAAAGTACAATATTATACTACATTTCTTCAAAATTCGTTCAGCCGTCAAATAGTTTTTTATCGATTGCTCGGCATCTAATCATCGGAATAAGGCACTGCCTTGCCTTTTTATAACGCATATTCTGTGAAGTACGGCACTCCGTACTTCACAGAATATGCGTTATAACACACTTGCACTTCTATGACACTTCATAGAAGTGCACGTATTGCAATGAAATGAACGCATATAATAAAATATGAAATAAACGCATATAATACAATGTGAAATAAACGCTAGAATAAACGCACCGCGTTCCACTGCAAGGCAGTGCGTGCAAGGCCTAAGATACCAAGTACCCCAGTTTTTAAATCAGTCGCAAGGGCTTGAGAGCAGGGCCTGGATGTTGTATGACCACTCACGCCAATTCCACGCCACCTGCGTGGAATTAGGGAAGGTGGGTATTTACGCAACCAGGTTTTTAAACCAGGTTTTGGCTTGTAAGTACGCCGCCCTGGTGCGGACCCGCAATACTTGCAAGACTTTCAAAGTATTTTACGCTCTTTCGCCCCGTCCGCACCTACATGTACATACTCGGTGGCGGGTTCGGCAAGGCCTCGGCTGAGTTCGGCCGCACTCGGCCAGCCGGGTCACAAGAAGCTAGGTGGCCGATACGTCGCTCAAAAAACTTGCAAGGCTTCGAAGTTTTTTTAAGCAAACGCAATTGTGCTCTTATGCGTGCGTTTATGTCTTTATTTACATAAACGCACGGGTCAATTTCCTATGCAAGTATTTTTTACTTTCAATTCCACGCTTCCAAGTACTTTTTTCGCAAACACGATTGTGCTCCTTATTTATATGGACACGAAGATCAATTTCCTATGCAAGTATTTTCTACTTTCAAAGCTTCGGTTTACAAAGCACTTGAAAGTATTTGAACCCTGGTTTTTATAATGAAAGATTCATGACATGAATGAGTTAAATTTATTTTTTTAATTAATAAATTACTATTTTAGGAAATTAAGCGAATTATTTATAATTCGCTTAATTTCGCTGCGCGTTTTACAACTGAAGTCGACTTATTCTATCAAAAAACACAAAAAACATCTAAATACGTTTTAAGAGCCTTTAGGGACCATATATTAAAAAAAAAGAAGATAACGTGTTGTTCGAGTTCATTCAACGTTCAAACCACTTCGTAACAAACCGCTTGCGTGTTTTAAGGGTAGACAACGCCATCTAGTTTAAACAAAGTAACTTGTTATCATGAACGTCTTGTTATTGAGTACAGAAAATTATCTCCGAAGGTAAGGTGGCACAGATTAGAGAGTAATTAAGGTGCTGAGGTAAATTGGATGGGGCATCAAGGGTAGGTCATTATTATGAGGTCCATACGAACAAATTTTAATGCAACGAAACATTGTGTTCTTAGTACAAATGACTTTTTATGATGTTTCACTGAACGACGTACTTACTGGCACTTTAACTGGCTCTTAATAATTACCTACCCTACCTACCTACTTTTTGAGCTTTTTCAACACGATATAAGGATTGATTTGAAAAATTAAAAGTTTTCTATACTTTCTCTGTGAAGAGCAATACATGTACCTACCTCTGTATGTACACATTTCAATACCGACAGCTAACCATTTTGCCAGTATGATATTATGAAGAAACCTCCGATATAATTATATAATTATGTAGGTACGTAGGTAGTACATTATAATATCTCAATGGAAGAAACAATAAAAAAACGTAGTACATATAATGTATATACATACTCAGAAAACTTGCAACGCTTCGAAGTATTTTTTACGCAAAAGCAATTGTAGTCTTTATTTATGCATACCCACGGATCAATTTCCTATGCAAGTATTTTTTACTTTCATTTCAAAAGAGCGATGGTGGCCTAATGGTTCTATAGTGCAATTTAGAATCCAACGATACCGGGTTCAAAACCTATGCTCCCGCACCAATGACTTTTCGAAGTTATGTGCGGTTTTCCATCGCTCCATGCTTCGGAGGGCACGTTAAGCTGTCGGTCGCGGCTGTTATTGGTTAATAGCAGTCGTTAAGCCATGTCAGAGGCCCTCGGGCCTGACAAACTCTGACATCAGAGGCCAGCACTACCTCATACGACAAACAAACAAACAAACAATTTCAAGGCTTCAGAGTACTTTTTCACACACGCGATAGTGCTCCTTTTATATATAGAGACAAAGATCAATTTGCTATGCAAGTATTTTCTACTTTCAAGGCTTCCAAGTACTTTTATTTTGCAAACACTATTGTTCTCCTTATTTATATGACGGCAAAAATCAATTTCCTATGCAAGTATTTTCTACTTTCAAGGCTTTAATCTGTTTCTACAGAAAGCACTTGAAAGTATTTTGAACCCTGGTTTTTCGCCCTGGTGTTTGAAGATGGACGTACTTGAAAGCCCTGGTGCTGGATATTGCGAGTATGACCCATGCCAACGTGTAATTTGTTCGTGATTCCAATTTCCACGCAGGCAGCGAGGAATTGGCGTCTTAAAATTAGAGAATTAGGTCCTTGGAGGTCGTGCTAGTGAGGGCCGAAAATTTGAATTTAGCGGGACCCTTGGTTGCAGGAATGAAATGATTGCGTGTTTTAAGGTCAATCAGCGCCATCTAGTTAAATCGGAGGGAGAACTTTGATGCCTTTGGTTTATTCGCTTGAGTTGTTGATGCCATTGTGCTATCTATACTCGTACCAAACTCGTATACCATCTCGATTGCCTCAGCTTGCAAACATAAAAAAACGCACCTAAGTCGGACCATTCGTTTGGATAGATCCCATTATATATATTGTTTTGAAACAAAACTTGACGGTTTACTTCAGGAAATTACATAAGCCTTAAAAAATCAAAGAAAATGTAAAAATGGCACAAAATATGTAAATGCTTATAAATATTGAGGCAAAACATTCATAGCAGCGCGTGGATTCGATCCATGTGCCTCTGGGTTGCAAGCCAGGCACCGCTTCTACTGTGCCACTCTGACTTGTGGCATAGAAGCCGAATTCACGGTACCGTTTTATAAACGGATGTGCAATTATTATTCCTTTCAAATTAACATAACTTTAGACTCATATCCCACAGGAATCCCGTATTTATTCGTGATTAAAAGTATCATTCATTTTAACACATACTATAAACTTTGACTGTGCCAAGTTACTTCAAAATCCGTACGGTAGTTTCAGCGTGATATGTGTTTTTTTAAATAACTTTCAACCCCTATCCTGCGGGAACCGTTGTTTTTTTTTCGGGATAAAAAGTATTCTAAATGTTAATCCATAACATAAGCTATGATTGTGCCAAGTTGCATCAAAATCCGTCGGGTGGTTTCTGCGTGATGCGTGTTCAAAGATACAGACAGACAGACAGACAGACAAAAAATAAAAAATAAACCTTTTTGCACTCCATATCGATTTTGAAGTTCATCTCAATTAAAATTTTCAAAAAATATTGAATGTACAGATTTAGCCCTGTTACAGTTTTATTATAGTATAGATAGATAGATAGATATCTTCAATGTTCAGAATTTGGACCCCTATCCCTCAGGATATATATCCCTATTTCCCAAACTGTAGTGCTCTCAAGTGCTATGTAGTGCCCAAATATGGCCATTTATTCTCGATTACTTTAAGAGATATTTTAATTCAAAGAGTGCCGGGGTGACGCTGCGTTCAGTGCGTCGATGTTGACGAGCCGAATCTAGTGAACAGAATTAAATGACACATAGCTTAGCTTTTAATTCTCGAAATAATAAGCTAAACTGTCAGACAAAATTACAATCGAAGAAGTTTATGAAACATCTTACAAGGGTCGTCAGCCAGGATGACGCTTGCTTCAGCGCCCTAACTCCATAACATCAAAATGAGTAAATCAATATTCTTCAAATTAAGTGAACATGCAGTTATTCTATTTGTGCACTTTGTGCCAAAAAATCATTTGTGTAAGTTCAGTAGTTTTTGCTCGTTCGAGGCTTAAAAGGTGGCCTGCTGGGGTGACGCTGGCTCTGGCGCGCCACCCAGAAACTCGACAACGGCTGTGCCTACAGCTTTGAGACGTAAACCTACGAATAGTTCCCGTACTAAAAACTAAAACTTAAAAACTGGTGTACTTATTATCTCAATCCCATGAGTAGAAGCCGAGCAATCGATATAAACTTTTTGACGGCTGAAGGAATTTTGTTTGAATTTTGGTACATAGGTATTTTAGGTCTTGGAATACTAATTCTTTTAATCTAGAGAAATGGCCACGCATGGCCACGCGTGCGAAACCGCGGGTACAGCTGGTGCCTATAAAACAGTACCTTGACATACCTACTGACTGACTGACTGACAGACAACGCCCAGGCTACGCCGGTGGACATAGATATTTGAAATTTGGAGGAATATTCCTTGAGTATCCTAGAGGTGAACTACGGAAGTAACTATAAACCGTAAAACATGAATACCAACTCCAAATAAAATACCCCTATCCTGCAGGAACCCTTTAATTTATCGGGATGAATCGTATCCATTGTCCTACCTCGTAGCATGAACTCAAATCATGCCAAGTTTCATTTGAATTCATTCAATAGTTTCGGCGTGATATGCGTCCAAGATACAGACAGACAAAAATGAAAAAAAAAACTGTTTTGGCTGCAGTATGGAATACAAAATACGAGTAGCCTCCAAAAAAACATTATATCTTCAATGTGCAGTATTGGAACTGTTACAGTTTTATTATAAGTATATAGATATATTGATGATGGGTTAAAATTGAGAATACTTTTTATCACGAAAAATAAAGGGTTCCTGCGGGATAGGGGTCCAGAGTTATGTTAATTTTGAAGTAATAAATATCTATACTTATAATAACGCTATATTAAGTACGAAAAAGTCTGTACAAAGATAATAAAGAAAATGGTCTAGGGTACTTAAAATAAGCGAATATACCAACACGAATATAACATTTTAAAAAATCATGTTTGTCTGTGTGTTTGTCTGTATGTTTGTTTGTTCGCGTATAGCGTTAAAACTGCTAGACCGATTGATATGTGGTTCATATTAGGATAGCTTATGGTTTGACTTAAAAACTGGTGTACTTGGTATTTTAACCCGATTAGTAGAAGCCGAGCAATCGATAAAATCTTTTTGACGGCTGAAGGAATTTTGATCAAATGTTGGTATATTGGGATTTTAGGTCTTGGAATAGTACATAGCGTACTTTTAACCTAGACAAATGACCGCACGTGCGAAGCCATGGGTACAGCTAGTTTAAAATAATGGTCATCAGTCTACATGCTATAACTATATTTACTATAAATTTTATACTTTCTATTTTCAATTCAATCTGCCCAAACATTTTTGTCACTCCAATATCATACTTCTACACAAAAAAGGTGATAAGTCTGATTTAGGAAACTATCGACCTATCAGCCTTGTATCACACCTATACAAAGCCTTTATTAAGGTTTTAGAGAACAGGATATCTGGCACACTAGATAAACATCAACCTCCCGAGCAGGCAGGATTCCGCGGTGGCCTCTCCACTACGGACCACCTTCAAGCTATCAACCAAATTATAGAAAAACACGTTGAATTCAATCTTCCTTTATAATTAGCATTTGTTGATTACTCCAAGCGTTTGACAGCATAACACACAATTCCATATTCAATGCACTAAAAAATCACGAAATAGTCGACACATATATTCAAATTTTACAAAAAAAATTACAGAAATAGCACTGCAGCAATCAAATTAAACACCATAGGCCCATATTTCCATATTAAAAAAGGAGTAAAGCAGGGCGATCCACTATCTCCTAAGCTTTTTACAGCCACTCTTGAGGAAATCTTCAGAAAGCTTGCAGCAGGTTGGAAAGACGAGGGCATCATCGTCGGAGAAAAAAGGTTGACCAACCTTCGATTCGCCGATGACATAGTACTCTTTTCTTCTTCGGCTTCTGGATTACATACCATGCTCGAAGACCTGAGCAAGGCAAACCTCGAGGTAGGACTTCGGATGAACATGTCGAAGACCAAATTAATGACTAACAGCGTTAAACGCAAAACCTACGTTGAGAGTGTGGAGGTAGAATATGTTCAGGAGTACATATATTTGGGCCAAATATATGTACTCCTAGCAACTTCTTTGTATTCCAGGCGAGGCAATACAAAGAAGTTGCTAGACGCACCGAGAACGCCTGGAAGTGCTTTTGTGAAGTGAAGTGAAGTGAAATCTCCCACTATCCTTAAAAAGAAAACTCCTGGACGTGTGCATCCTCCCCATACTCACGTACGGCACACAGACATGGTCTTTGACAGTTCAGCAGAGGTCCATACTCAACGTCAACAACGTCAACGTCACTCAACTCGTCCGTATGTCAACTTGCTATGGAGCGTAGTAATTTTGTAATTTTGTCTGACAGTTAAAGCTTTAGCTTTTAGTTCTCGAAATAATAAGCTATTATTATTTCGAGAACTAAAAGCTAAGCTATGTTTCATTTAATTCTGTTCGCTAGATTCGGCTCGTCGACATCGACGCGCTGAACGCAGCGTCACCCCGGCAGGCCACCATTTTCATTGAAATATGTCGTAAAGTAATCGAGAACAAATGGCCATATTTGGGCACTACAGAGCACTTGAGAGTACTACAGTTTGGGAAATTTTAGGCTGCATACAAACAAATGGTCGGCTGTAGTGACGGACACGTATCTAACAAAGAATAATTCCATAAATATAATATCACAATTTAATGCCTTATGAAAATGTCTAAAAATGCCATAAAACGTATTTACTAAAAGCCGGTTGACTGGATCCAAATTTGCCCTTTCTGAGTAATTTATGAATCTCAACAATCAGATTATTGATTATTTGTGATAAGTGTAATTTATGTAGGCTATAAGTCTAGTTAACATAGAATTTCGGCTTGTTTTATAAGGGAAAAGGTGTTGTTATCAAATCCATTTAAAGACTAAGTTGTACTGATCCCTTCCCCTGTCGACTTTGAAAAATCCATAACCTTGTTTCGGAAAAACACGTGCGCCGCCACCTACCTACTTGCCACGCGTTACATGAGTAGTGTTGCATTTGGTATTTCAAAAGCGTCAGACGTACGGGTCCATACAACTTGATCAATCCAAAACTGTACTTTTTCTTTTGAGTGAGGTAGTTTCGACTTTTGCTTGAAAATTTCACAAAAATATTCACAACAATATATTGATCTTCCACGCAGAGTAGACAAACAAAGGAGAATAATAACTTCATACTTTGTAGTGGTAGGTCTCTTACGCAAGAGTCCGCCTGGGGAAGTACCACAACTTTGTCAGAAATTCAGCCGCCAAGCAGTAGTGTGCAATCTTTTCTGTGTTTCGGTTTGAAGGGCAATGTTTACAGCGATGTTACTGGGCAATGAGACTTAACAATCAATGTCTCAGGGTGACGAGCGCAGTGCAGTGACGCGCAAGATTTTCCAACCAAAGTTCTGGGTGGCACTGCAACTGTTATGGGCAGGCGTGACGCTTACCAACAGGCGAGCGATGTAAGGTAATAAAAAAATAAAATATTACAAATATTTTATTCCTCGTCCAATTATACAAAAACCTTCATAATTATTTACAAAATAATGTATGTATAAACATATTAATCTCACTATGTGAAGTGTATTACAATAATTTTATTATAATTTTGTCTTATTCCTGTCTCCTGTATCAGAATGTCAGTCCTATATTATTAACCAAATTAAAAAGAAACAAAATTATCTAAGTTTTAGCAGTTTCTAATCAACCGGTTGGGATGAGGTTGACAGTAGGTTCAACACTGTTTAGGGCTTGTAACTTTAATCTATTTCGGAGTCGATTTTTTGATCTAGGTATTGTTAACTTTTTAGTGATCTAATAATATGTATTTATTTATTTATTTTATTTTATTCGGAAAACGAACTGTGATATAACTAAAAATTAAACTAAAACTTAAACTATACACCATTTACAAGTTATCGCATATAAAAATCTGCTTGTTTATCATACGTAAGTAACATAATATCGAAAAATAAAAGTATAATTCTCTACGGGGAAACGGCGCAGAATAAAGAATAATGAAAGATTATTATTAATAAAGAAATTAAATAATACAAAAAGATAGCTAGGGAGTCGCACAAAACCAGAATTTAGAAATTTTGGCTTTATATTCACAAGGAGATGAGTTAAATAAATCTAGTCATCCAGTTTATTAATACAGTTTGCTGTCCTAACGAAAAAAGAGTTTTGCCTATAGTTGGTAGCACTTTGAGGACCATGTAAAGTGATTGGTTGCCTTACAGACCTAGTAGGCACCTTTAGATTAATTTTCGTTAGGAGGTGAGGAGAGTCAATTTGGCTTTGAGCTATTTTAGCATCATCATCAGCCTATATCTGTCCACTGCTGGACGTAGGCCTCTCCTCATACATTTTCTACCAGACACTTTTTGCAGGTCGTCACTCCACCTGGCCACAGGGCGTCCTACACTACGTTTGCCTAAACGTGGTCTCCACAAGAGAACTCGTCTACCTCAACGGTTATCGGTTCTTCAGGAAATGTGTCCAGCCCACTGCCACTTCAGCTTGCTTATCCTTTGAGCTATGTCGGTTACCTTGGGTCTCCGTCGGATATCTGCATTACGAATCTTGTCCTTCAGAGAAATTCCAAGCATAGCTCTCTCCATAGCTCGCTGAGCGACTTTAAATTTGTGGACTAGTTTGACCGTGAGTGTCCACCTTTCGGCACCGTAGGTCATGACTGGTAGGACGCACTGCTTGAAGACTTTTGTCTTCAGGCACTGTTGCCCGACTCTGAATACTTCTGTATAAAAATAAACAATCCATACCAATATATTTTGATCTTAAATATCAGTATTTAGATCATAGTATGATACCTATATGGGATATGTAAAAGCCCTAATGAATAGCGTAACAATGGGTTATAAATATAAATAAATAAATATATAATAAATATATAAATATATAATGAATATATTCGGGACAATTCCACACCGATTACCTAGCCCCAAACTAGGATACCCTGTACTATGGGCACTAGATAACGGACAAACATTTCTGCTCATCACACAAATGATATGTTCAATTTACCTATGTGTGCAGTCATAACTTGCTCAGTACCGATAGCTAATCCACTTTTGAGCATATTTGCCGCGGAGGGATTCAATTTCCAAGTTCTTGTTTACTAATTCATTTTGTCAAAACGTTCTGCTATTTTGGGAGAAGGAGGGAGATCATAGCTTAGCGTTCATCATCAGCGGCTTGAGGTACTTGTGGAAGCTCTGGTTGACGGGCTCCGCGTTGAGAGGGCTCTTCAGGGCCTCTTCCATGAGGCGCTCGTACACACGACCGTCGTACGCTCCCAGAGCTGAGTTCAGGATCTGGAAGTGGAAGATATCATCATTATAAGTCTGTTCACCAAGAAGAAAGCTGATCCCGTTTTAGGTTTTCATAATCAAACAAAAAAGTCAGCATTAGAAACGGGATATTTACCACGGGCTAGTTCAGCGACTCGTCACTCAAAACAAAAGATACATGCTAAATACACAGTACATATATAGTCGTAAGGACTGTATGTGTACTGTACTAAATATCTCGATTGTAATGACTTGATTCGTATGTATAATGTCAAAAAATAAAAATGTTCAAGAGCTTAATAATGTCCAAATATAAAAACTCCCAATCGGAAAAAACGTCCAAGTATAGAAACATCGAAATAGAAAAACGTCCAAGTATAGAAACATCGAAATAGAAAAATGACCAAGTACAGAAAAGCCCATCTAGGGTTTTTAAAGTATTAGCAACCATGTCAGTTTAAGAAAATTTACAGTTTCTCGTCTTTCGTCTATCTATTGTTGAAATGCTTAATCTATCTATATAATTACTATAATAAAACTGTAACTGGGCTAAATCTGTACATTAAATATATTTTTATAATTTTGATTGAGATAAACTTCAAAATAGATATGGAATGCAAAAAGGTTATTTTTTATTTTTTGTCTGTCTGTCTGTCTGTCTGTCTCTTTGAACACGCATCATGCTGAAACTACCCGACGGATTTTGATGCAACTTGGCGGAATCATAGCTGATGTACTGGATTATGAAAATGAAAATGAAAATTTTATTAATAGCACATGCTACATGTCAAAGAAAGAAAAACATTGTTCAAACAATTGTTATTAAAAATACGCTAAAACAATTTTTCAATTAATTCATAAATTACTTACAAAAAATAAGTTACTTAATGTGAATCATGTGTAATTAATTGTATTTCTTTTCTTTCATTAGATTATGTATTGGTGTGATGTTTAAAACAGTATAGATCTGTTAGTAGAGTGACTTTTACTTTGTAGGTAGTTTGTTTGTTTACCAAATGTAGCATAAGTGCCAACAGCTAAATGTTCGGTACTGTGTCTATATAGGTTGTTTAAAAGGAAAGTGAATGCTCACAATTTAGGTGTGTAGCAGGACTTATGGTATGAAAGAAGGATATATACCGACTTACTTACTGACGATACTAGATTTGTAGTGATTGATTTTGTCAGGGATTTTGTAAATAAAAGGAGTGCAATGTAAATGTGTAAATTGTTAGATCTTGCTGTTTAGAAATATTTTGATGCAGAACAAACTAAATTAAGTGTAAAATACTTCTTTTTGATTTCCTCAGTAAAGGGGAGAGTACCGAACTTTGATAACTCATGTGTGTTTTTTTTCCTATTTTTGTAATAAAACCCTTTGTTATTGAATTTACCATCTTGTTTTAATTCCTCGCCTTTACCTAAGAAGGAGGTCCGGACCTCCTCCGTTTACTTAGCCGGGCAACGGTCCTTTCAAGCTGTATGCTTATATAATATTTGTACGATCTCGCCAGGTGAGAAACGCTTAAAACGTAGCGATTACTCATTAGGCGCGGTGCGGGATGCCAGTGCGATCGCGCACTGGAAGCGGGCAGCTGCTGGTACACCACATCGTTCCGCGGCGCTTATGAACTCGTGGTTAAGTTAACATTTACATTAACATTTAGGATACTTTTTATCCCGGAAAAATCAACGGTTCCCGCAGGATAGGGGTAGAAAGTTATGTAAAATAATATGTATCAAGCTAAAACTACTGGACGGATTTTGATGTAACTTGGCACAGTCAAAGTTTATATAATGTGTTAAAATGTTGAATACTTTTTATCCCGAAAAATTAAAAGGTTCCTGCAGCTTATGAGTCCAAAGTTGTGTTAAATTTAAAGTGATCATACATCCGTTTATAGACTGGTACCGAATTTCGTCATTCTGCTACGAGGCCCACTGGCCCAGTTGGACAGATGCATGGGTGCGTAATCCAGACGTACGTGGATCGAAATCACGCGGCGTAGAAATGTTTTGCTCCATAATTAAAAGATTTTTTGCTATATTTATGCGTTATTTTTTACATTTTCCTTGATATTTTTAATAAAATTATGGTAAAACGCACGCACCACGCTGAAACTATCGGATGGATTTTGATGCAACTTAGCACAGTTGTAACTTATAATAAGGGTTAAAATTCAGAATACATACTGAAAAACTAGAGGGCTCCTGAGGGATAGGGGTCGAAAGTTATATTAAATTATGAAGTAATAAATATAACGTAATAAAATGAAATAAATCAGCTCAAAGCTATTATAATGCATGTGGCGGGGATCGTAACATCGCTAAGTATTTGATTGACCCGAAGGCAGGCGTTGTTGAATGTCGTAGGACAGTATAGGAAAAAAACCCAGGTATTTGCGGTTTCTAATTAGATTCGTTGGTTGATTTGGTAGATTGTTTTGGATTATGTTTGTTTATTTTATTTGTAGTTATTAGATATTATTATTATCATCTATATTATATATTTTCTATATCTATATAAGGGGGAGTTTCCAGAAAAAGGAGGTGAGAATCGTACCTTTCAAACGAATCGACCAATTTAGGTGCTGTTTTTTATGTTTCAAAGCTGAGGTAAACAAGATGGTTCTGTTATAATGGGTGGGGATTGGGGGGGGGGGCAGTGGGGAAGTGAGGATTGTAGCTCCCAAACGAATGGACTGATTTTGATGCAGTTTTTTATGTTTGAAAACTGATGTGATCGAGATGTTTCATCATGGTTCTTAGCTATATGGGAGAGGGGGGGGGAGGAGTTGAAAAAAGGGGGAATGAAAATCGTATCTTTCAAACGAATGGACCAATTTAACTGCGGGTTTTTATGTTTCAAAGCTGAGGTAAACAAGATAGTTCTTAGCTATAATGGGGGGGCCTTCGTCTTCTAACCTATCACGACCATGTCGGATCGCCACTGAAGGTTGTTAACACAGTTAGTTAGGTAGGTACCTATATTGGTACTTTTGGTACTGGAATAACTCATAGGATCCTTATATCCCAGAAAAACTACCACGCGAGCAACGCTGCGGGCACAGCTCACAGCTATAAGGCAATAAGAACGCAAATCTATACAAAAAAGACAATTAAAAAAAATGGTCTTTGAATAGATCATTTTTTAAATTCGTGTCTGTCTGTTTGTTTGTTTATCTGTATGTTTGTTCGTGCATCACGTAAAAACGTATTAGACCTATTGCGATGCAGTTTTCAGTGTTGGGTAGCTTAGGATTTGACCTAAAAACTGGGCAAGTACCCCAGTTTTTAGGTCAAATCCTATGTATCTTAATCCAATGGTTAGAAGCCGAGCAATCGATAAAAAACTTTGTAACGGCGGAAGGAATTTTGATCAAATGTTTATTTTAGATCTTGGAATAGCACATAGAGTACTTTTAACCTAGAGAAATGACCACGCGAGCGAAGCCGCGGGCACAGCTAGTATTCATATATGTTAGTCTAGATAGGTGCTTAGTTAGACAGCATAAGTACCTCGTGAATGTATGTATGTGTGTTTGTCCACGTATTTCTCGGAAACCACAAGTCTGATTGCAATAATGTTTGTAATAGTTTCAATATCTTTCAACTTAATTTATTAATAATAATTATTTATTAATTTATTAAGTTGATTATTATAATATTTTTTTGTTCATTTTTTTATGGTTTTATTCTGACACTACTCACAGTAAGATTTTGGTATGTTCCGACTGTAATGCGGTTTTCATTTTTTGGTCTAGTCTATTTTTGTTCATTTTTTTAGAAAGGATATGTGCTGTTGGTCTATAACTGACCTCTACAGCGTTACTGGACGGTGGGGAGGGTGCTAAAGCACTCCGCCACAATGCGTGACGCAGAAGGCGCACGCCAAAGTTCAGTTTTGGCCACTTGCTCAAGGACACCCAGGGGGTACGAATCTCACGTTTTATAGAATTTCAACTTATTTCTAAGAGACATTTTGCTGTGCCTGCCTAGGAGTAATGCGAGGCGGTATTGATAGAATGCCGCCTTTTTGTGGACGGTGCTGATATGCTAATCAAAGTTGAGACGATAGTCAAGGGTGACTCCTAAGTATTTAGTTCACCTTTCCCACGGTATGGGTCGGTCATTAATCGTGATGTTGTCTATTGGAAAATAGCATTTAGCCCCGTGAGTGAAATGCATCGCTACGCTTTTTTCGGGATTAACCGTTATTTTCCACTTACGGAACCATCCATCGAGCGCTCGGAGCGCTCGTTGGATGGCTCTTTGTAGAACGGTTGGTTTTTATCCGGTGGAATAAATCGCGGTGTCATTTGCAAAGAGAGCGATCTCTACCTTGGGAGTGCGGGGGAAATCGCTTGTGTATAGCGTGAATAAGAGTGGAGACAACACGGAGCCCTGAGGGACTCCGGCTCTGATGGGATGGGGGGATGATCAGTTGCCCTCGACACGATAGCGGAAGCTCCGGCTGGTGAGGTAGTCTTGTACTATAAGCACAAGATGATTTGGCAACAGCTTGTATATCAGCCCGGTGTGCCAGACCTTGTCAAAAGCCTTCGCCACGTCTAGGAAAACGGCTATCGTGGTTTGGGGTTTTGGTTTCCTATTGAAACCCTTAATAATGTGCTTCGTTATGGGGTGCACTTGCTGAGGGCAAGAGTATCTTGCTCTAAAGCCGAACTGCTCATCCGGGATGAGATTTTTGAATTTTGCGACGGGCCAGAGTCGATTCAGAAGGATACACTCGTAGATCTTCCCCAGAGAGCTAAGGAGACTGATAGGACGGTAGCTAAAGGGCTCGGATGCCTTTTTCCTGGTTTGTAAATGCCAATGACGTCGGCACTCTTCCAGGCTTCGGGGAAGGAACAATTGCTCATGGCTGCATTGAAGATGCTAACTAAGAGATAAACTAGCGGGACAGAAAGGTGCTTGAGAAACCTGTTGCTGATGCCGTCAGCGCCAGAGGCTTTTCGCACTTTGAGGTCCTTGATGATCGACTCAACCTCTACGGCTTTAACGGGCTCGAGGAGGGTCGGAGGTAGGGAATTCCTACGTAGTAATTCGTGGTCCACCGCGGCGATGTGCATTCGGCCTTCTCCCCGTCTTTGAATTCTGGCGGGAGATCGATTCTATTGAGAGGGGGCATTATGGTGATGGTATCGGATTTAAGCTTTCTCGCCAACCTCCAGTTAGCCTGGTGGGTCGGTGAGATTTCGGATAATAAGTCGTCCCAACGCTGTTCGCGCAGTTCGCTAATGCGCGTCCTGACCAAGCGGTGGTAGTAGCTCAAGGTGGCTTTGCGTTCAGCGTTGGGGAATGCATCGTAGGCTCTGATGGCTGCGTTACTTGTCGTCACCAGCCTCTTCACGTCGTCAGGCAGGGCCATCGGCGGATATCCTTCGCTGGGACTGACCTAGAAGATTCACCGATGACGGTGTTGAGGTGGCTGGTGAGGGCATCGATCGAGCGAGAAACGTCGTCGGGGTGATTATGTCGTCGGGGATGCGATCGAGATCGGGTAAAGTCTAGTCTATTTAGGCCCTAGGCAGTTTTTATATTTTGGTTTTACGTTTGAACTTTGACCTCTATCTTTAATCGATGTTGTTAACCCTCTTACCACATCTGTTTGTGTATGTTTAGTTACCTCATCCCTGATGTCGAATGCGTCGACGATGCCGACAGCGTTGGGCCGCAGCAGCGCCAACAACTCTTCGTATCTCTGCTGGAGCTTCGTGAGGTCATCCTTCGATATCGTGGAATACTGGGACCAAACATATTAATTAATCTCATAAATCTGTATATCGTGGTGATATCATAAAATTGGTCATTTCATGAAATGGTTAGCCACATCATGAAAAAGTTATCTTTCATAAAATTATCGGTCATATCATGAAATGGTTTAGTCAGATGAATTAGGAATATACAGCGTTTGATGATATGAACAGCTAAACGCACGGCTACTTCATGATTTGGTCAAACATTAGTGATCATATCGTAAAATAGAAGGCGAGGGCGGAAGCCCGACTTGGCCGTGATAGGTTAGAAGGAAAAGGCGGGAGCGAAGCGTATCTAGCTCCTGCCTTCGTCTTCGTGGGTTTATTCGCCTTGAAAACTTATGTGTTTGAACATCTTTGGTATCATGAAGAAAACCCTACATTAATAAAATTTAATGACATGGACATGAAACCCTGAGCATAGCCCGTTCCATAGCTCGCTGAGCGACTTTAAATTTGCTGACCAGTCTCACAGTGTCCACGTTTCGGCTCCGTATGTCATTAAGGGTAGGACGCACTGATCAAAGACTTTCGTTTTTAGGCACTGTGGGATGGGCGACGAGAAGAATGTCGAAGTTTACCAAATGCTGCCCAGCCCATAGCTGGATTCGGCTTTCCTCTCAAAGTTGTTTCTGCCCAACATAAGAGTTTGTCCTAGGTAGACATACTCCTGCACAAATTCGAGAGGCATGCCCTAACGACTATTGGTTCCGGTGTAGATAGATAGATAGATAGATAACTCTTTATTGTACACCACATAGAACAAAAAATACAATAATAACTAAAACATTTATACAAAATAAATGGGACAATGGGCGGTCTTATCGCTAAAAAGCGATCTCTTCCAGACAACCTTTGGATGGAAAGGAATTAATATACGGCAAAGACGGTGGTGCATTATAATCTAACAAATAAATAATAAAAACTGAATACAATGAATAAACATATATACACATATATTCCAATATACCTACACATAAATATGTAAATATATAGTACAGTATATATATATATATATATATACATATATAAATATATACATAGTATATACATTATAATAAATTACATTTACTACATATACATTTACAAAATATATACAAACATAATAAAAATAATATACAGTGAAACCACAACAGAATAACAACAAAATAGCAAGAAGTGATATTAATTAGAGAGATAAAACTTCTTTACTTGAAGTTTAAAAACAGGGAGTGACTGGGCTCGCCTTATAGTAACTGGCAGAGCGTTCCATAGGCGAACTGCTTGGATGGTAAATGAACTGCCATAAAAAGAGCTTCTATGTAGAGGGATCAACAAAGCTAAATTTACTGATGACCTGAGTGACAACTTGTTGGAATCAGACAGGAAATTAAAACGTTCCATAAGATATCGCGGGGAGGAGGGATTAAACAATGTGGGATGGATGTAATGTGTTGATTTATCATCAATTTTGTTTAATTGATGTTCATGCGGAGGCCAATACGTCGGGAGGCATCTGCTAGGCTGGTCAGCATTTGTTGCAACTCTTGCAGTGACTTCGCCATAAGGACAATATCATCTGCGAATCTCAAGTGTGAGATGTACTCGCCATTTATGTTGATGCCCATTCCATTCCAGTCCAACATCTTGAACATATCCTCCATTGCTTTGGAAAACAGTTTCGGGGATATGACATCCCCCTGTCGTACTCCCCTGAGCAATTGGATTTGTTCAGTTTGCCGGTCCTGGACTCGGATAAACACCGTAGCAGCATCATACAAGCATCTCAACACTTGAATATATCGCCAGTCCACTTGGCATCGCTGCGAAGAGTCCAGAACAGACCAGGTCTCGATGGAATCAAAGGCCTTCTCGTAGTCCACAAAAGCCAGACACCGCTGCCGATTATACTCTTCTGACTTCTGCATAATCTGGCGAATTGTGTGAATGTGGTGGTTGAGTTTCAACAATATCTTAAAAATATTATGCCATTTAATGAAATAGAACCATTTCATGAAATTATCGACCACATCATGAAGTTATCAGTTCTATGATATGGCTACCACATATATAAGACACTAATACAAGTAGGTACCTAGTATTACCCTAACATTTTTATACAAGTTTTGAGACCCCATTTCACTCCTAGAGGAGGAGGGTTTTCAAAAATATAAAATTTAATTAAAAAAATGCACGTTTCGCAGCAACTAAATGACGGACTGACGTGATTATTTGCACATCATGCGTATTCCGTAACGTACAACTTACAATTTAAATCCAAATTGAGTCGTTTATTGAGATTGCTTTTGTTAGTATTGAGATTTTTTACTTGTCGTGCCCGACGTTCCTGCCTTTTTAATCGACAGTTAACAATATAAAGTTGTCTCCGCCCGATTAAGAAAATATTTAATGTCAATTTAATTGCAAAAGATAGCTTTAAATGTTACGTACTACGGAGACAGGTATTTCAAGGACCTGAGAGACCAGATAGATACCATCATCACCATCCACACAGCGTTGAAACAGCAGGGCCAGTTATGAAATAACAAAACATAGGACAACTCTCACCAGTAACAAGTCTCCCTTCTTCTCCAGCGTCCAGTAGATCATGTACAGCTGGACCAGCTGCTGCAGCACTAGCGCCACAGCAGGTGACGTGGAAGCAGATATGCGCTGGACCTCGCGCCACGCCACCTCGCACTGGATGGCGCGGCAATGTGCCTGGCAGTGGACGAACGAGGAAAGTTAGGAGGTAAATAGAAAACACACTGCTCTCTCTCTCTTTCTCTATCAGTTTGCTACCTTTTCGCTAAAATGAACAAACAAAATGTATGGATTTAGTTGACTTACAGTTTGACGGAAGAAAGCTACATATTTTTCCTTTGTTCATTTTAATTATGAGTTTCCGCAAAGTAACGCCTGACTCTATCAACTACCTTTTCACTATTGACGGCTGAACCGATCTTGATTAATCTTGGATCTTGATCTGTATCATCATGAGGAATTTCATAGGCTATTTTTTTAAACTTGTAGAAATGTCTTAGAAGACAAAGCCGCACGCCTCAGCTGTAACAAATAATTACAGTAATCCACGTATACCTTATACTTGTGTAGTACGCGTATTTTAAAAGTAAAAGAAAAACACATCGACAATCGAGTTATTTCCAATTTTGTGCAGTTCCAAATCTGTACGCTGCTATTGGTCAGTTTTATTTGACGCCAGCGCTGACCGCCGTGTATTGGACGTGAATAATTTAGTTGGCACTCGGCACCAGTAAGTGTAATTCAACCACTGTGCGTTGGCAATGAATATAATAACTACAGTCCGTTTCAAACAGAAATGCACTTTGGACAGAAATGTATTTTGAACAAAGTTGTAGACAATCAATCTTGAAGTGCATATAAACAATCGATCTGAAAATGCCATAAGTAAATCCATACTACCATACTAATATTATAAAAGCGAATGGAACTCTGTCTCTCTGTCTATCATCTTTTCACGACTATAAACTGCATTTTACCTTACAGCTATGTAACTAAACCTCTTTATCTCGGTTCGGACTGAGTTTAGAGGTATACTTGTCATATTATGTTTTGTTTGTTACACTGGCTAGAATTGATAATTCCATGTATCATTGATAGTCGCGCGAAAATAGAAATGCGCCACCTGCCCTACAAATATGTAAACCGCATTATGTCGGTCATAACTTTTAAACTTTCGTGATTCGAACACATAGTTAATTATAAATGGTACTTAGGTACTTAGTCAAGCTACAATCTTTATTTTATTTTATTCGACGTTTCGATCTAAGTAGTTGCATTTCAGTTTTGAGCTTCTCTTCTCGTCACAACGATCAATGCAACTTTTAATGCACTGGACATTGTGGGACTGGACGTAATAGGACACAGGACGTCATAAGACACTGGACGTAATATTACACTGGACTTAATAGGACAACGGACGTAATATGACACTGGACGTAATAGGACACTGGACGTAATAGGACACTGTACGTAATAGGACACTGGACGTAATTGGACACTGGGCGTAATAGGACACTGGACGTAATAGGACACTGGACTCTTTAGCAAACAAGACATTCCAGGACAATGTAATAAGTTGAAAGCCTGAACGATCGAAACCATTAAGGCGCGATTGGTCCAATTCACGGTTAGTCCAATGGTAAAAAACATGTCCAATTCGCGATTGGTCCATTTCACGATTAGTCCAATTCGCGGTTGGTCCGATTCACGTGGAATCCAATTCACTGTTGGTCCAATTAGCGATTAGTAAAAAATGGATAATGGTAGCGATTCGGACATCCCCTAAACTAAACTTAATTTCTTCAAATGTATTTTAAACCTTGGATTCGTAACAAGTTATTTTTTCCCCTGGCATCTATCCCTCACTCACTAAACTATCACTAAAGCCGATCAGCGTAAAATCAACTTTGTTTCCGCACGGCGAGAGTCCCGTTTTGTCCAAAAGCTATCTCAGAACGTGTCCAAATTTATCCAAACGCTGTTAGACAGCGTGTTAAAAACCTATTTTAATTACGTTATTTTAAGCGGTGCAGCTTAAATTGACGTAAGTTTAGAATACATGCCAGAGCAAAAAGACCTTTTTACAAAGTCGACATGGTTTAAATTACATTTGAAGAAATTTAGTCTAGTTTAGTTTTAAAGAGTAAAACGACCGAATTGCTGCCAATGTTTATTTGTCAAAATAAGTAAGGAAGATATATATATATTTTTTATTGGACCAACCGCGAATTGGGCTAAACGCGAATTAGACCGACCGCGAATTGGGCTAAACGCGAATTAGACCGACTGCGAATTGGACGAAACGCGTAATGGACCAACCGCGAATTGGACGAAATGCGGAATGGACCAATCGCAAATAAGGTGAATTGGACAAATCGCGCCTAAACGATAGCTAAGAACCATCTCGATGACATCAGCTTTGAAACAGAAAAAACCCATCAAAATTGGTTCATCTGTTTGGGAGCCACAATGCCACAGACAGACACAATGATAGATACATACATACATACATACATACATACATACATACATACATACATACATACATACATACACACATCCTTAACTTATAACACCATTCTCTTTTTGAGTTCAGAGGTTAATAAAATAAGGTTTTTATCGCGATTAAATCCCGTTTAAGTAATTAAGTTCAAGATGTCCCGCACCTCACTAGCGTTGACGAGCTGCACGGACGCCAGATTCCAAGCGTCCTCGTAATCCACGCCAGTCTTCTCGTGAGCGTGCAGAGCCTCGCAAGCAGCTTGCGTTTTACTGCAAATGTAAACATTTACTTTTACACTGTGTTAGAGGTATGTCAGGGAATCGATAGCAGCATTTTCTTATATATAGGAAACAACTACTGCGATCAAAAAGTCACTGGTCAGGCGTGGTGATTACGGCAAGAGTCCCTCTTCATCAACAGCCTTTATTCGTCCACTGCTGGACATAGGCAACTTTTGTAAGCCAGATCTTCAGCTCTCCTCATCCAGTCGCTGCCAGCCGCTTCTCCACCTGGCGGCCCACACTACATTCGCCTAAACGCGGTCTCCACTCTAGAACTCATTTGCCCCAACGGTTCTCGGTTCTTCGAGAGATGTGACCCGAAGTTCCGTGTTCCGTGTGATGTGTAGAATCGCCAAGCTGAAGTGGCTATGAGCCCATTGTTAATTCTTTGTCATTAATTTCTGACATTTGAAAAAAATACTAAGAATTAACAAATATGGAAATATTTCATCCCCGTAGAGTTTCTTGGTGCTCTCTTCTTTATCGGGCGTATTTCCGAAGCACCGGTAGAGTTAGAAGGGAACCTTTTCCAGTGTGAAATTTAACTCTACATGAAAGGGAAATTATCTTTTCAAACTCAAAGCATACTTTGTTTACCTTATTTTATTGATTTGATCTACATAATATTTTATGTTCTTATCCTTGTTTATGAGATGTTAATTTCATTTGGACTCATGGTATACAGCTGTGGGGCGTCACCAAATAGAACAATACATTAATTATACAATGATTCCAGAATAAGGTACAGAAGGAAATTGGTAATGCTCCTTGGTACATAAGATGCGACGATTTCCATCGGGACCTCAATGTAGAATTTATCGACAAAGTCATTAAAACATGCAGAAGCTCAAGAACGTAGACTTCAACGTCATGAAAATGACGAGGCGGTCCAGCTCCTCAACCACACGGACTTGACTCAAATGAACAAAACCGTTATTATTATTTATTTAATACTTTATGCACAAAAACAGTGTTCAAAAACATTTTCTGCCAGTCATCCTGGTTGTGCAAGAAAGATGTGTATAGGCGTGCACTCGAGATATGGGCAGTAAAATGAAAATAAAGATAAATTAATCGTAAAACATAAAACTTTGTAAAATATGTATATACAATTATACCGTTCGAATTATTTAGTGTCAGTGATTTTAGTGTAAAGTACGTACATTTAAGTATATGTACGTTCTACCGATTAAGAAAAAGTGTCTTCATAGAGTCAGTAAAAAAAAAAGTTTGGACACATTTTTTGTTAAGAATTTAAAAAAATAAAAATGCTTTTTAGAGCACAAATTAAAAATTTATATAACCCCCGACCCCATTATAGCTAAGAAGCATTTCGATCACATCAGTTTCAAACATAAAAACCATATCAAAATCGGTGTATCTGTATGGGAGTTACGATTCTCACCCCCTTTTCTCACCTCCCCCCCTCCCCATATAACTAAGAACCATCTCGATCACATTAGCTTTCAAACAAAAAAAAAACGCATTAAAATCGGTTCATTCGTTTGGGAGCTACGATGCCACAGACACACACACACACACACACACACACACACACACACACACACACACACACACACACACACACACACACACACACACACACACAGTGATACACACCCTAAACTTATAACACCCGTCTCTTTATTCGGGGGTTAACAAACAGGGAAAATCATTATGATATATTATAGGAAATAAAAAAATAAAATGCGGAGCGATTTTAATTTAAACTCCCATATAAACTGTAACAAAATTGGGTCAGTAGTTTTTAGTTTTAGTTATTATTTAATCCATTTGAAGTCGAGTTTTGTACCATGCGAAAAATCAAGTGATGTACAAACGAACAGCACTTGTTTATGCGATTATAAATTTTCGATAATTACAAACAATTGTCACAATTTTCCGTAAATTAAAAACTATTGAATTAGAATACCAAAAGTGGCAAAAGCTAAAATTTTACCACAATTCATTATAAATCTATGAACAATAACTGTTTTAGTACACTTGGGGCCCAGGGCCTGCAGTCTCGACATAGATAGCACAGTACATACAAGTCCTTACTAGATAGTGATTGCTTTACAACTGAATTCGGTACATATACCAGTGACAATCGTTAGCATTAACAGTTATTGTCAAAAGCCGACTGCCGTCGGTGTCTGTACTGACATCTTATAGACATTTCCTACATTTCATAAGTACAATGACTGACATTGAACATGATTAACAAGATATTTGGTAGATACCTATGCAGAGTATAGTAATATAGGGGACCTATGGTAGAGACTACCGAATATCGTTATAATCGGACTTTGCGACCGATTTCAGTTGTAAAGCAATCTCTATCTATGCAGATACTACCAAATATCGTTATAATCGGACTTTGCGACCGATTTCAGTTGTAAAGCAATCTCTATCTATGTAGAGACTACCAAATATCGTTATAATCGGACTTTGCGACCGATTTCAGTTGTATAGCAATCTCTATCTATGTAGAGACTACCAAATACATATCGTTGTAATCGGACTTTGCGACCGATTTCAGTTGTAAAGCAATCTCTATCTATGTAGAGACTACCAAATATCGTTATAATCGGACTTTGCGACCGATTTCAGTTGTAAAGCAATCTCTATCTATGTAGAGACTACCAAATATCGTTATAATCGGACTTTGCGACCGATTTCAGTTGTAAAGCAAGCTCTATCTATGTAGAGACTACCAAATATCGTTATAATCGGACTTTGCGACCGATTTCAGTTGTAAAACAATCTCTATCTATGTAGAGACTACCAAATATCGTTATAATCGGACTTTGCGACCGATTTCAGTTGTAAAGCAATCTCTATCTATGTAGAGACTACCAAATATCGTTATAATCGGACTTTGCGACCGATTTCAGTTGTAAAGCAATCTCTATCTATGTAGAGACTACCAAATATCGTTATAATCGGACTTTGCGACCGATTTCAGTTGTAAAGCAAGCTCTATCTATGTAGAGACTACCAAATATCGTTATAATCGGACTTTGCGACCGATTTCAGTTGTAAAACAATCTCTATCTATGTAGAGACTACCAAATATCGTTATAATCGGACTTTGCGACCGATTTCAGTTGTAAAGCAATCTCTATCTATGTAGAGACTACCAAATATCGTTATAATCGGACTTTGCGACCGATTTCAGTTGTAAAGCAATCTCTATCTATGTAGAGACTACCAAATACATATCGTTATAATCGGACTTTGCGACCGATTTCAGTTGTAAAGCAATCTCTGTCTATGTCGAGACTGCAGGCCGGTGATTAGGTAGTCATCAAATAATATCTAGGCATTTTTTTTTTAAGTTATGGGAAATAGGAACAAGTTCATTATACACTGTTATATATAAAACTCACCCTGCAGCCATTTCCTGGAATCCCTTGATGATGCCTTCCGGGTTGTTCTCCCAGCTATGCCTGTTCTTGTTGTGGTAGTGCAGCAGGTACGACACCGTCGGAGTCATGGCGGTGCCCTGCACGGCCTGCTTCCATGCTTTCACCAGGTACCTGATGAAATATGGTATCTACGGTTAAGAGCGATGGTGGCCGAGCGGAGTACAAGCGCGTTAGAATCCAACAATACCGAGTTCAATCCTGGGCGCCGCACGCATTTGTAGCAACTATAGAAAAAAACATACAACTTTTTAAGGGTACTTCCCAGCGGATTTTAAGTATCTAACTATGTATGTCTGTCTTGGAATCTTGCAATGTTGCTCAACGGAAAGGAGATCAGGAAGTACTGATTGCAATCACCACTTTTTGTATTAGGCTGTACGTTAATCGTCAGTCGGTCGGCAAGCTGAAGTCGCAGTGGGCTGGTCACTTTTCCCGAAGAACCGATAACCGTTGGGTAGACGAGTTCTCGAGTGGAGACCACGTTTGGGCAAACGTAGCGTAGGACGCCCTGTGCTCTAGCATAGGGGGGATAAATAATCTTTCCCGCGTTTTTATCCCATTCTCACACGTGAGAAGTGGATAAAAACGGGGGGAAAGACAATTTGTCCACCCCCCAGATTGAGTGACGACCTGCGAAAAGCGGCTGGAAGAAAATGGATGAGGAGAGCTGAAGACCGTGCTCAGTGGCGTGCATTAGGAGATGCCTATGTTCAGCAGTGGACAGATATAGGCTGATGATGATGATACTAAGTAAAAAAATAAATAAAATAAATAAATAAATATTTCGGGACAATTCTACACCAATTAACTAGCCCCAAACTAGGATACCCTGTACTATGGGTACTAGATAACGGATAAATATACATATATACGAATATTATAACATCCATGCCTCGGAAACAAACATTTCTGCTCATCACACAAATGATTGCACCTTGCAGGATTCGAACGCGCTGAAAAAAATAAATTATGATGTTAATCGTCAGTCGGTCAGTAATTAAATCTGCCAGTCACAGACCTTTTTTACCCGACTGAGGAGGGTTATGTGTTTGGGTTGATGCATGTTTGTTTACTTGTTTGTTTGTTTGTATGTTTGTTTGTTACACCATTCTTAGGCGCTTCCTACAGCCTAAACGGTTTAAAGGATTTTGATACATACAGTATCATTGGATTTGTCTTGATCACGAGAGTGCTATAGTATTTAAGAAGTGTCAAGAAAACTAATATGGCGGCTTACAGCTGCCATATTGTATTTCTGACGAAACATAAATTAACCCAAACCTATCGAGTGAGGTATCAAAGTACAGGTCTTTAAAAGAACATATTAAAAATATATAATTATTAAAACTAAACAGCAATTTTCGTATAAACTTCTTACAATTTTCTATTATAGATTATATAAGTTAATGTAAAGTCTAATGTTCAGCAGTGGACTTCTGACTGATGATGTCTTAATGTCGTGCGTATTGTTTACAGTGATCAATTGTTGTTTCATTCACAAAACTATGACGTGTGAGTCTGCAAGGTTACGGACCTGGCAGTCTGCAGCATGAGCACGGTGTACTCTCCCTCGTAGGTGATGGTGGCGGCCACGATGCCACCGATGACTGGCAGGTTGGAGGCCGCCATGTAGCCGTGTCCGCCGCACGCCTGGCGCAGCTCTTCCACGCGCGCGTTCGCGTCCCGCGAGCACACCGCCTTCAGGCAACACGCTACGGCGTGCAACTGGGAATTTATTTATATATTTGATCACCATCATACACCGATTAGTGCCATCATAATTGTAGGCGAAGACAGCAAGCATTAAAAATAAATATAAAACATGAAAATAATAAATAGAATTGAATACAAAAAAAATTAGCTGCTGTAGACCTCGCGAGCACAAACTTTTTTTGCAAATAATCTAGCGGTGCACAGTAGCGCCATCTAGTTCATCATCATCTTCATCATGACAGCCTTTAGAAGTCCACTGCTGAACATAGGCCTCCCCCAAAGAGCGACATGGCGAACGATCTTGTGCCACCTCCATCCACCGACTTCCTGCGATGGCTACAATGTCGTCGGTCCATCGTGTGGGGGGTCTCCCCACACTTCGCTTACTTGTTCGTGGTCGCCATTCGAGAACCTTTATTCCCCAGCGGTTGCCGGTTCTGCGAACTATATGGCCTGCCCATCTTGCCATCTAGTTACCTCATTGTAAAACTAACATTAATAACCAAGGTGCTACCATCAATCCCTACCCAGTGGGTAAAGGGCTGATTCCACTGGTAGAAATCTAAAAGTGAGAAATTTACTGCATATTGAGGAGCTATTTTGCTCACCACGCCGAAGATACTCATCAAATCTTCACCAAACTTTTATGAGACCAACGTAAAGTTACTTCAAATAAAAAAAGAACCATCGAAATCGGACCTAATAAGGCGGAGATATTCAGATAGCCCCGTATAATAATTGCAAATCAGATAGGAGATATTTAAAAAATAAAAATCACGAACAAAAATGTCACAGAGAAACGACCGACAATTTGCAAATGTGCCCGGTGCACAGGCCCAGAAGATGTAAATAAATTCACAAGAGATCCATAAGCTTGACATGATGTGACAACTGATAAGAAGAATCTCCCTCGTCACGTCACCTAAGATTTTATCACATACACAGTTCTGGGTCTGAGGCGGGAAAGAAAGTCTCTATTTTCTTAGCAGTAGGTATTTAGATAAGATAAGGTAAGGTTGGGTAATATAAGATCATCATCATCATTATCAGTCCACTGCTGGACATAAGCCTCTCTCAAAGCACGCCACTGAGTCCGATAAGATATCACTGTTTAATTACCTTGCAATTGAAGTTAAAAGCAGAATGTTTAACTCGTTTATAAACAAGGCACTTTATCCTCGACTTCAATATCTACCCTCGCCTTCGGCTCGAGCGGATAAATGTCCCGGATAAAATATACTGTTTTATGCACTTGTTGTACAGTCTACTGTTTATTCAAAACTAGCTGCGCCCCATGGCTTTGCCGCGGGCACAACTAGTAATAACAATAAGGGTTTAGAATGAATGTACCTCAGCTGTTGGTCACTCAGCGAGCTATGGAGAGAGCTATGCTTGGAGTGTCTCTGAAGGACAATATTCGTAAAGAAGATATCCGACGGAGAACCAAGGTAACATACATAGCTCTAAGGAAAAACAAGCTAATGTGGGCTGGTCACATTTACCGAAGAACCGATAACCGTTGAGGTAGACGAGTTCACGAGTGGAAACCACGTTTAGGCACGCCGTGTGGAGTGACGACCTGCAAAAAGCGGCTGGAAGAAAATGAATGAGGAGAGCTGAAACCGAGCTCAATAGCGTGCATTAGGAGAGGCCTACGTCCAGCAGTGGACAAAATTATAGGCTGATGATGATAATGATGAATGTACCTCCGGCAGCTGGTCCATGTTCCCCTTGCCGATGTCTTTGATGACCCGGGAGTAGGTGTTCCAAAGCCACATGCCCACGAGCCGGAACACGTGGCTGCTGGCCACGCCGATGAACAGCTTGTGCTGCTGCGTCACATACTCTAGGATTTGAGGCTCTGGTTGGCTGGAAACGACATTTCCTTTCATTTAGTTTTCTTTGATTTAATCGGCTAGCGTTTGATCATGATCTCAATTAGACGACTGGTTTGTCCGAGTGGTTGGTGACCTAATACCAATGTCAACGGTCGCGGTTTCAAGGTGAGAACTATTGTGTGATAAGCACAAATGTTGACTGAGCTCGGTCTTCTGCTTTCTGCGTCCAGTTTTTGTCAGCTGCTTTTCGCAAGTCGTCACTCCGGCGCCCTACCCTACACTACGTTTGCCTAAACCTTAAAGTCCTTATTTGCTATGATCATTCATGCACCTAACGCGTCGTCGTGGAATACTTCGGCCGCTGTAGTAAGGACGTCACACGTTTTCGGCTAGGAATTTCGTGTGGCATAGTGAATAAGTGCCCTTATCTCCACTCGAGAACTTGTCTACCCCAACGGTTCCGACTCATTGAATATTCGTATGTATGTATGTATTTATATTTTATCTGTTGCCTAGTACCCATAGTACAGGGTATCCCAGTTTAGGACTGGGAAATTCACAGCAAGTGAATACATTTATTTAGTACAGGTGGAGATTTAGGTAAAATTTATTTTGAACTTAAAAATTTTTGGTCATAGCTTTTTCCTATGTCTTCGTGGTATATGGAGAGAAAATTTAATGCAAACATTTCACACCGTATTTTCTGTGGTAGGATTTAAAAAAAATTAGAGGTATCACAAAACTACGGACAATGACACAGTTCCCGCCTTGACCAATTTTTTGATAAACAACCATGTTCATCATCATCATCATGTCAGCCTCTAGAAGTCCACTGCTGAACATAGGCCTCCCCCAAATAAACAATAATTCGTTGTAATCCTAGGTACTTGCGAACCTACTTTTCAATAAAAACTTAACCATTTATCCTAGAACCGCTTCCTTACCCCGGTTTCGGCTGCGACTGGTGCCTGACCGCCGAGTACCGCACCGCGATGGTAGAAGCTCGCGCCAGCTCATACGCCAAGTCCGTGACGATCATGACCCTCACGAAGACCATGGTGCCGTAGGTCAGCTTGTCGTTCTTCGCTTTCACGTAGGTGCCATCCTGTAACATGGTGTCGGTAGTGTGATGAAGGCTGGCATTCTTTGAAGACCTAGAAGAGAGTCGATATCGCCATTTTCCATACAAAAAGAAAAACACTTATTTACCCTTAAATATTATCAGTTTTTTTTTGTATAAGGGTTTTTTATAAATTGTTTGTCGTATGAGGTAATGCTGGCCTCTGGTGTCAGAGTTTGTCAAGCCGCCCGAAGGCCTCTGACATGGCTTAAAGACTGCTATTAATCAATAACAGTCAGGACTGAGACCTTAACGTGCCCTCCAAAGCACGGAGCGATGGAAAACCGCACATTACTTAGAATAGTCATTCGAGTGGAGCCTAGGATCGTACACGGTATCGTTGGATCTAAGTTGCACTATTGAACCGTTATCCTACCATCACTCTTGTTGTTTTATTGATTAACTAAACTTATATATACCTTAGCGCGGATGCCCTTTCAGCTAGCGCGGATGCCCTTTCGGCCAAAGCGGCTCGCCCTGCCTCCAGGGCGATGCCTCCTCCCACTCCGATAGCCGCCAACTCTGTGGCAAAAGAGCCCGCGAGGACCAAACTCCCGCCTCCCTTTTTCATTACTGAAAAAGAGAAGTGGGACGCGGTCACGCGACTCCTAGCCTCAAAGGGGGCGGCCTTCACATCTGCACATAATAAATACCCAACTGGGCATTAAAGTGCAAGTCCCTACCGCGAACGACCACCGCGAGATAACTAAGATCCTTCGCGACGAAGACGTGCGTTTCTACACGTACGCCCGCGAAGAACAAAAACCCCTCCGTGTAGTATTGCGCGGTGTCCCCAGCGAACTTGAGACAGCGCTCATTTTCAAGGACCTTCAGTCTCAGGGATACCCCGTAGTGGAGGTACATCGATTATACAGGGGAAACCCCCAAACACCCCTTCCTCTTGTCCTTGTCGTTCTTGAACGTACCCCGGAGGGGAAGGCCATCTTTAACATAAAGACGGTCTGCCACCTATCCGGGATCTACGTAGAGCCCCTAAACCGAAACGGAGCACCCAGCCAGTGCCATAAATGTCAACTTTATGGCCACGTCGCGCGTTTTTGCTTTGGCCATCCCAGGTGCGTAAAATGCCTGGGCGACCACGGCACATCCGATTGTACCGAGCGGTGTTGTTGACGGCGAGCGACCTTCAGGCAGCCTCCAATCTCAGCATGTTTGCAGAGGTACACCCCTAAGGTGTCCTTAGCCCCCCAAAAAAAATAAAAAAAATGCTTAAAGTCCCACCCTCCGCGAATTAGAACGTAGAAATTCTAGCCTCCAACCGACCCCCCCCCCCCCCCTCGATCCCGTAAAAGCCGCAGAGGTTGAGTCAATCATCAAGGACCTCAAAGTGCGAAAAGCCTCTGGCGCTGACGGCATCAGCAACAGGGTCCTCAAGCACCTTTCTGTCCCGCTAGTTTATCATCTTCAATGCAGCCTTGAGCAATTGTTCCTTCCCTGACGCTTGGAAGAGTGCCGACGTCATCGGCATTCACAAACCAGGCAAAAAGGCATCCGAGCCTTCCAGCTACCGTCCTATCAGTCTCCTCAGCTCTCTGGGGAAGATCTACGAGCGAATCCTTCTGAATCGACTCCGATCCATCGCGAAAATCAAAAAGCTCATACCGGATGAGCAGTTCGGCTTTAGAGCGAAACACTCTTGCCCTCAGCAAGTGCACCGCATCAAGGGACACATCCTTAAGGGTTTCAATAGGAAACCAAAACCCCTAACTACGATGGCCGTCTTCCTAGCCGTAGCGAAGGCTTTTAACAAGGTTTGGCACGCCGGGCTGATATACAAGCTGTATCAGCTCGGGTTGCCAGATCGTCTTGTGTTCATAGTACAAGAATACCTCACCAGCCGGAGCTTCCGCTATCGTGTCGAGGGCAACCGATCATCCCCCCACCCTATCAGAGCCAGAGTCCCTCAGGGCTCTGTGCTGTCTCCACTTTTGTTCACGCTTTACACAAGCGATTTCCCCCACATCCCCAAAGTAGAGATCGCTCTCTTTGCGGACGACACCGCGATTTATACCACCGGATGGAATCCAACTATTCTACAGAGACACATCCAACGAACGCTCCGAGCGCTCGATGGATGGTTCCGTAAGTAGCGAATAACGATTAATCCCGAAAAGAGCGTAGCGATGCGTTTCACTCACGGCGTTAAACGCTATTTCCCAATTAAACAAGTCACGATCAACGACCGACCCATACCGTGGGAAAAGTCAGTTAAATATTTAGGAGTCACCCTTGACTATCGACTCAACTTCAATGATCACATCCACGCCGTCCACAAAAGGGCGGCATTCTACCTATATCGCCTCGCGTTACTCCTAGGCAGGCACAGTAAAATGTCTCTTAGAAATAAGTTGTCACTCTACAAAACCTGCGTCCGACCGACAATGACATACTCGTCCGTAGCATTTGCTCACGCCTCCCGCATCTCCCTAGAGAAACTTCAGATTTTACAAAATAAATTCGTTCGCGGTGCATTAGATGCCCCCTGGTATCAGAGGAACATCGACCTGCATAGTGATCTCGAGCTTCCCTCGATAGTTCAATATATTAAAAATGCCTCTCTCCGCTACTTTGACGCGGCACACCATCACCCCAACCCCCTAGTAGTTCAGGCCTCTGACTACACGACAGACGCGACAACAGACGCACGGCCCCTACGTAGACGCCCTAGAGACATCTTGAGCGATCCGGACGATGAAATCGCTGCCGCAGTGCAGGCAGCGATTGATTCGCCCACTCCGTCATCTTCACCATCTTTCAACACAATTAGACACAGACACCGACCTCGCCGGATGCGAGGTCGAAGGTCCCGTAATTAATGTCGACTTTATTCGCCTTCAAGTTTCTTGCCGATTCTTCTCGAAGGTGTATTCCGAATCGGTGGTCAGTTAGGCAATTCATTTAAAGGGCTCCAGCCATTTCATCAGGGCCCCCTCGATCTCTACTGTTAGGTAGTGATCGAGGGGCCCTGTGTTTAGTTCGATACTCCCCAAGTAATCAATGGCAACTGTCCAAGCCGAGGTTCGTACCCCCTGGGTGCCCTTGAGCAAGTGGCCACAAACTTAACTTTGGCGTGCGCCTTCTGCGTCACGCATTGCGGCGGAGCGCTTTTGCGCCCGCCCCACCGTGTCCGGTGACGCTGTAGAGGTCAGTTATAGACCAACAGCACATATCCTTCCTAAAAAAAAATAAAAGAATATACCTTCGTTTTTCTAAATCAAAAATCAATAACGTAAAAGTTTACAACTCAACCTGGCGTTTTTATGCGCTGAAACTGAAAATTGAAAATGCTCTTTTTCAAAAACAAAAAGCTTTTTCAATAAAAACTGAATGTATAAGCGTATTATTCTATTCAAGCGATTGACACAAATAACACAAGATTTCATCACAATTTAGGGGGTGGAAAGTGCTTTCCCCCAAAACACAAATTCTATCAAAAACTGTAGTACTAAAACTTACTCTCTCTATCGCTCGTTGGAGGAGGAGGGATCGGGGGAGGAGGTGAGATAGCAAAACATTTACTAAATACCTACTTTGCGAAGATCTCATCAAGCTACTATCCTCTTATCTACTTTCTTCCTATAGCTACTACTACTACCACTACCTACTACTTGGTCTCCTCAATTATTTTCATGACCACAACTGGGCTGATCGCATTGCGGTCACAGTTGGGTAGCTTAGGATTCTGGCTACGGAACCCGTCTATGCGTCTCCGACACGCACTTGGACGGTTTTTAACTACTTCAAATAGCATTCCTAATAATATGACATGAAACAGACATAAGTTCAAAAACCCGACTACGGTGGGGTAAAAAAAACTATAACACTTGCGATGAAGATGAATCGATTGATACTAGTCAAAATCGGACCAGTAGGGCGACGCTATGGTGGAACATCCACATACATCATACTTAAGCTGTTAAACTCATTACCCTTCCCTTGCTTCGCCGTAATCAGGCAAAAAAACTTTGCAAAGAGAAAACTACCTACGTGATTGTATGGTAAGTATATTCGAAAATTTACAATATTAGTGTGCGCATGATAAATGTTATCTAAACACTGAGGGGTAATCAACAAACATGGAGATAACCGATAACAACAACAGGACGTGGACTTTGATATCAAATCAAGGTACAAAGTACAACTGACTAGTTTTGTTATTACGTATGTTGGCAACATTTTAGAAAAAGTAAAATGCTTGGTCATTTGCTCGTGAACACGTTTGGTTTCATGAAATTTAGATCATCAACAGATGCTGACGCAAAGCTGTTGTTTAAAATGTTTTTTGGGAAAAGACTAATCAAAAGTGGGAAGGTGTGGATTACATATATTAGGTGCAACAAACACAATTAGCCTTCCTTAGACTCGGTTACAATCGGAGCGGCGAGTAGCACGTGATAGCAGTGACTCTCATTTGCGCAACCGACTGCGTATGTATCTCTATCTTTATTGTTTACTAGCTGTGGCTTCACATGCGTGGTTATTTCTCTTAGTTTAAAGTACTCTAGACTCTAGTCAAGACCTAAAATACCAATATACCAACATTTTACCAAAACTTCTTCAGCCGTCAACAAGTTATCGATTGCTCGGCTTCTACTCATCGGATTGAGATACCAAGTACCCCAGTTTTTAAGTCAAACCCTAAGCTATCCAACAATGAAAACCGCATCGCAATCGGCCCTGTAGTTTTTACGTGATGCGCGAACAAACATACAGACTGACAAACAAACAAACAGATTCAATTTAAACAATGATACATTTTTGTTCAGTAGCTTATTTTAAGTACCCTAAACCATATTTTTTAAAATTATCTTCTTTGTACAGACTTTTTCGTACTTATTTCTTTATTATAAGTATAGATAGATGCATATGAAGCACGACGGTGAACATGTAGCTGTGTGGGTGTGTTTTCCTGTAGTTGTATCCAGTCCAGTTTTGTTTACTAGATATTAAAGCGTGTCGTCTTTGTTAGTAAGTAAAGAAGTTTAAGTATTCACTGACCTTTAAAACTTGAGCATTTTTCATCAGCATATTAGTCCTTGGTATCCTAAAGTGGTTAAAGCTGAGGAAGCCGTTGTTGGCCGTCTGGAAGCCCATCTTTGGGCCGATCTCTCCAACCTTGATCCCAGCGAGGGGCATGTGGGTTTCTGTGTCTCGGATCTGGACGAAGAAGGGATGGACCCCGAAGCATTCCCCTTTAGAGTAGAGCTGAGCTACCACGATGCAGTGGTTTGCTGTGTGCGCCACTGAAAAAAAATTTGAGATACTCTTATGAGTTGTAGATGGGTGGTAAAGCTCTTTCCGTAAGATGCCGCATTTTTTTTGTTTTACGAAACTGGTTATTACACATTTCATCATTTGAAGTATGTAAGTACAATTTCTACGTATGTGCAGAACCTACTGGAAGTGAACACAACATGCACACAATAAAAACACTCAACTAGAATAATATTTACAAAAGAAAAAAGATAACATAATATTATTAAAAATTGAAGTTTTGTTGAAGACAACTTCTTGAAAACACTGATAGACGCATTGAAATCAAGATCATTGCCGATCATCAAGAAATTACCCCAGTGCTGGAAGGTGTCGATATTTCCACCAATGTGACCTGAAATGGACTTATTTTTTGGTAGTAACATCGTGGTGCCAGATGTGCAGCTGCTCACCAGCAGTGTTTCTCGCTCTAGCAACGACGGTTCTGGGCGACAGAAAGGGATAGAGCTACGGAGAAAAAAAAGAAAACGTGGAAATACGCAGACGGAAATGTGGTTTCGAGTGGACAGGTATGGTCTTTCATTTATTCAATGATCAGGCCTGTCACGTCTATTTAGAAGATAGAAATTGACTACATTATATAATTCATGTCTGTCTTTGCAACTCCTTCATCATCAACAGCCTATATTATGCCACTGCTGGGCATAGGGCGTACGCTATTAATGACCCCGACCTTCAGCTCTTCTCGTGTAATTGCTGCCAGCTATTTTGTATAGGTCGTCGATCCATCTGTCCGGTGGGTGACCTACACTACGTTTGCCTATAGGTAGTCTCCACTCAAAACCTCGACGACCTCAAACCGCAACTGCAACTCCGTATGGACAATTATTGACTATACCATCTTAGTAATATATAGGTGTTGTGCTACCATTTTGAATTCTCCTACTTCAAAGCCTACTTAAGCTATGTTCCACCGAGCTGGGTAAAATTGGTGATGGGTGCATCACCAAAATTTTCTGACAGATATCAGATGAGGTCTGAGATATCTGTCGGGATCTCCCTACATTTATTATAATTTTAGTACATAATTATGTCGGTTTCATTCAAGTATAGGAAAGTATGAGTGAGTTTAAGTGAGTTTTTAGCCGTTTTATTTATATTTAATATGAATTTCACTCGCGTTAGTTTTCAAAATCAAGTATGACTCACGTCCTCCTGGCCACCATTTGTACGAAGTGAGATTCGGGCTGTGAATGACGAACTCTTCAGTCTTCGGGTCGTATGTGGCTGTCGTCTCCAGTCCTCTCAGGAATGTACCGTGGCCAAGTTCAGTCTGAAGCACATGATGAAAAATCACTTAAAACTATGAATTAACTTTGTGATTATTAATAGTGCTAGATTATTAAGGTACATTTCTAAGTGGCATCCAGATTGCTCCACGTTCTGTTCTCTTTCTATAAATAGACTATTTTTTGCTTATGGAGTGAAAATATGCATGGCAACGCAAATGCTAAGCTAGGTCCATAGCGTACCTTTAATACCCATTGGTACCCATCAACGGCTGCGAAGATGTCACAAATCATTCACCGAATGAGGCATGACCACGGACAGCTTAATTGATGTGGGTGAAACGATTTGAACTTTAAAGACTGTTTCGTAATCGTCATTTCCTTTCCTAAAATTAACTTTGGTAAAGAATTTATACCTGTGCATAAGTCCCGATGATCTGCATCATCCAGGCCTTCGGTAGCCATTCTGCGAGCTGCTCTTCGGACGCCTGGTTGACTATCGTGGGCACAAACATGCCCATGTGCAGCATGAAGGGAGAGATATCCTTTACCACGCCCAGCTGTACTTTGTACTTGTTTGATGGCCTGTCGAAGGGACAAGAATATTGTATTCGAGGAATATCTGGCCAAGTTGGGATACGCGACTCGCATATTAAAAATTCCGTGCGTTTGATATCTTTGTACTCTACGTTTAAGAGTAATTAATTACGAGAACTTCTCAAGTCAAATCTTTCGAACTGATTGTAGTTGTTCAGCTCGCGACTGTTAAACAATCAAATTGTTTTGACTGTGATACCAGAAAGCACTGTGGGCACTAGAATTATCACATATCAGTGTATGCCTTACAAGTGCATACATAGATCGGGGATAGTGACTCGTATCGACAAACACGTATAATAATTTCTTTAATAGCTTGTGTAAAAATGATCAAAAGTAACGATTTATCGCTCCCTTTGTTTAGATCAACCTGACCAACTTTGATCCACCTGATCGTAAAATTATTTTGGATAATATGGGTGACTTACCTTACTGTGCAATAGACGGCGAGGCTCAAAGGTCATGATGAAACTAAAAGAAAATTCGTATCGGATGGAAAGCTTATCATGGAGGTCCTCAGACATTTACTCTAAGAATCTGGGCTCCATTCATATCGATATGACGGCCGTCTGACAAAGAGAAACGATAAGTACGAGTACGTCGTTGTCATTATTGACGCTTATACAAAATACGTAATATTGACATATTTAACGAGTATGCTAATAGCAATTACGAAGATGATTTCGTTATTCGGTGCACCGAAACAAATCGTAAATGACCAAGATAGTGCATTTAATGCAAAGTTCCAGGAGTGTTGCAATGAATATGGTATACACCAATACTTCATCGCGCCAGAAGTCAGTAGATCGAACAGGCAAGTGGAAAGAGTGATGGCAGTTCTGTTGTCAAGAATGGTCTCACGATAATCCATAACCATTAAACAAAAAATTGGAAAAATGGACTGAATGCACTTCAACTGACTTCTGACTTTAACTGCACCAAAAACAAAATGAAAATAGTTAGTCCACTTAAAACTTTGACTAGAAGAGAATATGGAGTTCTCTCAGAGCTACTTTATTTAGTTGACGAAACAGAAGCAACCGTAGATCGTAATCAACTTGACATATACGTGCAACAAAACATCACTAATAAGGGAAACAAGATAAAATACGGTTTGACAAATTAAAGGCAAAGCGCAAATCAAAAGATTTCAGAAAGGTGAAATCAGGAAGGAAGGAAGGTTTCAGAGTCATGCTGTTGTAAATAACTCACCCAAGAACCCAAATAAGATTGAACTTTAAGTACCCTGAACGCTTATGAGATTTGGAAGTTGTTGCCAAATGACCGATACCTAGTAAAAATGGTACCGACTTGGAAGAGGAAGACCCGAAAAAGTAGCGCACGATCAACTTAGAATTGCGGCAAAGCCAGGGATTACCACCCCAATCATGTCGGCGGCAGAAGATAACCAAAACATGACAGTTGAACATGATAGTCGGAGATGATTTTGGTAAGAATTTGAAAGTTAAATTTGTTTGTTTATTTTCTAGGTTTGTTGAGCACAGGGGCCTCCTGTCTAGCCTATGTTTCGTACTAACAGTAATTTCGAAAGAGTTCAAGCCGAGCTAGATCGAATTCTAAGAATAAGTTTATTGCACCAGAATTAAGGAAAAAATATACACAAATACAAGCACAAATTAAAAAAATATATAACCGACCCCCCATCCCCCATTATTAACTAAGTAGCATCTCGATCACACCAGTTTTCAAACATAAAACCGCATCAAAATCGGTCCATTCATTTGGGAGCTATGATCCTCACCCCATTCCTTCCTCCCCCCCAATTATAGCTAAGAACACTCTAGATCACATCAGTTTTCAAACATAAAAAAACACATCAAAATAGGTCAACTCTTTTTTTTTTTAATACGGACTTGGCAATCGTTTGACTACGATCTCACCTGATGGAAAGCGATGATGTGGTCGAAGGTGTAGCACGCTTGCCTAATAGATACCTATTCACTGTTGACTTGAACACACCTGGGTTATAATTTACCGGAAACACAGACGAGGGCAGGGCATTCCATTCCTTTGCATTTTTATCCATTCGTTTGGAAGCTATGATTCTCACCTACCTCATAACACCCCCCTCCCCCCCCCCCCCCCGTCTACATATATTTAAGAACCATTTCGATCACATCAGCTTTCAAACAAAAAGAACCGCATCAAAATTGGTCCATTCCTTTGGGAGCTACGATGCCACACACACACACACACCCCCCCACACCCACACACCCACACACACACACACACACACACACACATACACACACACACACACACACACACATACAGTGAAACACCCTAAACTTATAACACCCGTCTCTTTGTTCGGGGGTTAAAAATAGGCACAATGGGCGGTCATATCGCTAAAAGCGATCTCTTCCAGACAATCTTAGGATGGACAGAAATTACGAATTAAAAAGGAACGGTGGTGCAAAACAATACATAAATCAAGCAAAATAAAAATGACTATACCTACATATTTAATAAACTACATATACCATACTTACAAACATATAAGGTAAATACAACTACAATACTTATTTATTGAGCAACACATACATATACTTAAATATAATATATAATTAATCAATGAGCTTCAATGGAAAGGTTTTGACTAGAGCTTTAAAGCAATTCAGCGATCGAATGCGTCTTATATTGACCAGAAGGGTATTCCAGAGAAGCACGGCCTGGACAGTAAAAGAAGATGAGCTGTAGAAAGTGGTACTATGTACCGGAGCATGCAGGCGGAGGTTATGATAAAGGATGAAAGCAATTCAGAAATTGAAAACGTGGCTTAAGAATCACATCAATCATCATCATTCTACTGCATGTCATCATCCCGACATGCAGTAGAATGGTCGTTTCGGGGCACTGGAAGCTAATGTCAACAACGGTCGTGAAATTACCCGTGAGCACTACGAGTACTTTGGTCCCTTTCGCTCCGTGAATCAGGCGAGTGGGAAGACGGCGTACGTTGGCGGGAAAAAAGGGCGCAGTGGCACGCTCAGCTCGCCGTGGGGCCAGGGCCCCATTTCTAATGTCAATTATCAACAATTTTCGCAATAAAATAGAACAAAAAAGCACAATAGCTTCTACCAATTTAAAAGTAAGTGGTGGTGGCTTCTTAAGTGGTAAAAGTGAAAATTTTGTGAAAATTGTTTGTAGAATTGGGGCCTAGTCATCGTTCGGACTTCTGACCGATGACCGTATTAAAAAGTGAAACTTTCGTGCCTGAATCACAGTGACTTCATATTTTTATATGTATGTTAACATACTTTAAAAAAATGATATTTATTTGATGGTACAGTGTTTGCAAATTACGAAAAAAAATATTAAAATTAAATGATCAAAATTAAGAACAAAGCTATCATTATGGAAAATAGTGACCGAGAAGGAGCCGCTTCACCAATAATGCAGTCAGCAGCATCGATTTCCGACAGCCTTGCATAATTATAAACCATAGAGACGTGTAATAATCGATGAAAGGGCTATAGTAGACAAGAAATCTTAGCGTACACAATATTCCTCTATTAAAAAAAGTAATCCAGCTGCAAGGTTTGTTTTTGCCTTTCTTCAATTAATCATCTGACACCTAACTGACAGGCAGTTAGGTGTCAGATGATTAACTGACACCTAAATATTAGGAATCAGATAGCAGACTCATGAGATTTCTCAGTACTGACAACACAGTATTCTATAATTCCGTACACGTATCCCGGATAAAAAGATACTGAGTATTTTCAATTTCAGTCTCAAGAAAACGACGGTTTCCATTTATAATTGCGTCAATGCCCAGAGTTCAAAGATAAGTAACATCCAATGTGTTCAAATAAAATACGAAAACTTTCCTTATTGAAGTAGGTATTGTCAAATGTAATACAAGTATTTTTGTGACCTAATGATCTTAGGGATCTAATATCTGTATTGCTGTGTGTGTGTGATGTATACATACATGCATACACACACAAAAACCATATAGATATTAATGTGAAAATAATCGGAATACCTTCTTGAACGTCATTACGTTGACGATTGAAGAACATATTAATTATTTGTTGCAACAAATTATCTGCATATCAATTGTTACGTGTTTTTTTTTATGTTTAAGAAAATAATGACTAATAACGATATCCATATGTGAGTGTATGTGTGTGTGTGTGTGTGTGTGTATGTGTGTTTAATGTGTAACAGTCGGGTTTAAATTTGGTATATAAACCGTCGCGGATTCGTTGCAACATCACCACTTAATCCAACTCCGAACAACTTGGTCGTCAGAGCTGCTGTCTCCAAAAGTAAGTTACTGATTTTTTTATTTCATATAACATATATTTAACCCATTGCTGAAGTTTAAGACTAATCATATTGTAATGTGTTCTAATTTGTGTTTTTATGTCGTTACTTGTAAATATTAGGGGTTAATGTATGAAATTGCCGTTTCATTATGAAAAATTAAAACCTTTTTTTTTGTGGGATAAAATATAGTTATTTAATCAAAGTATTTACCCTCGTTGTCTATACATTTCTGCCATCTAATCGGATGATCATTTAAACCTTTGCGATAGAACTCTGGGGACCTGGGCTCCAATTCTGTTAACTATTGAACCGCGATAACGCAAGTCGCCCACATACGAGCCCCAATGCAAAAGAGTTCGTCTAGTGTGAAATTTTGTCTGTGAGTTTTTTCTGACTTCATTATTTTTGTATATCTATATAAAATATTAAGCTGTTCTACTATCACATAGCGCGTTACCTAGGCCATTTTTTAATTATGAACCAATAAACTATTTTAGCTTTTTAAATTTATACATATCCTGTTTTAAATTCGAAGAAGTTATAAGCAAAATAGTACGTCTAATTGTTAATCGATGCAAAAGAGTTCGTCTATCTGTGAGTTAAATAAGATTATTCCTTCTTTGTACAATTATGTTGCATAATTTAAATTTGTAAACGTAATTCTGTGTCATTTGTCAAGTAAGACAGTATAAATTCTGAAAATTTCAGTTTTTTTCATTCATTTTCAAATAACAATGGGTCGTGGCAAACCCGTGTGTGAAGAGCTTCGAAAGCGAATAGTTTGTGGGGTCGATGCTGGCAAATCAAGTTACCAAATATCTAAAGACTTGATACTTCCCAGGTCTACAGTCCAATCTATCATTCAGCACTATAAAAAGAATAGAACGACTTCTTGTTTGAAGAAAACTGGTCGACCACGCATCACAAGTGCAGTAGAAAATAGAATCCTGAAGAAAATTATCAAAAATAATCGTCGTGCTCGAGCTGGAGAACTCACCGTGCAATGGAAGGACATGATTTACAAAGACGTCTCAGTTGATACTTGCAAAAGAGTCCTAAAAAGAATGGGTTACGGATTTTACACCGCTAAGGAGAAACCACTGTTGACTGCTGTACAAAAGAAAAAGAGGTTGAAGTTTGCTCGTGATCATTTAAATTGGACTTCCGATCAATGGCGTAGTATCATTTGGAGTGACGAGTCCAAATTTGAAGTGACAGTCGGCGATGAAAGGAAAAAAGTGATTCGGAACAAAAATGAGGCATTTCATACTGATTGTCTCAAACGCAAAGTGAAGTTTCCGGCGTCTCTTATGATATGGGGCTGCATGTCTGCACAAGGTGTTGGTGGTATGCAGTTTGTGGATGGTTCTATCAATGCTGCAAGGTATCAAAACCTTTTGGAAGAGAATTTACTGCCCTCTATTCCGTCACTTAAGCATCAAGATTCCTTCATTTTTCAACAGGATGGTGCTTCCTGCCATACTGCAAGGACAACAAAGACGTGGCTACTGGCGAAAAGCATCCCTACAATCGAATGGCCATCTAACAGCCCGGACTTGTCGCCGATCGAAACCCTATGGTGGAAAATGAAAAAAGTTCTCCGTAAAAATCCATCAAGATCGAAGAGCGACTTAAAGGCTAAACTCTTGGCTGTCTGGGAGTCAATTACGCCTGAGGAGTGTGCAGCGTTGGTTGCAACCATGCCTCTTCGCATTAAAGCTGTCATTGAGAGCAAAGGCGACACAACTAAGTGGTAGATGAACTATTTTGCGTGAGTGACGGGTAGACGAATACTTTTGCGTTATGTTTATTGGAATATTTAAAAAAAAATATATGTTATGTAAAGTCATGAAAGAATTTCAGTTATGTTAAAATAAACTTTAAAATGTTCCTCAAATTGTGGTTTACTTGTTATTAAACTTTCTTAATTATTTTACCAATATTTACTTTCTATATTTTACGCTTTGCACTACTTTCCATAGTAGACGAACTATTTTGCATCGGGGCTCGTATTGTTTTGCTAAATTTTCTCATTTACCACCTGGAAGTATTATTTTTTTGAAAATTTCCCAATTTGTTTCGCTTCTTGCACTTTAAAGTGGTAAAAGAGAAAATTTCCCAAAAAAAAAACATGATATCGACTTGCGTTATCGCGGTTCAATAGCTAACAGAATTGGGGCCCTGGACTTCCCGGACTACTGCTTCCCGGGAAGTTTTTTTTTCCATGCAAAAAATTAACCTTATCTTGCGTTCTTCGCTTGATATTATCGTAAATAATCCACTTTTCGTCACACGTCACCATTCGGTCCAAAATCCCTTCATATCTATCCCGGTTTAACAAGGTAAGGCAAGCTTCAAAGCGCGATGCTCTCTGCAGATCAGTCAAATCATGAGTCATCAATTTTTCAAGTTTTTTTTATTTTACTGATTTGCTGGGGTCAATATTGTGGGTATGCTAACGTTAAACCATGCCGCTAACTCCTTGGTTGTTTGATATGGATTGGCTTCCACCATCAATTCATCGTTATTTACCTTAGTGGCTGGTCTTCCTCGTGGTTCATTCTTTAACTCGAAGTTTCCACTACAACCAAAAACGCACGGGGTGTTCGTTAGCCGTGTCCTCTCCAAACACAGCAATGACATTACGAGCAGTTTCTACTGCGTTAATCCAACGTTAGAACTCGTATTCGAAAGTTACTCTGATTTTCGCTGTATCCATCTTCACGTTAAAAGTTGAATGTAAAAACAATTGAAAGTCAAACAATCAAATGTTCCATGTTCTTTTTAAATTTAGAATGTTATAGTTTTCGTGTAAAAAAAGTTTCACTATGAAATCTGACACCATGCAGGTTTAATATTAATTCAAAGTGGCGAGAGCGTCAGAAAGGCAATTTCATATTTAAACCCCTATTATTAAATAAATTTAATCTTTTTCCATGAGATGGTCCCATAAAGAAGGAATCTCTCTTGTGAATACTCTCCTCTTATCTATTATTTTCTACGCGGACATCATCTGCTTTATTGATCTCTCTGAAGAGCTTAAATTGGACCGATAAGCTCTTGTATCCATTTCATTCTTAACCTTCGAAAATTCGACCATGTCTCCGAATACCAAACCAAGTCAAAATTGCTAGCTATCCCAGAGCATGTACGTATTTTCTGTCTCCTATTTGCATTGTTAAATAACCCGAACTCTCCGAACTACCTAAAGCAACATTTTCAATTTCTTTCCGATACACATAACCGGAAACTTAGATCATCTAATGATCTGGCTCTGGATTTGACCATAGACAACTGCATTATTACTCACGTACTTGACGGACTTTAATTATTTCGTTTCCATGGCAACGTGTAATTGTTATTTCGTTTTCATAGAAACGTCATTCCGTTCTGTTTATTTGATACCAAAGAGAATACAACCACTACGCTAGATTTGATACCTTCGATTACATTATTGTAATTTACGTAGGGATCTCATTTTTTTTGAAAAATAAGATACTGCCCTTGTTGCTCCAGTATAATGTAGCTATCTATAGGTGAAAGAATTTTTAAAATCGGTTCAGTATTTTTTGAGTTTATCCATTACAAACAAACAAACCAACAAACAAACAAGCAAACAATCAAATCTTTCCTCTTTATAATATTAGTGTAGATTACTTATTATTATTTAGTACATTATTTACTTTCTTTCTTGTGTATTTAATGTTCAGTACTTTGAGCCACACGCCCTACTATTATTTCTTTCACGACCTGGATGACTGGTAGATAATGCTGTTTAGCATTAAGTCCTTCCTTGTACGCTATTTTTGTGCACAACAATTAAATAAATAAGTATAAGCTATATGCTTGCTAATTTTTGTTTATTATGTTTGTTTCCTTAATCCAATTCGAGGAATATCACAGGCAGTATTTTTCTTCTTTAATCAATTTTGAATTCGATGGTAACCATTGATATCGATAAGTAGTCTGCAAGTAGGGTAACTATTACGCAAACCAATTTCAAATATAGTTTAATAGTGTTAAAAGTATTTCATTTCAGTTCGATTGCCAAATCAAACGCCGCCGAACATGTCGAAGTACATCTTTCTAGCTCTATTGTTGGCCTTGTGCGCTGTTGTTGTAACAGCCGGTTGTGGAGGAGCTTTTGCTAGCGTAAGTGAAAATTTTATCGTTTAATAGCAACATTATCAAACAACTAGCAGTACGCGGCTTCGGAAGCGTGGTCATATATGTGCTAATCCAGGTCCTAAAATACCAATATACCAACATTTGATCATAATTTCTTCAGCCGACAAATATATTTTTATCAATTGCCCGACTTCTACTGATCGGATTTAGATACCAGTACACCAAGCTATCCAACAGTGAAAACCGCACAATCGCTCCAGTAGTTTTTACGTGATGCGCGAGCAAACATACAGACAAACTAACAAACACACAGACAAACAGAGAGACACGATTTTTAAAAATATTTTATTCTTATTCAGTAACTTATATTAAGTACCCTAGTTTTTTTTTAAATTAACTTCATTGTACAGACTTTTTCGTTCCTATTGCTTTAATTTTAAGTACAGATAATTTTCTTTTTAGATAACGTAGTTTTAAATAAAGTTTTTTTTTTAGTGTCAATCAGACTGCGACTGCTGTTCACTATCTTGCGGTCTCGCAGGATGAAAAGCGGTTCAAATTTTCCGCCCGGGACAAATCAAGGATTACACATGCACTGGGTACGCGAGGTGCTCCTGTTGGCCCAGCAATGCTCGTGTCTGGCTGTAGTCTGCTAAAAACAAGCGTTCTGTTTTGTCAACACGTTGCTTTTTCTATAATATAATATAAATAATATTGATATAAACGTAAAGAATCAGTCAAAATTCTTAGCACGCTTGCCAATCGCACTTTGTTACCGGACAGGCGTGGTTTCGAGACCCACGCCTTTGGGTTTTGTGGTTCTGAGGCTCGGCCTGTAGCTAACTGTACGAATTAGGTATTCTAGAGGCGGTTTCCATGATAATGTAGTACAGTAGTCAAGTCGGCTGTAGCCGCAACTCAGTGGAGATTACATGTCTGAGCACACTCAAATAATAAGAGTGTATGAATTGTAAAATACCATTTGTTAAACAATAACGAATAGAAATGAGATAAAAAGCTTTCACTTTTTTTTTGGTTTTGTTGGAGAAGCCGTTGTTTTTCAGCTTTGATTAACTCATTGCACCCATTTAGTTAAAATGATAGCTTCTCTTGCCGTTATTGCTGATTTTATATTTGATCTTTCGTAAGTTTTTAATTGAAACCCAACCCTAAAATAATAATTACTCATAAATAATAATTGAAATTTAACTAAGAAAATGAGCAGATTTTTTTTTTGTGCGCAATTCAAAATTTTCTAATGTTGAAATGATATGTTGAAAATTATAAGGTTAAATCACTGGTACTCTTAGTTACTGAGTTTGTTACAATAATGCATTTCAGTAGTAATACAAGATGTTCGGGTTAGATCAATATACCTACTTTTATTGATTCCCCATTCCATTCTCGAGCATCATTTGTCATCTAAGCATCATCATCTTCAACATCATTATCAGCCCGCAGCAGTCCACTGCTGGACATAGCCCTCTCCCATTGCACGCCACTCCACTGTGCCCGATCTTCGGCTCTTCTTGTGCAACCACCGCCGCCAGACATCTTGCGTATTTCGTCGCTCCACCTAGCCGGAGAGCGTCCTACATTACGTTTGCCGAATCGCGGTCTCCACTCAAAAACACGTCTATCCCAACGGTTATCGGTCCTTCGGCAAATATGACCAGCGCACTGCCACTTCAGCCTGCTAATCCTTTAGGCTACGTCGATAACTTTGGTTCTCTGTCAGATCACCTCGTTCCGGATTCGATCTCTCAAAGAACTCCAAGCATAGCTCTTTGTTCAGCAGCACGCTGAGCGACTTTGAATTGGTGAACTAGTCGTACCGAGAGAGTCCACGTCCCAGCTCCGTAACTCATAATATAGGTAGAACGTACTGGTTGAAGACTTTAGTTTTCAGGCGTTGGGGAATTGGTGACGAAAAGACTCGACGAAGTTTACCAAATGCTGCCCAGCCCAGCTGTACTCTTCTAAGGGCCTATCTCTCAAAGTTGTTTTTACACTACTTCAGCGTTTGCCCAGTGTAAACATACCCTTGAACAACTTCATGGGGAGATTCGAGAACAGCAATCGGTTCCGGAAATACATGTTCATTGAACATAAATCCAAATTAATCTGGAGACCAACTTATAACAGACAAGGATGCGTAGAGATGAATCAGCTAGGCCGTTCAGCATCTGATGTAAGTCCTGCATCGTTTCTGTCATAATGAAGATGTCATTATGGCATACTGGATTATAATAAAAACTTTTATAATAAAAATAACCAATATTGAAGGTTTATTTACACTATGTACACCGCGAGCACATCAAGAATGAATTCTCCTCAATCTGGAAAGCAATCAGGACAACCCTCAGATCAAAAAACTCCGGTATATCCTGCTACCAACCCAAAGGTTCAGAGTGACATGCCAGAAGGCAACGTTTGTCACTATGAAACTGGGACAGGGCCAAACCAACCGCAAGTACCTTACTTTGGTCCTTACACAGGTTTCTCCCGCCTATAATATACAGGGGTCAATAGATTGGCAAACAAATGAAATCCCAGATCCTTATATCACTCCGTATGGAACTTCATCAGGATCGTACGCGCAAAAGCCTACTAACATCAATACTTCTTACGGACCATAGAATTATAATGGACAGCAACTATCGTCTCAACAAATGGATTATATTGTATTCTAGGACCTTATCCGTCTCAGCCTGGAGCATATACTTACTCACCAACTTATAACAGACAAGGATTAATCAATTTGCCTACTGGTGAAAAATCAGAATCTTCTTTCGCTTAACCTGTAAGCGGATTAATGTCGCCACCATCACAATCTACCAACGGTAATGGACACTTTACTTCCCAGGTTACCAACAACCTGAATGGATTAACATATACTACTCTACCCGTCAAAAATCCTCCACGTTTCAAAAATGAATGAGGCATTTACTCCTCAACCTCGCAGCAGCATCAAGTCGAACACACAACAAACCAATACTACACACGAACTCTCTCTAACCAATGCTCTGGGCGGATTAGATTCTACTTTACCATGGCAGAAATAGAAACAGAGATTTTAGGGCTAAATTGATTATCGTTTTTTTTGTCAACTTTTTTTTGCTGCAATCCATTTTTTAATCCATTTTACTGTAAACCTATAAATCTAGCTAACCTAAAGTAGGAAGGGGAAGCGAAAACTACAAAAAATAAAAATAAACTCATCGATGCTTAGGCATTAATGTTCATTTGAAAATCCGAAAAAAATATGTTGCTTAGTTTTTTAGGGTTATACAAAATTCCCCCATTATTACAAATTTAAAGTCTAAAAAATATCCATACATGGCTGCTCCACCCTCATAAACATACTCATTACACAACATGCCTTCTTTTCTATCTCCCAAAGTTTCGAGATGGAGGTGTCTCCTGTTTACTTGACGTTCAAGTTCCTATATTATTTCTCCTAGCTTGTCTCTGGCATAGATACCTAAGTCGTAAAAAATAAACGTTGCCAAACTAAGGCTCAGTTTGGAATGGATTATTAGGATACGGGACCTCCTAAAACAGAGAAAAATAATCGAGAATAGTTTATACGATCGAAAACCTTGGCAACATCGAATCGAGGTCTATATACCCTGCACTCTGCAATGGGTCGAGTAGTGGTTGTAAATGATAATAATGATGATGAGAGTAATTTAAGATTTAAGCTATTTTATAAATATGAAGCAGTTCCATAATCTGAGAACCTTTATAGCCCATTTACAAACTTTAAAAATTCGTGTCTGTTTGTTTGTCTGTTTGTTTGTTCGCGCATCACGTAAAAACTACGAAACCGATTGCGATGCGGTTTTCACTATTGGATAGCTTATGTCAATCCGATGAGTAGAAGCCGAGCAATAGATTAAAATATTTTTGTCGGCTGAAGGAATTTTGGTCAAATGTTGGTATATTGGTATTTTAGGTCCTAAGCACAAAGAGTACTTTTAACCTAGATAAATGACCCCGCGTACAAAGCCGCGGACATCAGCTAGTAGTTAATAGAACTGAAAGTGGAAACTTACGCAAAAACATCAAAGCTCATGTCTTCTAAAACATGTTTTTTCAAAATGTCTACAAGTATGGTGGCTTTTCGAATGGCATTCTCGTATCGTTCTTTGTGACTCAGGTATTCTTCTGGCACCTTATCCTTCAGTTCTTCGACGCTCAGCACTAGGTCCTCTGAAAATTAAATTCATCGTCATCATAAATCAAAATCATTGACTAGATATGATGCCTAGTGTTATAAAGGACAGTTACCTTTACAAAACCGAGGCACTAGGGGACTAGGGAAATGTGTAGTAAGTAGGTACTGAATATGTGTCATTGTTGACTATTCAACTGAACTATGTTCAAACCTCTATTGTGTAGTAAGTAGGTACTGAATATTGTGTCATTGTTGACTATTCAACTGAACTATGTTCAAACCTCTATTGTGTAGTAAGTAGGTACTGAATATGTGTCATTGTTGACTATTCAACTGAACTATTTTCAAACCTCTATTGTGTAGTAAGTAGATACTGAATATGTGTCATTGTTGACTATTCAACTGAAGTATGTTCAAACCTCTATTGTGTAGTAAGTAGATACTGAATATGTGTCATTGTTGACTATTCAACTGAACTATTTTCAAACCTCTATTGTGTAGTAAGTAGGTACTGAATATTGTGTCATTGTTGACTATTCAACTGAACTATGTTCAAACCTCTATTGTACATTTTTAGCTTATGTTCGTGCCATGAAGGTCATTGGCAACCTATTTGTGACTCATCTACAGAGTCTAGAACAACATAGGATTTTATTAAATACATTTTGGAGTGTGGTGCAATGAAGGGGAGGAGTAACACGTGTAGCGTTGGCAAAACGCTACTTAAATAAAAAAAGCAATAAACCTATAACTAGCAATACAAAACAACAATTCGACAAGTAAAAGTAGGAATAAACAAGACAGCACATAAACAACTAATAGAAACGCATCTTTATAATAGTAAAACTAGAATTATAATTGCATATTGCTCAATATACTCACGTATTAGAATTTATCTTCGTTTTTGGAGTAAATAAACAACAGACAAGCCATTCTATTGTTTGTTGTTAGAATCTAACAGATGACGACATTGAAGTCGTACATAGTTGATTGAAACAGTACTATCGTTCGTATTTGGTGAATACTAGCGAAAGCAGACGATCGGGTACATAAAATAGATTATCGTACGTTGTTTACTTATATGATATAATCCTGTAAATCACAGTTCCAAAAAACAATAGTCATGTTCAGAGGTTATAAACACTTCGATAAATACAACGCGTCCGTGCACTACTGATCACGACGTTATAACACTCATTAGGTCAATTGATTGAAATAAATACGAAAGGGAACAAGGAGTAACTGGGAATCAAATAATAAATAAAAAATTAATAAAGTTCAATTGATAAACACGGAGACAAGTGGTGACCTCTACCGAAATTTTACTTATCTTTGCATCGATTAGCTGTCAAAACAAAAGGGCGCGTTCCGTTGTTTGGCACGGTCCCGCAATGTCATCAAATAGAAAATAAAATTAAACAAACCAATTAAATGCAACAAATGTAAAATTTAGGAACGTAGTTTTTTTCCAAAGCAAACCCATACAATATCATAATTTAATAGTTACAGTATATAGTTTTATGATAATATAACGGTAGCGAAGCAAAAAAAGCCGCGTTCCGTACCTTTCGTCTGGTACGGAACGTTTTTTGGACTATAGTTTATAACAATTCTTAGACGTCACTTGGCAGTTGTTTAGCTGTCAAAAATAGTTAAGGAAACGATAAATAAACAAATGTGATTTCTACGGTGAGAAATCTTAAAAATAAAAATAAAACCATATTATCATTTCCAAAGCCCATGTGTAAGCGCTGATCGGTTTCCTGGTGAAACGAAATGTTATACGGCTAGATTTTGCTAAATAAAAAAAAACTAGATCCGGCGACAGAAAGAAACCCGAGACAATGAAGATGAGTGACGTGTCCTTTCTTTTCGTGCTGGAGAGCCCAGTAGGACTGACAAGTTTTTTCCCTGCATATTATAAAACCCGTAAAAAAGGTGAGAGCATTTGTCGGTATTTTTTTGTACTGTCGGCAATAATGATTGCGATTGTGAAATCACTTTTATCCATTTTTCGAGACGCCATTTTAGCGAAATGAGAGCGGTGGCGTTCTCACAGTCTCGAATTCTAAACAAACGTTGTGTCTATTCATTCACAGCGGGTTTTCCCCCCGGACTGAAACACCCCACGAAGGAGGCTTCTTCCCCCGGATCTAAGTAGAAAAGGCGCCGTGTCGCGATACGTCACGCCACGCCGACATTATACCTAACGATTCCTGCCACGTTCTTGGGATGCGGTATCGTATTTTATCCATATATTTCGTTAACCGGAGTGTTGAACTTTGGTTCCCCACCGACTTGCTGGACACCTGCAACGCCTGAGGGGTCTAGCCTGGCTACCTCTCACGCGAATCGGACATTGCTGAAACGTCGGATGGAGAATTACCTTCACTAACATAACGGCTAAATCCTATAGAAAAAGGTAAATAAGTAGACTACACTGCCGGCTGGCAATCCATCAATGTTTTGTTAGAGTAAATACTTAATTTTGTCAGTTCTATATCGACCCTAGTTATAACAGGGTAATCTTAGATCTTGGTATTTCTTGGCTGCTGAGTTGGATCTGCAGGCTAGGATTCTTTGGACTTTAAGCAAGTAAACAAAATTAAACCAAGGATAATAAATATTGTATTGGTAAATTTAAATTGTATATTTTGTCTTCCACTATTACATGCTAGCTTGAATGGCCGTCCAACGTACCTACGGCACGGTTCCTTAGATTTTAAGTAAGTAAGCAAAATTAAACCAAGGATAATAAATATTGTATTGGTGAATTTGAGTTGTATGTTTTATCTTCCACTATTGTACCCACTAGCTAGTACATTACCGAACGGTCTTGATCCAATAGTTCTTGAAGCTCGTTCCGATCTAAGTTAATCCAGGTAATTTTATTAATTTCAAAATAGTAACGAGTATTTTTAGTTTCGAGTGATTCCGAAGAAAGGTATAGCGTCCTCGCGTTCAGAGCGACCGAATGGGACAAGAATCCCGACTCACCCCACTTTTGGTCTGACTTGCCCCAATTTATTTTTTATTACCTTTATTCACAGAAATTCACAAAACACCGTTTTATATCGTTACACACAATATTATTTCAACATCTCCATTCCACCAACATACCTACGGCAAAGCGCCTACTGGGGTATTACTCCTTTCAAAACACTTTACACCCTCATTCATCATTCGAGCGGCCAAGGGCCTGGTTTGTCAGCTGCATCAGTGGAAACTTTTTTCAGCTTTGTCAGTCTAAAGGAACAGGTATCTTCGAGGCAAGCGTGTCCCATCCTAGACCTCATCATCAGGCGTCATAGTGTTTACCTAGATTCTGAGTAAGTCTAAGTCCTAGAATTTCTAGATCATTGCTATATCTAAAGCCGTTTTAATACCACACTAATGTTATAATTGTGAAAGTAGATTTTAATGAAATTTGGTGAGTAAAAATATAGATGCTTTACGTCCTGGAATAACACATGGGATACTTTTCATCATCATCTACCATCACATCATCGTCCACGCGATTAAAACCGCGGGGCGCAGCTAGTTTAATACTTGTTCTACTATTTATTGTTTTTTTTTATATATTTGTTATTGACTAAAGTTTACAATGAATGTTTAGGAGTTCAAACTAGGTCTGAATGAACACAAAAAAGATCACCTATTTACAAAAAGGTCGCCGTCTGCTGCAAGTAAGATAATAATAATTTAGGTGGTGAATAAACTTGGAGTTCGTACCTAGGTTTTAATCATTACTATCGTAGCAGCGCGTCTCAGTAGAGATTAAAGTAAGGTCGAAGTAAGGAGTAGGTACAATTTAGGTACTCTGTGGCTTGACTTTGCCCCCAATCTCTCGATGAGGATGTATTCAGTTCATCCTGGTTGATGCTAGCTCTTGGTCTGGATACTTAGTGGAGAGTAACTTTTATGAGAGCCCTGAGCCCATGTGAGACAAAGTTTTTTTTTTTTTTAAATGCTGTTTTGCAAGCATTCGCGTTTGACGAGGCTAGAGATCGGAGAGGTCCTGCATACAAATCTATATTTCTTAGCTAACAGAAAATATTCGTTCTTTTAGTGCCACAACTGCGTGGCACTACCAGTTGTGCCAAGTAGAAATATATTATTATGTAGTTACCTAGCTAAATAATATTTTCTGTTAGCTAATAAATAAAGATTACCGCAAGCTTTACAGGCTAAATCTATTAAAACATCTACGAAATTACAAATTTCCGCAAGGTAATACGGGTTGAATCAGTTTTTTTTTTAAACCTATGTAGTGTGTTTACACTAACACTACTTAAATCACTTACACTATTTATATCTGGTAAGGCATCCCGAATGTAGCCAGACTTACCCAGTCTTAGGTACGTTTCCAGGTTACCCAGGTTAAATATTCAAGATAACTGTTTATTCTTAACGCTTTTAATGGAGCAATGCGCACAGCACAGGGTCAAGTTCTTTAGAAATGCAGTTGAATCTGAATAAGTAATTGAATGTATTGTTTTATTATCGCTGAAAGTACCTAAACTTATGTGAAAAAATATAAATAGTAATATAGGTATTTCTTGCGGATGTGAGAACTGAGAATATAAAAGCTTGAGCGAAGCGAGAATGAACAATTTAACAATTTCTAGCTGTTGTCAGAAATTAAGAGTAAATTACGGTGGTCTTCTATTTGATTACTATGAGTGCAAAGGGAAGCGAGCGCGAAATATTCTGATACCTAGTGAGTGTTATAAAATAAGGACATTGAATCTAGATCTAGCTAGAGCATATGAAAACCGGTAAAACGATTACAAAGGTGCGAGCAAACCGTGCGCGATAATCCGGAACTATTTATGTTGCTCTAAATAGTTGCGATTTCGGATTTTGCATTCAATCCGAAAAAATAACTTAAATCATGCTTAAGTGAACGGGTTTATGTGAGGAAATCTAGTTTCATGAATGTTAACGTGCAGTAGAAGGTTGTCACAAACTGATGATAATAGGATGATGATGATGATGATGGGGCCGATCGAGTACAACAGTATAATACGTGGAACGAAAGATGAGACTTGACGAGCGTCAGTAGTGGGGAGCTTGCGCATGTATATTCGTGTACGAAATAGTTATCCATAATTTGTAAATTTATTCAGGGATTTTTCAACGACATTCGGAATTATGTGTATAGAAAAACTATATTAAAATTCATCACAATATTTATTACGAAATAATAAAGTTAAAGATAAAAAATGACAGATTGTCCTAGTCACTCTTACTGTCAGTAAATCATCGTTTTCGTCAGATAACGTTGAGGAACTACCCGGGTTGCTGTCTGGCAAAATCTCTTACTGTCATAATGATCTCCGTATCCGTCAAATTGACAATTATGTGATCACTTACTATGTAAAAGTTTTTTTTTCATTCATTTAGTCCCATTTAATTTGCCTTTACTGTTACTAACTCTATCACATGTTTGAGGTTCCATTGCACATTCTTACTATGTACTTACATAACCTTTTATTGACGCCCCCATTACGATTGGATTTAAATCAGGGTGGTATGGGGGTAGTCGCAATACGTCATGACCGTGTTCAGATAGTATTTTGTCAATGCTGAATGTCTTACAATGTTCTTTATGTATGTTTATCTATTTGTACAATAGTGGTTTAAGCATATCCTGAGTGTAGGGAATTCCTTTTTGGGTTAGCCATGATTGCATATCAGCTTTCACAAAGTTGCACTCGTATACAACACATTTAATTTTTGTAACATTCATGTTTATTTTATCATTCGGCAAAATTGACTTTGCCTTTGAGTATTATAGGAACAAAGTGACGTGAGAGATAGGGGCAAAGTCCTCAATACCTAAGGCGCGTTCACTTACTACGTTCGAGGACGCACGGATAACCCGCGCGATCACTCGAAATCGTTCACGGCGTCGTCGTCGTCGGGCGTTCGCCTGGGTCATCCGAAAAATAGTAGGGGAGGGGAGGAATAGTATGAAACTGACACTTGACAGTTGTCAGTTCTATGTGGACGTCCAAAGTCGTTCACTAACTCCGGATGATCGAGCGATAATCGCACGGATGATTCGAGCGTAGTAAGTGAACGCAGCCCTAGGTGTTCATTACGAGTCCCTATATTACACGACCAGTATTACGCGTACAAATAATGTACAGCCAATAATACCAATATTACGTGGATTGGCGTCGTAATATCAGGGTGTACATTATTTGGTTGCGTATTATTGGCCGTGTAATATCACCCCGTGCTGATTTTGTACAGGCGATATTACGCAGCCAGGATTACGAAGCCAAAATATGTACATGTAATAACAGGGTGTGCATTATTGGCTGTGTAATACGGGCCGGACACTTTTTGTACGGGCGATAATGTACAGCCAATATTACGTGTACATCACAGATTAAAATATAGAAATGACATAGTAAAAGCCTCGTTCGCACGTTCCAGTTTCCTTTTACCACAGATTATGAATCGCGATTGCTCCGGCGCTACGGGAAGTGCTGCCCCTCCGCCCTTAGCCTAACAAAGCACAGGTACCAACGCTCGCCTCCGCAGCTTCGGCTCACCCTGGTACCTGCACTTTGTTACAGCGGACGGGGGCTGCACTCCCTCCACGCCTCCGGCTTTTTAAAAACACTCTAGTGTAGGGCAGACAAGACCACGTGGAGTCAGGGTTGGCCGATTCGGTTCTGTTGCAGAGTTTTTCATCTTGACACTCGCCTACACAAACGAGGCATCAAGGAGTGATTCTAGCTTTGTCTATGGTTGGCTTCGTATTATTGGCCGTATAATATTGGTCGTACAAAATCGGCACGGGCTGATATTACGTATCCAGTTGTACACGTCATATTGATCGCGTAATACTGGCCATGCATTATCAACCCGGACCGATTTTGTACGGGCAATAATACACGGCCAGTATTAGCCGTCCAAATATTACGAATCCATGTACACGTAATATCTGGCCATGTAATATTGGCTGTACAATACTGGTCGTACATTATTTTGGTCGTGTATTATCGTCTCCCTTCATTATAATGTACTTTGATTCTCGACCTATACACTTATTGTTTGTATTGTATTGTGATGTAAGTATAGTCTGTTATCGTTCTCTTATCATGTGTCGAAAACATAGCAATCTGATTAATACCTACTTTTTATTGTGTGTATTATTATTTATCTTGTGGTAATGGTCATAAGCATTAGGTAGGTGCTCAATTAGATTCTGCAATAATATAGTATATACATAAGTAGGTACTATACATCTATATGTAGCTATACGGGGTCACATCAACATACAATTCTTTAGTGTAAGGAAAAATTAACAAAATGACTAGGTATGCAAAATGTAATTAACCTAATTTAAGTAAGGTCAGTATATCAATTTGGATAATTAAATCAGGTTTAATGTGCGAAACAAATTAAAATATAAATAAAAAATATACCGATATCTCATCGCATGATTTATAAAAGTACATAAGCACTGGTGTAGTACCATTATTTTATTAAAAGTGTTTTTAACCCCCGACACAAAAAGAGAGGTGTTGTAGTTTAACGTGTGTATAATATGTGTGTCTGAGTGTGGCATTGTATAAAAATATATACTTCCCAAACAAATGGTCCAATTTTGGTGCGGTTTATTCTGTTTGAAAGCTGATGTGATCGATTTGTTTTTTAGTTATAATTTATGTCGGAGGTTATTTTTTTTTATTTATCCTGGTTTTATGTTCAGCTGAGTGACGAGCAGGTCATTCGCCTGATGGTAAACTCCACGCCTGTCCATGACAATTATTGCAGCACCACCCAGAATTTTGCATTATGAAATCCTGCGGCACTGCAATACGCTCTTCACACTGAGACATTGTTTTTTTAAGTTTTTCGCTGAAACAATGCCTTCAAACCGTACCACAGAAAAATGTGGTACTTCCCCATCCGAACTCTTACATAGAGTCCGCTAACCACTAGCAAATACATGACTCAGACTTACCGATCTTCTTCCTCTCTTTTGTATTCTTCTCTCCGTCATCAATAAGATGGATCAGCTCCTGGACATCGAAGGTGCACTTCCCCCGTTCCGTCACTAGGTCTTCGTTCACGGAGCGCTGCGCCATCACGTATGTCTGCACGGGACCACACACCAACTTGAAATGATATATATTACCATACCAGTGACAGTGAGTGATACCGCAAATATTTAAAGATATCGATAATATGATTGTACTAATTCTTTAATCTTACTAATCTGCAAACCTCTGAACGAAATATAGACAAGAAGATAGAAAATAGATATGGAGAAATTAATACTATTGATAAATTATTTTATGACAAAATGCAATTTTTTTTTCATCAACAATTCATCCCGAACAGGAGAGCTCGTGCGGCTTACTGATTATCTTTCTTTATATTTCGGGTAACAAATAACTACGAGGTATTCAAGTAATTTTAAATGTACAAACAAAGGCATTAGGCGTGATATTGATAGTAATTAAACCATACAAAACATAATTCATCATCAAACCATAGGTACTTAATTAGCATACAAAAAAAAACAATTGACACCCAATTGATTGATTGATTGATTGATTGATCCATACCAATATACCAATCCATACCAATATATAAAAGTGAAAAGTTGTCTATTTGTTTGTTTGAGGAGCTTTCACGCGATAACGACCGGACTGATTTTGATGAAATTTGGAATGGAAATAGCTTATACACTGGAATAAAACACGGGATACTTTTTATCCCGAACAATGATAAGTTTTCATGAGAAAACTGGAAAATGTTGATTACTCGCTGTAAAGAACGTTTGCCATGGAAACGAAATAACAAGTCTGTCAAAAAACTTCAAGAGTATTGATGCTATACCAACATTTGCATTGGTTTTTAATATCCTAGAAGAACATAGGATGTTTTTTTTCGCGATAGACAGTAGTCCGTGCGGACGAAGTCGCGAGCGGGAAAGCTAGTGTGTGATATATTTTGATGTCGTGAGGTCAAGATGTAATCAATCAATCAATCTTCGTTTTGCTGACTTTGCTTCTCCTCGGCAGCAGAGCTACACACACCAAGTGCATGTACACTTAACCTACACCTACAGTTAGTTGCTACTAGGACTCTTTCACGAATTACAAGTAAAATAGGGTTGATAAAAATTATGATTTCTTTAAAATAATCGGATTTATTTGATTTAAATCAGTTTTTTTATTATGTTTTTAAATTTGCATGTTTTTTTAATTTGGAATGGAGAAAAAATACAATACAATGTTTATTTATTTAACCCTTTGGTGACCAATGTAATTAATTATTAATAAAATTAACAACAATCAACATACATAAAGTCTGAAATGTCAGTCAGTTTTAAAAAAACACAGTACCTAGCTTATTTATTTGCGATTTATTTCTGTCATACATGATTTTAAATGTTTTTTCATTCTCGCTAAAGCCCATTAATTCCTTATAACAAGGTTTACACACCGCTTTGTTATATTGGCCGCAAGCCGACTTTTTTTCATGGAAATAAACCCATACAGTATCTTTTTTATTCCAGACACCTTGTTGTTGTATTCACTCTTTCACTAATCAATCACAAACGACCGGGCGAAACGGGCCGATTCAGTGGCGAGTTTAAATTTCGGAGAATTCCCGAACCGTGTAGGTAAACAGAGCATTGCACACGGGTAAAAAAGTATTGATTTAAATCGCGATTTTAATCAAGTGATTTAAATCATCTCAACCCAGAAACGAAGTAAAACAAGTAGGGTTATTAGCAAGTAAGTGATCAACGAAGTAACGAAGTAAAGCGTTGATCACTTTTTCATAATAACGTAATAAAATTCAATAAATAAAATTATCATCTTACACTAGTTAAGTAAATTTAAATAGTAAGCCAAAACCAGTCTGCGAACAAAACTATTAATTATTTTTCACGTTAATAAGACCTTTTTTTGCGATTATATAAGATTTTTATCACAGCTTTATTATAAGTAGGTATTGAAAATTTATGTGAGAATGGTTGCTTACCAACTGTAAATCGTTGTAGATACTAAATGATCATATGAAATGAAAAATGATAAGAGAAACCAAAAAAGATTTTCAAATATCTATTCAATGATACCCCACTATTAACATAGTTCGTCTCCTTTTTTTTTTCTTTTTCATCATAATGGCGTCTGGTTGTCGCTATATTGAATTTTGATTACTGTCATACCTTTATTGACACTCGCAAGATTATTACAAAACGATTGACGTAAGAATCATCAAAATCGGCCCACGCGTTTTTTGGTCTCTAGAGCGCCACAAAGGAACAAACATAAATACATATTATACATACTATACGCTGATAAACACATTACCGTCCTTTGCGTTGCGCAGTCAGGTAAAAAAAGATTAGTTTCATGCAAATCAGTCATTTAATCTGCGAGCAGTGAACCTGATCAGTAGTTTCTTCAAGAGATTTTCTCCTTCGCCCATTGTGTAGGTACCTACTTACAACAAAACAAGATAAGTTCAAAAATTAAAACCCGACTACGGTCGGGCAAAAAATAGCCTATGACACTCTTGCGATGAAGACGAATCGATTGATACCACACTTGTCAAAATCGGACCAAATTTTTAGTTTGAACATATAACCCTTCCTCTGCTTCACCGTAGTCGGATAAAAAAAAACTATGATACTCTATACCTAAAGACGAAACGATTGACACCTCGCTTGTCAAAATATGAAAAAAAAAACTTTGTGTTTTATAAATATGTCGGCTTATAACATGGGAAGTAACGGGTTCGATTGCCGGCACCCGTAATAAATCATCTACGTGATATGAATTATGAAGTTATGAATATGCCCGATGGAAATAAAGTGATGCAGAATTCATTCAAGTGGAACATGACCACGAATTACGTAAAATGTCCACTACAAACGAAACTCTGACAGTACAACAAACAACAAAGATAAATACCGACTCATCCTATAAAAAACTAGTTGTCGCCATTCACGAAGAATATGTGTGTGTGAAACACTTACGTTATTTGTACTGCATCAGCACACTATAATTATGTTTCTACTAAGTATGTGTGTTATAATTAACTAATAATAAAAAACCTTTGCACAATTTTCTATCTAAAACGAAAACAAAACAACGTCTGATAGCGTTGACTAATAAAATCCAACTGAGTTCAGAAGTTCTACATCAGTACTTCGTAGGTATGGCACAAATGGGTTCATGCAATGTAATGTGATGTAACTATTGTTGCTCCGTGACATTCGTGCACCTCATAGAAATGTTATTGCAAAACATCGTTTGATAGAGTAGATCTTGCGTTATTTAGGCACTAACTCTACTAGAGTCAGTGTTAGTGATCTTTCTTGCACGAAAGGATGACTGGGTAGAAAATGCTGTAAAAATGCGGTAATTCCTCCTCTGTACATAAGTAAATAATTTGTGCATAAACTATTAAATATATAAATAATAGATAGATAGATCCTACTTACGACTAAGAAATAGTTAATAAATAGTTGCAAGTTAATAGTTTGGCTCTTAAGCGTTGTCATATTGTTAAAGCTTAAAAAGTGCTTTGTTCAAGTTTAAAAAAAATAGATATTTTCATAACAGTTTTATTAAGTCAGAAGAAAAGTGTCATGTCGCAATTACACTTTGGTTTAAACTTATTGGGATAAGAAGTAAAATCTTTGACTAATCTTCAATTTGTTTCTAAATCAAGATTTGGGCATTTAGGTAATGTGTTTTCATGAATTTTAAAATATACATTTTTATACAAATATTGACTATTTAAATAGTCTGTAGAGATAGTATCAAAGTCAATATTTGTGACCACAATGGTGACGTTTTTAAAAACGTCGCCATTTTTGCTCCCGTGTTACTTCACGTATGTCACCATTTTATTTAAACACAGACGATGGAGAATGGAATATTAAAACATTTTTGCTTATGGCAATACTATCACAAAGGCTAGACAACAGAAACGGACTGTCGTGAACAGGGCCGTCTTAAGGCCCTGGGCACATTAGGATATGATCTTGACACTATTTTGTTAGAATATACAAAGAAAGTAGATAAACAAAGTTCTAGATTTATTTTTACCCCACTGAGGAGGGTTATGAGTTTGGGTTGTATATAAATGTTTGTTTGTACGTTCCTTGCGCCTACAGCCTAAACGGCTGTGGGCGCATCCTACAGCATTAACGGCTGTAGGCGCATCCTACAGCATAAACGGCTTGATAAATGAGGTATCATTAGATTCGTCTTAGTCACGAGACTGCTATAAGATATGTGAAATGCCAACAAAACTAATATGGCTGCTTACAGCTGCCATATTGTATTTCCGACGGAACGAAAAATTGCCAAAACCTATCGATTGAGGTACCAAAATGAAGGTATTTAAAAGAACACTAAAAAAAGTTTTAAGCAGTAGCAATTTTCTTTCAATTTTCTTTATTCCACCATAACTTTTAAATGCCTGAACTGATATTGATATTTATGGGGTATCGTCAGAATACTTACATCATCCCCATCTGTGAGAGAAATAGGCAATTAGTTTTTTGAAAAGTTCCTTTTTATCAGGGCAGTCGTCATACATTGTCTCATACTTTGACGATTTACTTTTTATTACGAAAAACAAACGATATTGACTGACTACAATACCTACTTGCTTATTAGATTTTGAATGCGCGAAGCAACTCTTCTCTCGCCCGAAAATCAGGGTTTCCGATATCAGCATGTTTGGATAAATTTAAATATATAAAAATACAATTTAATGGTATAATAAGAACACTGTTTTAAAGAAACATTATCAGTGAACTAGAATTTCATCGTTTTTTTTGTGTCTTTCAGCAACAGTTACGGTTGAGACTCGCACCAAATTTGAATTTAGCGAAAGAAGCGAAGCGTGAAGCGTCAAGTTTGAAGTAGGTATTTTAGGTGAGAAAGTACACATTAAATTGATTCAAATGTTTTGTAACTTATGTTTAAAATTTTGCAGTTCATCAATTATTAGCATGTTTTACGTATAAAAAACCTTTAAAACAAGTGCAAAATTTAATTAAAAAAACAAAAAAGATATATCATTAGAAATGTTATTGTGCACACACTTATCCATGGGAAATTTATGAAATTAGTATTGTTTACTACACCAATTTTTAATAACACAACTAGTGCAATCTCTAATGAAACTATACATAATTATATATGGTCCTTTTTTTGTAAATAAAATAAAAAAAACTTTGTTAAATATTTTTCTCAGATTATTAATTGTTAACGGACTGACGTTCTAGTTTTAGACAACAGATAGTGCTACTCGTAAGATCTGCTCGCAGGATCCCTACGTGACCGACCGACCTAAATAAATAGACCGATGATTGGGAATTCCCATTTCACATTTCTAAATGTAGCAATCGCATAGATAATCTTTTTAAGCATTATGGTAAATAATTGTAGTGGGGAATGCTCCTTTTCCAAATTGAAAAGAATTAAGAAGTACAATGCTTCAAGAGCGATTAACCAGTTTGCCGCTGATGTCCGTAGAATGTTATATGCTCAAATACATAGATTTTGAAGAAGTGATTCACTATTTTGTCCGTATCAAATCTGGAAGGGTAGGTACCTCTTCAATCAACATAGATTTTTAAGCACGGTTAGCGCTTAAAAATGTGAATACTGAGAGTTAATTTTGTGGATTATATTATATTACTAGCTTTTGCCTGCTACTTCGTCCGCGTTCGTTGTTCATCTAGGATAATAAAACCAATGCAAAAGTATATTACCAACGCTTTTGAAGCCTTTTGACAGTCTTGTTATCATTTCGTTACCACGGCAACATACCATTTTGTTCCTTACGGCGAGTTATTGACTTTTCCCAGTTTTCCCGTGACAACTTACCATTTTCCGGGCTAAAAAGTATCCTATGTTGTACAGTACCCATTTACAAAATTTCATCAAAATAGGATGAGCCCTTTTAGCATTAAAGCTCTCCAAACAAACAAACAGACAACGTTTCACTTTAAAACCCGACAAAACTATTGAATAAAATTTTAAACTTTGTAAGAAGCTTGAAAGACAATTGCTACTGTTTAGGTAGTATTTTTTTTTGTAATGGTCTTGTAAAGGCCTTTATTTTGGTACCTTACTCGATAGGTTTTGGCAATTTTTCGTTCCGTCGGAAATACAATATGGCAGCTGTAAGCCGCCATATTAGTTTTCTTGGCATTTAATATCCTATAGCAGTCTCGTTACTAAGACAAATCCAATGATACCTCTTATATCAAAATCCATCAAGCCGTTCAGGCTGTAGGATGTGCCTAAGAAACGTATAAACAAACAAACTTTGTATGTTTGTTTATTTGTACAGTACCTACCCTTCTAGATTTGAGATGGACCAAATAGTTAACCACTTCTTCAAAATCTATGTTTTTGAGCGTATAACATTCTATGGACATCAGCGACAAACTGGTTAATCTTTCTGAAAAAACTAGAACCTCAGTCCTTTAACAATTAATAATCCAAAAAAAATGACAATACGATTTTTTAATTTTATTTCTAAAAAATGACAATACGTAATTAAGTATAGTTTCATTAGAGATTGCACTAATTCTGTTATTAAAAAATGGTCTAGTAAATAATACTTATTTCATAAATTTCCCATGAATAAGGTGTGTGCACAATAACATTTTTAATTATATATTTTTTTTGTATTCTTAATTAAATTTTATATTTGTTTATAGGTTTTTTTATATAAAACATGCGTATAATGAATGAAATGATAAATTCTAAACATAACGTACAAAAACATTTTATCAATTTAATATGTACCTACTTTCTAAATTAAAATGGTTAATTCAAACTTGACGCTTCACGCTTTGCTTCGTTCGCTTAATTAAAATTGGCGCGAGTATCAACCGTAACTCTTGATGAAATACAAAAAAACGATGAAATTCAAGTTCACTGATAATGTTTCTTTAAAATAGTGTTCTTAGTACACCATTAAATTGTATTTCTATACATTTAAATTTATCCAAACATGCTGATATCGGAAATCCTGATTTTCGGGCGAGAGAAGAGTTGCTTCGCGCATGCAAAATCTAATAAGCAAGTAGGTATTGTAGTCAGTCAATATCGTTTGTTTTTCGTAATAAAAAGTAAATTGTCAAAGTATGAGACAATACACGACTGCCCTAATAAAAAGGAACTTTTTAAAAGTCAAGTTGCCTATTTCTCTCACAGATTGGGATGATGTAAGTATTCTAACGATACCCCATAAATATCAATATCAGTTCAGGCATTTAAAAGTTATGGTGGAATAAAGAAAGTCACATACACTCATGCACCCTTAAAACATTACACTTATTTTTTGGGCAGTAATGTTTTTCGGTAATATATATCGGTTATCATTTGGTGATCTGGCAGAAACTAGGGGGCCCCTACCGATCGCGGTGCCCTGGGCAAGTGCCCAGAGTGCCCAGTGGGAAAGAGGGGCCAGGTCGTGAAACAGTTTTACGTAGTATTTACATTCTCTTTGTGAAACAATCGTGAAATTGTTGTCAGAGTTTAGTGGTGCTTGTAAGTGAAATTTTATCTAGGTATATTGTTTGTAAATATTGATAAGGTTCAAATTTACTAATTTAATATAACAGGAACTATTTATGTCGTCGTAAACCATTTGTATATTATTGTTACGCCAGTCGATTCTTAGAAAAACTTACTAAAATGACGCAATACCTACATTTAAAGGAACATTCTGGAACACACTAGTGGAGCGTAGGTACCTACAGAAGTTTCCAGAGCGCGCGGTAGGTATATACCTACGGGCGTGGCAACATCAAAAGCGCCGCCGGCGTTAGGTACCTACGTGTGCGGCGCGGCGCGGCAACTCAAAGGCGCCGCCGACCTTGAAAGTTCAAATACCTACCAACTACTGTTAGTATTTACGAGTACCTTCTGGAAACATCCATCTCGGTTTAAATAGGGCGCGCATCGACTGCCTGGGACAGTATTGACTTGGCTTTCGGAACGAAACGATCAAAGTGATTCGAAGCGAGTATTCAGTGATAATTGATAAGAGTGGACAGTCAAGTGTGTTTGAGTGTTATTTGTAGGATTAATTTCTTTTTATGGTTATTCGAATAAAGGTGTTAATTTTTGGTGTAATTAGCGTTCATTAATTTTATCCGAACCCCTGCTCGTAACATTATGTTAAAAACTTTTTGAGGTAATCTCAAAAAGTTTCGAACGTGTTTTTCATTCACAACTGTTACCATGGTGTTACTAGAGTGTTACGTAACATTTGTGAATGACTATTAAGCAGACTACACAATTATATAAATTATCATTGATTTTGTATTAACGCATTTTGTATTGATAACGCAAGCTTTTTTATGTCGCACAAAAATTATACAGCTTGATATGTTTTCGACTGTACTTTGTGTGACACCGTGACAAAATAATCAGCACTGTATACGTGCCTTTACAAGCACAAATTAATAAATTATATAACCCCCAACCTACCCCCTATTATTAAGTAAGATGCATCTCGATCACACCAGTGTTCAAACATAAAACCGCATCAAAATCATTCCATTCGTTTGGGAGCTACGATCCTCAACCCTCCCCCAATTATAGCTAAGAACCATCTCGTATACCTCAGCTTTGAAACATTAAAAACAGCCGCTAAATCGGTTCATTCGTTTTCTCAACCCCCTTTTCTGACCCCCTCCCCCCCCCCCCTCATATAACTTAGAACCATCTCGATCACATCAGTTTTCAAGCAACAAAAAACATATCAAATCGGTCCATTCGTTTGGAAGCCATGATTCTCACCCCCTAATCTCCTCCCCCCGTTATGGCTAAGAACCACCTTGTTTACCCCAGCTTTCAAACATAAAAACCGCACTAAATCGGTTAATTACCTTAGAAGCTACGATTCTCACCCCTCTTTTCTCACCATCCTCGTCCCCCCTCCCTCTCCCCATATAGCTAAGAACCATCTCGATTACATCAGCTTTCAAACAGAAAAAACGCATCAAAATCGGTCCATTCGTTTGGGCACAGAATAAATAATACGATGCCTCAGACAGACACGTGTGTGTCTGTCCCCTCTCACACACACACACATACACCCACACACACCCTCGCATACACACACAGTGATACACACCCTAAATTTATAACACCCGTATCTTTGTTCGGGGGTTAAAAATACACGTACGTTATTTAAGTCTTGAATATTACCGATTGCAAAAATGTGTTACTAATTCACGAATATAAAATAAATGTACCATAACGGTACATTTATTTTTGGCCTTATCCATATAGACGGTAAAAATAAAAAGAAATAAAAAAAAACATACTTAACCCCATATGAAATACAAAATATATTTATATCATTTAAATACATATCAATATTAAATAATTAAACAGCTAGTGGTATTAACGAATACCAGGAGAATAGTATATCTATAGTTAGGTATACAAATTAAAAAAACAAACACGATTATAAACTTAATATTTATTCCCATCACAGATGTTTACTTATAATATAAATTAGGTAGGTGCTTATAAAAATAGATTTTTAATAGACTACGTAACTAAGTGCCGCACTCCTAAACATTAGTTAACCCTAATCAAATATTTTATCTGCATTCTAATGCTAAAGTTTTTAAGAAGCTCTCAGAAGGTCTTCTTTCACTTGAGTCAGCTATCACCCGTCACTTTTACAGTAGATATAAATAGTTTTCAAGTCAGTTTAGTCCATCAATCCATAAATTTAGTCAATTTATGATATATTTTTTTTTATGCTCTGGGGTGCGATTTTTGAATATCACCGAGTGATTAAATATCAGCAAAATGATAAAAGTCACCGATTTCCCAAAAGTCGTATTTTTGAATTTCACTGGGTGAGAAATATATCATACGTATGATTTCGTTTACGAGTGCCCCTCGTTTTAAAATCACCCGGTGATATTTTTGACATTTCGTTCATAGTTTCATAAATTAACCTACTTTTCGTGTGTTGTTGTTCCTAAAATACGAACAACGAATGAGGTAATACAGGTATGATATTCAAAAATACCACTTTTGCGAAAAGCTGATTTCGAAATCACCGGTGATCTTTTTATCACCGGTGATTTCGAAATCACCCATCATGGTGACACTCTGAGTGATTAAATATCAGCGAAATGATAAAAAGTCACCGATTTCTCAAAAGTCGTATTTTTTTATTTCACTGGGTGATAAAAAATATCATACATATGATTTCGTTCACGAGTGCCTCCCCCCACTCGTTTTGAAATCACCCGGTGATATTTTTGAAATTTCGTTAATAGTTTCTTATATTCACCTACTTTACGTGTGTTGTTTTTCCTAGGAGTAGGAGGTAACGTAATCATACGATTGTATATTAGCAAAGATGAGCAGTATTTATATGTTGGTAGACAGGGTATGATATTCAAAAATACCACTTTTGCGAAAAGCTGATTTCGAAATCACCGGTGATCTTTTTATCACCGGTGATTTCGAAATCACCTGTGACACTCAAAAATCGCACCCCTGGCTCTGGCTCTCTGCTCTGTTTTTTAATCTATGGCCAGAGCAAGTTCATGAACTTGCTCAGAATAGTAATGTATCACAGTTTCCCCTGCATGAACGGCTTGAGGTACTGGTGGAAGCTCCGGTTGACGGGCTCCGCGTTGAGGGGGCTCTTTAGCGCCTCCGCCATCAGCCGCTCGTACACGAGACCGTCGTACGCACCCAGGGCCGAGTTCAAGATCTGTCAACAACGATAGTGAGCATCTAACAAACATATTTTAAGTTTAAGCTCCGTTTAAGCTTGGGTCGCATTTCTCGACCGATCTAGACGATACATGGTATACAGGTTTAACGATTTATTTATAACTTTCTAGTCGTCAGGGATTTTTGATTGGGAAGGTACTTCGTCCAAAATTAGGCAAAAGATGCCTACTGAATATCTCCGCCTTATTAGATCCGATTTCGATGTTTCTATTTTATTTGAAAGCTTATTTTATGTTTAAGTTGGTCTCATAAAAATTTGGTGAAGATCTGATGAGGATCTTCGGCGTGATGAGCAGAATAGCTCCTCAAAATGCAGTAAATTGCACACTGTTTGGTTTCTTCCAGTGGAATATATTCGCTCCTATGCGTACGTCAGTCCGTATGTCCATGTGTCACAGAAAATCTGCAGGAGCGCCACATTGCGAAAGTGCGATTGGTTTGCCCGATGTAAACAACTTGCCACAAAAACAAGTTCTCAAAAAAAGTAGGTATTTAGTACGGAAACTAAAAAAGCTCATAAAAACTAATACAATTTGTTCTTTTAAGTTTTATACTATTTGAAGTTTTTTTTAATCATTCATTATTTCTTACTTTTCAGTTTCGTTAAAGTCGGCCTAAGAAAATAAAGTACCTACTTATTACGTTCGCTAAGAAAAAAGCCATACTGGAAATAGTTAACAGTCCATATCTTTTAAAATACTGCACGGATTTTGATGATACTATTCCCTAAGTTGAAAGATACTGAAAGTATTACAAAAATAATTATTGCAATCGAACTTATAGTTTCCGAGAAATACGTAGACAAACATACATACATACAATCGCGAAATTTTGAATATTTGTTCAGACACTCATATTCATAATTATATGAATATTAGGTACACATTTTCAACAATATTACAGATAATATATCTATAAAAGTAGATTCTCAAGTTGATGTAACTTGAGAATCTACTTTTATTGAAGTCAGTTAAAAATAAATCTAGTGGTCAAACGCAACATAAAAATTACAATGTAAGTACCTATTTAGGTAAAAACCAACGGACTCCACTTGCAAAGTTGCGGGTAAAACATAGTACACCTATAAATATGTAGGTACTATTGTTTTTTTTATTCCTTCAGTAGACAGTTCTGTGATAACTTTATAAAGTTAGTGTGATAATGATACAAAAAAAAAACTTTGGGTCATTTTCTTCACACAAAAATTGTTATTATTATTACGTTTCGCCATTAATAGCGAAAGTTCAAACAAGCGGCACGGTTAAGCGTCTGAATGAATGCGCGCGGCATTTGTGCCGCCGGAGCGCAGCGCGCTGTAGAAGTAGGAACCAATCTTTATGGCGGCTGAGAAGTTAGGCGCAAGGCGCTGCGCAATAGCTAATTTTAGGTGTAAGCGGGCTTTGGAGAGGTGAGAGGCCGGGGCACACCCTCCCGCTAGCCTACCGCATACCGCGCGCGCCCGCCGCGTTTGTGCTTGTTGCACGCTGCATCCGTACGCTGCACACATGCGTGCGATTCTGTTCAAGTACAGTCTAGTTACTTAGTTATTTAAAAGTTGTTTGTTACCAACCAATACAATCCACCAACACAATATCAGCATATATTCCGATATTAATATTATGGTGTTGACGTATGTTAGGCGTCAACATAATGTCATGATTGGTAAAAAAAATATGAATAGGTTAAAGCGTTAAGTGTCGATGCTAATTTAGCTACTAGAAACATAGCTATAGGTATAAATTTTTTTTATCATTCCATTATTTGTATGTACTTAACACACATATTTTTTCAATCATTACATTATTTGCATGTGACATGTAAGTAAGTATGGTTTATGTAGTTTATTAAATATGTATGTAGGTATATTCATTTTTATTTTGCATGATTTTTTGTATTGTTTTGCACCACCGTCTTTTTTTAATTCGTAATTTCTGTCCATCCAAAGGTTGTCTGGAAGAGATTGCTTTTAGATAAGACCACCCGTTTTGCCTATTTTTAAATTTAATTCTTGTATATTTGTTCCATAATTCTGGTGTAATAAAGTGTTTCTTATTATTAGCATGTTCTACAAGTAGGTAGTATAAAAAATACTCTAATAATTGCGAACCTTACTGTACCAGCGCGAAGTCACACTCGCAGCGCGCTTCACAGCCGCCATAAAGATTGGTTCCTACTATACCTAGGTTATTAACTCGCGTAAGTAGGTATAGTGACGGATGCCGGCCCTTTACCTACTGGGCAGGGATTGATGGAGCACCTTGGTTATTAAAGTTTGTTTTACAATAAGGTAACTAGATGGCGCTACTGTGCACCGTTAGATTGTTAGAAGTTTGTCCTCGCGAGGTCTACAGCTCACAGAGCCACTAGTTTATAGTATGGCGATGTAACTTAAGCAAAAATGCGGTAGGCTATTACTTCACGTAATATCACCAGCACTAAGACGTGCACTGTTGAACCTGTTTAACAGAATTTGCCGTATTCACCACGCCCGGCAGTAGATGTTCCCCATTTCTTGAATTAGTTTTGCTGGTTCTCACAGCACCCGCAGTGTGAGAAGGGGTGGACCTATACTATTATTTATTCTGTGCTATTACTAAGCTGGGCCCACCCGGTTTCACCTCGCGGTAGGCTGTGGTAGAGTTTGAATATAAGTTTTGAGATATTATTGCTATATTTGTAATTGTGTCACAGAATAAATAATAGTACAAGTTGTGTGATCGAACGCCGTGACGAACGTAAGGATGTGAATTTTAGTCCCAACAATGAACGTGAGCTTTCAATGAAGAAAAACATCTATAAAACACCGTATGTTGGTTTCTAAGTAGCCCTACTTACTGGTGTTCTCCTGGCTAGTTACAACTATTAAGCAATAACTAGCTTAAAAGTTTAAAAAACACGCCTTCCCTGCCAAAAAAATAATTTATGCTAATAAATTATATATTGTTGGAATGTGCTCATCAATGCCTTAAAGAACATAGGCGGAATTTTAAGCGATAAATCTTGCAGCATCTTGACATATCATTTCTACAGAACTTAAGTAATTATTTTTAGGGTATGTTAATTTATTTAATTGTTTTGCACTAAAACAAAACAATTAAATAAATTAATACAAGGAAGGACTTAATGCTAAACAGCATTATCTACCAGTCATCCAGATCGTGAAATAAATAATAGTAAATAGGGCGTGTTGGTTAATAAAATGAACAATAAATACGAAAGAAACAAAGGTTTATGTAAATAAAATGTTTAGTATAAGGAATTGTTGCAAAATATTTGTGCTAAAATGGGACAACTGTTTCCCTGCACAGTGAAACAGCAGCAACATATCTTAATATATTGTCTTGTAATCTCGCCGGGCAGTAACAGATTGAAAATAATTCTTATTCAAAAGCCTAGTCTGTTACACTAGATAGGTAATTAAAAATCCTACAATATCTTGAAACATTATATTTATTACGCATAAGTACTTACTTTCCTACCTAATTAAGCGGATAAAATAATTAAAATTTGTAAGACTTGTTTCAAAGGTAATTAACAGTAACATAACCTACAAAACTTTGAAACCTAAAAACAATTATACCTGGCCTCCCCAAAAAAATATCTTAGACAAACAATCTCAGGAAATGATGCTGAATTACTAGCGATATTTTTTGTCTAAATTCGCCGTGAATTTGACTGACATAATAGTATGTATGAGAGTTCGCCATTGTTCTTTAAGATCCATATTGTAAAATTTGTGAAAAAAAATGTGTGTGCCAAATTTCAACCCGATAGCTTCAGTGGAAGTGGGTGAAATATTGTTTGCAAAACTCCAGAACATACATACATATGAAGGTAAATAAAAGCTTTTAAAAATAACTACGAAGCTCCTTTCAAGGTGTTACGGTAACATCTCTGAGAGCCAGACCCAGTAGCCGTAGCCTTTTTCCAAATTTATTTCAAACACGAATAAAGCCTTTCAATGTTCCGACTCTAAAACTATGTCGTAAAGTTTTACAAACACCAATAGACATCCAGATAAACCCGATGACCTGGCCGTAGTGAACGGTAAAAAAAGGGCAACCTACTTCGTCCAATATGTCGAAGGAGTCCACAAGTCCAACGGCGTCGGGTCTGATCTTGTTCAGCAACTCTTCGTACCATATCTGGAGTTGGTCAAGATCTTGTTTTGAAATGGATGTGTACTGAAACAAACGCAAAATTATTTTATAGCATAGGTACAGAACAGGATAACCAAGACCCAGTCTAAAAGTGGTCAGTACAGCATCGTTTTTTTATGCTAAAGTATGCATTTGACCGTATTCTCATCTGACGGAAAGTAAGGACGTTGAATACCATTCTTATACTATACCTACACTCCCAGATTATAGATATCGCGAAAAAAAGGCAGTCGTAAGGTGTTCCTTTTATTCGCAGTTCGAATCAGAAATGTGGATGCGAATTACCTACGAGCTAGAATATAAGTTACGAGTGCATTGGAGGCATAGCAGCAGAAATAATTCAGCTTCTTTCATCGCTAGATATGCTTTTGGCAATCACGTCATCATTATCAGCCTATATTCGTTCACAGCTGGACATATGCCTCTCCCATCGAACGCCACTAAGCCCAATCTTCGGCTCTTCTCATCCAGTCGCTGCCAGCCGTTTTTCGCAAGTTGTCACATCTGTCGGCAGGCGTCCTACACTAAGTTTGTCTAAACGCGGTCTCCACTGAAGAACTCGTTTACCCTAATGAGAGTAATAATGTTCTGTGACCCTAACGGTTGTCGGTGTGACCCATTGCCACTTGAGCTTGCTAAATCTCCAAGCTATGTCGTTGACTTTGGTTCTTTGTCAGTTCAACTCATTACGGATTTTGTCCATTAGAGAAACTCCGAAGTTAGCTCTCTCTATAGCTCGATGAGCGACTTCTGGCAATAAATTTATTGATTAGGTATTAATCGTGGTAATGCTATCGACTTGGATTCACTTTGCTATGCTAACTCTTCGACAAGCATTCACATATTAGATTAAATAGCTGATTCTATACCCTCTACAAGACATAAAGAATCCTCAGTTTCTTACCCCATTTATCCCTGTTTTGAGCCAATCTAGCCTTTATTTCCAATCTCAATCTGTCAAATATTTACTTTTTATTGTGTTGTTTCTTACCCGTAATAAATCATTGAGTTTCTCCAAAGCCCAATAAACTGCGTAAAGCTCTACAAGAAGGCGAACAACTTCCTTTACTTGAGAGGATGAAGTGGCTGTGTTTCTAATCACTTCCTCGTGGAATGTCGACATAATGATCACACGGCAGTGAGCCTGAAATGTTATAAATACATTGTTTACAGTACCGATATAGCAGAATAGGCGAAGATAACTTACTAGAAGGGCGTAGTAATTTAAAAAGTCGCCACATTTCTATTACATGAATATAAGCTTTGCCATGCGGCTTTTCCCACGTACAAAATTTGCCACCTCCGTTCACCCCATTAGGGACAGAATTTCAAAAAAACTCTCCTGGGGTACTCAGGAACATTTTCTCCAAATTTCATATTTCTAAATTTCTAGGTCCACTGGTTTGGGTGATAATTGATGTGAGGTTAGAAATTCAGGCTAAAATGGGTAGCTCATCGACTTTATTTTATAATGAGTCTGGACAGGACCACATCGCTCACTCATCACAATATAAACATATAGTTCTCCCTTTTCTTCATTTCATTATTGGGTGTTAATGGTCGGAAAGTTAAAAGTTATGTCCATTAAACTTTGTTTCTCTACAATTTTACAACTGGCTGTTTTGTAATTTTACAGCCCTTTTTTTAACGTAGCGCATGATTGACTCTCCTGAGTAATATTGTGATACAATAAGGCCGATTCTATTGTCACATACTAGACTAAATTACAGTTACACCTTTTTTACAAACGTAAATAATATCAATATCTTCAGACTTCTAAATTTATTTTGTGTTTAATTTGTACCATGTTTGTTAATAATTGACCCAATAACTTACTTCTGCTGCTGCTACCAGCTGCACAGAGGTCGCATTCCAAGCGTCCTCCAGCGACATGCCCGCCTGGATCCTCTTTTCTATATTCTCTACGCACGATGACACTTTACTGAAACATAATAGTTCTACATACAATATCCTTTATCATCATCTATGCACTATGGATATTGGCCACTTCCAAGTAAAGCCACAGAGTCCGAGTACGGTAGTAAATGCCGAATTTAGGATTTTTAGGATTGCAATTCGTCGAAAAAATGGCAGGTCTTCGGATCAGCTCTTTTCCTCCTCCAGTTCTTACCTTCCGAAATTATATGTGCGGTTTTCCATCGCTCCGTGCTTCGGAGGGCACGTTAAGCTGTCGGTCCCGGCAGTTATTGATTAATAGCAGTAGTTAAGCCATGTCAGAGGCCCTCGGGCGGCTTGATAAACTCTGACATCAGAGGCCAGCACTACCTCATACGACAAACATACAAACAAGTGACTGATGATGAGAATTGAGTATTATGAAGATCTGAATCGATATGATCTGTGACATCAAGAAGCTGTAATGGAGTAATAAATTGTACACAATTCTGCTTATGAGCATGCGTGATACCGTTAACCTGTAAAGCAGTACTTATGAGCATGCGTGATACCGTTAACCTGTAAAGCAGTACTTAGATTGTACACAATTCTGCTTATGAGCATGCGTGATACCGTTAACCTGTAAAGCAGTACTTAGATTGTACACAATTCTGCTTATGAGCATGCGTGATACCGTTAACCTGTAAAGCAGTACTTAGATTGTACACAATTCTGCTTATGAGCATGCGTGATACCGTTAACCTGTAAAGCAGTACTTAGATTGTACACAATTCTGCTTATGAGCATGCGTGATACCGTTAACCTGTAAAGCAGTACTTAGATTGTACACAATTCTGCTTATGAGCATGCGTGATACCGTTAACCTGTAAAGCAGTACTTAGATTGGTGCTATAGCGACTAACGTCGAGCAAGCGAAGTTAGGGAGATTTTAAATGATGACCAAAATCTACTTACAATAATGTTCTAGACTTTTTAACAATAAATTTACATTAGCATTTACGCTAATCAGACACAAATAATATAAATACCGTGACAAAGACATAATAATGACAAGTATAATTAGGTAAGTACCTACATTATGCATTCATCATATGAAGCAACTTGATGATAATAAAGAATTCAGGTTTACCTTGTAGCCACAATTTGAAACCCGCGAATAACTCCTTCGATATTGTTCTCCCAGCCTTTAGGAAAAGCTTTAGAAGTGGTCTCCTTAAGGTAAGCTACTGTTGGAGTCAAGGTTTTACTGTCTTTTTGTTGCCACGTCTTTACCAGAAACCTGAAACATTTTAAAGTATTAGCTTGAATAATAATGTTGTCACCGCAATCACAAATTAAAACAATTAATGATAGAAAACACTTTTGGTAAATTCAAAAGAAAAATAAATTGTGTGGTGGTACGGAATCCTCGGTGCGAAAGGTTCAACACATATGAACACGCTTTACGTTCTGCAGAGAGTCCGGGAGTTAAAAGTAGGAAGTAGGTAGGTATTTGGATTTTCATTTGGAAAATGGCCAACGGTATATTACTACGTTTTTATTAAGTCACTTTCTTGTTTGTCTGTCTGCATGTCGTCTATGATGTCGTTCCGGGTGAAATCTAGCAACTCAAATTTCGAGCACTTTCTTATTAGCTATCCGGCTAAAACTTTGAGGGTAGCTCACTACTCGATGACAAAGAAAACTAAAATATAATAATTTTAGATTGCCTAGTTATTTGTATCTACATCATTTGCTGCATTGTTTCAGTTTTCCCGCCCGCGACTTCGTCCGCGCGGACTACAGTTTATCGCAAAAGAAAGCATCCTATGTTCTTCTAGGATATAAAAAAAACCAAATCAAACGGTCGCGGGTTCGAATCCTGCAAGGGGCAATCATTTGTGTGATGAGAAGAAATGTTTGTTTCCGAGTCATGGATATTGATATTCGTATTTATGTAAAATGATAGCCCCTTGCAGGATAACCGTTATCTAGTGTTTGGAGCTAGGTTATTGGTGTTAAATTGTCCCAAATTTCGAGCCCCTTATATATAAAACCAATGCAAAAGTAGGTATAGCATCAACGCTTTTGATGTTACAACCATTCTTTACAGCGAGTAATCAACTTTTACCAGTTTGCCCGTGGAAACTTTCAATTTTCCGGGATAAAAAGTAGCCTATGTTTTATTCCAGGGTATAAGCTATCTCCTTTCCAAATTTTATCAAAATCCGTCCAGCCATTATCACGTGAAAGCACCCCAAACAAACAAACAGACAACGTTTCACTTTTATATATTGGTATGGATTTGCCTTCTGAAAACTGTGAGTAAGTTCAATTCATGTTATACTAAGGAAACCACGAGAAAAAAATATTACCATACGAACAAAGCCGCGGACAAAAGCTAGTAAATAAATAAGGTACCTCAGATTCGGATGTATGAATCTTTTTTTGTAAATTCCTTTTTTGGCAGGGAAGTCGTGGTATTTATGTTTTTTAATTATGTATACTTGTTTTAAACCTAGTGTTTTGTCACCTTGCAGTCTGTAGTAGCAGCACTGTAAATGCAGGATGCAGTGACCAGGCAGTAGGTGAGAGGCAGGTTGGAAGAGTGCATGTACCCGTGGTCAGCACCGCTCTACCAGTCTCGCTGTGTCTGACGTGCTGACGGCTTTGTCACCTTGCAGTCTGCAGTAGCAGCACTGTAAATGCAGGATGCAGTGACCAGGCAGTAGGTGAGAGGCAGGTTGGAAGAGTGCATGTACCCGTGGTCGGCACCGCTCTACCAGTCTCGCTGTGTCTGAAGTGCTGACGGCTTTGTCACCTTGCAGTCTGCAGTAGCAGCACTGTAAGTGCAGGATGCAGTGACCAGGCAGTAAGTAAGCGGAGGTTTGGAAGAGTGGCCGCCGCCCTTCAGTCGGCACCGCTCTACCAGGCTCGCTGTGTCTGAAGTGCTGACGGCTTTGTCACCTTGCAGTCTGCAGTAGCATCACTGTAAGTGCAGGATGCAGTGACCAGGCAGTAAGTAAGCGGAGGTTTGGAAGAGTGGCCGCCGCCCTTCAGTCGGCACCGCTCTACCAGTCTCGCTGTGTCTGAAGTGCTGACGGCTTTGTCACCTTGCAGTCTGCAGTAGCAGCACTGTGTTGTCCCCCTCGTAAGTGCAGGATGCAGTGACCAGGAAGTAGGTGAGCGGCAGGTTGGAAGAGTGCATGTAACCGTGGCCGCCGCACGCCAGTCGGCACCGCTCTACCATGGTCGCTGTGTCTGAAGTGCTGACGGCTTTGAGGCAGCAAGCTAGCGCGTGTAGCTGAAAGAAGGCATTTGCTTGAGATAACCTATTAGGGTTAGTTATTTTGTTTCGGATCGAAGTAGTTTACAGTCAGCCTGCAGTGTTATCTACATAATGTGAAATTGACAACATTTTATAGTTATGATCTAATTTCTTACAAGCTTATGCCCACCACTTCGTGTCAACGAACTAGAGTTTATCGCGATAAAAAGCATCCTATGTCCTTCTCCAGGTATCATATTAGTTATTCTGTGCCCAGAGTTTAAAAGTTTAGTCGTAAAGTGGTAACAAACAGAGAGACAGAGTTACTTTCGCTGTTATAACTACTAGACGTATTCTAGTGTGCCCTACTACTAAGAAACCCTTTCAGTCAGTACCTACCTAGTTTCGGAAATTATAGCCATCAACAAATAAAAGGTATGGTAGATATTTTTTCATTATGTTTCCTGCACCTTAAATTTTTATTTGAGTAATTATATTCTTATTATATCAAACCTGTCTGATTTTGTTATCGCGATTGCAGTTTTGCTGATTTTTTCCAAATCAAATCGGTAATTTATTTGCAAGAATAGACAACATAGGCCTTAGTCATAGTCATAGTAATTTAATGATAAGTATTAAAAAATACAGGTCAATTACATGATAATCATGTACAAAAAGTACTTTATAATTCTTTCTATTATGCTTCGTAAAATATAGATTACTTAGCAATATAACACAAAAATAATAATAATAATATTTAAGTAATTAAATAATTTATTAATAGGTACAGTGCATTCAGCCTGCATGCAGATGTGCAAATATTAAAAAGTATTTTTGTCACTAAATTCTATACATTAACAAACAGTTACTTAGGAGTCAGTCACTTAAAAGTTTCTTAAACCTGTTGCCTTCTAATATTGTAAAATCATAGGGAATTATATGATAAAATAGACAGATTAAATACATAAATTTCTTGATTAGGAATTTATTAGAAAAATGTATTTGACAGGTACTGTCAAGTACATTTTTCTAATAAATTCTATTCATTCATTTTTCTATTAAAGTAGTTACTACTTTATTCTTTTTGCCGGGTAATGATTTCACTACGTTTCATCAAATAATCCGGGTGAGTTTTAGTAAAACGCCAAATATCTCTAATGCACGGTAGAGAAAGAAAGTTGCATTTTTTGGAAGCGGTCAGCAGCTATTCAAAAATACAGCCTTGTCCATAACCCGAATCACCTTGTTCTTCACATCGCTTTTGTATTTTAAAAACTCTGTCCAACCCTTCTGTACCGAGTGTACTTAAAACCTTTGACTCCTGCATGGTGGAATAGACTATTTTATATCTCATTGAAAATGAACAATATGAGAAAATAGTAGTGAGTAGTTCTTATGAGAAATAAAGTTCTTTAAACCTAACTCGCATACATTATATGAACCCTGAAAACATTACACTTATTTTTTGGGCAGTCGTGTATAATAAATTAAAACACTTGCCTCTCCCAGCCTCTCGAGGTTCCCACCAGTGAGCTGTTCGTTGACCTCGTTGAAGGTATCCCAGAGCTTGTTGGCCGCGATCCTCAGAGCGTGCGCCGCTGCGATGCATATGAACAGCTTGTGCTGCTGCGTCACAAAGTCGAGTATCTGGCATTCTGGTGCGCTACAAGAAGAAGAATATACACTTTCGTAAACAACTTGAAGACCTTTATAATAGACCTTTTCATTTCTGCTACGCGCATGAGTGGGCGTACCTAGTTGTTAATAAAATAAGTAAGAAATGTTTATAAGTTAAACGGTTTTAAATGTACTAAAAGCTAAAAAATAAAATAAAATCGTGGCGCGAGTCAAATTTCTATTACTCAGGTTACAACACTACGCCCCACGTTTTTTTTAATTTTTTAGTACATAAAACCGTTTAACTTAAAATCATTATTTTCTTATTTTATTTTCAAGTTTTCATTTAGTTATTTATAAAGTGTACTGTGTTCTACTTGTCAAGCTTTTTCATTTGATACCCATATTGAGTGTATTGAAAAAAGTAATCCGATATTTTGTGGTGGCGGCCATCTTGGATTTGGAATTTTCTTAACTGTATTGTACTAGTTAAGCCCATTCATTTGATATCCATATTGAAGGGTATGAAAAAAAAAGAAATCCGCCATTTTGTGCTGGCGGCCATCATGCACTTTGAATTTTCATGGTGTAGGTACTGTATTCTACTAGTCAAGCCCTTTCATTTGATACCCATATTGAGAGGGTGGAAAAAAATATAAATGTAATACATCTTGGATTTACAATGATATTGAATAGGTATACATAATTGTATTGTCACTAGAACTAAAAGTGTGTACCGAACAGATCAATAGGTCAACAGTAAGAGGGTAAAATTTCAATTTTTAGTTTGACTCAATCAATTATCTAAATATACAAACAGACAAAAATTAACAAACAGGTCAAGCTAAATAAAACCGTTCAAAAATCAAGAGAAACTATTTACTAGTTACGCGCGTGGGTGGTCGCTCGCACTGGAAATAAAAAGGTCTACTGGTATTAGGTACAATTACTTTGATTTAATTTAAATTTTTTATGGTAGTGTTTACTTATCAACAAATATTTCAAATCAACGAATACCTAAACAGACGCCCACGCAATTCGAAAATTTCAATTCTACTTGGCGGTCACGTGGAAAGTAAGCAAAATAGAACAGGTATATCGACAAATGTTATTACATATATACCTAATGATATACCCTTGACGAGTTTTTAAATTATAAAACCAAGGAGGTTGGATTCACACTGATGGATAAAACTATATAAACAACGAAGTTATAAAAGAATAATGTCTCGGTCTGCTCGCTACTGTTGTTATACTTACTTACCCTATCAGGGTGTATCATAACTTATAATTTCTATTTGATACCTCCACGCTTTCCTGAGAAAAGGGGTCTTGACGGAACGGACGGACAACGAAGTGATCCTGTAAGGGTTCCTTTTGAGGTACGGAGGCTTAAAAACTAGTCAAACATTATTTAGTTTCATACCAAAATCGACTCACCCTTCCGTGAGCTGGCCCTGTCTCCTAACAGCAGAGTATCTAGTGGCGATGGTGACCACCTTGGACAAATAGTTGGCCATGTCGTGCGCGATCACCACTCGCACGATCACCATAACGCCGTAGTTCAGCTTGCTGTGCCGGGACTTCACGTACGTACCGTCCTGGAGAGGTGACAAGGGTATAAGCAACTGTAAGGCTGGCTGTCAACAAGAGATGCATGCGAGGAAGATGAACCGCGTCTTAGGAAAACTATACAGATTGAAGATGGCTTCATTTACTTATCTGCCTCAGTGTCATTACGCCATCGTGAAGATGACTGATCTTCACGATGGCGTAATGATAGTGACATAAAAGGATTCCTCTACGATTATTACCCCTTCTGTTTCCGCGCCTTTCTGTCATCATGCATTATTACCCGGTCCCCTACAACCTTATTCCTCTCCGTGCGCACGGTTGCCTGTTACCCGTGTGTCCATGCCACCCGCGACACAGGGAATCTTGATCCTATGAATGTGTGTTATTTTCAGTTTTTCATTCAAACAATTAGGTACATATGAAATGAACAAAAATAAAAAATATACTATAATTAGACTATGAGCTTGAAGAGTAAATTTCCCCTTCTTTTGTAGGTTTATAGTGCTAAAATCTAGCAAAAATAAATAAATGTAGGTAACACTTTTCTGAATCTTCTAGCTGCAATTTTACCCGAGGTCCTTTCAGAAAGAGTGATCAGAGCTGAATATCTTGGGAAAGGCTGCACCGATTTCAGACAAAACAAAGCTAAGAATCATCTCGCCACCTCTAGCTTTTAAATAATAACAAATCGCAATGAATTCGGTCCATCCATTTGGGATCTAGGATGCCATAGACAGACAAAGGCTCCAAACTTATGAAATTCCTCCGTTTGCTTCGAGTGTTAAAAATCGCATATTCAACATATTTTATCTATAACTATCTACCTCACGCCCAACGTCCCTAATATAGGAAGCCCTCAGGCTAGATGGAACGACGACCTGCGCAAGGAAGCTGGCAGTCATTGAAATCCAAAGATCACAGGCGCGCCTTGGGAGAAGCCTATGTCCAGCAGTGGAGTAAAGCCGTGTTGCTCCCGTTCGTGATATGTCTCGCATACTCAATACGGCCCTTTCGCATAACCTCTATTATTTATTCTGTGGTAATGTCCCTTTCGTATATGGGCCCTTCCGCTTTCGGGCCCTATTGCATATAGGTCTAATGTATCTTTGTCTTCACGTGAATTTTCTGAAGTACCACATATTTTATTACTTTTTCTTTCCTTTTTGAGTTTTGCGACAAACATACTAGGTACTAATATTATTTGACTGTATGTAGATAGTTATTTCGTTAATACTTATCAAACCTTACTTAAACATACAAATAGAGCAGTATTCAACGTAAGAAACTAATGATGTGAACTAAACACGTGATGATTAACTGCTAAACACCTGGTCGGCAAAGTTTTTTGATTTGACAATACTTTTTATATCAAAAGACAGATAAATATGGTGCAGATTTAGAGAAAATTATTATGTTATTGAGGAAAATCTCTTCTTTTTTTTTAAATTAAAATTAATAATATAATGCAAACGGGACCTGTCGCGAAGCGGACCCTAACACGAGCGGGACCTATCACTAAAAAGACTTATCGCGAATGGAATCTACCGCGAATTTTACAAGTTTATAATAGTGGGATATAATGCGATAAACCGTCCTCACCGTGGACGAATGCAGGCTGTTGTTGATGATGATGATGACCTACCTAACAGGTATGACAAGCAATGACAATATAAATAAACATGACAGCCATTTCAAATTCCTCACCTCCAAAACCTGCGCATTCTTCATGAGCATCTGCGTCCTCGGTATCCTCACATGGTCAAACCCCAAGAAGCCGTTGTTGACAGAGTTCAGGCCCATCTTGGCGCCGATCTCACCGATCTTGATCCCCGGGAGAGGCATGTGGGTCTCCTCGTCGCGGAGCTGGACTATGAAGGAGTGGATCCCGTGGCATTGGCCCTTGGTGTGTAGCTGGGCGATTACTATGCAGTAGTTCGCTGTCTGACCCACTGGAATGGACAAACGTTTATAGAGAGTCATGAACTCTCAAATACTCAAAACCTCAGACCAAATACATATTACTAATGTATTTTCCTAGCTCAAAACTCTCGAGCTTATCATTATAATGTGATGTGTTAAAAAGTTATTAAGATGGTAAATAATAAAGGGTTCTATAAACTAATGGACTCCCGGCGAACTGCGAGTCTGTTATACCACAGAATAAATAATAGTACAAGGCTATTCACTGACTGGTTATTCTGCGTAACTGGTTTCCCAAAAATATAGGTAGGTACCTACTTAATAGTACCAACCGACAAAATAAATTAAAATCTTGTTCAAAGTAAAATCATCAAAATACTGAGCCTACGAATAAAATATTACTGAACTTAATCCGAAAGAAATACAATTTTTAATGGAACATGATGTACATATTATATATATCAGGGTGCGCCCCGACTTTCACTTGGTGGTTTGGTTTTCACAAAAATAGAATGGAAAGTTTCATCAAAATCAGTTCAGCTGCCGCGGCGTGAAAACCAAACAAACAACATTACTTTCATATTTATGATTAGCATTTTAAGTATATTTAGGAAGTAGGATAGGAATGGCTAGAAGGAATGAAGGAGTAGGATATTCATCTAAACCTTTCACGCGGGCAAAGCTGTGGGCAAGTCCAGGATAGGTAAGTCGAGGCCCGTATCCTATTTCCTACACATCAATAGCAATAGGAACTAGGATAGGTAGGAAATTAAGAATAGGAAAGTAGAATACGAAGGATAGGGAATAAGTGACAAAGAGTTAATAGGTATTTGTATTGCATTGCTTACGTACTTCCACCTGCCCACCATTTGTAAGAAGTTAGCGATGGACTGTGCATCACGAACTCTTTGGTCTCTGGATCATAGGTGGCTGTCGTCTCCAGACCTCGGATGAACGTGCCATGCCCCAATTCCGTCTGCAAAAATATTTATGTTACTTTTATCCATATTTAAGATTATTAAAGCGAAAGCAGGTAACTCTGTCTCTGTTACCTTTTCACAAGTAAAAGGCTGAACCGATCTGTCAAATTTGTTATAGAAATAGTTTGAGCACTGGGAAAGGACATGATACTTTTAAACGAGAGAAACTAAGTATTCATGGTCTACAGTAATATCGAAAGGTGTCGCACCTGCGCGTAGGTCCCGATGATACTGCAGTTCCAGGCCCTGGGCAGCCAGGCCGCCTGCTGCTCCTCATCAGCTTGGCTGAACAGCACCGGCACGAACATGATGTAGTGAACACCCAACGGCGATCCATCGTGAGTAAACGACGACCTTAGCAGGTTCCCTAAGAGGTCCCTGATTGAAAAATGTCACAATATTGATACAATAAAGCAGTATTTATGTCACACAGTCTGCACAATTAAGACAAATAAAAAATGTCTAGAGGTCTTAAAATAAGCTACTGAACAAGATTAGATCATTTTTTTAAATGGTGTCTGATTGTTTGTTTATTCGCACATCACGTAAAAACAACTGGGCCGATTACGATGCGGTTCACGACTTCACAGTTGCTAGATAGCTTAGGTATTGACATAAGAACAGTGGCCCAATTACAGAACTTGGCTTCAATCAGAATGTCACTTTTTTCATAGCAAAGTCGACTCTATCGTAAAGCATTATTGAATTTCACGGCTTGAAACCGTCATGATCAACATTACGTAATCGCAGTGCTGGTGTACTTGTTATCTCAATTAGATGAGTAGAAGCCGATCGAGCGGTAAAAAATTTGACGTCTGAACGAAGTTTGATTTTGGAATAGGATCCTTATATCCATTTTATTTCTTCTTTTTTTTTATATGCTTTAAAAGCTAAAAAATGAAATAAAATCGTGTTTCTAGTCGAATTTCTATTACTCAGGGTAGGCTACGCTCCACGATTTTGTTTTATTTTTGAGCTTTTAGTACATATAAAACCGTTTAACTTAAAAAAAACTATTTTATTTTCAAGTTTTTAGTTTTTTTATTTAGTTATTTCTAAAGTGTTCTACTTGTCAAGCCCTTTAATTTGATGCCCGCCAATCAGCAAGACTAAAAGCGAAACGTCGAGAACGACGTAATAAAACAACTTTATGCGAACCAAAAAATACTGAGAATAGAAAAGTAAACTACCTAAACAAATAACCGAACAGAACTTTCAGAAATGGCTTGGTATCCTTGGAAAAAAAACACGAACTCCCACATGAAAATAACTTGTTGCAACACTGTTCTCGTTATTTTCAGCGACAGCAACATATTTTCTTTTAATAATTAGTTAGCTAACCTATTCAACTAAACAAGTAACCCTTTTTTTAATTGAGTTTTATATATTGAGATATCGATAAAAAAGCACAAAATGAAAAAAACTCTCAAACGCAGCCTCGAAATACCCATAATTTTGCTAAGCGATTTCCAATCTTATCTCAATGTAGTGCTTGCTCAATTAGCATGCGCTGTGATGTCAGTCCGTGAGCTCTGCTCGCTTTGATAGGTCGTGTTACGGACGCTCTGTGTAATTTTTTACTTTTGCAATTTACGTAGTCTTGTTGTATGTTTTATTATTATTTTTAGTGTCTAACAGTGAGTTATAGTTATTTCGACTTATTTGCTCGGTGTGCTAAGTAAAAAATGGTAAATAAGAAACCTCAAAAAAGTTTTGCGAGAAAGCGTCGAAAAGTCTCAAAAAATGACGGAATGTTTGGGTAAGTATTTTTTTACTTAGATAAATATATTATTTTGTATTATAGTCATGATTAGACTACGAATAAATATAGTGATTAGGTACCTATATATTTTTTGCTTTTGATAAAACTAAAGTAAATAAAGACTAGATGCAGTGCCAACATTGACAGTAGTAGAGCTCAATGAAAGCTGGCGAGTGCTGTAAACTTAGGCACTGACCAGCGAAACAATGTCCGTGCGCTGTGTCATCCGGCGGGCGACTTGTACGACTAGTCAATTCATTTAAAAAAAAGCAATGTACCTACTCTACATATGTTATTTTCATTTTGCCTGCGTATTTAGTTTGGCTTTTCATGTAATGCCTAAAACGCTTAGGGAATGTATATGTTACCGGTAATGTTTATAATCCGGCATTTTAGTAAATGTCTAACATAATGATGTGTTGTAAATAAATAAAACAGTAAAAATAGCTTTTATACTTTGAGTTGTGTGAAAACTACTTTGAGGCTAGACAATAATGGAAACAAAACTAAGGTAAATTTTCTGATTTTCCTCTTTTAGATCAAAGAAACGCAAAGTCAGTGTTGCCGATGATGATGTTGGTGAATCTGGTACCTTGGCTGAGTTGACTTCAGTGGCACCGACCAATATGTGAGTGGATACTTTACGTAAGGTACTTTCCGAACGGTGGAAAAAAAAGTTATATGATTTTGATATTGTATTTTGTCTGGAATTGCCTAAACAATTAGGCAATAAATGAAATAAACTTTATAAGAAGTATACACCTGCTTATTTAACAATATCTTCAATTTTTTTAAATAATATGTGTAAACAATAAAAATATATACTATAGTTATTATGATGTTCAAATATATAAATCTTGATAATATTTTTTCATCATTTTAGGCCAAGGAGGCTACAGAATCACACTGAATTTGTTCCAGAAGCACCGAATAATATGTGAGTAGACACTTTTTGTATACAGTAATGAATGTGTACGTACCCATTTTGTTATAGTATACAGTTTTATTTTAGCATTGTAATATGTACGAAGCAAAGCGTGGTGAATACTATAGATTTGCTTAGAACTGATAAATATATAATAAATATGATGTTCAAATATATAATTTGTTTTAATATTTCTTATATTATTTTGGGCGAATAATTTAATCAATAGACTCACACGGAATTGATTCACTTTTGCTGGATTAGCTCAGCGCACTAATGCTCGTGGTGTTCTATGGGGGAGGCCAATGTTCAACAGTGGACGTGTTCCGGCTGTTGATGTGGTGCGTGCTGCATGATGAGACACTAGTAGCCGTCAAAAATATTTTTATTGATTGCTCAATTTCTACTCATTGGATTGAGATATAAAGTACACCAGTTTTTAAGTCAAAACAAAAGCTATTCAACACTGAAAACCACATTGTAATCGGTCCAGTAGCATTTACGTGATGCGTGAACAAACATACATACAGACAGACACGATTTTTTAAAATGTTATATTCTTGTTCAGTAGCTTATTTTATGTACCCATTTCTTTTTTATTTATCTTCTTTATACAGAATTTTTCGTTCATATCGCTTTATTATAAGTAAAGATAGATACTTAGTTAGAATTTAATAGCAGTTTTTTTAATTGTTACAGGTTTCCAAGTGATGAAACTTATATTGTTGATCCGAATGTACAAAATGAGGTGATTCATAATATAACTGGGCGAAGAATAGTGGACATTGTATATTTCTTCAATAAATTGAAAGAAATATCTAACCACAATTCATTATTTAATTGTGGTTTTCAATGTGTGCAATTGTTAGGATAAATAAGAGTACGATTGATTTCAAAGTACAAATTGAAATGCAACTTGTGCGAGACCATTTTCGACATCGATTCTGAGGACCCAACACATCCTGAAAATGTTGATTTGAATTTGGGAGCTGTCATAGGAATAGTATCTTCTGGGATAGCTTACTCTCAATTTGAAGAAATATCTACGTCTATAAATGTGCCTATCTTTTCGGAAAAATGCTACTCCAAAATACAAAGCAAAGTTTTTGATGAGTGGGAAGCTACTGCTGTTGATGAGATGGAAGCTGCTGCATGACGGGAACGCCAAGCTGCTATAGCTGAAGGAAGAGTCAAAGATGGCATTGCAATCATAGACGTATACGCTGACGGATGTTGGAGCACAAGGTCTTATGGCAAAAATTATCGCGCTCTATCTGGAGCTGCTGTAATTATTGGCAGAAAATTTGGCGAAGTTTTATTTATGGCCGTCAAAAATAAGTATTGCCTTATTTGCGCTCGAGCACAAAATAAAAGAAAGCCCCGCAAGATCATCTGTGCTACAAAAATTATGAGGGGCTAATTAGACATGTATGGGCTAATGTATGGCAGGCTTGTTGCAGATGGAGACTCGGCAACTTACACCAAAATTTTGGCCCTGAATCCATACCCCAACAGGACCGTGGTCAAAATTGAATGCAGAAACCACCTGCTTTGTAATTTATGTTATAAGTTACGAGCAGTGTCAAAGGAGGTTAAATACCCTTTAAAATTCAGGAAATTAGTAACAGACAAAAGAGTGATGACTATACGAAAGGTGGTTGTGTCTTCAATCAAAGAGCAAAAACGGCTACTTCTGGAGGGTACTTGTTCAACTGGACAAGGGATACAAAAATTACATGCAGATGTTCAATATTCAATATACCATGCCTTTGGAGACCACAGATTATGCGAAAATTACTTTTGTAATAATGACAAGTCATTACTAAATGCCCTAGAAATCTCCAACTCAACGTTATGGTTCCGGTTGAAAGCCATTATTATGCATACAGCTTCAAAATCTCAAAGTCTATTGGAAGACGTGGACACCAATGCAGCTGAACGCTTCAATAGTAGTAGTTGCCAAATTAGTTGGTGGAAAGCGTATTAATTTTTCCCAAAGACGGGCATATCAAGGAAGATGTGCAGCGGCAGTAGTGTCCTTTAATAATAAACTTCCTAGGTACACACTGCAGATACGATTTCTAGGAAAAAGTCCAAAAAGTAGCCTAAAACGCATGGAAGAAAGGAGTCAGAAAAAAATATTATATAATCGAAACCATCCCAGTAAAAAAAACAGATGGAATAATAAAACTGACCCAAAGAAAAATCAAAATAATTACGGCGTCAATAGTGCTGCTCCTGACATGACTCAAAATCAGCTAGAGAAGGCGAAAGAAGACTTCTTACAAAATCTCGAACATTTAACGTTAGACAAGGATCGTATACAAAAAGAAAACACCTTGCAAAGAGATAGCAGTGATTGGCTGGAACTGAGGAAAAATATGGTAACTGCCTCTAATTTTGGTAGGATTGGTAAAAGGAGAAAAAACAAAAGTTGTTGCAACTTGGTTAAAAACCTAATATACGCGGAAAGTATATCACACGTTGCTTCTATTGCTCACGGTGTTGAAAATGAGAAACTTGCACTTCAGCAGCTTGAAAAACAAGAAAACGTTGTGATAGATTCCTGTGGATTATTTATCGATAGGAAATACTCATTTATTGGTGCAATACCTGATGGCATTATCGGTGAGGATATGATAGTAGAAGTAAAATGTCCAATGGTGGCATTCAAAAAGGGAATAGATAAAGCTATGCAAGAAAATAAAGTTCAAATATATAAATATAACAAAAAAGAAAATACTTATTCCATAAATCGCAATAGCAACTGGTATTATCAAGTTCAAGGACAACTTCATGTCACTCAGAGAAAAACATATATGTTGGCTATTCGGAGTGGAGAAAACCAAAAATTGAATGTGGAGTATATTGAAAAAGACGACAATTTTTGGAACCAAAATATTGAAAAGGAATTGGTTTGGTTCTACATGCAATGTATTCTCCCTGAAATCATCGACCCTAGACATACTCGTGGTATGGTATTAATAATGGTATTAATAATATACCTCAAGACAATGAGGGAAACCCTACGAAAATTGAATCTATGCCACAAGAAAATTTGCCGAGTAGTTCCCAAATGGAATCAACCATTCAATAAAATATTAAACCTAGAATGCTAGATTTAACCGAATTTTATTTTTTTTCACCCGGTAATTGCTTTTATCATCTAACTACAACAGGAAATAATAAACTAACTGCTACGCAAAACAGATGGAGAACCTATTGGCTATAATAAGCTTATACCCAACCAACACAAACTAGTTGCATAACGGCTTTAGAGCCAATCGGATTATGCCCAAAGGTGCTAAGACGTAAGTGCTATAGCGTGCTCTGGAGGCCTAATAGCACCGTTTTGGGCACAATTTTATGCAGCCCTTAGTTACATTACGACTGCACAACAGTAGTAAAACAGTGCCTCGAGAACTGCAACGAATGACTAACGCCACACTAACGCTTTTATAATACTACTTTTGTGAACTAGTGAACGAATATGAATGAACGTATTGTATGTCAAAATGGTGAAGAGTAATTAATATTGTCATCGGCCATCATTAAAATATTATTGTTAAGTAAATAATTCATATGTGCCCTATTATTTTGTTAAACACAAGCGGATAAAAACGCTTTCATGTTTACTGTGCATGTATATGATGTTTTTTCCAGTAATTTTTAAGCGCTTTCGAAATAATATGAAAATGTAAGAAATATTTGCAAAATAGTATTGACTTTTTCAAATAAAACGATTTTGTATTTTTATTACGTGTCGACAGTAAATTATCTACAATTGGTTGTTTGTATATTGACAAAAGCCAAGTTAATTCCAATGAAATACATCATTATATCATCTAATTTTGCAAGTAAATAAGACAGTTTTCTTGAGAAATGGCGGATTGACTAAGTCTGTACAACGGTGCAAATAATTTCTATTGTATTACTCAAGGTAGCTCTTATTCCATTTTAACGACTTCAAGTAGGTCTTAGTTACATTGATTGTCTTTTTGTAACTCGAATCTGTATTAGAGTATATTATTACCCCTATTATGGAACTTCTAGTAGAACAAGAGTGGTTATTTAAACTTTTATACAACTGCTTTATATGGCCTGCAATTAACTCTTTTATGCAGTTGAGCGGCGTATATCAGTAACAAGAGAAACCCTCATGAAACTTTCAGTAACAAATGCTTTTCGTAACTCTCTATAAAAGGTGTAGGCGATAAATTGGTTCTAGAATAAACTATTATAAAGAAAAGGGTGGTATTTGGTTCCGATACTGCCACTTTTGTTACATTTTGTACCTACAGACGTTTGCAGAGCAGTAACGCAACTTAAAACTGCTTCCTGGACTCTAATGCCACTATTATACACCTTAAAGTTACAAAATAGGGTGCAATTTCCACTAGTGTGTTGGTTGGGTAGGCAACCCAAGTGTTCTAGCCAAGAATAATTAATTATAAAGAAAACGAGCTAGCCTTACAGTAGTCGCATATGATGTGTAACAACTGACATCTTACCTTAGTAATAATCCAATAAAATCGCTGGGTTCATGCTCTGTTTTATCATATTATATAACACTAATAGGAACACTTTATTATCCAATAAAATGGCCCGGTTCAAGCTCTGTTTTATCATCGCTGTTCAAGCTCTGTTTTACCATCGCTCGGTCCCAGCTCTGTTTTATCATCGCTGTTCAAGCTCTGTTTTACCATCGCTCGGTCCAAGCTCTGTTTTATCATCGCTGTTCAAGCTCTGTTTATCATCGCTGTTCAAGCTGTTTTATCATTACTCGGTTCAAGCTATGTTTTATCATATACGCTAGCACCACGCGCGCTCATTGGTCAATTATTTCACAGTAACGGTGAAACAGTTGACCAATGAGCGAGGCCGGCCCAATTGTTTCACTTTTCATGAAATTACTCTCATAGATTTCAGAAAAGCGAGAGGAAAGATGTTATACATTAAAAAGATGTCAAAATAATGCAAATATTAAGTATATAATGTAATATGAAAACTCCATGTTATCTACAAAAGTAATAAATTATTTTTAAACTAACTAAATTGTCTTTAATTATGTTCCACAAGCTATTATAAAAATAATCGAAGTATTTTCTTCGATGTGAAATTTTAATAACGAATCAATGTATGTGCAATTGAAAGTTACTGTAATAATGTACGGAAAAAATATTTCTTACATAAATAGAGGTATATGTACTCGTACTATCTCGTTGAAAAAAAAAAACAATTTTGTGTACGTATATATTACTGGCCAAACCCGATGGGCAAACTAGTTTTGCCTGGGCTATACCAGTTCTTCCTATACGCTTTATGATAAAGGAATGAGCTTCTCTTAGTCTTCTACCCTAACCTATCCGAGTCGGATCTGCCCTAGAAGCTATGCCAAAAACTAATTTCTCTGATCGGACTTAGGACGAACCAATTTGGCCTAGGAAAAACTAGTTTTTCCTAATATGGGGTTTGGCCAGTAACATAACACAATAAAAAAATTCAACGAGTTTGCATTACTTCTATTTTACCCAACTACAGCAAAGTACGGGGAGGGTAATGATTTTAACAGTCTATGTACTCGTATGTATGTATGTATGTATGTATCTATCTATCTATCTATCTATGTATGTGGATGTTCCATTTCATAGCGTCGCCGATATTGGTTCGATTTTGACAAGCGAGGTGTCAATCAATTCGTCTTCATGTATAAAAAAAAATAAAAAAATAGAGTGTCTTAGGCTATTTTTTTACCCGACTACGGCAAGGCAAGGGAAAAACTAAAAACTTAGTTTGAATTTGACAAGCGAGGTATCGATCCGTCTTCATCGCAAGAGTGTTGTATGCTGTTTTTTAATTTTTGAACTTATGTCTTGTTGTATGAAATAAATGAAGTCCTGCTGTACCTATTGTAATTTAGCTCATAGTATTTTTGTAAAAAAAAAGGAAACCGCTGGATGAAAAAAATATTTGTAGTATATATAATTCCAAAACATGTATAGTTCAAAATAAAAAGTTTACCTAGACCAAAACTCTTGTAACTCTAAAGAAAAGTTACCTTTATTAAGTACTTGTACTATTATTTAATCTGTGCTTTTAGGTAGGTACTTATATCTCTCTATTAAAAAGTGCTTTTGACTATAAATATTCACTAAGTACCTATTTAGAATCAAAATAGTTATGTGAAGCGCGAATTTTCATTTTGATAGTAAAGTTGTTCAACTGTACTAGCAGCACTGTGACGTTAATACCGTGTGGCTCGCGTGTGGCGCCGTCAAGCGTTCATAACTTGCAACTCTCGTACATCTAATTTGCCTACTGGCTCCCTACTACCCCGCCTTAAATTTGAAAAAAGAGTAATCCGCCATTTTGTAGTGGCGGCCATCTTGGATTTGGAATTTTCATGGTTTACTTAATTCTACTAGTTAGCCCTTTCATTTGATATCCGTAATGACATACGGAGGTGAAACGTGGACACTGACGGTGAGACTGATCCACAGGCTCAAGGTCGCTCAACGAACTATGGAACGAGCTATGCTCGGAGTTTCTCTGAGAGATCGAATCCGAAATGAGGTGATTCGGCAGAGAACTAAAGTAACTGACATAGCTCAGAGAATAAGCAAGCTGAAGTGGCTATGGGCTGGTCACATTTGTCGTAGAACCGATAACCGTTGGGGTAGACGAGTTCTAGAGTGGAGACCAGGAATCGGCAAACGTAGTGTAGGACGCCCTCCAGCTAGATGGAACGACGATCTGCGCAATGTAGCTGGCAGTCATTGGAAGAGAAAAGCCGAAGATCGGGGCCAGTGGCGCGCCTTGGGAGAGGCCTATGACCAGCAGTGGACTAGTATACGTTTTTGATGATTTGATACTCATATTGAGGGGATTAAATACTTAAAAAAGTAATCCGCCATTTTGTAGTGGCGGCCATCTTGGATTTAAAATTGTCATGGTTTACTGTATTACTACTACACTACTAGTTAAGCGCTTCCATTTGATGCCCATATTTAGGGGTCTGAAAACTAAAAAAAAGGTTATCCGCGATTTTGTGGTGGCAGCCATCTAGGATTTACAGTGATACTTAATATACATAATTGTATTGTCATCAGAACTAAAGGCGTTTACCAAATTTCAAATCAATCGGTCAACAGGAAGTGGGTAAAATTTCTATTACTTGATTTGACACAAACAAAGAAATAATCAATTAAACAAACAAACAAAAATCAACAACAACTAACAGGACAAGCTAAATAAAACCGTTTAAAAAAATACCAAGCGCGTAATGCCGCGTGGTAATATCAAGAGTACTTATTGGTCTCGAAAGATATTCTCTCGAAGCCCTGCCCTTTAAAATCGATGTCTTTCGGCATAAGCGCCGAAAGACGTCGAACAGTAGATAAGTGTAATGTTATTCCTAGTTACCTAACTATTTAGTTAAGTTCCTCAAGTTAGATACCTACATGTAGTCAGCTAGGTTGGAGTTTCCTTCAGCTTGCTGCCTCAGCAGCCCGAAGACTGTGACCGCCTTCTTCACAGCATCTTCGTACTTCTCTTTGTGACTGAGGTACTCGACGGGAGTGCCATCCAGCAGGTCTTCTTTTAATTCCATTAGGGTAGTCTCTGGGAAACATTGAACCTGTGTAGTAACTATTATTTAATATGTACCTGTTTTATGGTTTCGAAACGACCAAAAATCTGAAACTACTCCACCTGTTCGTTTTAGGAATAGAATAGAAATATGAAGAAATAATCGGTACCGTATAATCGTTATACTTATTTATCTTCGTGTCATCTATTACCTACTTATAATAATCTATACCTACCCACTTATAATGTTTTTTCCGTCGTATAAGATAGTGCTGGCCTCTGGTGTCAGAGTTTGTCAGGCCGCCCGCGGGCCTCTGACATGCCTTAACGACTGCTATTAATCAATAACAGCTGAGACAGACAGCTTAACGTGCCCTCCGAAGCACGGAACGATGGAAACCGCACATAACTTGGTGGTGCGGAACCTAGGACCGAGAGGTTGGATTCTAAGTTGCACTATTGAACGGTTGGGCTACCATCGCTCTACTTATATTAAACCAGTAACGCAGAATAAATAATAGTATTACGAATAAGTAATAGAAAGTCTATACAAAGTAGATAATATAACAAGTGAAATTAAAAATTTCATTGACTTCCGACAGCTCAAAATCGGTTCTCTTTTTGCGGACGGGCTATAAAAAAAACTTTTTTTCAGATGTTTCATTTTGTATGTCCGCGCGTCAAGTAAAAACTACTGAACCGATTTTAATGCGATTATCACTGTCAGAGAGCATAGGTTTGACTTAAAATCTGGTGCACTTTATGTCTCAAACCAACGAGTAGGAGCCGTGCAATCGATAAAACTATTTGACGGCTAAACACATTTTGATGAAATTATATAGTATATTGTACTTTATGGGTACTTTTGGTCCTGTAATAACATATACCACTCAGGCAAAGCCACGGACACAGCTTAAATAAATAACATTAAATGTGTCTTCTTTCTTTCTAGGTATATAATATACTTAGTTAACTTACTTTTTTATATATTTCAGGTAGGTATTGTCAGCATGACCCATGAGCTCATGACTAGTAATTATTCAATTAAATATAATTAATGTAGGTAGACCATTTTTAACTTGTAAATTAGGAACTAGCTTAGGTACTAGCTACATGGCTAATAGATAAATGAATTACGAAAGTGATGAAGGCTAATGGCCCTGACTGCAAAGTCAACGGTCGTGGGTGCGAATCCCGTAAGAGTTAACATTATAATCTTTCGAATTTATGTATGTTTATCCGTTGTCCAGTATCCTAATCCTAGTATCCTAATTTGCATACCTCATTGTTTGCACCACATACACAACAAGTGCTGACAAAATACCATGGTACAAATATCGACTTAAAATGGATTAAAAAATAATTTTAAAAAAAACTGATCCAGTTTTGAAACAATTTATGTAGGACCAACCTGGAGGTCTGCACAAAATCGGCCCGCAATAGAAGAAGTCAGTGATCATACGAGTACATAAAAAAACAGGACATACATACATAGGGTAAGGTGGGGGTAATTATGAGACACTAGATATTTCGGGTAAAAATAAGACAATTATAAAAAATTATAAATAAGCTTTAATTGTAAATCTTATTTCATTTCAAAACAACCCTTATTATTTAATTAATAACGTCACAAATTTATATTTTATTATCTCATTGCTTTGAATTGATTTTATTACAATTTGATCCCGGTTGAAAATTTAGGCGCGAAAAATTTGTGTTGAAGTCAGTAAACTTTAGCAGTGTTTGCGCGTGTGATGGCGCTGCGCACGCCTTACTGTTACCCTGCGCCTGCAGTTGGAGATTACTTGCGAGCATGTTATGGGCATTTTACTATATTGATCGATAGCGGACAACAAGGACACTTTGTTTTTGAGGGAAAAATGAGACAGGCCAGCGGGAAAATATAAAACACAGCGAAGTATAAAAATAAGACAAAATTCCGCATAATCACGTGCTAAAACAGAAGACTTTATGGTGAACTAAAACTACCAGAAGCCTTGGAAAAAATACAAGAAGGCTTGCTATCATACAGATAAGCTGAATCTTAGTTTTATTTTGATAAATCTTTATTATGAAGAAGATTTCACAATTACTACATATTATTATCACATTATAAATATAATTAATATTTTTAATTTATAATGATGTATATATTATTATAATTGATTACTTATTATATTATTTGTGTTCTATTTATAATAATGGATTTATTATTTATATTAAAGAACAATAGCGAACTCCAATACATATTGTTATGTTAGTAAAATTCATGGCGTCTTTAGACAAAAAATATCGCTAGTAATTCAACATCATTTCCTGATATTGTTAGTCTAAGATTTTTTTATTGGGGAGGCCAGGAATAATTATTATTAGGCTTCAAAGTTTTGTAGGTTTATGTTACTGTTAACGACTTTTGAAACAAGTCATAGATATTTTAATTATTTTATCTGATTAATTAGGTAGGCAATTAAGTACTTGTACGTGATAAATATAATGTTTAAAGATATTGCACCTATTCAATTACCAACCTAGTGTAACAGACTAAGCTTTTGAATAATTAATATTTTCAATCTGTTACTGCTTAGCGAGATTACTACTTACAACAATTACTTTGACTAAATATTTTATATACACATTTAAAACCCTTGTTTCTTTTGTATTTATGGTTCAATAATTTAAGCCACACGCCCTATGTACTATTATTTTCTTCACGATCTGGATAACTGGTAGATAATGCTGTTTAGCATTAAGTCCTTCCTTGTACACTATTTTTGTAAAAAACAATCAAATAAATAAACAAATGTAACCTATCAACAATTCCTTACACTTCCATTGTATTCTCTTTGCTATAATGTTTTGTTTATAGGTTTTATATTGAATTACCCTTTAATCTATAGTATTCTTCTGTTTATCGCAAGGAGGTTAAATTACGCTTACTTTTAAAAGGTTTAACGCCAGTAAGCCTAATTCAACCTCCTTTGGTTTAAAAAACCTCATTGTATTATTATTATTATTATTTCACCCTTTGGGCAGGCAAAAAGGCCGGTAAAACATTGTAGAAAGGAAACGAAGTTTCAATTTCATGTTTTTTTAATTGATTTATTAACCAGGCTTTTCCTAGCTTACATGATATTATGTTGAAAAAACGTAGAAAAATAATTACTTAAGTTCTGTAGAAATGATATTTCAAGACGCTGCAAGATTTAACACATAAAATTTCGCCGATGTTCTTTATAAATATAGAGATTTAATAAAGTTTTCATGAAATCATCGTCTCCAAATCAAAAAAGTAAGCGGGGAATATAAGCAGTACCTAATGTTTGACATTGACCTGGAAAATACAACACTAAATATTGTTGAAATGTCTCATATATAACCCCATTTTTTTTTTGTATTATTCTCATTTTTGTAAATAATTTTATATTTATTATTGATAATTGTGATTTCTAAACTTATGGTGTATTATTGTGCCTGTGATTTTTTAACTAATTTTAGATTACATAATAATTACATTCCAAAAAATTATCTAATGTTATGCAAAGTATTGTAAGAGTTTTAAGTTTTCAAAAATGAAATAATAGAAATAAAATAAAATAATATATTTCAAAACAGTTTCGCATCAGTTTTCTCCGCTCTGATGAAAAGTTATAAATTTCATCTCATAACCCCACCTGGACCTACATAGAAGTGAAGTTAAATAAAACCTTTTAAAAAACAAATTCGAACATAGAACCTCCTCCTTTAGTGAAGTCGATTAAAAAACAAACCTAGTCGAATTGACTCTCAAGAATCTCCTTTTTGTGGAAGTCGATAAAAAAATGTTAACTTAACAGTGCAATCCCTAATCTATACTAAAAAAAATTGTCTAGGGTACTTAAAATAAGCTACTGAACAAGAATATAACATTTTTTTAATCGTGTCTGTCTGTATGTTTGTTCGCGCATCACATAAAATCTACTGGACCGATTGCGATGCAGTTTTCACTGTTGGATAGCTTAGGGGATAACTTAAAAACTGGTGTACTTGGTATCTGAATCCGATGAGATAAAATGATGGATAAAATTGATATTTTAGGTCTTGGAATAGTACATAGAGAAATGACCACGCGTGCGAAGCCGCGGGTACAGCTAGTTAAGTATAATTACTAATTATAGCAATTTGTTAAAAGGGAATAAGTCAAGGCTATTTTATTATAGCTAACTTGGAAAATATTTTGTTATGTATGTATGGTATCTCATAAAGTGAAACTCACCTCTCTCTTTCCTCTCCTTAGTTTTCTGCGGACCTCCATCTATAAACTCTGTCATCTCTTGAATATTGAACGTACAATTCCGTCTCTCCCTCTTTAGGTCTTCATTTATTTCGGCCATCTTCACTGCCTTTGTTTCACGCTATATTCCTTTCTACGCGTTTATTTTTGTATCAACGCAACGCAAAGTGTACAAACATTTAACCGGCTGTCCGCTACGATAGGAGCTCAGTATAAAACTGGCTGGATGACACCAAAGTCCAAGCGATTGCTTTGTCCTCGTTTCGATTCTCCATTGAAATGTAGGTTGTACCTCTAAGTGATAGTGCTTATTTTAGCCTGTTGGAATGTTAGATGTTCAACTTCGCAATGTTCCTAATGTTACTTTTTACTCGTATGTGTGGATTATACAGTAGTTGTTATAATCGACAGTCGATTTCCAGGCAATTTCCAGGTTCCAGGAGATTTTGCATTGCGTATTTTCAAAATTTCATTTCATTTTCATATAGGTACCTATAGGCAGGTCATTTGAACATTCACTTAACGATAGCATTAGCAAAGGACAGAATAATTAAAAAATGAGTATAAAAATATCTTTGTAGAAGTTACTAGGTAATAAGGATGTTGTAGTCTCGTCTGCCACAAACTTTAAATATCTTTGTAGAAGTTACTAGGTAATAAAGATGTTGTAGTCTCGTCTGCCACAAACTTTAAATATCTTTGTAGAAGTTACTAGGTAATAAGGATGTTGTAGTCTCGTCTGCCACAAACTTTAAATATCTTTGTAGAAGTTACTAGGTAATAAGGATGTTGTAGTCTCGTCTGCCACAAACTTTAAATATCTTTGTAGAAGTTACTAGGTAATAAGGATGTTGTAGTCTCGTCTGCCACAAACTTTAAATATCTTTGTAGAAGTTACTAGGTAATAAGGATGTTGTAGTCTCGTCTGCCACAAACTTTAAATATCTTTGTAGAAGTTACTAGGTAATAAGGATGTTGTAGTCTCGTCTGCCACAAACTTTAAATAGGTAGGTACTTGATTATTATATTGTAACATTAGTATGTATGTTAATTTATTGTCTTAGATTTCTAATTTTTTGATAAATAATATGCAGCCCATGTTACTCGCTTATAATGTAGCATTCTATAGATGTAAGTTTTTTTACAATCGAAGCATTATCCATTACAATCATAGATACAGAAAATCAAATCTTTTCTCTTTATAATTTTAGTGTATGTATGTATAGTGTATAGATAGCACAGCTTGGATTGTAAAACTGTGTCAATATGTTGGAATGTTGAAATTATTTTTGTGGTAATTATTTTATCATACTTTTCTCTCAGCCTCAGAATGAAAAGGGTGGCATGCCGGACCCGTGGACCCGTGTTTCGAACCGTTTGGCGGGTCCATGGGTAAATTTAATTACCTCTAGACCTATGATAGTAGAACAGACTAACTATATTGATGGAAAACTGCAAAAGGAAAGCCATCAATTAGTTACAAAGTTTACTTGTTCATCATCATCATCATCAGCCCGTATTCATCCACTGCTGGACGTAGGCCTCTCCTTGTAAACGCCACTGAGCCCGATCTTCGGCTCTCCTCATCCAGTCGCTACCGACCGCCTTCCGCAAGTCATCACTCCACCTGGCCGGCGGGCGCCCTACACTACGTTTGCCTAAACGCGGTCTCCACTCTAGAACACGTTTACCCCAACGGTTGTCGGTTCTTCGAATTATGTGACCGGCCCATTGCCACTTCAGCGTGCTAATTCTTTGAGCTATGTCGGTTACCTTAGTTCTCTTGCGGATCTCCTCATTTCGGATTCTGTCCTTTAGAGAAATGATAGCTAGCTCTCTCCATAGCTCGCTGAGCGACTTTAAATTTGTTGGCCAGCCCCACCGTGAGTGTCCACGTTTCGGCTCTGTAGATCATAACTGGCATAACACACGCGTTAAAGTCTTTCGTCTATAGTTAGGCACTGTGGATGGACGATGGACGACGAAAAGACTTGACATAGTTTACCAAATGCTGCCCATCCCAGCTGAATCCTCCAATCGTCTTCCCTTTCGAAGTTGTTCATACCCAATTGCATAGTCTGCCCGAGGTAAACATATTTCTGAACCACTTCAAGGGGGTCACCGCTAACGACGATCGGTTGCGGGGTAATAAGGTCGTTAAACATAACCTTGGTTTTATCTATGTTCATCCCGAGACCGATACGACTAGAGGTGTGAGCTAGGTTGGTCAACATTTGCTCGAGATCCTGCAGCGACTCCGCCATAAGGACAATATCATCAGCGAAACGGAGGTGTGAGATGTAATCGCCATGTACCTATGTTAATGCCCTTTCCTGTCCAGTCTAGGGTCTTAAACATATCTTCCAGGGCTTTAGTGAACCGTTTCGGGGATATGACATCCCCCTGTATCACTCCCCTGCGCAGCTGGATAGGTTATCTGCCGGTTCTGGACATGAACGGACATATTCGCGGTATCATACAAGCACCTCATCACCTTAATGTATCGCCAGTCCACTTGGCATCGCTGCAGGGATTCGAGAACAGCCCAGGTTTCGACAGAGTCAAAGGCTTTCTCATACTCTACAAAAGCAAGACACAGGGATTGGTTATACTCTTCAGTCTTCTGTATAACCTGCCGCACTGTGTAGATGTGGTCAATAGTACCGTAACCCCCTCGAAGCCCAGCCTGCTCCGGAGGCTGAAACTCATCAAGTCTTTTCGCTAAACGATTCGAGACTACCCTCGAAAACAGCTTATAGACGTGGCTCAGAAACAAGATGGGCCTGTAGTCTTTAAGGAGCCTTATCTCCTTTTTGAAAAACTAAACTACTTACCATGCTTCTGTTCCACGCCTTTGAAGTTCTCCCATCGTTCAGAGCAGAGTTAAAGAACTTCTGGAACTCTCGAAGTACAAGTCTTCCTGCCGCTTTCAAAAGTTCCGAAGTAGCTCCGTCTTCCCCAGAGGCTTTTCCATTTTTAAGCTGCTTGAGGGCTATCTCGATCTCGTCTAGGCTGATTTCGGGCAGGTCGTCTTGTCCAATCTATACTTATAATAAAACTGTAACAGATCCAATTCTGTACATTGAAGATATTTAGTAACATTTTGTTGGAGGCTGTTCTGCGTTCCATACTGAAGACAAAACTATATTTTTTTTTCATTTTTGTCTGTCTGTATCTTGGCTAGGCATCACGCCTAAACTACTAAATGAATTTAAATGAAACGTGATATGATTTGAGTTCATACTACGAGGTAGGACATAGGGATACTTTTCATCACGTAAAATTAAACGGTTCCCGCAGGATAGGGGTTGAGAGTTATTTAAAAAAACACTTCCCACTCTGAAACTACTAGACCGATTTTTATGCACCTTGACACATTAATAGTTTTTATGATGGGTGAAAATTGAGGATACTTTTTATCCCTAAAAAATATAGGGTTCCTGCGGGATAGAGGTCTAAATTATGTACATTGAGGATATTATGTAAATTTTTTTGGAGGCTGTTCTATATTCTTACTGAAGCCAAAATTGTTATTTTTTCCTTTTTTCTGATCTTTGTCTCTCTGTCTGTCTGTATTTTGGACGTGCATCACGCCGAAACTACTGAATGAATTCAAATGAAACTTGGCAAGATTTGAGTTCATACTACGAGGTAGGACATAGGATACTTTTCATCACGAAAAAGTAAAGTGTTCCCGCAGGATAGAGGTGGAAAGTTATTTCAACGAATACTTATCACGCAGAAAGTACTAGACGGATTTTGATGCAACTTGGCACAGCCATAGTTTATATGATGGGTGAAAATTGAGAATACTTTTTATCCCGAAAAAATAAAGGATTCCTGCAGATTAGGGGTCCAAATTCTGTACATTAAAGATATATTGTAAAAAAAAACTTGAGGCTGTTTGTATATAACTACTACCTTGTTACGAGTGCGCATGCACTGTACGCGCGTGGTCGTGCGCTTGGTAGCTTTTACGCGCGCAAACAAGGTAGTGAAGGCAAAACTCTTCATTTTTATTTTTTGTTTCTGTCTGTCTGTATCCTGGCCACTTTTTTTTTTTAGGAATGACTAATGCTGTTGGCCTTATCGGCCTCTACAGCTTGAACCGGGCTTGGGGGCGGGCGCTCACAAGCACTCCGCCGCAATGCGTGACGCAGAAGGCGCACGCCAAAGTTAAATTTGGACGACCCGCACGAGTACCCAGGGGGTACGGCCCTAGGCTTGGGCAGCCGTCTGATTACAGGGGTATCGAACTAAACACCCCTGGATCGCTACCGTTAGGTAGTGATCGAGGGGGCCCTGAACAATGGCTAGGTGCCCTTTGATTGATTTTTATAACTGACCGCCGATTCGTAATACACCTTCGAGAAGAATCGGCAAGAAACTCGAAGGCGAATAATATCTGACTATGTGTTATGGGACCTTCGACCTCGCCGGCGAGGTCGGTGTCTGTGTCTAAGTGAACCTGGCCACGCATCACGCCAAAACTACTGAATAAATTCAAATGAAACTTGGCATGATTTGAGGTCATACTACGAGATAGGACATTGGATACTTTTCAAACCCGATAAATTAAAAGGTTCCCGCAGGATATGGGTATTTTATTTGGAGTTGGTATTCATGTTTCACGGTTTATAGTTACTTCCGTAGTTCACCTCTAGGATACTCAAGGAATATTCCTCCAAATTTCAAATACCTGGGCCCATTGGTTTAGACTGGGTGTTGTCTGTCATTCAGTCAGTCAGTAGGTATGTCACAGTTCTGTTTTATAGGCATGATTAAAATGTAGTAATAAAACATTTGTTGAAATAAGCTACTGAACAAGAATATACATATACTTATTGTTCGCGCATCACGTAAAATCTACTGAATCTATTGCCATCCGGTTTTCACTGTTGGATAGCTTAGGTTTTGACTTAAAAAGTGGTGTACTGGTACCTTAATCTGATGAGTAGAAGCCACGCAATCATTATAAAACTATTTGACGGCTGAACGAAATTTGGTATTTTTTACTTTCTAAGTACTTGGTCCTGGAATAAAAAATAGGTAACTTCTGGGTCAACCCAGAGAAATTACGTCACGGGCACAGCTAGTAAAAAATAAAACACTTAAATCGACCCAAAGCATTTATTGGACCATTTTATAATTACAAAGGGCTAGGCTATCACTTCTTGGCGGTGACCGCGGCTTCGTCTTCCCGCGCGAAGGTCTGCAGAAGTTCCTCCTTCTTGGCGGCGATACGCTCCTCGCGCCGCTTGCGTGCCTCCTTCACCTTGTTCCGGCGGGCCTCGGCCTGGTCACTGCGGGGAAATCATTGTTACATTAGGTGAGTGGTGAGGCCCCATGCCCCAGTAACATTGGAATGTTACTAGACAGGACCTTAACTGCGACATTGATGAGGTGGTAGATGTAGACAAGTTATGGCGCAAAATTATTTAAATACAATCTCAGATTAGAACTTTTGACGCGAAGCAGAAGAAGTGGTCAAACAGGCAAAGTGCACAAGAGAACTGCGTGAAATGTGTAGCAGGTTGTCATATGAAAGGGCTTTGTTTGTACATTTCAAAGTTATTTATGTTAGTAGTATATGACTTAGTAGTTTTTGAACTAGCCATTTTCTAGTAGGTACATAAATATAGTTACTTTTATCCAAAACAGATAGCGTTGTAATGCTATAAGAGACGTAGAGGGAATATAACGTAAGTTTGATAAGAGGTATCTGCTGTTGTAACATGTAAAATCATGGGATGCCATACTTTCACAACTGGTTACATTATGATCACAGTGGAATAGAGTGATTAAGTGAAAGTTCCTTGCAGTTTCATTTGAATATAGAGTACAATGCCACCTGTTATAACTCTGAAAACTGTTTTGAAATGTCTCATTATGTGCCAAAAGTAGAAAAAATGTATACATTACAAAGTGTCCATTTGGAACGAACCAATAATATTACTACTGCTTTGAAGTGTAACTTACCTTCTTTTACAATGATGATAACTAATATCATTTCATATCATGGATACCAGAAAACATTAAATAAGGCCAACAATCACATATTATCTTGACCTAACTAGGATTTCCTGTGTCTATAAAAATGGGGCATATTCGACAAAGTGCTACACATTACCGAGCAAATCAAATGGGACTCAAATCATTTTCCATTCCACAAATGAACTTTATCTCAGAATATTTGTAACGCAACCGCTCTTCACTTTACATAATTGATGAGTGCATACCTGAGCATCTTGGTCCTAGCCTTCTCAGCCTTCTTCCTGTGGATGTACTCCATCAGCACGCGCTTGTTCTTGAACACGTTACCCTTCGCCTTCATGTACAAGGCGTGGTACAGATGCCGGTCGATCTTCTTGGCCGTTCTGTACTTGAGGAGCAGTTTACGGAGAACTCGCTGTCTTTGTACCCAAAGTTCCTGTTACAATCAAAATGAACTCTGTTTGATAATTTAGAAATATTAGCTGTCTTTGTATCCAAAGTTCCTGCTACAATTAAATTGAACTCTGTTTGATAATTTAGAAATATTAGCTGTCTTTGTATCCAAAGTTCCTGTTACAAAATTAAATTGAACTGTTTGATAATTTAGAAATATTAGCTGATGTTATATCCAAAGTTCCTGTTACAAAATTAAATTGAACTCTGTTTGATAATTTAGAAATATTAGCTGTCTTTGTATCCAAAGTTCCTGCTACAATTAAATTGAACTCTGTTTTATAATTTAGAAATATTAGCTGTCTTTGTATCCAAAGTTCCTGTTACAAAATTAAATTGAACTCTGTTTGATAATTTAGAAATAGATGCTGTCTTTGTATCCAAAGTTCCTGTTACAATTAAATTGAACTCTGTTTAATAATTTAGAAATATTAGCTGTCTTTGTATCTAATGCTCCTGTTACAATTAAATTGAACTCTGTTTGATAATTTAGAAATATTAGCTGTCTTTGTATCCAAAGTTCCTGTTACAATTAAACTCTCATAATTTATAATAGTAGCAGCATGAGTAATTATTGGGGTTCTGTGGTCAAACAAGGAACCCTTATAGTTTGCTCATGTCTATCTGTATGTCCGTCTGTCACAGCCATTTTACTCAGTCACTATAAACACTACAAGGTTGAAATTTGGCACATGTCAATTATTTATAACCAAATTAACCATCATTTAAAAAGTTATTTTTTCTTTTTTTGTTGACTTGGATAAAACTACATTAAAAATGCTTACCTTTACTGGCATTCTGGCATTAGCAGTACCTCTTCTTTTACCAAAGCCGCAGTGACGTCCCTTTCTTCTCGCTTCTGTGTTCTTACGGACACGAGCACGCGAGTGCACGGCTACAGGCTTCTTGATGACCAGACCATCCTTGATCATCTTACGGATGTTCTGTCCTGTAATGTGGTGATAATTATTAATTGTGATACACTAGCAGCTTTTACACTAGACAGATGGGAGCAGTTATTTGACGGTATTTTTAATTTGATTGTGATTGTGTATTGTAAATCCTTTAAGTAAATTGTGACCTCATACACAAGAAGAAATTTCACAGGAAATATATTAGATGCATGGAGGCTTTTGATTGACGAATCTATATTGAGACATATTAAAAATGTACACAAGAAGAAGCTAATAGACAGCTAAGACACATTTTTGTTTATTTATATTTTTTTATACATTGTTCACCATTCAGATAAAAAAAAAACGCTTGTAGAGTCATTTGACTGGTGGCCCTCTTTGTAGGTAGGTAGGTAGATTTTCCTTCTTTCTAGTGTTAAGTTGATGCATGTATGTTGTTTCTGTGCATTTTTTTTATGATTTTGCTGTCTATTATTTTTGAAACATTTCACTGAGGGGGCACTTATTAGTTTCTGGTAAGTTATAATAAAGTCATGACAATAAAGCGGATATTTACAGTAACATTGGTTATACGAGGGGAGTTAATGTATTCTCGGTATAGGCATGAAAGAATAAGCAGAAAATTCTGAATAAAATTTATTTTTCAATGTAGTCCCCTAGGATCTGAACACACTTATTTGTCCTGGAAAATAACTTTTCAATTCCCTGCAAAAAATATTTTTCTTCCTGGTCTGAAAAATGATCGTTAATTGCTGCCTTTAACTCTTCATCGTCAGAAAAATGCTTGCCTCAAAGTTCTTTTTTGAGATTTGGGAACAGAAAGTAATCACTAGGGACTAGGTCCGGGCTGTAGGGTGGATGATTGATTTCTTCAAATCCTCAATCCCGCACAGCAGCATTGGCAATGCGCGCCTTGTGAACAGGCGCGTTGTCGTGCAGAAGCAATACACCGGCGGTCAATTTTCCCCGTCTTTTTTCTTTTATTACCTCCTTTAAATTGCGCAGGGTGTTAGCGTAAGTTGCGCCAGTAATACTCTCACCTTTTTTTTGTGTACTCAATTAATAAGATTCCCTTGGAATCCCAAAACACTGAGGCCATGAGCTTTCCGGCGGATGGGCAGACTTTGAACTTCTTCGGTGGGGCTGTTCCTTTTTTATGCCACTTCATAGACTCCTGCTTGCTCTCAGGATCATAGTGATGAACCCACGTTTCATCACCAGTAACAATCCGATCATAAATACTTTGCGGATTTTCACCACAGAGCTCCAAAAACTCCTTGCAACAATCAACTCGCACTTGTTTCTGAAGCGCTGTGAGCATTTGCGGCACCCATCTTGCACTGACCTTGGACAAATTCATCTTCGAGTACAAGTTTCTCAACAATTTTTACGTTTTCATCAATAGCGGCACTAACCAGCCCACCGGCACAAGGGTCGTCTTCAATACTCTCTCTACCCCCGTTTAAAACTTCCCCGTTTAAAGTTTCGGAATTCACTTGACCACTTCTGAATTGTAGATAATGAAGGGGCAGAATCTTGGTAAACAGCCATCATTTCTTTGTGAATTACTTTTTGAGTCTTTCCTTGTTTTGTGAGGAATTTTATCACAGCACAATGCTCGTTTTTTTTCAACATTGTCGTATCAGTCATCATAGTTGCCTTTCCGAAATGATATTTTGAATACTAATGGCGACAATCAAATAAAATTTTGTATTTATGCCCTCAATGAGTGTCATAAACTAATGAGATAATTTAATTACCCTCATCATTAGTATATTACCCCGATACCGAGAATACATTGAACGCCCCTCATAACTACTAAACACGCCATCTAAATATTGCCGATTACTTACTGGAGTTTGTGTTGGCGATTTCATTGATCTCGTTTGGATCAAGGTCTCGGCCGAATCTCGATATAATTACCTATGTATATGTAAGCACAGTGCATTTTCTTAAAAAAAATATATGGATAAAGCGACATATCTGTTAAAGCAACAACCGTCATCGGAATTCATCAGCTATAACTACCAAATGTCTCACTTTTTCACACTATTTTGAATCTTATTTTAATAACACAGGCAAATAGAAAATGGTGAGCTAAATGGGCATATTGCAAAAGAGTGTGAATCAATACTTTTGTCGTTATCTAAAAAAAAAACAATTGATTGATTGACATGATTTTATAGAGAATCCACATTATAAAGATCATGGTAATCCTTCAAATCCATCTTTAGAGAAGTAAACTTCTAGGGTTCCGTAGTCCTTTAAGGAACTTTTACAAGACACTTACTTTTTTACTTCTTGACGCTCTTGGCTCGCATTTTAAACCATATTGTAAGATGTCTTGCTTTGCTTGCTTTTGTAATTACTCTAGGAACTTGTAAACATCTAATCATGTTGGAATCTGCGGCCCGATTACAGAACTTGGTTACAATCGGATTATCAATTTTTTCGTAGCAATTTCGACTCTATCGCTAGGCATTAGTGATATCGATACTGAAAATCCGATTGAAGCTAAGTTATGTGGTCGGGCCCCTGATCAAACATTCTTCTGATTACGGAACGCTACTTTTGACGTGGTCCAACACGCACTTGGACAGTTATTTTTGTAGTAATGAACGACTTGGCCGCCTTGGTTCCTATGCTGTTCTAAACCGTAAATACTCGGAAGTAAACATCATCGCAATGTAAGTAATTTTGTATACAGATTACAGGACATGGTACAATCGCCAAGAAAGGTGCGGGCGCGCGCGGCGCGCCATCTAAATATTGCCGATTACTTACTGGAGTTTGTGTTGGCGATTTCATTGATCTCGTTTGGATCAAGCCATACTTTCTTTTTACCACATCTCATAACAGAGGCTGCTAGCCTCTTCTGCAGCTTGAGGGAACTGAAAATCAAAAAATAAAACACATGACCACATGGCTTCCGACAACACCGATAACGTGGAACAACCTTGAATTTTCAACATTGTCTCAAAAATATATCCACACAATAGCTAATAGTAAAAACTGTAAAATTATTACTTTCAGGTATTGAAACATCTCGTAAAATCGTATTTTTCAGAAGAACTAACCTCATCTTGACGGAGTGAGACCCAACGCACACAAGAAAGAAAAATGGCTGTCGTTTTGAGTGACGCCTTATTTCAACTAACTTAATTTAGTCGATTATTCAATCAACATTACCAGTCCGACTAAATCAGTCCGAATAAACCATTTCATTTTGGTTAACGAGTCTTTTAATCAATCAATTATTAAAAACAAACAACAACAAAAAACAAATCATTTACAAAATCATATGTGTAAAATAAACTCTATGCGTGAAACGTTTTATTGGCCCTTTATTTTTTTCAGTTTTTTCTTCTTGTAATTCTTGAGCTCACTTTCCACAAACCTGCCACTAGCCGCGGTCTGCCCCCCGATTCAGAACCCATCGATAACTCAGTTGTTGATCGATTATTTATTGTGTAGATTCGGTTTGAAATAGTTCAATTCAATACATTTTTCATTCACAAGATCGAATTAAATCGATTTGGTTCGTTATCGCAAGGTTCTGAATCGGAGGCTGCACCGCTTTCAGTGCAAACAAATTATGTGTACATTTCACAAAAAACCCAAAAAAACAACTTAATCACTGTATTTTTTTTTAAATTAAAAGATATATTCTCTCTAAGCAAGCGTTAATGCTAAAATTAACCATTATAATACAATTTTTAATAAGCTTATGGAAAAAGTCACAAAAGTTGAATGAATCAATGAGTTTATCGACTATAAACTAACGGTCGTGCCATCAACTGAGCACATCGTACGCCTTTGGTATTGCCATTATCTAAGAAAAAACTATAGGATTAATATTTTCAAAGAAAAGAATAGTACAAGGAGCAATATAATATTTTGCCTGCGAGGGCGCTATTTTGAATCCAGAGTTAATGCCTGCTTAGCGTAAATACATATAATAATTTTTCTAATGAAAAAATTTGGATCACGGACGAGATTCGAACTCGCATACTGTGCCTTAGCGCGGCACATGCCTTTACCAATTCGGCTACCGAGACCTATGCGTCGTCAACCAAATCTTTCCACTAGCTTCTTTTGTACCCGTCTTATGGGCACGGTAACGCTACCTATTGGTAGTACTACGAACTAACCAACTAACACGGCTAATATTGATTAACTTCGTGTCTGAAATATATTTATATTATATATATTTACGCTAAGCAGGGTGCTATAAAAAACATAAAATATAGATTTAGGAGGCGTCCCCATAAGACGGGTTCAAAAGAAGCTAGTGGAAAGATTTGGTTGACGACGCATAGGTCTCGGTGGCCCAATTGGTAAATGCATGTGCCGCGCTGAGGCACAGTATGCGAGTTCGAATCTCGTCCGTGATCCAAATTTTTCCACTAGTTTTATTTTTATTATATATTTTACAACTGATATACATATTTATTTAAGAGGGTATTAAATACTAAAAAAATACAACTTAACATAAACTAGGTACTTATCTATACTTGTAATAAAACTGTAACGGGTCCAATTCTGTACATTGAAGATATCTTGTTTTTTTGGAGGGTGCTCTTTGTTCGATACTGAAGCCAAAACTGTTTTTTGTTTCATTTTTGTCTGTCTGTCTATATCTTGGCTAGGCATCACGCTGAAACTGCTGAATGAATTTAAATGAAACTTGGTATGATTTGAAGTTCATAGTACGAGGTAATATATAGGATACTTTTCATCTCAAAACTGCTGAATGAATTTAAATGAAACTTGATATGATTTGAGTTCATATACGAGGTAGAACATAGGATACTTTTCATTCCGAAAAATAAAAGGGTTCCCTCTGGATAGGGGTTGAAAATTATTTAAAAGAACACTTACCACGCTGAAACTACTGGACGGATTTTGATGTAACTTAGCACAGTCATAGTTTATATGATAAGTTAAAATCAAGGATACTTTTTATACAAAAAAAATAAAGAGTTCCTGCGGGATACGGGTCCAAAGTAATGTTAACTATAAAGTATATTTTTTCAGAGAGTACTCTATATACGATTCTGAAGCCAAAACTGTTTTTTTTTTTCATTTTTGTCTGTCTGTCTGTATCTTGACAGCGCATCACGCCAAAACTACTGAATGAATTCAAATGAAACTTGGTATGAATTGAGTTCATACTACGAGGTATGACATTGGATACACTTCATGCCCAAAACATAAAGGGTTCCCGCAGGATAGGGGTTGAAACTTATTTAAAAGAACACGTATCACGCTGAAACTACTTGACAGATTTTGATGCAACTTGGCATAGTCGTTTATATGGTGGGCTAAAATTGAGTACCTATACTTTTTATCCCGTAAAAATAAAGGGTTTCTGCGGGATAGGGGTCCAAAGATATGTTAAGTTTGAAGTAATATTTAATGTTTTTTTGGAGGGTACTCTATATCCGATACTTATCCAAAACTGTATATTTTTCATTTGTGTCTGTCTGTCTGTCTGTATCTTGACTGCCCAACACGCCGAAACTACTAAATGAATTCTCATGAAACTTGGTATGATATGTGTTCATACTACGAGGAACACTACAATATTGTATACTTTTTATCCCGACATTTAGCATGATTCCCTTGGAAGAGGGGATGAAAGTCAAAATGTGTACTTAGTTGTAATTCATTAACGAGTAGTCCGATTTCATTCTTTATTTTTTGTTAGAAAGGAGGTACATACTTTAAATATTATCATGTCGGGTTTGTAGTTCAGATATTACAGACAGACAACCCTCAGTATTATGTTCAAATAACTTGAAACCCTAAATGTACAAGAACGTTTGAACGTGTACGGCTTATCTAAAACTGGCCTTCGCACTGTATAATTATAGGATTAACGGTCACCGTAGGTAAACATAACATAGTGTTGGATGCCGGCCGGCCAGGTGGAGAGGCGACTTGCGAAAGACAGTTGGCAGCGACTAAATGAGAAGAGCTGAAGTTCAGGCTCAGTGGCGTTCATTGGGAGAGGCCTACGTCCAGCAGTGGACTGTTATAGGCTGATGATGATGATGATGATGATGATGATGTAGACAAAAAAATCGCGTTAGGCTTATTCTCTGGCTAGTTAGCAAAAATCTATACAGTCCTGTTTTTGGGATGCTGTTAGGCTATATACCAATAGTGTCTCCGTGGTACTCAAAAAACATCGAAATTTTCAGTCTAAATTCAGATTTTGAATTATAACTTCTAAAAGATGCTTCCCCGGAAAAGTTATCAATTGCTCTTATAAAGAGAACAACATCGGCTATAATTTGAGTCCACCTGAAGCTTTGCTATTTAAAAAAAAATCCCAAGCTGCTGTACTTCAAACATTAGCCATTTTGCCTAAAAAGTTCGAAACTGTAATTTCAGAATATCAGCTATAATACTCATTCTACGAAAAAAAACATGAAAAAAATAAAGAACAGTTATTTAACTTGAATATAAGCACAAGTGAAACTTGAACTTGAAGTTGACAACATCAGACGGGAAAGTTGGCGTTTCTAGGCCGGAGATTCTCGAGGAAGTTGAAGATTTCTATTGGCGACTGTACGTGTCACACGTTACGCAATCTGAAACTGATATCGAAGATTCCAGGGCCACTCTGACCCGCCACTATACCGAAGAGCTGCCAGAAGTCAGCTTTGACGAAATTGAGATGGCTCTGAAACAGCTCAAAAATGTAAAAGCCCCGGGTGAGGACGGATTTACTACGGAGCTCCTGAAGGCAGGAGATACTCCCACGCTTAAAGAGCTTAAGCGTATGCTTAATTCTGTTCTATTCTCTGGGAGAACTCCAAAGGTATGGAACAAGAGTGTAGTCGTCCTGTTTTTCAAAAATAGGTGACAAGACCCCTTTGAAAAACTAACGGTCCATTTCTCTTCTGAGCCATGTCTACAAGCTGTTTTCGAGAGCCATCACGAATCATCTTGCGCGGAGATTCAACGAACTCCAGCCGACAGAGTAGGCCGGGTTTCGAAGAGTATCTGGCACCATAGACCACATCCATACAGTGCGGCAGAATATACAGAAGAGTATAATGACACCCTGTTCAGCCCGCCGATTCAGAACCATTCAATAACGAAGCGATTCTATTCGATTTAGTGAATGAAAAATGTATTGAATTGAACGATTTCAAACATTCGGTTTACACATTCCACAGAACAAATAATACCTAATCGATCACCAACTGAGTTATCAAATGGTTCTGAATCGGAAGGCAGCCCCCCGATTCAGAACCGTTCGATAACGAACCAAATCGATTCGATTCGATATTGTGAATGAAAAATATATTGAATTGAACGATTTTAAACCGAATCCACAGAATAAATAATACCATATTGATCGACTACTGAGTTATCGAAGGGTGACTCTTAGTAGGTGCGGAGTTCCAGTAGAGAGAAGAGGTGTTGACAGAATGAAGATAAACACGGAAATTGTATTTACATTAACATGAATTATAATTCTTCTTAATAACTAAGCTTATATATAGTTACTTTTGCCTTATTCTACTAGGTGGTTTTATTTGTTTCTTAGTTGTTGTTTCTCTGGTAGCTTGCTGGATATTGAATGAATATTTAACGAATTCTCAGTATTTATACTTTTACGGAAAAGTAAGATCGCCTCTTTTATCACGGTACGAAAACCGATACCAGTCAGGCGAAACAGCTTAATAAAAAACTATTGTATCAAACGTGAGCTAATTTCTATGGCGGCTATCTTTTCTACTTCACTATATGCATGACCTTCTTGCACGCCTCCGCTATGACAGTATGAATATGTGTTCTGTGGTTTAACATTGTTTACAAAATTATTGCAGATTGCTTTTGTGATAATTACCGTATGTTGAGTTATTTGCTTTGAAGGTGTTTGTTTCTACATGAAATAATTAATAGTGTGATTGAGTTTGAAAGTTTTCTATGCAATGAGCTATAAAACTTGCGAAATTTGTGGTTTGCGATCTGTTAGAGCGATGGGTCAAAAACGAAAATGTATGGCTATATTTCCACTGAATAAAGATAGGTAAGTGGTAAATCTATTCGGTAATCTACTAAGTACAAGAAAATAATGATTTTTCATTCATAATATTCAACAAGATAACATAGCCTTGCTAGCACTAGTGTGGTGTCGGTGTTATCGATATTTTTTCTAACCCGTTATCCGAAATTTGGTTCATAATCTTATTCTAAGTCCTACTGCATTCTACGCTATATAATAGTAAACGAAGTAAAAGTATACATTTAGAATACCTATTGCCGCGTAGCCTAAAATCGCTTTATCTTCCAATTTTCATAAAAAAAACGACATGATAGTGGTGCAGCCGCTACTCGCTTCCGTGAAGTAGAGATGTGGCCTGACAAGGGTTATCCGTGCATTTGTCGATATTCTATTCTACGGGATATAAATATTACCACTTATTCACATAATGAATAATAAGATAATTATTTAATCTAAAATGCTAACAAAGTATGATATAGATTTGACATTCTGCATAATAAAATGTGTGTACAATTATTATTTATCAGATTTAAGAAAATTCAGAATTTAGAATTTATTTCTGCTAATATTAATATCTACATATTATGTTGCATAAGTTACAGTTTGGTATTCTGCATTTATAGAGTCCAGACGTTTTGAGTTTTTTTTTTATTACTGACAACAAAAAAGGAGGTTATCAATTCGACACGTATGTATGTAATATTATTTTTTCACATATGATATGGGCTTCCAAACAATTAATATGCAACATTTTATAGGTGTATATTTGTATGTATGTATGTTTGTCCACACATTTCTCCGAAACTATTAATCGGATTGTGACCATTACGTTTTTACTGGCTTACATTTACTTAAACTTAGGGAACTGTGCAAGTTTCATCTAAATTGGATTAGTAGTTTTTAATATATAAACTGAAACGGTTCAACTGCGCATTTCCTATTAACGCTAAGTAATGTTCGGGCGCATTTTTCTGCATTTTTCTATTTTTTGAGTCGTTATTCTAGGGTGTTTTTACACTATCACTTGTTTTAAAGTCTTGCTGCTACTGACCAAGTGAGCGAAGCGACCAAAGCGAGTGAAGCGTCTCTGCTTCAAGTTTAATCAATTCGCTTTCATCTGTCAGTTTGCTGGTACTCCTCTACAGGTCGTATTTTACAATCGATCTGGACGAAACTTGGTATACAGGTTTTACGGCTTTATATATTTTTTTGTTGTCTTCCGAGATCTGTGATTAGATTCTTCCTCCAAAAAGGGGGCTGCTGAATATATCCGCCCTATGAATCTGATTTAGATGGTTCTTTTTTATTTGCAAGGTAGTAACTTTAAGTTGGCCTCAGAAAAATTTGGTAAAGATCTGAGGAGAATCTTTGGCGTGATGAGCAGAATAGCTCCTTAAAATGCAGTAAAGCAGTATTTCTACCAATGGTATCGGCCCTTTAACTACTCTGTAGTGATTGATAGAGCTCCTGGGTTACTAATATTAGTTTTACAATAAGGTCACTAGATAGCGCTACTGTACACCGCTAAATTGTTGCAAAAAAGTTTGTGATCGTGAAGTCTACTGTACGCAGAACTACTAGTAGTATATACTATTTAAAATTTTAGGTATCCAAAGGATCCTAAAAAATTGAAGAGAAATGGATAACAAAATATAATTGGCCGTGCAAAAAACAAGAATTTTCTAAGTTCAAACCAGCTACACTTAGCGATTGGCCTTGAGCCTTGTTAACCATCAGATTATGGCAAAGCCAGATGCACTGGAAAATGTAATCGCTTGAAATATAAGGTCAAATCGGTTGAAATCATTTAAATTCGTGGTATAAGCAAATCTTATCCTTTCCATTTGCCGCTGATGATTGTGGTTTCGATTAAATTCGGCTAAGGTTTTTTTTTAAACAGCATGTCTTCTTCCGTTGCACAATACCGGACAGCTTCAATTGAATTTGATGGGTTATCTTGTTGACATCATCATTTGAACCCCTAGGGTATCATACTTACTTATTACTTTTAGGGGATCACTTTGACACCTGTCACAGGTATCAAACCTGTTATTTTGACAATTCCTTCAAAGCTTCAAAACCCTTTAAACCTTAGGATTTTCGATCAAATTAGATTCAAAAGCTTCAAAAGCTCAAAAACCTTAAGAATTTTGGTCAAATTTGATTCAAAAGCTTCATAAACTTCAATTTGTTCTCAAGATATAATCAAAATAAGCCGTTCCATACAAAATGTATGAAAAAATATATAAAAAGAACTTTTATATATTTCGATGTTATTATATCTAAAAATCATCTTCGCATAATTTTGCCTTTCTAATGAAACTGGTTTGGGGCACATTGGTTGGATGGTTTCAAAGTCCATAACGGTCATAGGTTCAATCTGTATTGTATTGTAATATGAAAAATGATTTATGTGTGAATAGATTTTTTCTTTTTCCACCAATCATTTCATACTGCAGTTCTTGTGATATTAAATTTCATCGTTTTTTTAATCGACAGAAACTTACTATCTCTATTTCTCGATGTGTGTGTGTGTGTGTGTGTGTGTGTATTATGTCTCTGTGGATACTGGGGTGCGTTTAAGTCAATTATCCAGTATAAAATTTAAACTGACTAAAAGTCAAACACCCCGTTCAAGCACACCGCGAGGCGAAAAATTAACCCGAATAAAATTTAATCTGCCCCGTTCACGGGCGCCCACTGGTATAAGTTTTCGCCTGGCTAGGATAAATTTTAGCGAGCTTTTGAGGTCGCTAAATTTTAGTCTGCTGTCAGAATGACAGCTGTGTGTCATTCGATTCGTGGTTAGATTCAATTGGTTGATTGTTTTATTCGTAAATACTTTATATATTTATAATAATGCAGTAACATAAATTCTGTGCAACGAATATAATATAAAAATGATTTAGGGGGCATAAAATAGGCTACTGAACATAAATTTGTCAAGTCGACATTTGAATTTGACAGATAAACCCAAGATAAACCTATGACTCCGTTCAGCGAACCCTCGCTAGTTAATTTTTATCTGGTGAAAATTTCGCCGACTTACTTAAACGCACCCCAGGGCGCAACACCGCCACTTTTTTGAATGTGTTGTATGTTTGCTTCATTGGTTTGAGAGACTTTTTTTCTGGTATTTGTGAGAGAATGAGTATGTGCGCTATACTAATTGTTTTTGACTATGAGTTAATGAAATTATTGGGCAGAATAAGGTGACCGTCGGTCCCAAACAATATTTTGCCAGTACCAAATATTCCTTTGTTCGGATATCTGTGGACAAAACCAAGGTTATGTTCAACGAACATGTTATTCCGGAACCAATTGCTGTTAACGGAACTGCTCTCGAATTTCTCGAAATTGTTCAGGAGAATGTTTATCTGCGGCAAACTTTGCAACTAGGTAAAAACAACTTCGAGAGAGAGAGACCCGCAGAATAATACAGCTGGGCTCGGCAGCATTTGCGAAACTTCGTCGAGTCTTCTCGTCTCCAATACTACAAAGTATGAAGACAAAAGTCTTCAACCAGTATGTCCTACCTGTTATGTCATACGGAGCCGAGTCATGGACACTCACGGTTACCAATTTAAGGTTCCTCAGCGGATGGGCTATGGAAGGGGCTATGTTCGGAGTTTCTCTGAAAGATTATATCCGGAATGAGGTGATCCAGCAGAGAACCAAAGTTGTCTACATAGCCCTTAGGATTAGTAAGCTGAAGTGCTAGTGTGAGTTTCGCAGTTGTAACGCCCTTATGCGGCAACAGCGTTGGTTAAGCAAACGAACAAAAAGTATACGTGAAAACCGCGAGTGCGAGTCGTACGAGTTTCGTACTCTCTCGACGACGTATACTCGCAAAAAATTGAGTAAATTTTTACTTTTTCAAATGAAAATTCCGTTACGTCATATATCTTTTTTTTTTTGTTACATTGGCATTTAGATAATACAGCCAAGTTGAAGAGCAATATGGTAATGAATAGGTTGCTTAGTAAACATTGACAATGTAATTTAGATGGTTTCGTGTTTGATTTTTGATTGAAGTCGTAGTCTGTGGTAGCGTTGTTGTCTCGTTGTTGACAATTAAAATGTAATTTGTTGTTACTCTTGGTATTTCATGTTGAAATAACTTATTTTTGTAGTACATATTAATTGTTTTCGTTTTTATTCGTACGTTAAATAATAGAACGTCGTTTGTAATAAATCTATCTTATTGGCTTCAACTTCAATGCGGCGGACAAGTCCAGCACAATTTGATATGATGGGAACTTGGAGCAAGTAAGTAAAATATCTCATATAATTTATTTATGCAATTAGGTGATTATTAAAGTTTCTACTTGTAGACCTTAACGTAGACTAGGTACATATTTGCCTAAACAATTATTTATTAACTTTGTTCTCATTTTGGGCATGGAAACCATAACAATGTGTGATGCAAGGGATAGAGCAAGTATCTTCCAGTAATGGGGAAATCTCACAAATTTACTAAACAGTGATTCCAGCTGTGTGGCGAAAACTGAAACAGTGAAATGGTACATATGTGTCTAGATTATTCATAATTTCAGAGTTGGTTGAAGCATATTTAATAACAATTTTAGACCATGGAAATGTGATATATGGATGTGCTTGTGCTTGAACGTATCCTGCAGGCATGCCACATTCTATGCTTGCCTGTAATGGCAATCTGTGGATTAGTTGAGGTTAAAACAGACAAACAATCTTCAGATTTGTAGTAGGCATTTGCAAGAAACTAAGAATGTGTAAACTCCATTTACAATGGCTAAATTCAATTCAAAAACTTACATCAATCCATACACTTTATTTTTAAACTTTTGAATTTGATAAGCAAATTAGGTATGTGTTCTTGATTGCCAAGAAAAAAAATTACCACTTTATTTCTTTCGTAGCCACAGAAGAGTTGAAACACCTGGGACCGTTCCATTGTCCTGACTGCGTCAGCCATCCAAACCACCTCTGAAGGGCCAAAACAACCTGCAACGGAAGGGCATCCACAAACAAAAATCTGCAACGGAAAGGCATCCACAAACAAAAACCTGCAACGGAAGGGCAGCCACAACAACCTCCAACGGAAGGATGCTCAGTGCCTGTGCGCAATCGTAGATTGCCTCAAAGGCATATAAGACAAGCTACTGAGCTGAGTGTTCATCAAATCTTTCAGAACTCTGATGAAGAGTGAAGAACTCCTTTCTGAAGATGAGGAGTGGTGAAAATTCTTAATGTACCAATCCAAAGCCAAAGACAGTAACGAAAAGGCATGTTTGCGGTTGAAGGAGATGAAAATTCAGGTGCAGGAGCAGTGGGTGGTTGTTGATGTCACCATCATAATATAACTTGAATAATATTATGTTGTTGTTATTAAAGAGTTATTTTATATTAAAACCCTTACCTACTAATATAATAAATGCGAAAGTTTGTATGTGTATGTTTGTCACAACTCAGCACTGAAACCGCTGAACGTATTTTGATGATATTTGTTGAAGGTATATAGGTACTTTATGTTGTGGAATACCAAATAGAATACTTTTTAGCATCATCCACGCGAGCGCGGATGCTAGCTGCATGCTGTCTTTAATATACAGTCATCTTGGGTAACTTTGACATTCAGGGTAACCAAAGTTACCCTGCATGCCAAAGTACAAATAAGGTGGAGCGGAATTTTAATCTACAATTTATTCTGATGGTAATAGTTAATACAGCTACGATTGACTGTTATAATTATATTACTAACTACATTTGTAAACGCTACGCATGATAAAAAAGTGAAATTTCAATTCTACTGATTTGTCATCGATCGTTACCGGTTCATATTGAGCCGTAGACGCGAGTATTATTGAGCAGTCTTTTTTGTATGGTTTCAACTATAGCTTTTTTTGTGAAATTAGTGGCGATAAGGGGCAAGTACAGTTGTTATTCAACGAAGAATTGTCTAAACCTAAGAAATTATAAATAATTTTCCCTAAAAACACATATTTCAATCAAATTTCATTCGATTTTGTACATTGTGATGATTTTGGTATATATCCGGGTATCATTGACAAAGCAAAATATATGTAGAAAATAAAGTTGAGGTAAATACTACAATGGCAGAGATATTAGAATATGATGTTATTGATGGATCCTTACACCATGTTCATACAGAAATAAATAGCTTATCCCCAGGAACTCTATGCACGTACAGGTCAGAAGGTTCTCCATAGCAGTGCAGTAATGTCAAAAGCATTTGAAAGACGTTGATGATGGCCTCATGCAAGAGAATATACAAAATGCCATCCAACTGACATTGTTTCAAGTCATCAATGAAAATAAAATGAAGATACGGAGTTTGGGCACCTACGAAATAGATGACGATTTTCTGTACATAGAATGGGGTTGATTCCATTAAGCAAAGATTTTGACTAAGTTTTCATTCAGATAAATAGTTTGTGTGTTTTGATATCCAACAAATTAAAGTGTAAAAAGTGCTCAAAACCTGTCAAAGTTACCCAATATGAATGTACTTTATTGTTAGTTATGTAGAGGCTGTAAATTATGTAGAAAATAAATAAAAGTAATGTCATGTTTATTTCAAATTGGCTAACATTAAGCACTAAAAATATTTAAATTAAATGCCGACATAATGTCAAATAATGAAATTAATCAAAATTATATTTGTACTATTATTTATTCTGTAGCTCTAACTCTAAACATTGGTTTTGAGTATGTTTTTTTTCTATTTATTTTTCTTATTCCTTTTTCGATCGGGCACAAATTGGCTGCTGCAATCTAGCATGCTGGTCATCATTGTGAAAGATGTAGTACGCACTGAAAAAAGCAAATACATTCAGTTAATAACACAAATATATTTAGCAGAATAAAACTACCATGATAAATATGGAAAACTAATTATATAAAGCAAATCCTACATTTTAAGTGTGACACAAGTTAGATAACTGCTGAACTTACTGCTGAAGTTGATCGATCCCGCCCTCGCACAAGGCAGCAGACACACCAGCGCGGCCGTTCACCGTCAAGGAGATCAGATTCGAATTATAGGAAGTTCCCT